>VDFB02000017.1:461611673-461786849 GCA_007258455.2 Sequoia sempervirens
GAGGGGTGGGTAATGAGACAAGGAGTGAGAGACGTGGTGATGGATGAGGGGTGGAGAGGCAGATAAGAGTGACCGAGAAAGCTAGAGAGGGGAGAGGTAGAGATGTGAGGGAGAGAGAGAAGTGAGAGATAGAAGAGAGGGAGAGAGAAATGGAAGTATTGGTAGAGGAGTAAGAAGGGGTGGATGGAGAAGTAGATATGGAGGGGGTGAGAGGCATAGGGAGAAGTTAGAGAGGAGATGATGTAGAGAGGGGAGGGACAAAGAAACAAGAAAGAGTGAGAGACATAGGGGGAGATAGCGTGAAAGAGATAGAGAGGGAGAGAGGGGTGGGTAATGATAGGAGGGAGAGGTAGAGAATTAAAGAGGGAAGGAGGGAGATGAGGAGAGATAGAAGGTGGGAGGAAGAGGTAGTGATCGAGAGAAATGAGATGAATGGGAAAGAAAAAATAAGAGATAGAGATAAAAAAGAGAGAGAGGTAGGGAGGCAAGGATATATATGGGGGTAAAAAGGGAGGGAAAGGTAGAGAGGGAGATATGGAGAGAGAGTGGGAGAGACCTAGAGAGGGGGTAGAGAAAAGAGAGAGAGTGAGATTGAAAGGGAAGTATTAGTAGAGGAGTAACAAGGGATGGAGGGATAGGTACACATGGAGGGAGTGAGAGACATAGGGAGGAGATAAAGAGGTTATGACCTAGAGAGGGAAGGGAGAGAGAAGAATGAGAAGGGAGATAGAATGGGAGAGAGATGGGTAATGAGACAAGGTTGGAGAGAATTGGAATATGGGGAGAGAGAGAAGAAAGAGATGAGAGATAGAGGGTAGAGAGAGGTGGATAATGAGACAAGGAGGGATTGAGAGATTGGGAGGGAGAGGTAGAGATCGAGAGAAAGGAGAGAGATGGGTGAGAAATAGTAACAAAGGGAGATAGAAGAAGAGAGAGGTGTGGAGGAAATGATTGAGATGGGGTTAAGGAGAGAATTCAAGGTAGAGAGGGTGAGAGAGACCTAGAGGGGGTTGAGAGAGAATAAGGTAAGTGTTTTGTAAGAGGGAAGGAGGTAAAGAGGGAGTGAAAGGTAAAACCTTGACTATCCATCATCAATCATAAATAATAAACTCTAAGCCTTATCAAAGTGGGGTAGAGAAAGAAAAAGAGAAAGTGAAGTTGGTTTTTTGTCAATACAATCAATTTGGTGTGCACCAAATGTTGCATTACATTTGGGGAGCACCGAATTTGGCACTTACCAAATGTTGCATTACATTTGGCAAACGCCAAATTTGGCACTTGCCAAATGGGCTACATTGGGAAATACCAACCCAAAGGGTTGGATTTTTTCCTGGGCATCCAATCTAAATGGTTGGATGACCATTTCATGCCAAGGACATGATTTTTGAAAGTGTAACAAAATTTCACACTTTTTAGGTTGTGTTGACCATCAATTTTTCACATCTTTCAATGTAAGTTTATAAAAAATCGTGATGATGTTAGGTTCTCTCTTACCTATATAACCATATAAATTTTTTAACGTTTTGATTATGTTAAGGTTTGCATCTATAAATTCTTTGGTTGGTGCCTTTTCTTTTTGTCAAAAACCAACATGTGCTAGTTTTGGTTTAATTTTTACTTGTTCATCGAATTTTGAAACAAATTGCATTTTTACAAACTAAACTCCATTCTACACATAATAAAAAAAAATTGGTTTTTGATTAGTTTGCAAAAAAAAAGGGGGGAGCACACTCAAATTTCAACTTTCCAAAATGTTTCCACTTCAAAAATTCATAAAATATTATATATTCATTAAAAAATTAGCTAAAAAAAAGGGATAAACTACATGGTGTTAACTAATTTCTCACCATTCAAATTTTTGAAATTCAAAAAAGTTAACTTTTGAGGGAGGCCACAATAGAAGCTATGCTTTTTATAAATAAAAAAAGACCACTTTTGGTGGCCACCCTTTTTGAAACCCTTAATATTCATTATTATTTTTTTTTAAAGTATCTTAGAAAGTATATTTGGAGCACTACAACTCTTGTTCTTGTTGCATCTTCAAATTTTGAGTGTAACTATCTTCATTTTCTCATGAACATCAAACTTTGCTAATTTCAGAAGAAAATAAATGGCATCTTAAGATAAAAAAATTTGTCATAGCTTGATGCATTTACCCTTGAAGAATCCAATATTCTTAGGCCAAGAATCTTCATAATGGGCCTAAATTTTAGATTTCTCATCATTTCAACAAATAGTTTACATATTTTGGTTTCATTTAACTTCTCAAAAATAAACTCCGTATATTATTGGCATATCTTCACAATTATGGTTATGAATCTTATCAACAATTGTCTTGAAAACATTCTCATCAATATCAATCAAAAACTTAGTCTTTCTATGAAATTTTTTAGGAGGTGTTATCAATGGTAAATTTTCCTCAACATTAGGAGTTTATTCAATATTGAATTGAGGTGAGATAAATTGTGTACCTTCAACTTGTGATGGAAAAGATGATGTACCTTAAACTTGAGATGGAAAAGATGGTATAGATTCAAATTGATATGTGAGAGATTATGTGCATACAACTTGAGATGTCATAGATGCAACTTCTTCTTGACAATGCAAATATGGCATGAATTCAACTTGAGATACGAAAGATTAAGTGCATCCAACTTCATGATTCAATTTCCTCATTCCATGAAGGTTTTTCACTTGTATCCTTTGTGCCACTAAATACTCTACTCTCTTAGATTGAGTGGATGTTTCATGTTTATCTTCAATTTGGAATAATAATTCTTCCATGGTCTTGAATTTCCTACTTTCACAAAGTAGCCTCATTATTTCTCTTTTCTTAGCATTTTATTCCCCCTACTCATTTAGTGTTAGTCTTTTATCATTTCCTTGGCATGATGATGAGTTCTATATGTATCATAAAAAATACATAGAGATTATTTCCATCATGTAAACTATCTTACCAATTTTTCTATATATGTGAATGAAGATTAAATTTAGAAAAACTATTGCAAAAAAAATCTACTTCCAGTTAATTCCATATTTGACATCTCTAGTGTAAATAAAAAATCATTATTATGAATAGATTCCTAATACATGCAACCAAGTGTAGTCATATTCATATTATTAAACCAATATGGTATAAATCTATAAGCTATAAGACAACGCTTCAAATGATAACTTTCAAGTATTTGTTGTATCCTTCTAGGTGTAATAGATGATAGTAAATTTAAAGACACTAGACCATTTATTTTATAGGAATTATCTTTAAGATTTGACACTTGCAAGTTGAATTAAGAGAGAGATATGAAGAACCAAGCTTGGTAGTAATTCACATGAATTTTTTGTATCTTTATAACCATCTTATGACATTTCAAGTCAAATAAAGGTATAATACTTCTCTAGAGTGAGCCCTAATTTGGGCACAAGATAGGAATTCTCCAAACATGGCATAAGACAACTCTCATCCTCTTAGTATGGCATAAGGGTACTTATCCTCTTTGAAAGGAACAATATGAGACTTCTCTTTGCAAGGTGTGGAATAAGTACTTCTTCTTTTAGCTCATCAAGTGCCACCACTACCTATACTTCTTGAGTTAGTTATTCTCTTAAGTAAAGTTAACTCAACTCTTCTCATACACTTCCAACTATTAAGTATCCACATAAGAGGATATAAATACATATTTTATTTTAAATATTGTATGAGAAGTAAATTTCAATGTTTATTTGTATTCTCCCATGTTGTCAACTTATGCTTCTAGATAGGAAAATCTAGTAAAAAATAGTTTTATTGGTGAAGGTCTTAGATAGAGATTTTAAGTTTAATTTATCTAGTATCAAAGCTATTTTTGATATTTAATTTTTACTAGCAAAGGGTTTCATCTTTTGGGAAGGTAATTTTATAGGTATTTTATTTAAATGTATGACGGAGAAAAATTGAGCTTGTTTTCACATCTACATGATCAAATATTTTGATATACTTGTTTGTGGATAAAATGTGTGTATTTTTATGTACTTGTCTATTATAGAATAAGGGATAAACAAATATTCAATAAAATTGGAAGGGGACTTTGGGATGAAATTTTTTGATCCATAAGAACATGAACTAATTAGGATAGTAAATTAAATATTGGTTTTACTAATCAAGGTAGTTAACCCTACCAAATGAGAATATAATATGGTTGAAACCATTATTGAACTTAAATAATAGAACTTGTTATATTTTAAATCATTTAAACACTTACCTAATTATGGTTCAAATATATTTACCAACCATACAAAAAAAACAAAGAATTGAAAAAGGGGAATATGTGGAATAGGTTATGATTGAATTGTTAAACGTGTTCACGTTTTCAAGTAACACATAGAAAAAATAAAGGATCCAATATTGTGCATGAGGGGTGAAGACATGACATAATATAACTAAATTTATCTAATGACCAAGTAAGACTTGATACATAACAGAGAAAATCAACAAATTATTGGAAAGCGTGACATGTATTCATCCAAAGATGTTCAAATATGATCAATACTTGATGCACTATAAAGAATATGTGACCATCATCAAGAATTAGGAAGTATTACTACTACTTGAGCTTCATGGATATTGAGTAGCACTTGGTGCAATGAAGGAATCATTATGATATCAAGTAAAACTTGAATCATAAATATTTTATTTACCTAGTTAAGAGATACTTGACCAATATAATGTTATGTGATTGACAATTGACACTTGGTTGTGCATTGAGAAAATGCACTTTTTAAAGTATCAATTGATGCATGCATAAGTTTCATTTGTTACAAAAATCCTAAATAAATAAATTTATTCCTAATAATAATATGATATGTAGCACATGAACTATGTTGACAAGGTGTCATGCACAAAATGTAGAAAGACAAAGAGAACATACCTTAAACTTCAGGAATAGATTTGACCAATTGCACAATTATGTTTCCTTCATTTTTTTCTTCACACACCTTCAAAATTAGAAATTTTTAATAGCTTATTTTGTATTCAATGTTCAATTATACATAAATATAATAAAGTTATTAAAACTTATGAAAAAAATGATTATATATATTAAATTCAAACAAATGAAAATATGATAATTAACATTCCAACACTAAAACATGAAAATATTAGTTCATAGAACCAAATTTGACCTAAAAAAATGTAATTTAATTCTTCTACATTGAAAAAAAAAATAAAGGTGGTGGAATATGTAAAATAAAATCAATTAAGATATATCCTCAATTCCATGAATAAATTGTTCATTTCTTGAATAATGGGTACAATTAGAAAAGAAAATAAAATGTGGGTCCTAAATCACAAGGACCTAATGTGTTTTTTGCCATTTTTTATGTCTTCCTAAAACACAAGTGTGTTATAACATGCTCACATTATCACTTGCATGGTGTCTAATTCCAACAAGAAGAGGCGAGGATAATTAGAGAAAAGAGAGATAAAGACAAAGAGATAAAAGGGTAGGAAGAGAGGGAGGAAGGGAGGGAAGGATGGAGAGAAACACATATGCACATAAAGAAATATAGCTAGAGAAACAACAAGAGAGATAGTGTGAGAGAGAGGTGGGTGCCACCCTAAACCCCCAACATCAATTGTAAACCCTAAGCCCTAAACCATAGCCCCAAAACTGAATACTCTAAATTGTAGGCCCTAAATTATAAACACCAAACCCTAAAACCTAACATTAATCATTTTAACACTAAAACCTTAACATTCAACCCTTCATCATAAACTATAAGTCCTAAAATGAATATCCTAGGCCCTAAACCCTAAACCATGAATAATGCTTTAGTAGATGGACATGTTGCTACACACAACCATGAATGTCCTATTTTTATGATGGTCCTCTAATCAAACCAAGATAAATTTAGTAATTAATATCCTAAGTGTAACATTTATAGGATGGGATAAAATGGATAAAATATATTCATGGATGAAATAGATGTATTCAATTGAAAATCATAGAATAGAGAGAGGGGGGGATAGAGAATTGAGAGAGAGAGAGAGGGTAAGAGGTAGAGAGAAGAGGGAGGTAGAGAGGAGAGACAGAGAGAGAGGGTAGGAGGTAGAAAGGGGAGGGAGGTAGAGAGGGGAGGTAGGTAGAGAGGAGAGAGAGAGAGTAAGAGGTAAAGAATGGAGGGAGGTAGAGGTGAGAGAGAGAGAGACTATAGGAGGTAGAGAGGAGAGTGAAAGAGATAGAATATTGAGGTAGAGAGCGTGAGAGAGCATGAAATAGAGAAAGAGTAGGAGGTAAAGAGGGGAGAGAGGTAGATAGGTGTGTGAGAGAGGGTAGGAGGTAAAGAGGGGAGGGAGGTAGAGAGGTGATAGAGAGATAGTAGGAGGTAAAGAGGGGAGGGAGGTAGAGAGGTGTGTGTGTGTGTGTGTGAGAGAGAGAGAGAGAGAGAGGGAGGGAGGTAAAATGGGGAGGGAGGTAGAGAGGTGAGAGAGAGAGATTGGGTATGAGGTAAAGAGGGGAGGGAGTAGAGAGGTGAGAGAGAGGAGGTAGAGAGAGACAGAGTAGGAGATATAGAGGGGAGGGAGGTAGAGAGGTGATAAGGAGATGGAGGGAGGGAAAGGTGAGAGAGGGAGGGGGAGGGAAGGGAGGGAGGTAGAGATGTTAGATAGAGAGGGAAGAGGAGGTAGAGAGGTGAGTGTAACAACACCTTTTTTGAGAATTTTCTATCAAATTTAAGATTTATAATATAAACCAAATAGAGGAAACTCCATTAACAATAATCAAGACACTATTATAGATATGATTAATAATTTAAGACTAGTTGTCATATAATCTAATGTAATGGTGTATTTCTCAACAAATTACACTTCAAGTTTCATGTTTTAGGAAACACTTATCAATGAGTCTTTATTACAAAAGTAAACAAGTATGAACATGGTAATAGTTACCTCGTTACAATTGATAAGGGATTATCAAGCTTGTTGTAACTTAATAAAGGATTTTATTTCTTTTAGATTACCTAGACTTCGTTGAATCTAATGTTGAATCCTTCTTTCTTGCTATGGCAAGGTTGGAGGGCCTTCATAAACACCTGACTCAAGGACAGTCCCAAGAAAACTATTGCTACAAGTATGCAGATGGTGGCTACATGAAATTAAGCTAAAAATGAGGAATTTTCCAAACACCAACAACACCAAAAACTATACCAAGATTCTTCTACCGACAAGGAAAACATCCAAAAAACCTCCTTAACTTAAAAAAATGTGAAAAATAATTAGATTACAGTCTTATCCATTAACTACCATCCAATTCAAAGGTTGGTGCAACTCCTAGTTAGGAGACTTTCTTAGAAAAATTCATAATAAATTCCTTGGGAATGTTAGTTGCATAAAAAAACTAACTCATTTGTAGGTCTAGGCACATATGTAGACTGAGACTTTTTAGTCTTCAACTTCCCAAAATTGGCACAAAACCTCAAACACCCATCACTATCCTATATTCCCTACAACTAGGTGATCCTAAAAACATTTGAAAATTAATATTGGCCACACCAAAAATAATCACTTAAAAAAACATATATTTTTATTTTCTAGAAACTTGGAAAAACAAAAATCCATGAAAAATTAATGTGTTTCCTAAGTGAAAACACCAAACTAGCTAGGATGGATCTTGTACCATTGGAAATAGTGAATATTGTGAGGGTTTTTATCCTTAATCAAATCTTGGAATACCTCAATGTTCACTCTAACAACATCCTGTTATGTGTACAAACTTGAATGATTGAAATAAGATACAAAACTCCATTATATAGAGTTGCAGGGGGAAATGACCCTTTTAAAAAATTACATATTTCATTTAACCTAAAAAAGGCCCCTTCATCATTTAAAAAAATATTAAGTCATCATACATTTTTTCCCTAGGTGTCCAACTTGGGGAAATAAAATTTCTCTTTATAATATTTAACGGTAAAGTAAATATTAAAATATTACTTTATAAATTTAGTGCAAATATTAAAATAATCCCATCCACCTTAAAGAAAGCACTTCCAAGACACCTAAAATGGAAACTAAATGCACCAAGAATCTATTGATGTCAAGGAAATATGTCAAGTGCCAAAACGGGAACTTACTAAAAGTAGTCATGTTCTCCAAGAAATGTGGAGAATAACTCAGTTGGCTAAAAATGCAACAAAGAACACCACTACAAACTTGAGTCCATCTAAATGCCAAACAACTATTGGATGCCAATAAAACATGATATTGAGATCTCTAAGAATCTTGGATTCCCATAACCATCTCTAATTAGCCTACGAGAACTTTGGTATAGGCTATTTGATACAACAAATGACTAGGCTTGAGAAGGCGACATTACAATCTACCCTCCCCAAAATTGATTGTCCCCAAGAAATTACAACTCTGGATGTAGTAAAATCTACTCATTCTCCCAAGTATCATCCTCCATCCATAAGTTCTTCCACTTAAATCAAATACTCCTAGATATTCCTCTTCAAAAGTGTGTTCCCTAAAATCAATCATTGCTTCAAGAGCATTATTCCCAAGCACCTTCTTAAGGTGAGATGCATGGAATACATTATGCACTTTTCTACTCTTTGGTATCTCCAAGAACCTTCTTGAGGTGAGATACATGGAAGACATATGCACTTTACTACTCTTTGGTAGCTCCAACTTTTATGCCACCTCTCCAATCCTCTTGGAGATCTTGAATTGGCCACAAAATTATGGCTTCAACTTCTCTGATCCACTCTTCTTGAGAGTGGACTATCCATAGGGTTGCAAACATAAGTAATCCATGTCCCCCACCTCAAATACACACTCAACATGGTGTTGGTCAACATATAACTTTTGCTAATTTTGAGCATGTTGAATGTTGTCTCTCAATGATCTCATAATATCCTAACTTTTCTATAACAAATATTTAGCCTTAGGCACCCTACTATCACAAAAAAAAAAAAATCAATAAAGATGGGAACTCCCTATCCATACAATTCCATGAAGGTAGATGTTAGAATTGGCTATGGCTGTCAAGATCTTCAGACCAAATGGAAAGCACAAGAAGAGAGAATAGAATGTGACAAGAATAAATTGTATTCTTATCAATATGATTCAATGATATGATGTGATTTACAATGAAAGAGACCCCTTGGTTATATAGCCAAGGTAGATGCAAGATGTCATAGGATTATGACAAGTGTATTAACCATATGGCATGTGACAACTAATCACACTTACCTAGGTTCACATGTGTTACAAGACAAAAGATAAGATAACAACTAATGACAACTAACACCTTCTAGAAAGATTCCTTCCGAGGACCTAAGTCAACTTAACAAGTGTAAATAATTCCCCTAGTAATGAATGAACTAGGTACAAGACTTATGTGTAGGGAATTTTTCAAAATATTTAGATCTTGAATATATGTTATGACTAGCTCCCACTCTGAGCATTTTGTTGGGTGAATTTGGTTGTAAGGAATCAAATGATATTAGAATAATTAGTAATGTTTGTCTTGTCTCTCTTCTTCTTCTCTCTTATGGGGGGGTATTTTTCCTCACATGGGGTTTTTACCTTCTCATTCTTCATTGACATCATTTATATTGTGTATTTCATCTCTATTTTGGGGAGGAGTTTTATCCCACTAGGTTTTCTCCTTTTATCTGTTTGTGAGATATTTCTCTATCATTTCATTTACATGTACATGGTTACCTAACATGGCCTAGTAGTCGGGACCCATTCTTGCATCTTTCTGTCATTTTCATAATAATTTGCTACTCCCTAAGTTGCACTTAAGGGGGGGTGTTGGTGTAAATAAAGTCTTGTACCTAGTTCATTCATTACTAGGGGACCTATTTACACATGTTAAGTTTACTTATGTCCTAGGAAGGAATCTTTCTAGAAGGTGTTAGTTTTCATTAGTTTTTATCTTATCTTTTGACTTGTAACACATGTGAACCTAGGTAAGTGTGATTAGTTGTCACATGTCATATGGTTATTACACTTGTCATAATCCTATGACATCTTGCATCTCACCTTGGCTATATAACCAAGGGGTCTCTTTCATTGTAAATCAAATCATATCATTGAATCATATTGATAAGAATACAATTTATTCTTGTCACATTCTATTCTCTCTTCTTGTGCTTTACATTTGGTCTCAAGATATTGGCAACCATAGCCAATTCTAACATGGTATCAGAGAGGGTTGGGTGCCATTGGAAAGTCTTTTTTCTGAAGAGAGAATAGAATGTGACAAGAATAAATTGTATTCTTATCAATATGATTCAATGATATGATGTGATTTACAATGAAAGAGACCCCTTGTTTATATAGCCAAAGTGAGATGCAAGATGTCATAGAATAAAATGAAGATGTATGCATGATATGCGATAGTGTGATATTGTGCAAAGTTGTTGAATTTTTTTTGTGTACCTACAAACCAGTGTAAAATTTTATTTTCTAGAGCTTAATTGGAACTGAACTCTGCACACAGAAGGTTTACTTCATCTGTTCATCTTTTTGGTAGTGATTTATTTTCCTAGAAGTGAGCCTTGTAATATCTTATGATTGGTTATAATATATTGTGATTTAATCCTCACTGTGGCTATATAAACAAGGGGTCTATATATTGTGATTTACAATGAAAGAGACCCCTTGTTTATGGAAGATCTTGAAGTTTGAACACATGGTTGACAAAAAGTATCTTGTTCCTCCGGAAGAGATCTCTACAACTAAAGAACTCCATGTTGCTCTTGAAGATCTGGATATAAGTGAAAATTAGAAACAAACTCTAAGGGAGAACTTAAAAGAAGAAAATGAGTGCATCAAGAAGCTGAGAGAACAAATTAAGAAATTTAAAGAAAGACAGATAATTAAGTGATCAGTTGAAGAAAGAAAATGAGGATATCATTGAACAAAAGGTACGAGTGGAAGAAAAGAAAATAATTGAGGACTGCCCAAAAGCTGAAATTCAAAGTAAGATTGATGAATGTACAAAGCTTGAACAAGAAGTGGTAACTCTAAGATCTAACTTGGAGAAAGCTAGGGCTCATGAGGACAAATTTAAAATAAGTACCACAAAGCTTGATGAGTTGATTACATTTTAGAAACTAGCTAAGGATAAAGTTGAGTTGGGACTTGAAGAAGAACAAAGCTCAAAGAAAAATCAGACTCCTAACAAGGTTAAAATTCAAACGAAGACTCAAGGCAATGGTAGATAGATCAAGAACCAAAGAAGCAATGTCAGAAGAACTCTCATCCAGAAACCTAATGCTGAAAGGTACCCATGTTTCAATGGTATCTGTTTTTCATGCAATAAATTTGGTCATAGGGCAAAAGAATTTAGAAGTAGAATGAATCAAAATGTTAGATTCTTTGTTGGACAATGTTTTGCTTGCAATAAATTCGGACATAGAGCCACTAAGTGCAAAAGTCATATAATGGTGATGAATAGATTCAATATTTTCAAGGATATTGCTACACATGTAATGCATTTGGATCTAAAGCTAACTAGTGCAGATCAAGGTTGAATACAAATCTGTTTGGTCAAGAAAATTTTGTATGCTACACCTACAACAAACCAGGACATATTCAAAAATTCTACAAAAGTAAAAATGGGAAGAATTCTAATCCAAAATAAAGGAATAAACCTATAAATAAAGTGGATCCCACTTAAGCCAAAAAGGAAATGGAGAAGATTTGGAAGAAAAAGGAAGAACCTAAGAATAAGGATGAATCAAATGCATCTATACTTGCATCCGGTGCAGATACTTCTAAAAATTAAACCTAGTATTGGATTTAGGCGGAGCTTTTATAGAGAAATCTTATAAACTCGTGATATAAGAGGTGTCAAGAAATTGAACAAAGATATGTGATGTGAAATGTCATTCTGAAAGTGTTGAAAAGTATTTTGGTAGAAAATACACAATTTTGGATAATTGCGGAGCATTTTAAGGTTTATAGTATATTCATAAGGTATTTATCAACTTTTTGAAGGTGGAATGCATTAAATGTGAAATTAGGGAAAATAGCTAAAATATAAAGTAGAAATTGAAGTCGAGTTAAATCACTTTTACACATTTGGAATAAAGTAGAGCGAGATTAAGCAATTTGAAGATGATTTAGAGTATCTGGCATCAAACCCTAGTTTCAGTCGAAGCTTGAAAAAGGTATTTACAACTATTTGTACTTTGTGGGCTTTAATTAGAAGCAATTTCCATAACCATATACAAGAAAAATGAGGGAAAAATGGCCACTACAAATGTGGTTGAGAATTCTAATAGATATTTTCATGGAAGGTTTACGAAATGGACCCCATAAGCACATTTTCACAAATCCCAACAGTGTCTTGCCCACTGAGGATAAAAGAACGTACATTCACACAAAATTGGAAGAGTTTGACCATAAAGTGCTCAGGGATCACTGGCTAGAGGAGCTAAGTGGAAATAATTCCTCCATGAAATCAAAATATGAAAACCTTGTACGGAAGAAGCTAGATGTATGGAATTGGTTCCCATAATTTTTTGGTGAGATGCTTGCAAAGTGTGTAAGGATGGTACTTAGCAGAGTAGATGAAAAAATTGTGTGGACAAGTGTAGTTGGAGCAATTACCAAGGAAGTGATTAAAGTTTTAATTGGTCTCTGTGACATTGGACCTGTACCAGTGCTAAAAGCTATAAAGAATGATGTGGTCATGAAACTAACTAGTGCTACATATGATGGAAGAGCACTAACAACCAAACCCATTATAAACCCTGCTATGAGATATGTTGTAGTCATGATTGGTCAGAAAATCTACTTTACCAACATAGGTAATTCGATGTCTACAACTGCAATTTATGTTGCACATGACATGGTGGTTAATGGAAGGGACTATGATTTGTGTGAGTTTCTCCAAAAACAACTTATGGATAACTTGAACCAAACTAAGACAAAGAAGTATCTATTCAAGTTTGGTACAATGGTAATTTGTCTACTATTTTACTTTATGAGGGAGCTACCTGGAAAGAAGAACAATATATGGGATCACAAAAAACCAGTGACACATCAATTTTTTGAACATTTACATAGCCTTGGATATTTCAAAGCAAAAAATGATGCTTTAACTACATTCTTCATAGTTTTCTAGAATAACATGTATGAAAGAGATAGAGTTCCAAGGAGCTTAGTAAAGAAATATGCAAAGGAGATAAATTTTCTTGTGTCCACTGATGAATGTATCATAGAAATAGTAGAACCTAAAAAATCTATGGATAGAGCCTCTAGGATATGATATTGATGAACAAATAGCTAAGAATTTTATTCAAATACTATTGAGCAGCTCTAAGGATCCCACTCTTCCCCGGCATGGCACATATGAAGAGAATTCTGCTGAAGTGCATTTGGAAACTTCAGTACCTCAAAGGGCTAAAAGAGTAAATAAAAATGTTGAGGCATTCTTTCAAATGCATTCACTGTCTAAGGATGATGTTGAAAGGTTAAGGGAACTCATTGAAGAGAAAAGGACCAAATCAGTTGAAGTTCCCTTCGAACCTAGGAGATCAGGAAGAGAAACTTCCTCCTCTTCCTCTACAGTACCAGTAACACCTAGTGTAGTGGCAGTTGTAAAAGGAAAGAAGGTAGAGCATAGTTTCCCAGTTGTAGTTAATATAACTTCTTCCTCTGGACCTAGCACCAGAGCTTCTAAAAAGAGAAATATACCCCCTATTGCACTATCTGCCACTCTTGGAAGAAGAATAAAGCAAAAGGAAAATAGAAAAAGGAACATAAGCAATGCTATAAAAGAAGAAATTGATCTTGGATTGCAAGAAGAGAAACAATTGAAAAGGAATATAGGAAGCAATGCCTCCACTGGCAATGAAGAAGTAAAAACCCAAGAAAATGCTGATATCTCATCCAATGAAGAGACAAAAGATGAAATGGAAGATTTCAAAATTCATGTGCATGAGAAGAAGAAAGAAGAAGGTACATAAAAACCTATGGAGGAAATGCCCAACTTGCCTTTGGTAAGTGATTTTCCACCTCTAAAGATGGAAGCTTTAGTAAATAATACGATAGAATTAGAGGATGTGATAGCTATTGTTAGGTTATTTGATGAAGTTGATAAAAAGGATAGGGAAACAATTATAGATGATTTCATTCAATATATGGTTATTTTTAATGAGACTATGGAATCTATAAGGAAGAAGGTGACTAACAATGTATGGGAAGCATTAGTACATAGAAGGCATGAAGCTATAACTGTTGAGGACAAAATCAAAACTGATTCCTTAAACACATATGAATCCTCCTTATCTGAGGAAGATGTTGCTACCCTACTAAAAGAATGTTCCTAGTTGCTCAAAGTGAAACAGAGGGTCACTCTTCTAATGACTAGAGAAAAAGATAGTACCAAAAGGTTAAGGAAATAAACTCATGATACAGTAAGCGAAATGGTAAAGAATTATGGGATGAGAACTAGTTCTTCATCTCATACAACTCAAGCATGAGAGCTTGTCAATGTTACAGAAGTAGAGGATCATTCTGTTGTGGAAAATGTTGGTGAAACACATGTTGCTTTAGAGAAATATGTTCCTCTGAATGATACAAAGGAAATAACCAGTAAACACATTGAAGATCAACATATGAATGATATCCGTAAAAATCAAGAAGATCACCATGAAAATACCAAAAATAATGAAGAAAAGAATGAAGATGAAGGAAATAAAAGTGAAAAGAAAAATGATGGTAAAGATGAAGAAAAGGAGGAAGAAAAGAAAGAAAAACCATCAGAAAAACCCTCTAAAGAAGAAGAAGAAAAAGAAGCAGAAGAGGAAAAGAAAGAAGAGAATAAGGAAGAAACAATGATTGGAAGAAGTGACTTGAATAATTCCCCAAGAACACTACGCCATCAAATCCATCCATAGAATTATCTAGAAGTACTCTTAAGGGTCTACTAACAAGGGAAACAAGGATTCAGCCTATGCTACCACCTTAGTTGGTTAAAATTCTATCACATCCTGGCTATATGGATCTAACTAAGATGTCACCTGTAGAAAGGATAAAGATTTGTGGTACTTTTCTTAACTCCAAAACATAGGAAATTGAGCATACCTATCAGAGAGGGATTGAATTGGTAAATTAAGCTATTAAGGCTTTGCAAGAGACAACCCCTGATGCTACAATTGATGATTCTTTCTCACCTATTGAAACCTAAAGTTCTTGGTTGATTCTATTAAAGAATATACCTCTAGCCTTAAGATACAAACTGAGAAAGAAGCAAATTCAATGCTTTTGGAGAAAAGGTTGCTAGTGCTACAAGACAAATGTGCGATTGCACACAATAGAGTGATGTAAAGTCTGAAAGAGGTTAACGATTATGATGAGGAAGCTCATATTTTTTTGTATATTACATGTGATGGCCCTTTTCCACTCAAGGCATTAAATACTTAATGGATTCAGTAGATTCTCAACTTGCCAATGCCTCTGGAACCTACATGATTGCAGAAGATAGAAATTATACTGCCTAGACTTCTATTACAAACTTGTAGAGAAAGTGTTTCATCTTATAGAGGTAGAAAGAAGATGTTTTGAGACAGTTTGGATAACTTGGAGATCTGGTAATTTCTAGACACATTCCTATATCAAGTGCCTTAGTGGATGTAGAGAAACTAGACAAGGTGAATCTTAATTC
The DNA here is from genome assembly GCA_007258455.2 of Sequoia sempervirens. Lineage (NCBI taxonomy): Eukaryota > Viridiplantae > Streptophyta > Pinopsida > Cupressales > Cupressaceae > Sequoia > Sequoia sempervirens. Next base: position 461,627,333 of record VDFB02000017.1, read on the forward strand.
ATCTACTCAAGAAGAAGGAGAAGCATTCCTAGTTGAACTGGAATCATTGCATTGGGCTTTTGTTAGAGTGAAGCAGATTTGGGATGATGATGGAAAACCTTCTTGAGAAGCTATTCTCAAGGAATTACAAGGTGCCCCTAGTTCCTATTAAATGTTTCTTTTTTTACCCTATGTCCTTGATGTGGGATAAGGCTCTATGTGGAGAAGGATCTATGTAAGAAATAAATAATGTTGTGAAATTATTGGTTTTTATGTGTATATTTGAAAGGGGGAGTTGAGTTCGCACAATTTTGGTTTTCAAGTGTGAAGACATATTTTTCTTGAAGCTTCATTTTTGGCACATGTTGCCATCAATGACAAAGGGGGAGATTGTTGGAAGATTGAAGAAGAATCCCTCTGGTGTGTTGTCATGTATGCCAACATTGGTTTGTGACTATTTTTTCCATTTAGTAATCTATGGTTCTGCTACTATGATCCAGTAATTTGGTCCAGAATTGTTCGTCTTAGAAGATCTATCTATGTGGTTTTAATATGTTGCTCGGGACTATTAATTGCAGCTATGGACGATTTTTCAACATTTTTGGTTGAATAGGCTAAGATATTTAAATGACAAAAGTTTGGCATATATGAATTGTATATTCTTCTAGCCAACATGGTTAAGTGGTGTTTTCTTCATGGGTGATTAAAGAGTTCCTTATTAGGTCTGGTCTGACCTAATTTTTTGTCTTGCACATATTTTTCTAAGCACCAAAGAAGTTTTTGTTTTGAGCTGACAAGCTATTTTATGTTTACATCTAATTAGGCTGACCTAATTGATGTATGTTGATGTAAGTTGGTATATATGAAACATTTTTGTAATAAGATAGTGTGGAATAAAATGAAGATGTATGCATGATATGTGACAATGTGATATTGTGTGAAGTTGTTGAAAGTTGTTGTGTACCTACAAATTGGTAGAGGATTTTATTTTCTAGAGCTTAATTGGAACTAAACTCTGTAAACATAAGGTGTATTTCATCAATTTAGCTTTTTGGTAGTGAGCCATACTCTTTTTTAATCATTCTAGGTTGTTATCATTTCAAGGATAGTGTGTCTTGGTAGTGTGCCTTGTAATATATTATGACCAGTTATAATATATTGTGAGTTAATCCTCACCATGGGTTTTCCCATACTAGGTTTTCCACGTAAAAATCTTGGTGTTCATATGCTATGTGATGTTATGATTCCTTTCATGTTTTTTTTTAGAGTTGCAACTAGATATGTTTAATCATTGAATTGTTAGCAGTTAAATGGTTTAGTAGAATACTGATTCACCCCCCCTCTCAATATTCTAGGTATTCAACAAGATATTCCACTTGTACCATTGTATACACTACTAAAATGGCATAAAAATGAGAAAATTTGGTCAATCTATTCATGACCACATATATGCAATCCTTCCCTTGCACCTTGGTAAGTCTTGTGATAAATTTCATAGAAATTCTTTCCCATTTTTTATTGGGAATGGGTAGGGGCCAGTGCAACAAACCAACTAGGTATGTATGTTCAATTTTGTTTTGTTGACATGTATGACATTTTCGAACATACTTGAGGACTTCATTATTGAGTCCTTTCCAAGAAAGCCTCTCACAGATCTACCTATAAGGCCTATAAAAGATAGGGTGACTAGTCATAGGAGCACCATGAAATATTTTCATAACCTTCAACTTAATCCTCGATTCAAGAACTAACAAGATCATCTCCTTATAAAACATGAGCTCATCCCTTACCTTATATGTATCATCATGAAATGATCCCTCCAAAATACTATGAGCCAATGTGTTCTTGGCATGCTCACATGAATTTGATCCTTCCAACGTTGCAATCTTTGTCAAAGAGCACAAATGTTGCCTTATTGACAATGCATCAACCACTGCATTCTTTTTCCCTCTCACATTTTCAATGTCAAAATCATAAGCTTGAAGCTTACTCAACCACTTTTGTTGTCTATCATTGAGGTCCTTTTGATTTAGAAATTATTTGAGGCTATTATGATTTGTCTTGACAATAAACTTTCCTCCCATAAGGTATTGCCTAAAATTTTCCAAAGCATGAATAATGGTAAGCATCTCCTTGTCATTGAAGAAACAACACCTTTCTCCACCTCTTAAGTTCTTGCTCTCATTAGGTATTGGGTACTTCTCTTATATTAGGATAACACCAATTCCTTCACCTAAGGAATCACACTGAAGCTCAAATGATTTAGAAGTTAGGAATTTCCAACACAAGACATGTGCTCATCAATTTCTTGAAACTATCAAATGATTGTTGTGCTGATTTGGACTATTCAAAAGCTCACTGGGTGATCCCACAATAGTGGTTTACACTGTTTGTCCAAACTTGACATTGAACTAAACCTTTTTAACTAAATCCTCACTTTTGAGAACCTATAGTTTCTAAACCATGAGGAATTTGAAGATGATGTAAACTAGTGATTTGTAACAGTTTGTCTGTAGATTCTAAATATATATTTTTAAAAATCTTTGGAATCAAATTGCATTTTTTTCATTTCCTTCAAAAGCTAGTTTTTAACAGTAAACACCATTTTTAAAGACTAACGTGTACTTGCTAACACAATTTTTTTTCTATGAAGGATAAAATTCTATTTTTTTCAAATTTAGATTCGTAACTACAATATCTAGTGCATGCAATAGGTTTCATAGTTTTTTATTGAATATTTTTTTCTTAATTAAGTTTTGAAGTCAAACCAATTACAATTTAGACATAGGTTTACTTGTTAACACAAAACTTTTTTTGTATGTATAAAAATTTAATTTTTTTTGTTGTTGGATCAAGGACATCAATATCAAGTGCATGGATATTTTTTAGATTTTTTTTTATAATCTTCTCTTTTTCCACATGTTCAGAACAAAGAGCTTGATTTTCAATAAAAAAGCTATGTTTAATTAAACTAAAAAAAATACATAATAAAAATAAAATATATTAAAACTATATTTGATGGATAGCTCGTTATGAGGACTACCATCATGTAGTTGGGTCTATCAAGTTGATTCCATTTTCATCTTCAACCCAAGCTCGAAAAGGAAAAATTTTGTAGAAAAATGCTAGAGAAGAGCAAGAAGGGAAAAAGGGGGTTCGAGCGAACCCCCTAGACCCCTTTGAGCGAAGGGGGGTTTTCTAGAAGAGGGGTTCGCTCGAACCCCCCTTTTTTTGCCATTTCCCATTTGATTTAATTTTAAAAAAACTACCAAATAAGGTTGCATCACAAAGGGGTTTTCTTGAAGGGGGTTTCAAGCGAACCCCTAAAAACCTAAAAAAAAATATCTTGGGAGCATTTTTTCAATTTTTCTTTATGAAGGGAATTCTAAACCACTATTGTGGGATCACCCCACTTCTTGGTCAAATTTGTAAGTGGATTGCTAATTGTGAAAAACCATTTGAAAAACCTCTTGTAGAAGCCACATAGACCAAAGAAGCCCTTCAATTGTGTAATATTTGTAGGTGGAGGTCAACAAAGAATTGCCTTAATTTGTTTGGATTAACACTCACTCCGTTGGAGTTGATTATGTGACCAAGGTATCAAAACTTTGTCAATCCAAACTCACATTTAGTCTCCTTGGCATAAAAATACTCTACCTTAAGTATATTGAACAACTCATCTAGATGTTGCAAATGCACATCCCAAGTCCTACTAAAAATCAAGATGTCATCAAAAAATTGTTGGAAATATTGTCATTAATGTCAAAGGTGTTAAGTTGAGATCGTTGATTGTTGTCATTGATGTTAAGAAATAGGAAAATCATTATGGCCAAAGGCTACTATATCGCTATTCATGATTCAATTCATGGCATCAATAAAAGATGAGTTATTTGGTGAATTCATAAAGACATATATAGAGAGACATAATGGCTTTTAAGTAAGAAGAATATTTTTTGTCTAAAATTGCCATATCTTATTGAGAACAACAATTAATTAATGAAGGTACAATAGATTTTAAGGAAAGTTAAATGTAATCATTACCTTATAAAGGAATCAATGCGTTTAAAGAATTAATTACTTTCGTAAGGAAAAGATAAAGTCATATAAGATAAAATTAAGAAAAAGACAAAATTCATATATAGAAAGGAGTAGGCATCAATTAATGGAGAGAATGGGAAATGATTACACATTTTTTTAACCAGTGGCCCCATGCATAGACTAAAAGAGACACTTTTTTTAAACATTTTTTTTATTAAATAAACTAAGACAAATACAAAGTTAGAGAAAAAGATTAAAAGAGTGTTAATAAGTACAAAGAGGATCAAACAAAGAAGCAACAATTAACATAAGAATGTTGAACACCCGAAATACTAAGAGGGGGGTAAATCAGTATTCCATTAAACCATTTACATAATACCCATCTAAGTAATAGTATACTTTTCATTGTAATAACAAGTGCAAGCATGGAATAAACACAAGCACACAACACACATGAACACCAATATTTTTACTGTGGAAAATCCAAAATTGGAAAAACCATGGTGAGGATTAACTGACAATATAAAATATCTAGATTTAGAATATTACAAAGGCTCATTGCCAAGACTCACTATCCTTGAAGGATCATAGCCTAAAGTAAATTACAAAATAGAGTATGGCTCACTTCCAAGGTGAGAATTGAGATAGAATACACCTTCCTTGTGTTGGAGTTTAGATCCAATGAAGCACAAAATATAAAAGCACTTCTCTGTATATTATACTCAACAAATTTTTTTTTTTTCACATATAAAATTTCGCACATTCGCACTGTACATTCATGATCTCTCTAACTTTTACCACTTCATTATTTCACTCTATGTCACATCCCCTTCATTCATCTTCTATCAAAATTCTAAAAAATGTCTTTCATATATATACCATATACATTCGCATAACACTAATTAGGTTGGCCTAATTAGACTAGCCTTATTTCAAATCAAAACTAACTCTGTCAGCTTTATCCTCGAAACATATTCATATTCGTACCCAACACAATTGCGTAATGTATGGCAATATTCATCTTATTTTCCATGTGTTCAAATTCCAATACCTTCCTCAAGTTGATAGACTTCTTAAGAGGAACCAAGCTCTGATACCAATTATTAAACACCCAAAATACTAAGGGGGGTGAATCAGTATTCTATTAAACCATTTAGGTAATATCCATCTAAGTAATAGTATAATTCTGACTATAATAACAAGTGAAATCATGGAATCAACACAAGCACACAACACACATGAACACCAAGATTTTTACGTGGAAAACCAAAAATGGGAAAAACCACGATGAGGACTAACTCACAATATAATATATTTGGATATATAATATTACAAAGGCTCACTACTAGTACTTGATGTCCTTGAAGTCTCACAACCTGAAGTAAATTACAAAATAGAGTATGACTCACTAGCAGGGTGAGAACTCAGATATAATTCACCTTCCTTGTGTTAGAATTTAGTTCCAATGAAGCAAAAAATACAAAAAATATTCTCTATATAGTATACTCAACAATTTTGTCTATTCGCATATACAATTTTGCACATTTGCACTTTACATTCATGATCTCTCTAACTTTTAACACTTCATTATTTTTTTTATGTCGCATCTCCTTCATTCATCTTCTATCAAAATTCTCAAAAATGTCTTTCATATATGTATACCATATACATTCTCATAACACTAATTAGGCCAGCCTAATTAGAGTAGCCTTATTTCAAATCAACACTAACTCTATTAGATTTATCCTCAAAACATATTCATCTTCATGCCCAACACAATTATGTAATGTATGGTATCAATCAACAGAGACCTAAGATAGATCCCTTTAGCATCCACAACACATATTTAATCTTCTTTACACAAATTCATAATTGGGTCAGTCAGAGTTAGACGTAAAACATCAAGGACTTCAATCATATATTCAATTCACCAAATGTGTAACTCTAAAACTATTAAAACATTGAATTATCCTTTATACGACATCAAATAACTTATCTTCAACTCTGCAAGGAAAAACAATTAGTCATGAGAAAATGTGAAATCTCCCATACCAATGCCCTATACAAAAAATTATTGCAATCTGCATAACACTATTACTCATAACTTATGTGTGCATTTGTATATCATTATAAAAGCTTTGAAGTAAGATGAATCTCATAGAAATGAATCTATGTACAAAATCCTGTAGTGATATCTTTCCATGTGGTAGAATCTAGACCAAAGAATAGACACATTGAACTAGTATATAAACAAAACATTGTTTACCAAACTACTGGTAACTATATCTTTCCAACCGTATAACCAAGCCAACAAAAACTTGTCAGTAGATGCACATGATTTCAAGATATAACATATTATCAACATCTAAATGAATCTTACAAAATAAGATAATCCAGACCAAAAAAATGGATTAACAAACTTTCAATACCAGATAAGCATACATCAAACCTTTATCACCAGAGCAACTATTGATCTATACAAGTGATGTGAGAAAGGTATGCTGATGTTAATGTTGACATCAATGACAATCTTCCAATTTCCATCAAAGAAGTCAATTATTATTAAATATAGAAATTAACATAAGAAGGTAGTGATTCATATAAAGAAAAATTGGCAAATTAATAAGTGTAAAGCAACACTCATTTTAGTTAATGAAAAGATAACGATTATTTTTGAAAACAAAGGGTTATGTCCTTTCAAAAGGTCACATCCCAAAGAGATGTGTCCCATAATTTAATTATAATGATATACAAAATGGAAGAGATGTTGAATTAGAATATAGAATTCAATTATTTATTTCAGATTAAAAAATAGTAGATAAAAAGAGATAAAAAAGGGAAAAAATGAAGACTTTATCATATTCATATTAAATAATATATGTAGCCTATATGTGAAGGATAATTACAAATATATGTGTGTGTGTGTGTATGCATATATATATGTGTGTGTATATATATATATGTATATAATGTTAGCATATGGCTTGAGGAGATTATGTATGAATTCTAGTGTTGTCATTGATGGTAACCTAAGTCATCCATGAGGTCTGCAAATTTGGATTTATTCAGTCTGGCAAGAAAAGTGAAGAATAGTGCTTTACTGGATTAGCAGACAAGGAACAAGGTATCTGGTCAGTCTATTGATCTATTTGCTCCACCAGATGATCATTTTGCATTGTGGATCATGGAGAAAGTGATTTGACATTCTTATCATCGTGTTCAACAACTTTGATGATGTTGCACTACTCTATGTTCAAATTAGGTGATCCGACATAGATTATTTTTCTGTTTATTTTGTTCTTGAAGGCCAACTTGTGTGTACATCAAAATGTGGATATATGTGGATGTATGGAATATAATTATTTTTGGTTTTAAGATCATGTTTGGGTCCCAACCAAGTCTTAGCTAAATTTTGGGAGGTGCACATTTACTAGTATATGTGCTTTATCCAACTGTTAAAGAATATTTCATTTATTTTGTTCAAGCCGACATACGGATGAAATTTTTAAGTAGTGGATATATATATATATATATATATGTATGTATGTATGTATGTAAGTATGCATGTATGTATGTATGTATGTATCATTTGAAGTGTGAATAAATGGATAGGTTTCAGGGTGTCATGGTAGTGGTAGTTCTTGGTGTTTTATAAGATAGAGAATAAAAGAAAAGGCTTGTGATCAATCTGGCACATCTAGTTGAAGATATTTTTGAAGCAGAGCAAAGCAAAGTAGAGCAGAGTAGAGAAAAGCATAACTAAAGAAGAGTAGTATGTGTGAATCTAATAGGAGGTCAGAATATGCTCAAGAAAATTAATGGAACTGTAATCAGGCTTTGAAGAAGCTATTTTCTCAGTTCATTTTTGTTGCAATCAAATCACTCTGTAAGGCAGTGAGGCTTCTTTTATCTTGAGCAGTCAGCTCTAGGCAGTGAGCCTGAATGCATGTGCATTCCCTTTTGTTTCTCATTATACTTTTAACATAGTATAATTGTGGACTAACATCCACCATGGTTTTTCCCCTAATAGGGTTTCCATGCAAAAATATTGGTGTTATGGTGTAATGTGTATTCTTCTTTATGGTTGCATGTTTATTTGTGTTTATCTGATATGAATGGTTTCAAACCCAATTTGCAATTTTCAATTTTTGATGAACACTGATTCACCCCCCCTCTTAGTGTTCCTTGAGTCCAACAATTGATATTAGAGTAGGTTCCTCCTTAAAAAATTTAATAGCTTGAGGTGGATCTTGAAGCTATGGACTCTGAAAGTCTTAAACAACAACTTGTGGTAGCACTTGATGACCTTGATCAGTTGAAAGCAAAAGTATTGGAGTTAAAAGAAAATCTTATTGATGTTGAGAAATTTATTCAATCCTTAAAAGATAAAATCAGTGAGTCAAGAGAAAAGAGAAAGGAGTTTTGTGATCAACTGAAACAGAAAGAAGATAGAAGCCTAGAAGAAGTTCATCTAAATCAAACCCTAAAGGAGATAATTGAAGAATGTGAAAAGCTTTCCAAGGATAATGCTGCTCTAAAACTTGAGATGGAATCTATGGTGATGAAGCTAACCAAAGAAGCTGAAGAAAGGAAGAAGAATGAAGAAAATCTGGTGCAGTCCCTAAAATAGAAATCTAAAGAATGCAGTACTGCTAACAAAATATTTATTCAACTGGAGATGGAATTACAACAATCTAGATATCATGAACAAGAGCTTGAAAAAAAATTAGTCATTCTCAGAGGAGAACTCTCTACTGCTAATGAGTACAAAGAAAGGTTCAAGATGAGTTCCACTAAACTTGATGAGCTAACTAAAGGGTAGAGAGACACATATGATAGAAGTGGGCTTGAATGTGAAAAGGGAGAAAGCTCCAAATCAGAACAAAAGAATTTGAAGAAAAGAAATCAAGTGAATGAAGGCAGAAGACATCTGGTAAGATAGCTTAATATACAAAAATTCAATGGTCACTACTTTGTTTGTAATAAATTTGGTCATATGGCTTCTCAGTGTAGAAGGAAAGAAAACTCACATGGTCCATCATTTCCTGGTCGATGTTTTAATTACAAAAATTTTGGTCATAAATCAACTGAGTGCAAAGGTATGTCAAACAATTTTATCAAAACAAAGAATGTTAAATGTTATACTTGTGGAAGATTTGGACATGTTGCTAATCAATGCAGATCTAGAGGAAATTAGTGGAACAATCATGTATGCTTCAATTGCAACAAAATTGGCCATATTGCTAAATTCTGTCGGAATAGAATTACTAATAGGAGAGGTCTAGGATACAAAAGAAGAAACACATAATGAATGATAAAGGAAAAACAAAAGTGTCAGTTGAAGAGATAAGGGATCAAATGAAGAAGACATGGGTGAAGAAAAGCAAATCTAAGGAAGTGAAAAAGTTAGTACCAAAAGCCACTTCTGAAAATACATCTGGTAATTCCTCTAGGAACTGATCTCAAATCATCAGCCTAGGGGGAGTATTTCTTGAAAATAATTTATCCCCCCCATCAATTATTTGCACCAGAATGAAGGAAATAATTAGTGATGTGCAAGCAATCTCTAAGTGTGCAAATAATCTTTGGATCAATAATCTACGAAATAGGGAGATCTGCAAACAGATCTTATTGTTGTTGTCTGAGAAAACAGAGCTACCGGAACACCTAGGGAAAAATATTAAATGCAGTTAAAGAGGGTTCGGTGCAAAAAGTTATAAAAGGAAAATTTGGCAATCTAATTCATCACCGTGCATTGTTAAAGGATTCAAGGAGAGCTCTGCAGCGACCTGGTGAAAGTGTGAGAAAATTTTAGAAGTGAATCTATGAGGTATTTCTGAACTATTGTGAAAATATTTTTCGGTATTCATTCAGTGCAAAAAGAAAATGGGGAAAATCAAGGGAACTATAAATTTGGATGAATGTAGCAATAGAAAAATTATAAATGTGGGGGAATCATTGATTGGAAATGAATTGAAGAGGCTTGAAGGAAAGAAGCATAAAAATCTTGATGTTTAGAGTGAATTCCCATACTTTGTGAATGTGGAAATTATCAAATTCATACTGAACTGATTGAATTGTGATTTTTTAACTTTGGAAAAACCCTATTGCATATCGAATGAGGTATTTAAGAACTTAAAAGGATTATGTGATTTCGGAGAGGTGCCGAAGAAAAAGTTGATTCAAAATACGGAAGTTCAAACCCTAATCGGTGATCAACGTGCCTTGGTGATTTCAACAATTAATGATCCAATAACATGGTATGTTGCAAATGGAATTTCCTATAAAATTTTCTTCAGGAACAGAGAAGGATCCACTTCAGTAGGTGCATTCTACATCTCTCACAAGATGATTATAGAAGATGAAGATTTTGATCTATTTGGCTTACTGAAAGACTAGTTGATGGAGAATGTTCAATTGAAGAAGGAAACAGGCTATGTGTTCAGGTTTGGAACCCTAATTATATGCATTGTGATGTATTTCTTAAAATGCTTGCCCCAGATAAACAATGTAGTGTGGAAGGAAGATGAACCGGTATGTAAACAAATTTATAGTTGTTGCGATACTCTAAATGATTTTGATACTGAATGTGAAAAATTATTTTATGAGTTGCTAAAGATGTTTGGTGAAGGTGGCATTCCCCCTCTGGTAAAAACCCTTGAGATTGGATCCTCTTCCAAAAAAGTAGAAAGGAAGCAGAAAAGAGATAAAAAGTCTATTGAAGACTCTCCTTCGATACCAATAGTGTCTAACGCTAAGAAGAAAGGAAAAGAAATGGTGGTGTTAGAAGTATCCGATGAAGATTCTGAAGGATACACTCCTATGGATGAACCAAAATTAGTTAAACTAGTTGCAGCTAAAAGGACATGCTAGGAGATTTGAGAAAAGGAATGATACTAATGATGATTCAAGAAGATAATGGGATGAAGAAGATTGCAGACTTATGGTTAGAAAAACCTTCTTTTGAGCAAGACTTGATCGAGAACACCTTGGGAGCATACTTCAGGTATAACAATATTGATGTGGATAGACTATATAATGTAATTCCTGATGAAATGATTCTATGCATAAAGGAAGCAATTGGCTTCTAACTCTCAGGACATACAAGAAGATGAGATAATTCTTCACTTGAAGGAATAGTTTAGATTATCTCTTTCCAAACTAAAGAATAAGATGAATGAGCTAAGGCAGTGCATTAATCAAGCAAACTCTATCTACAATTATTGTCTTAGGTGGCCCCACACAATTGGGAAATACAAAGAAAAGTTTGATCAGATTGAGACAAAGTTGAATCAAATCAGCCAGAACTTCATTATGCAACAGGACTTGGATGGTGCAGTAAGAAAAATAGTTCAAGCCTTATAGTTTAAACATTCAAAATTGCAATTCAGCAAAGACAAACTTGTTGACACCTTTTGAAAGGTAAAAGATCTGACAAAAGGAAGGTTGGAACAGATGATTAAAGTTTCAAAGAAAGGAGAAAAGCTAGTAGAAGAGATAAGAATTCCCGAATCTCTGGTGAAGATTGTCAACCAAACATCATCAAACAACAACATAATTATCATCAGTGGGATCACAATTGATGCTTGGAAGAAATTCCTTTCGGTGATGAAAGAAAAATATAAGGTAATTTTCTAATTGTGTCGGTTAGTTTTTGAAATATTGAGTAAAAATTTTGGATGAATAAGTATTGAAAAAAATTTTGAGTTAGGAAAGTTTTTCAAAGGGAGAGTTAAGTTGAAAATTTTGAGGAGATTGGAGGCATATTTTTTTTTCATTGATGTCAAAGGGGGAGAGAATTTTGTGAAAAATGAATAAGGAAAGAATGCTATGACTTTAGTTTTGAAAATCTAAAAGGGAGAGAATGATGAGAAAACTGTATTTTGAATTTTTTCTCATTTTTTGCTAAGTGTTGTCATATGGCTTGAGGAGATTTTGTATGACTTCTTGTGTTGTCATTGATGACAACCTAAGTCATCCATGAGGTCCACAGTTTTGGATTTATTTAGTCCGGCAAGAAAAGTGAAGAACAATGCTTTAGACAAGGAACAAGGTATCTGGTTAGTCTATTGATCTATTTTCTTTACCAGATGATCATTTTTCGTTTTGGATCATGGAGAAAGTGATTTGAAATTCTGATCATCATGTTCAACAACTTTGATGATGTTGAACTACTCTATGTTCAAATCAGGTGATCCGACAAAGATTATTTTTCTGTTTATTTTGTTCTTGAAGGCTGACTTGTGTGTACACCAAAATGTGTATATATGCGGATGTATGGAATATAATTATTTTCATTTTAAGATCATGTTTGGGTACCAACCAAGTATTAGCTGAATTTTGGGAGGTGCCCATTTAATAGTATATGTTCTTGAGCTGACTGTTAGAGAATATTTCATTTATTTTGTTCAAGCCAGCATACGGATGAAATTTGTAAGTAGCGGATATATATATATATATGTATCATTTGAAGTGTGAATAAATGGATAGGTGTCAAGGTGTCATGGTAGTGGTAGTTTCTAGTGTGTTATAAGATAGAGAATAAAAGAAAAAGACTTATGATTGATCTGACACATCTAGTTCAAGATATTTTTGAAGCAGAGCAGAGAAAAGCAGAACTGAAGAAGAGCAGTATGTACAAATTTGACAAGAGGTCAGAATATGTTCAAGAACATTAATGAAACTATAATCAGGCTTTGAAGAAGCTATTTTCTCAGTTCATTTTTTTTTGTAATCAAATCACTCTGTAAGGCAGTGAGCCTTCTTTTCTCTTGAGCAGTGAGCCTGAATGCATGTGCATTCCCTTTTGTTTCTCATTATACTTTTAACAGAGTATAATTTTGGACTAACATCCACTGTGGTTTTCCCCTAATAGGGTTTCCACACAAAATATTGGTGTTATGATACAATGTGTATTCTTCTTTATGGTTGCATGTTTATTTGTGTTTATATGATATGAATGGTTTCATATCCGATTTGCATTTTTTAGTTTTTGTTGAACACTGATTCACCCCCCCTCTCAATGTTCCTTGAGTCCAACATATATATGTGTATATATATATATATATATGTATGTATATACATATACATATATGTATATATACATGCATATATATACATACATACATACATATATATATATATATATATATATATATATATATATATATATATATATATATATATATATATATATATATATATATATATGTATATGTATATGTGTGTGTGTGTGTGTTTGTATCAAACATATGTGAAAATAAGAGAAAATTGTAAAGAGAATTGGAGTAGATTGTAAGGCAGAAATGTATGTAAAGATAATGCCATGATTATCATTAGTTTTGTATTAAATGAATTATGAATGATTTGGATCAAACTTGAAGGGAAGTGTGTGATTAGAATTGAAAGGAATATTGTTATGTGATTGTGGATCAGAATTGTGTTGTTGGTGAAAGAGTTTATTATATCAATATTGAAGAATAAAAAGTGTGGAAGCCTATCAAATAGAGGTTGGAGCCTCTTGTTGGGTTAGATATCAATTTTTGTGGGGTTTGGATCCTCTTTCTTAGTTGGAGCTCAATTTGTGTAGAGATTGGAGACTTTTCTAGTAGGTTGGATCCTAAAAATGAAGAAGATGAATCCATAATATATAAGTAATATTATGTCATGCTTTTCTCTTGAAAGGGTTTTCATGTAAATTGTGTGTTCTCATTGTGTTCTTAATTGCTAGATCTTACTTGAATGTTCTTATTATGATTGGTTAAGTTTTGAAAAGTAAAATATTGTTAGATATTGATTCACCCCCCGCTCTCAATATCACCATGTGCTCATTAATTGGTATCAAATTCAGTTCCTTCAAAATTATCCTAATAGCTAGAAGGTAGATTTGAGAGCACAAATGGCCAAAAAAGAAATGTATGAATTCTCATCAAATAGGGCACCATTGTTTGTTGGAACTAATTACACTTTCTAGAGCTTAAGAATGAAGACATATCTTAGTGCTTTGGGATATGACATTTGGAAATCTACGGAAGATGATATTACTATACCTACAACATGTCCTATGTCCATGGAGATGTTAAAAGAGAAAGTGACAAAAATTCAAAAAATTGAATTCCATATTATGTGGATTGGAAAATTTTGAATTCATAAAGGTGATGCATTACAAAACCACAAATGAAATATCATAAAATCAAATTTTAAAAAAATATGAAAATGGCATGTGAGGTGGCAAACTAGGAGAAATTTTTTGTAGGAAAGACAATCCCTAGCGATTTTCAAGAAGATCAAGAGGTGGCCAAGAAAGCACAAGAAGAGGTGGTGTATAAAGGAGGTCAACAAATGAATTGGGAATACGAGGCAGAAATGAAAGTATCCCCAGATCAACTAAGAAATCAAGCGAACAATGAGTCATGGAGGCAACAAAATGTGTGGAAAAATTCAATTTTTTGATGATGGCCCAATGGTTGGAATGGAAATTGGGGGTGGCAACTGTAGAACAATCCTAGGAATTAGGGGCATTCATGTGGTGATTTCATAAGATCCAATGCAAATATGGGCACAATACCCTCCAAGAAAAATCTTGGTGGGTATCGACATCATGAAATAGATGCTAGGCGATGGGGCAAAGCACTAATTTATAATCCTTTAGCAAGGAGAATATAGTTGAAGGAATCCAAGAGTGACGGTGGCACCAGAAGTAGGCAAAATATAGGCCGCAGGTGTACCATGGTATTGAGCTCAATCAAACTTCAGGCGAAGAAGGATCATTTAGAGAGGTTGGGGATTTTAGTCAGGTGGTATGGAATGAGGCTCAATTGGGATAACTTCATCAGGTGGTGGCATGATAAATGAAGGGATGATTTGGAGTTTAAATCCTTGACGTGAGGCTATTTTGTGGTAATTTTCCCTTCAAAAATCATTAGGAAGGAAATTGAAAGCAGAATATGGATCGTGGATGGTTGCAGCTTCTACATATGCAAATGGAGGATAGGTTTTGATCCTTGTTGCCACAGATTGGATAGGATCCAGGATTGGATAAACTACCTAATCTTCCTTTGGAATTTTGGGCCTCGGGTATCCTGGAGGATATTGGAAACCATTTGGGAAAATATGTGTATGCAGAGGAAAGATTAGATCAAGATGAAATAAGAACCTATATTAGAATCTACATGGAGAGAAAACCTAATATTTAAACTTGGCAAAAAATCAAAATCTTCACGGATTGGGGGAATTGGGTACAACCATTGACCCTGGATCCATACCCCAACAACACTCTGGTAAAGACTCTAGGATGGCACAACTAACCCCCAACAAGAAATCAGGAACATGCTCCCCATTCTCAGGATCAAGATGGCATGGTTGGTTCCTTAGTAGGGATTACGTCTGTAGGCTAGTCCAATCCAGTTCATGACGATGGTGTAGTAGTGCTTGGAAATGATGTTAGATCAGGTGAGGGCCTAGTGGTGTTGAAAGATCAAAAGAGGGAGGTTGAGTAGAAAGTGGTTGAAGTCATTAATTTTCTAGGAAATAAGGTCAAGGAAGAAGACCTTAACTCTCTTAGTGGAATTGGCCAAGGCTACTAAGAGTGGACCACTCAAAATAGGTGATGAATAATTGTTTGAGGATTGGACTATTGGGTTGCCTCTTGATAACATTGGTTTTGATCAGGAGGATGTGGTCTTAGTGTAGAAATTTTGTAAGAGGGAAAGAGTATCACTGTAGGGGTAGGGTGGGCCTAAGAAATTGGGCATTGGCTTGAAGGATAGCCTTAAAACTTCTCCAGACTGTGGGCATTGCAAGAGGTGGGGGAGAATTCCAAACTAGGAAAAGCTTAAATGGGATGGTGAAGCAAATGGGTAATTGAAGATTAATGAGATGTTGAAAGTAGGGAAGGGATATTCCCTTCCTAAACAACCATGAAAATTGTGACTTGGAATGTTAGGGCTTAAACACCCCTAAAAAATGATGCTTACACTACTATATTTGACTCCACTTTCCGATGAAATTTTGTTGAAATATCAACAAACTATAGTCAAAAAACCGACAAATCACTGACATAATTTTCATCGCTAAAATTTTGTCACTTTCCCGACAAGCTTTAAAAGGTAAAAATCCTGACTTAGTTTCATCGGTTGCTACCACAAAAAAGGGATCTAGTTTTCGTCGATATTTTGATTAAATTTTCATAGATCAAGCAATGAACAATAGCTAGAACACAAGTGTCATGCCTTTTCCAAGATGTCGGAACAACATCAAAATTTTGTTGGAATTTCGACGAAGTTTCGTTGAAATTCCAACAAACATTCATCATTTTTTCGATGATCTAGAGTTCACATTAAAAGGTCCCTGAGTCAGCCTGAGTGCATTTTCCTCACCGATGAAATATCATCAGTGAAACACTCATCTTGTCTTTCCGACAAAACAAAGAAACATACTATCACCAAGACAAACACTATCAAAATGAGTTCAAAATGTCCTCTCGGCCCACTATTGCACACCGATAAGATTACATCAGCAAGAGTTTTTCTGACGATCTAGAGTTGACATTGCAACGAAAATTGCATCGGAGGTATAGCAACCTCGTCGCACTTTTTTTGCTTCATCGGACTGGTTTGTAGCAATTTCGATGAAACATTGCAGTTTTAAGAAAAAAATGATTTATCTACCACCATAGTGAAAATTTAGCAATTGCATTTGGTTTGTTAAACATGGCCCCTGGTACAACTATTAGAGTTTAGGGTTTAGGGTTAACTAGTTTTTTTTTGTTATAGATTATGAACACCTTACGTATCAAAAAGGAAGGCACCTACTTGAAAAACTAAACAAAATAAATTCGTAGCTCACAAACATGTTATCTATCCAAATTCCCATAAATCAAAGATTCACTTACATAATTGGCACATAATATTTTCCAAAAGTTGTTAAGGCTCTTCACAATGCTTTGCCAATGACCAATCAAAGTTTGTTGTGCTACTACATTGGCATGAGACCTAGAAGACCCTTTGATCAAACCTACTCTAGATGTTCTTGGTTCCTGTATACAAAACATAAGGTAATGAAATTTGTAACTGAGTGTAATATCTTTTCCATAAAAATAGTCCACCTTCAAATAAACTCCATATTATAGTATTTGTTAACATCCCTAACTCTATCCAATGCAAAATAACATAAAAGACATTAATAGAAGTTGATGGTCTCCCATTTCTAATAGTCTAAAGATATCAGGGGATTAAAATTTTAAATTAACAAGAGAAGTTCAAAGTAATTGTCATTCTAGACTCATCGCAATGGTGTACTAGAGCAGTCCATCAACAAACAATTAGACAATAGTAGTCAACTATAATTTCTTAGATTAAGTGGGCATCTATTGTTGTAAGTATCCACATACTAGGGATGGAAATATACCTTGCATTAAACATACTTATAATAGAGCTCCACACAAGTTTATGAGGTAAATTCATTTCTTAGCATGTCTTGGGTTTTAACTTGTGACACCCTTGGACATACCTACTACACACCACCTCATGTGGAATTTTCACAAATAAGAATAAGAAACAAATAATGCATAGAGATTTCAACACATCCAAAGCATTCACAAAGAAATACAATAGATACTCTCTCACCAAAAACAAAAATACAAAAAGAAACATGACACTATGATATGGGCCTCACATTGTTTTGCACATAATTAGTGAGAACATTTTTATTTTCAAACTTTTGTAGTACCTCGGACTTCACATAGTATTTAACGTGAAATTCCTCAAGACATACTTTCCTCTTATTAAACTAGTGGCAACTTAACATCCTTCAAACTTGGATCCTAAGTACTTCTGTGCATTTGCACAAGGTGAGATCATATAAATAACCACAACATACACATGTAAAGGTTCGCATCATTTATTCAAAGTGTCTAAGGTTGGGTTGTATGAAAATCAAGCAAAGTTGTACAATGTTTAGTAGCTCTATGTTCAATTTTTATAGCTTACTAAAGTCATGATAGGAGAAATCACTTCTCAAGAAATGGAACATATAACGGTAAGTCTTCATACCATACTTGGGTTAGCATAAAAACAAGTTTGATGAATGCCTTACATCATCCCCAAATATAAGAGAAAGTGAGCAAGAAGAATCATACACAAGGAAAGAAAAAGGATTACAATCATGTGTTAAAATACAACCAAATATTCATACCTAATTCATGGCAGTAGGGGACAACAAGCATAAGTAGCAAAATGAAAACAAACTTGCCATGTGCTTATTAAATTAAGGAAAACATTATTGTAAACACAATATGTATAAAAGAATATGAATGAAAAGGAAAATGGATATTAGCAAAACATAAATGTAAATAAAAGTAGTGTGAGCAAAAAATGAATCTAAACTGGTCTTGAACAAATAAAATCATACCCAATTAACATTAAGTTATATTGAACTTGTACTCATTGCCATTGTCAATCTTGAAGGTTACTTTGATGCCTTATGCAGAAACTCTATGGCCATTAGGCAAGAGAAGACGGGAAAATCAAGTGTATATTGGTGACTTCTTGACAATCAAAAAGAAACAAGCAACCAATCAACCCTATTAGAATAGAATAATCTTATGAATTGATTATTCTTGCTTGGTTTGATATTTTTGTATTCCAATCTTCATGGTATTTAATTAACAATGCAAAACACATTTTTCTGTGTAGGTTTGTATTACTTAAAATATCATTTCACTGCATAAGGGAAAATACCTAAGTGATGTTTTAAATTTCAATCTTCACATAGGCTCCCTTATTGCTCCACATGCATATACAAGCATTATCCGAGCTCTAAACTCATCAAATATTAAGGATTTAATTAGCTATAAGATGGAAAGTTTTTGTTTAGACATAATCCATCATATTTTACATATTTTTAGTCACTCCTAGAGCTTCAGATAAATTTGTGTAAATGAGATAGAAATGTGAACCTTTTATGACAAAAAAAATAATTAAAAGGAGTGGGGAGAGAGAAAAGGGTAGGGGGCAAGAGAATCCTTCAATGTATAGCAAAGTATAACATTTTGATCATTATAACAATGAAACGAATCTTAAGTTTGAAGCATTAATATCATTTAGAACATTTATGTTCAAGAATGAATGTAAGTAGAGAAATTTTTACATACCTGCAGATGGTACAAAATTTCATGGTTAAGTGGAAGCCTCCCATCAACAACAAGATCCAAATATCCATGTATCTATCTCAATTGAGCCTCTAAACCCTTCAGAGCTGTCAATTTTTCCACTAACTTGTTATGCACAAAAGTAAAACTTTTAGAGTTATTTCACCATTAAAAACAAAAGAAACAAAGCTTTGAAACCAAATCCACACACAACACAATGTAGTATTCATACAAAGCCATACAAACAAAATAAACTCAGAACATTGGAATGGAAACAACTTCAAATTATGATGCAGAGCATGGATTCACTTTACTCAACTGGACGCACATTTCACAATAATGGGTTCTTCATCTAAAACATTTGTACGAGGTTCAACTAGTAAAGAGATTGATGAAAGATAGAGGAATTAAAAAGATACTTGGATGTAGTTGGATTGAAGGTCATAAACTGGTACATTTTTTTTATGTAGGAGTCATATCACATCCACAAACATGGTAGAGCTATGCAAAGTAGGAGAAATTGGCTTGGAAAATGAAGGCATCAGGGTATAAAGAATCATTTTTCTGCCACCATAGTGAAAATTTAGCACTTTCTTTCATTTTTGCATATTGGTTTGATGCTTCAAACGATGCATTTCTTATATTGAAAAGTGCATTACCTTATTGAGCTTCTCTTTGTTTCAGAATAGTTAATATTCTCTACTTAACAGGGCCAACCACGTGATGGTGGAAGCTCATTTGGCCCCTCCCCTCACATCACTCTCAATTCCCCATACCCAATCATATAACATTAATCATTCATTCATCCATTAATAACATATAACATTCATTCATTAACATATTCACATTCATTAATTCATCCATTAATAACATATAACATTCATTCTTTCAGTTTTTACATATTATCAAAAATATGGTTGTCATAATATGATTACAATCACTTTTTTTTGTTTCTTTTTGAAGCTAAAAAAAGCTGATGTGGGGTATCGTTTTCTAAATCATTTGTCCCCCCTTCAGTTGTTCTGTCCTCTACTCCCAATCTTAATGTACGCCTAGTCGTGTACTCACGACGTGGACGCCACTGCAAGGGGGGGTCTGTTGCAATAACAAGGAAATATTAAATTGATATGTTTTATTATTATTGTTACAAGTATTTCATTAATTAAAAGAACATTAGAGTGGTTATCTTTACCTGATGGGGCCACATCATGTTCCTGATATTCTCTTATAGCCTCATGCTTAACATGCTAAACACCCTCTAAATCTTGATTTGGAGTCGAAACACGAAAGGTTACATTAATTAATACACCAATTGCAATTAAATATGTTTAAAAGAACATTAGAGTGGTCCTATTTACCTTATGGGGCCACATCATGTTCCTAATCTTCTCTAGCCTGATCATGCTCTAAATCTTGATCATGCTCTACATGCTCTAAAGTTGAAACACAAAAGGTTACATTAATTAATACACCAATTGCAATTAAATATGTTTAATTATATTAATCCATACTACGTTTTGTATAGCACATGAATACATCCAATACCGAGATGCACACCATGACCTTCATCTATAGGTTGTGCTCCACCCTCACTAGGCTGCATTCCAATGTTGTGTGCAATATTATCTTTACTTGTCTGTTTAAAACAAATAGGCACATAATTAGTTTATGGTGGAAATTAATATTGAATAGATTGCACAAGTATTTAATTTTAAATAAACTTTATTGAGTTTATTTACCTACATGTCGCATGCAGTGGAAGATTGTGTTTTCCTGGTCAAGACTCTTAGGCATTGAGCCACGGCTCCATAGCCTTGCTAGAAGGAAATCTTCAAGTCCTCTTTTGTTGGAACTCTATTCAATTCAGAGCCCTACATTTTTGCATAAGATCATGAATTTTGCTTCTATAGTGTTATAAAACCGAAATTTTTTGCAAATTATTATTTGGATGCAATATTTGATTTATTGATGCTTACAATTCATGCGGCTGATTTCATATAACCACCAGAGCCAAGTTTTTATTGTCCATGTTTTTCTAGCCTTGCCTTTGTTTCCTTCAATGTGTCAGGAAGCCTATGAAAAGTTTGAAATACGTTATATTATGTAAAAAGAAAGAGTAGTTAGTATATAATTACATTGTTGATAGTATCGCATACCTTCCTTGGCCTGGTGGTGTCTTTCCTTCTTTCTTTTTAGCCTTCTTCTTTCCATCCAACACCAGGCCCTTCCACTCCCTCTCCGGAATCATGGGGGGATGCTCGTACTTTTTGTTCTCTAAATGTGACCTATATTGGTCCCTCACATACTTTAGATAGGTACCAAATTTCTTAAGGACCTTGGTTTGGTTCAATATTTTATCACTGAACAACTAAATGGTTAATGAGCTCATCTTTTAAATCTTGATTTTGGGCATTCCACCATCTACGTATGGTGGGTACGAAGAGCTCCAATGTAATATCACTTGGATGTTTATAAAAAACATCATTTCCTACAAAATGATCATGGGATCATTAGTCTAAAAAGAGTGATCAATAAGTAAATTTCAATTGGATTATATAAATAATAATTAAAACATTTTAAAGTACCTAGGACCTTCTCTATCTTTATGGGAATGAAATCCTCGGTCACCACAAATGTAACCGGAAATGTACCCGTACTAGTAATACAGGAAGATCCATGAAATGTTGCTAAAACATCACCAGTACTAGTGGCCTCTGCATCCCTAGGTACATGTCCTGATGCATGTTCTGGCATGTGTTTGTTGCCAGAGGGTGCACTATCGAATGCCTGCATGATATGTGTTGTCAACATTTCAGACAATAATATAGGCACGGATGATGGGGTCGGATGATGTGGTGTATGTGCAGGAAGATCAAGAAGGACACTTGTACCAACCCCTACTCCTCGGGCAACACCTACAGTACCCTGATCATGGCGAGCAACATCATGGGGATGCAAAAAATCCTATAAAACCAACACATTTTAGTTCATGACATAAAAGAGTACAAAATATAAAACCATGAATGAACTTATGTTATAATTAAAGACCTCATGATAGCTTACTTGCAAGTTTTATGCTCTCTCAATCAATATTTTAACCCTCTCTCTTATCTCATCTGTTTGAGGCACTATGAATAACAACTTAAGGATTTCTTCATTGTATTTTTTTTGGGTCTTCCTTATCATATCAAGAGGGTTTGTTGAATATGCAATGTCATCATCACATAATAGTGACTGCACCTCCCTATGGATGCTCTCCTCTATTGTTGGTGCCTTTCCCCGATCAGCTGATTGCAACAATAATATTAAAAACATTACTGAAATTAACCCACTAAACTTATGAAAAAAACATAATAATAAAACATTTATCTCATATATAATTTGTACAATTACAATGAGGTAAACCTGTCGAGTAGAAGCGCTTGAAGGTGTATCACAATATGTGCTTTGGGTCGGAGCCTTCCCCATACGATCAATGTCCCACTGTGACAAAAATTAAATATAAAAAAAATATTACCGAAATGAAACCAATAGACTTATGAAAAAAAACATAAGAATAAAATGGTATATTGGAGTCATTAATTGGAGGTTTGGTAAAATGGTACATAGTACGTACCACCCCCATAGTAACTATGTTTGTAACTAAGTGATTCAAATTGTAATCGATTAGCAACTCTTCCCCTACAGTTATTAATTTTTATCACACATACAAATACACGGTTTCCCTCGCGAGCCTCGAATATGCAATTGGGTTGCTTATTTGTTGACCCAAGTCATGTACTATTTATAAACCCTACAATATTCCTTGATGCTTTTGGCCTTTTTTCAATGTACATAGCCACTCCTTTATTTTGATCCTTATCTTTTAGTTGTATATAATTTGCTGACAATGCATACCTACACATACTTTGTGTATATTGAACCAGTTTCATCCAATCTTTGTAATTGTAATAGGGTCTAACATACTCCATCAATTCAATAACTTTTTCATAACAGACCTTTATGTCATCCATGCAAAATAGGTCCAAACCATGTAATGATGATGGTGCTATGCAATATATCCTCTCGTTGACACAAAAATTAGTGTTTATTGGAGGAAGTTCCTTGGGTACCCATTGTTTCCATAGATGTTTGTACCTCAAGGGCACCTCGATATCGCCTATGCGCTCATCATCATAAGAACATGACCCCCCTTCAGCAAGAAAAAAATCTATACGTTTATGGAATTTTCTTCTAATCTTTTGACCTCTAGTTGATCTCCCTCTTTTATACCTACTACATGTCAAACTTTCCTCTTCTCTTCCTGAATTTCCCTCGCTCGAGGAAGACAAATTTGAAAAATACCCATTTGATGGTACCTACACTCATAAGGATGTTGCATGAAGTTCTTTCATGGTGATGCAATCCCAAGGTGACATTATGATTAATCTATCATTTCATCACTAGAATTTGACAAGTTATAAGGTAATCAAGTCTTGATAGATTGCAAGTTATTGTTACTACCATCCAAATGTGTCCATCACAAATCAAATCTACTTAATGTTTTAACTCCCAAACTTTGTAACAAGTGTTAAATGTGACTATGGTCCACTAGTTACACAACCAAGGCCTCAAATGGATTCTCTAATTGTAATCAAAGGACTTTTTCTCTTCATTCAAGTAAATAAACTTGAAGGGAAACACCACCAAGTGGTTTATTGGACACCTATATGACTAAAAATAGCAGAAAATTTACATTTAATTTCCATATGTCTAAGTGGTTAACGGGGAGGGAGTGTGTACTAGGCCTGGTTAAGTCATCATAAGTTTATGCTTTGGCAATAAAAATTGTTTAAGTCATCTTAAATCTTCCTATGTCTAATTGCTAGGAGACTTTTGGTATGTTTTAAGGTAGGATGCATGGTTGCATCAATGTTCTAGTTCTCTATGACAAGATTTCAAACATCTTCAAATAGTGAAAGTTAGTGCTCATAGTCATTTGAAACAACATTTTGATTATGTATGATGGTAGGATTTGATAACTTAAAAGAATTGGCTACCCAACAAACTTAAAGTTAAAAGAAAAAATTTCAGTTTAATGGGTTAGCACTTTCTTTCATCTTTGCATATTTGTTTGATTATTAAAACGATGCATTTCTTATCCCACTTCTATCATATTGTATTCCCATCTTAAAAGAATTGGCTACCCAACAAACTTAAAGTTAAAAGAAAAAATTTCAGTTTAATGGGTTAGCACTTGCATATTTGTTTGATTATTAAAACGATGCAATCCCACTTCTATCATATTGTATTCCCATCCCATTGCAATTGTTGATACCACGTTCTTAAAGCAATTTTCTATGTTTTTACTATTTTCTGAAGTTCTTTTGTGTTGTATGGATCTGTACAAGCTTGAAATGCTCTAAGATCATTGGTGTAGATAAATATATGTGTTCCCTTTCATTTGCATTTGTTTTGAAGTGCTAAATCATTGTTTTGTGGGAGAAAACAATCAAATATAGGGACTACCCAATTTTTCCTGTGTAAGGATTTGAGGGCTAAATAGAAATGAAATCCACCAATCCACCCATTGTCTTGGAACTATAACTCAGTGGATTGGTGTGCAACATGGTATGATAGAGGTTCATTGCATTTAGGGGTCTTTTAAAGCAAGAAGCTTGGCATTGAATTAATGCCCTAGGGCTAACAGGGGCAATTTTCTTGTGAATTTGTGATTGTTAAGTCAGGGTTTGTCAATTTGATGGATATCTTGGTAGAGTCACAGTGACACTATTTGATGGTCCAATCTCTACTTTGAAACAAAAATATCTCTAACAACTCTAAGAGATATAATGGGATGGCCACCATCCTAGGAAAGATTCTTCATTCTCACTTTTAGGTGTTAAAATTTAACAATACCTTGATTCATGAAAGAGCCCAAAGATCCTTTCTCCATGGTATCCAAGTACACATAGCAGCGGTCTTCTCTTATACAATTGGACATGATTTAAAGAACTTAGCTAGGAATTATTCATTTAACCTAAGGTTTTCTCATAATGCCATCATTGGAAAAGTATGATCAAATTCTTCTATTATGAAGAATTGGTCTATGTGCCTCTAGTAATCACTATAAATGTTTGTAAGGATAAAATGACTAATTGCATCAGGTAGGAGAGAATCAACTTTGAGTTCTTCAAAAATTATATTCCTCTATTCATAATTTTTAAGGTTTGTGTGTGGAGGAGGTTATCACTAACAAGAAGGGAGGAGACCTTTCCTTGCATATGTTTGTGGTGGAAGTATTAAAGAAGAATTGTATGCCTCTATTTCCATTCATTAGATCTAGCTTAGCCTAGCATATAATTGGGCTAAGTCTACAATTGCTTCAGACTCATGCGATGAAGGCTATGTGTGATGAAATCCTAGACCTCAACCAAGATGTGGGTAGATTATGGGAGTTTTTCCAAGACATGAGGCTGGTCGATAAAAATGTGAAAGACTAAGCTATTTTATTTTTTCTATCTTATCTTATACAAGAAGATCTTTGGAAACTACGCATGAAAATTGCAGGTTAAAGAGAATGGGGGTGCTAAACTTACAGTACTCATTGTCCCTTCGTCGTTGATTTTCCTTGAGTGCCCTCAACCTCATCCTCAACGCTGGTATTGACCTTGTTTTCACTCCTCCAAACTCTTCCTCAGTGTTGGCATTGACCTTGTTTTCACTCCTCCAAACTCTTCGTCAGCACTAGTATTGACCTTGTTTTAACTCCAAAATCTTGCTTAGCACTGGTATTGACCTTTCACTTCTCCAATTTCATGAGCTACAACCTAGTTTCATTAGGCTTTAGAGTATGTTAATTAAATTGAAAATTATGGCACCATTTAGCTAGGTTTTAATATTCTACAATATAGTTAAGTATATATTAGCTATATTTTACATAATAAATAATATAATTGTTCAACTTATTATAATTATATATTATATTCTTTAACAAAATTATTAAATACATATAAAATTATTATAATTAATAATTAATAATAAGTATATTTTTATATAATACAAAATATAATTAATATAATATATATTTAATATAATAGTAATATTAGATTAAATTAGATATAATATAATTATATTTATTATTATATAATAGTATATATAGGCTTTTACCTGATATTTTAGAGAATTTTACAATTACACTACAACTGGTTTACCATTAAATGGCAATTGAAACTTGTTTCCCAATGACACAATAGTGGTTTCTAGGCATGAGATTTGTTTCAAGCTCAAATTTCACAATATATGTAGCCTATTAGCTAATACAAAGAGAGATATAAACTAAAAAGATAGAGAATGAGAGAAAGAGATGAACTTAGATAGATAGGGAGAGAGAGAGAGAGCATGAGAGAGAGAAACTAAATTTTGATTGGTTTTTTAATGTCAACAATCCAAGGATGGCATGTGTCCTTGGGGAGTTATGCTCAAGGTAGCATGCCATTTGATTAAATATATGATAATTATCCTTTAAGACCTCTTCAATGTACCCATTACACACTAAAGGAGACAAAGATAAATATAGGGAAGAAAATATAGAGAGAGAGGGAGATAATGAGAAACATACAAATAGAAAGGGAGACAAAGAGATAGAGAGAGGTAGATAGATAAATATATAAGAATGAATAGATAGAGATATAGGAAGGGTGATTGATATATCTCTCCCTGTCACTCTCTCTTCCCCCCTCTATCTATTGAGGTATCTCTCCCTCTCCGCCTTTCTCTCTCATTCACTCCATCTCTCCCTCCATCTCTCCTACTCTATATCTCTATCTCTATTTCTCTTTTTATCTCCCTCTCACTCCTCTATCTATCTCTTTCTATCCATATCTTTCTCTACCTCTATCTCTTCTCCCCTCTATCTCTTATATCTCCACTCTCTATCTCCACCTCTCTTCCTTTCTCTTCCCATATATCTCCATCTCTTTCTCTTCCCATATATCTCTATCTCTCTCTCTTTCTCTCCCCATCTATCTCTATCTCCCCATATATTAACTAAGAATCCATGCAAGCATACAATAGTATATGTTGGTAAAACTATAATAGTGTTTTATTAAACTATAAGTAACACTTATCTTTCTAATGTCAAACCTTCTTGTAAAAATAGTGTTTTATTAAACTATAAGTAGATTATTGTCACCACTCTTCATTCAACATGAAATACCAAATGTAGCAATTGTTTTGTTTATTTTTTCAAGTTTCATTAACCTAGCTATTTAGTGGGTTGAATAAAGTTGTGTTATGACCCTTGGTCTCTTTAAAATAATTAGACAATATTAGCGAGGTCAGGAAGGGGAGAAAACTAAACTCCTTGAAAATAGGGGTAGTTGTGGGTTTGTTGGTTTTCTTTGTATACTATATACTTTGTTCCTCTAGGATAAATAAGTCACTATAGAAATGAAAGATGTTTGGTTATCTACCTAATATTGTTTTGTGTTTTTGAAATGGAAGAGATCTACAACTATAGAAATTGCTATATGCTAATGGTCAAATTATTAGACTATTTAGATCATTTTATTAGTTTTGTATCCTAACTAATATAGAGTAATCTTTTTTATTTTAATTAACTACTACATAATAGTTTATGTGCTGAAAGAATTGTTTCCATTCTTTGTAGTTTTTACATTGGAATACAAATCATATTTAATTTCATGCCAATATACTTCTTTCATAAAGAAATTTGTTTGAAATAAGTTCTTCATAACAAATCTAATAAAATCATAACCTATCAAAAAGGAAATCAGAATTTTCTAAAGAAAATAACACTTGACCCAATCATAAATGTATGGCCTTCGCAAAAAGGAGTGATCCACCTTAGTAATAGCAACTACCTGATGTAGACCTGGGACGCTCAACTCAACCAACTTATCAACCTACCTTTAAGACACTTCCAACAAGTTTATAATAACCAATTTAAACAATCCAAACAACTCTCAAAGCCTGAAAAACAGCAGAAGTTAGATTTCACACTTTGACTCCTTGAATCCTTATAACAGTGCAAACCTAGTTTTTTCCCAATAACTCAAAACTTTCCCAAAACACTAGAGAAACCCTTGATGGTTTTAGACACCCATTTTGGAGTTATTAAACATACTTCAAGAGCAAGTACAAGCCCTTTGGACCAAATCACCAAAATCACCTTTTCTAGATTGTGTTGATTAGGCTGATTAGGCCTATTTTACAAACCAACTAGCCTTTAAACTTGTCATATGCCCATGAAACCTTGGGGAAGAAAATTTTATGCCTCTGTTGGAACTGTAAAATTTTGAAAATTTTACAATGATTTTGCACTCGTTGATTCCCTAAAGAAAACCTTATCTTGAGTATAATCCATCATAGTCACATATGATCACATCATTCTTGACCATTTGATATCATGAAAACCTCCAAAATCTAGTATTCAAATAACCCATATAAGTAAGAATTTGTGCAGGTCTCTTCGATTCATAAATCATTATATTCTCATTTTCAGCATATCAGCAAAAGAACATAAATGTCACACTGATCGGATTACATAAGAAGATACACATCGGGATGACACGATGCATGGTCTCACCAATAAAGAGATTCGTCGACAAGACAAGTTCCATTGGGGTGAAATGAAAAGGTCATACCAAGCATATAGGTCTCACCAATGAAGTTCCATAAGCAAGAAACCTATCTTGCCTCACTGATCAAAGCACAAGGAGTTGTATCGGCCAAACCAATGCCATTAGAGTAAGATCCTTGAGTCAGCCCATGTGCATTTGTCTTGCCAATGAAATATCATCAGCCAAAAACTCATCTTGTCTTGTCGACAAAATAAAGAAAAATACTATCACCAAGACAAACGCTATTGAAATGGGTTCAAAATTTCCTTTTGACCTACTATGTCACACCGATAAGATTACATTGACAGTAATCTTGGCGACATACTTGAGATCGAAGGAATAATCATCAGGGAGACAAAACACATCGATATGAAATATATAAGTTGGCTCGAGTGTATAAATCTCACCGATGAGGTTTCATTAGAGAGATACTCATTTTGTCCCATCGACAGAGCATGAGGAAGTATATTGGAAAGACTTATACCATCGGGGTAAGGTCTAAATGTTTACCCGACCCGCTATGTCATGCCGACGAAATGGCATCGATAGGAGTCTCGGCGACATATTCAAGATCAAAAGAAAAGTCATCAGGGAGACTTGTAACATCAGAGACACTTCAGGATATGCTAGTGACACATAATATCTTATCGATAAAGATACAAGTAGATCAAAATAGTCATCGGGGTGACTCTTGGCGATACATGTGATCAGATGGATAATATTGGTTAAAGTATTTGATGTTATGTCAATTGGCAAGGCGATCAGTGAATGTTGGTTAGGCTCAAATATATGAATCACTCAAAGTTTGAAAATGTCTTGCCAATCTAATCATGTGATGTGATAGTAAGAAATTTGAAAAACTACTACACTTGTGCTTGAGCTAAAACATCAATGGCACCACAAAGCTTATGTAATTTCATGAATTGAAGGGCAGTAATTGAAGACATCATTGTGGAATTGGTAGTGGAAGAAATAGAAGGGCAACAAAGCACCAGAAAATTTCTTCATAGAAGGATTGCAAGTAGAACCTATAAGTTCTTTGTACTTCAATTGCTTTTTCAATTCTACGATTTTAAAGGGATAGAATGGAAGGTGCCGGCTCAAGAAAACTAAAAGTTAGAAAACAAGGGGAAAGTAGTCATCCCAAAGGAAAGAAGTAGAAAACTGAATCTGAAATTGAGCCAAAGGGTACTAAGAGATAATTAAATTAGGATCTTATTGATCAATTACTTGGCTCTGGACCCAAAGCTAGATGTTCTGCATAGCTTAGGGAAGAAGTAGACAAGTTGGATGATAAATGTAAATATATAGGAGATATTTGGACCCCAATAAGAGGTAATGAGTTGTTTAGTTTTCATTATCACTGAAGGAGTCGTTTCAAGCCAATATGTAATCCAT
Source organism: Sequoia sempervirens (assembly GCA_007258455.2). Classification (NCBI taxonomy): domain Eukaryota; kingdom Viridiplantae; phylum Streptophyta; class Pinopsida; order Cupressales; family Cupressaceae; genus Sequoia; species Sequoia sempervirens. Next base: position 461,657,519 of record VDFB02000017.1, read on the forward strand.
GGAAGCTCAACTTAGGGAAGCTGGCTTGTCCTAATGTGTTCATCAATGTAGAATTGGTAAAATTGTTGGCTACCCACTATAATTCAAAGCTTAAGGCCATCTATGATCCATCCAGGAAACCATTTATACATATATTAGAGGCTTCAATAAGTGAGGTTTTCAAATTAGAAGGATTGTGTAATGAAAAGATTGTGTAGCAAGATGGTAAACTAGTTCCACTAGAGGATAATGATGGACCTCCATTCCATGTGGACTTGTTTGAGCCTTATATGAGATACACTTATTTCTTAGTAGGTCAAGTGTTGGGAATGGAAGTCCCCGAGTATATGTCTATTGTTCCCATGATAATTGTAGGGGATATTCAATGTCATAATTCTAGGCTTTTCGACTATGCTTCATATGTTTTCAAGCAACTTTATTTAGCACTGATGGCAATCAAAAATAGATCCCCTATCCTACACCTTAAGCACTATTCACTTTTAATGCATATAGTATTGTACTTCGAACATGAGTTAGGGATGTGGCTCGAGGAGTTAAGGGTTTCACAGTTTGATAAAGAGGGCAAGTCATTACCTATTTAGTTATGGACCACCATCTGGGATAGTAGGTTTTCTAATTCCATTTTTATGCATTTTGAAGAATATTTTGTGAAACTAGTGTATAAATTCTACAGTCACCCTTGCGCATACTCATTTCCTGATGAAATAAAGCATTTTCTTAGACCTAAAGATTTTAATGGTCCAATTGATCACAATTGGGGCTTAGACTGGTATTGTTTGGAAGATTCTACTATGATAAGGGTGTATGGTTTCGAAGATTCCCCATTCATTCTACCCAAGATAGTCCCGGATAGAATTTGCCTATTTGGAAATTGTAAGGTAGATGGATTTCTCTAGTTTCATGAATTTTGGTTCATTTGGGAAATAAGAATTTATGCCTAGTACCCTATGCTTTGGTGACTTTACTGTGTTGGAAAAGGAAGGATATGATTTGATCCTTAACAAATTAATGCAATATAATATGAATAAAGGTCCACCAAGAAAGAACTTTGATCCAGAAGGATACATTAATTCTGCCAAACAAAAGATAAACTTTGGAGGGTATAATCATGTTCCTTATCAGTTTGATGATATGATCAGGAACTTAGGAGCAGAAGAAGTAGAAAGAGTGGTTGAAGAATACAACCAAGGACTGTAGGATATGGAGTTTATTTCTTCTGGAGAGGAGGAATATGGAGATGATATGCCTCGAAGCCCACCCAATAAGGTTTCTAGATTAAAAACTCAAGACTACAGATGCCTTCCTAGAGAACCAAATGTTGAAGAAAGTCAAGGTACAAACACAAGACAGATGGCATATAGGTCATTTGTAGCAGATAATGAATTTTTGAATTCTTCAAAGTTCACGGCTTTCTTGTATAAGAAAAAGAGCAAGGAAATAAGAGAAACAACTGATAATGTTACACCAGGTAATGAGGAGCAATTACTAAATGATTTAAAATTGAGTGTGGAAAGGGAGATGGAAAATATGACCCTTGAGAAAGGAAGGAAAATGTTAGAGGATGTTGGAGTTATGATCTTTCCAGGGCTAGATATAAATTCTGTATTGGTCTTTGATAGTTTCTTAAAGGACAACAATGCCACACACAAGCTCAATCTAGAGGGGGTGATAGAAATATATGTAGGGTCTAAATATAACCGGGATGAACGATCACTTATGATTTTGGCCTTGTATCCACCTCATAGAAATTTTGTTGTCATTGATACTGAGAAGGCATTTGGACATGTTATGACTTTGAAAGTTGGAGAAGTAGATCTTGTGGCAATAGCATAAATTGGGATTAATGTAGCAAAGATAAATAAGGCCCAAATACAAATGTTGATCAAGGAGAAAGAAATGTATGAAATGAGCAATGAAAGGATCATGAGAGAAAATTATCGCCTGAAAGACATGTTGGGAGTCACAATGGAACCTACTAAACTGATAACTCATGGTGAAAGTTCATAGGAAAAGGATCATTGGGATGGAATAAGTGCATACTCTCAAGGGGAAAATGATGCACGTGTAGCAATGATTAAAAAGAGAGAAGCTAGTATCATGATTTGAATGAGAAAACTTTGGGGGATACACTTGGATAATTTTGTTGTAGTACAAGAACACAAGAGGGTAGATGGCAGGATCCAAGAGAAGCTCTAGGAAATAAGCCAGAGGGATTTTCTTGATAACACAACAATTGAAATTGCAAATCATTTCATAAGAAAACATAGGGACTTCCAAGAAGAATTGCAGGGTGATTCCCAGGGGTTAATTGATGCTACCAAACAAGGATTAATTGCATTCTTTGATGATGAAGGGAAATTGAAAGATAAGACTAGATGGAATAGTGAATGTGAATTAGTGCTGCAAGAAATCCTAAAGATAGCCATGAGGAAGGACGTGTCCTTTCATACATTTATGTATAAATATTTGATTTGTAGTATCAAAAGGATATAGGCGAGTAGGGAGATATATAGTAGATAGTTTTTAGAAAAAATGTTTTCATATATGAAGACTCAGATGCATGTATGGATTTTTATGGAGTTAATGAAGATATCTAAATTTCTGGATTGAGATCTTGGTATCAGTTATTTTTTGAATTTATGCAATTATTTGATTGTCTCCATTTTGATGCTTTTTTGTTGTTTAAATTGATATAACAAGTGTATATTCAGTTTATCATTACACATTTTTTGTATACGTGTGGTTTGGTTATTTGGTTCTCTCAAGTAGGGATTAAATCCTTCTAATCAATCACAACGACTTGGAAGCATTAATTGGATTAATAAGAAGAATCACATAACTAGGATTGTCATTTTGTCTCAAGTAGAGTTTGTCAATCATTTATTTGCATGTTTATACAAGTTATAAATCATATTTGTGTGCCAAACAGTTTGAGTCATTACCATCACTAAAATTCATACCACAAGATATCCATTAGACTCCATACACCCAACAAGGCATTGGTCTCACTTAGTTCATATTTTAGAACATCCATTTTATTTATACATCTGTTAACTGAACATATTTTTTCATACAATTAATTAGGATTACATATGTTCACTATAAAATTGCCATTGCGGATAGATTACTATAATAGAATCAAATTAATTAAGTCTACTCAGTCTTTATAGGTAGACCCACTAAGGTTCAGTAGCACCTAAAGAGAAGAAGGCTCAAGTTATTTGGCCTTGTATGTTACCCTAAAGTGTATCAAGATAATGGCAACCTCTTGTGGTCTTCAACCAACTTTTTTGAGTGCTAACATGATGTTGTACATGTATTAAATTGAACTTGTTTAATTATGTGATGTTGTACATGTATTATATCCATCTGAAAATATTAAGATGTTGAACTTGTTTAATTATGTGATGTTGTACATGTATTATTTCAAAGGTCTTTAATGTTTATTCGTTACTACCCTTAGTTGTAAAAAATTTCTTGTAGGAACAAAAGAATAAGGAGAGGGAGTGCAACAATGTTCATGGCAGGAAATTCAATCAATTTGTTTATTAACACACCACATAATTTGGGATATTTTCTTGACATAGATATAACTTTCAATTTAATAATGTACTAGTTCCTTCAATAACTAATATGCCATTTTAGTTCTTTCATTAATGATTGTTCATGTATGTTTGTCCAATTATATGTTTTTGTTGTGGTAAGCATCTGAAATGGCTAGGAGGTTTGTAGAGTAGGTCAATTTGTAAGCTGACATTTCAAGTAAAGTCTTTCAAGACTTTACTTTGGCAATGACTTGGTAGACATTGTATTCTTTTATAATTTTCATTATTCTTATTTATTTTACACTTACATTTACAAATACACATACATATGCATTTACTATTTTCATTTATTTCTCATGTAGTTTAATAGTTTGATCGATTTCATATTATATTTGTTGAAGAGTTTAGAATCTCAATTACATTAATTTATGGATATGTTGCATCTATAACACTAAAAAACCATATGCTCTTTTCATTTACACTTGCATTTAGAAATACACATTTAAATACATAGATATAGATTTCTTTAATGATATGTTGCATTTAATGATCTAGGAGAGCATCCAGTAATTGCATTTACATTTACATTTTCAAATACATATACATACATATATATGTATATATGTGTGTGTGTGTGTGTGTATCATTTATATTCAGTGTTTAGACACAACCCATTAGGTCTACACATGGATAAAAATTCATAAAATCATATCTCCCATACATATTTTGTTGAAACATAGGCTTCAACCTCTCATTTCACATGCTTTTCTTCACAAAACTCTTGAGGACAGCAGCTATACCTTATTTATTTCTCATCCTACACCCTACTCATGCATCCTAAAATTACAACAATATCCATGGGGCCTCTTACACAAGCTAAAGTAATCACAAAAAGTGTAAGAACCCCTTTATATCATGTTTGGACTACAAAACCCTAAAAAATAGGGTAACCAGGCTATATGCAAAGAAATGAAGCTTTCTAACTCAAATCAATGCCTTAAGCTCTCAAATCAAATATAACACATATCTTCATGACATGGAATTTATTTCACATCAAAATATGGTTGTATGTGACCATACAGTGTTGCAAAATAGGAAAATACAAAAAAAATAAAGAAAAACACAGATTTTTGAATGTCAAGAGCTTGTATTTTAAATCCTCAACCATCAACAACCTTTACAATTATCACTTTATGCCTTTTAAAGGCCTTTACACCTCAACCACTGAACAACCACCTCTACAATTGACTTTTTAATCTTTTATGATCACATAAAACATAAAACACACTAATTTCAAGGTTGTTAACATCACTATTGAAATGTTTTAATTTTTTGACTTTTCAAATGTATTGAAACTCCTAGGACACCTCTACGACCATGCTAGTGGCTTGATAATAGTCTTATTATTGACATGACAATAACCTTGCACCCTTTTACATGTAAATTCTTGAATTTTCCTTAAAAAGGCTACAAAACTCTTTAGTGCAAGACTAAAACTCATAACTCAAAACTTCACCTAGAACATGACTAATGGCCTTGAGTGACCTTATTCACAATAAAAAATTCTTGAAATTCCTAAACCAACCTATTAACCTCCCTAATTATCATCTCATAATTAAGCATAGAAGATGAGGTGTAGGTGCTCCTACACCACTACCCCATCCAAAATTTGATCACATTACACAAAGCCACAATGTTCCTCCAAGATAAGACAATCAAATCCTACATTATGTGTCCTAAAAATGACATTGCAAAAGGTGATTGGTCTAAAAAATCTGAATGACTTTGTGATTATTTCACTACTATGATCAATGTGTCATCTTTCATGAAATTTCCCAAAACACTATTCATTATGATCATATGGAAATTTCTAGGAGAGTGTAGTACCCCTCCATTTATGCTTATGTTTTATGTTTGCATGTTTTCACACTGTTAGATTTTGGTACTTGGTTTGGATATTTTGATCGCTGATTTTGAGCGACAGTGGATTCACTTTGTGACATGATGATACATGGTATTGCGATAATTGATTTCTGACATGCTTTGATATATCGTAGATTTTTTCTTTCAGATGTTATTGTTATGTATATGTTTATGATGGACTAACTGTTATTTAATTTGTTAGTCTGATGTGACGTGTATTGGTGTGGAGAACGGAGTTGCATCACTCACTTGCGAGTGCCCTGTGATGTCCATGATTTTCTCCGCACGGTGTGCTTGTACAATAGATTATATGTATATGCATGTTATTTGTTCGGTTGTAGGATTGCAGGTACATGACACCGACTCCACCTGGTTACTCAGTTCTGAGCGTGTCAAGGCTCAACGAAAATGTTGATTGGGAAGTAGTAGCATGGTTCATCCCAGTCTAGTCTTAAACCCGGTCATAGTACATCGTCAGTCTAGTTCGGAGTCATAGATTGTCTTGTCTTTTCCTGTTTGGATTAATTGTTTTGATAGGAAAATCTTGTCAATTTTAATGATAGTTATTATTCTTTAATTTACTGTTATTGAAATTAATTTTTAAATGTTAAAGAAATAAGTTTTACATTGTATTTAATTAACTAATTAGTTTGTTTGGTTAAATAATTTAATCATTAAGATTAAATTCATTTAATTAAATTAATTAATTAATTAAATTAAAATTGTTTTAATTATGTGAATAGATTTAATTTTTAATTAATTATTATTGTGGAAATGGCATCTTGAATTGTTAAATAAAATTATATTTTTGAAAATTGAAATTTTAAATTTTAAATTTTAAATAAATTAAATGCATGCAAATCTTGAAAGGCAAGGTTGCCGAGAAGTTGTTGAAGATATTTTCTTCTTCTCGACAAGTGTGCCAGTGGAATTTATTGTTTTTGTTGAGGAATTTCTTAGAGATTATTTGGGATCTGGGAAAATACAGAAGGCTATTCTATTTTTCTTCACGGGAAAAAAATATCAGTGCTCTGTTAAATTTTTGTTTATGCCTTTTGGTACTATTGTATATTTGTGGAAGTTCTCTGTTTTGGATATTGGGATTTGGTGTTCGAGAAAAGTTTTGGGAGCTACAGGAAAAGCTCTTCTCAGATTTTTGAAGCTAAGGGAACAGGTATTCCCCTTGTATTTAAAATTTGTTTGTTGTATGAAAAGTATTTTTGACAAAAGAAAGTTACATTTTATTAAAATTTCTTTATTTCTCGGGAAAGTTATTTATTGTATATTTTCTGAAAGGATTTGTAGATTTCTTTTAAATTTCTGAAAACTTCCTTCTCTGTAAAATTAAATTGGAAAAAGGGATTTTAAAACCTTTGGGGTAAATTAAATTTTGAATGGAAATTTCTGTGCGTGTTTTCTTTTGAAACCCTGAAGAAATTTGTTAATTTCCCCAAATTCCCCATTGAAACCTGTAGAAATTTATTTTACTGCTTTGTTGAAAAAAAAACCCGTTGGAATTTAATATATATATATATACACATCTTCATATATTAATTGGATTTTGAAATGTTATTGATTATAAATATATGAATTTATGCTTTGAAATCGCCGTACAGGCATTTACATATAAAAATTGGATTAAAATTTCGTATATGCGAAATTGAAATTTCGCTGGTTAATGTCTGTTTTATTTTATATGTAATAAAATGCAATTTTTTTAATACATGTATATATGGTAAGGGGGCCGCGGGCTACCCCACAGCCGCCCCCATATGGGGCGACGACTGTGGAGGCAACTGGTGTTGCCCTCACAGGCAGCGCGCTGCTGTCTCACAACCGCCTCCCCATACGGGGAGGGCTGCACACAGCCGTGGGCTATGTCCCCTGCATAAACAGTCGTGGTTGTATAAATTTCGACTGTATATTGTTTTAAAAGAAATGAAAATTTTGATCATATGTTATTTCGAATATAAAATTCGATTTAGGGTTTTACATATTATTTAAAAATATTTTTTATTAATATATATATATGTATATGTATATGTATATGTAAATATATATATATATATGTATGTATATATATATAAATATATTTATGTATTATTTATGTTATTTAATTAATTATTAAACTCACATTTATTTTAGTAATGGAATAAAATTTCGTTGAGTGTAAATATATATGTTAGGGTTGACATCAGTTAGATTTTTAACAGTATGGTTAAAAAAAGGAAATTTGATTGATATTGATAAGTGTAGTTGTGAAAGTTAAAATTAGAATTAAATGATATTATTTCCTTTATTGTTTGAGAAAAGAATTACAATTAAGTTGCTTTAATTTCTTTCTAATTCTTGTAAATAATTGGATTTAGTAAATCCGAGAACTAGATGTTTATAATTCCTGAATTGCTTTTAAAAAAAATTGTGTTTCCTTTTATTGGGTAAATGGGGAATTCTTATGTGATTTCAAGTCTTCCAGTTGTAGTCTCTTTAAGGGAGTTAAATTTTACAATGGTTTCATATGTTTGAATAAACTAGGGTAGTGCACTTGGTTTTATTTGGAAAATAGACACCTAATTTTTATGAATAGGTTGTGATATCCATTGTGATATATCTAGTATTATATGTTTATTTTTGTGCACTCTGTCTACCCAAGTTAGAAAACTTAGTATACCTTTGTTATGTTTAGGGGAGTAGCTCTGTGTAAGGGCCGACACACAAAGTGGTGTCAGGGTAACTTACAGAGAGTTAGTAAGTCAGTGATAACTAAATAACACAGTAGTTAGATTAAAATCTTTAATAAGATGATTATGCCTCACTTATGGACTCTTGAGCTAGTTCAGTCTTGAGTATAAGATGAGAAGGCCTGGAATGGAAAATCAAAATCTTGTTTCTTCAAAAGATATTCGATTCCGCAATAGTTGCAAATGGGGCCGGGTTTCGTAAGAGGTTACCAGGCTAACCCATGTTGGGGGCCGAAACCTAGGAAGAAACACCAGGGTAACCTTTGCAACGTTGTGATGACACTCCACCTAAAATAACAGTTTACATTGTGTACTTAGTATATTTGATTGTCTTAAATCTGGAAGCAATGTAACCATCAGTTAGTTATGCACTTATGTCTAGGGTTAGTAGATTATGTCTAGGTAACCATATTACTATCTCCTAGCACGGGGGGTGGACCTATGGGTACCACATGGTTGGGTGGAACATGCACCTTACTCCATTGGGTCCCCAATTTATGATCATGGCAACGAGAGCTTCATGGATGGAGAGCTCGTACTTGGATACATATGTGTACTTTCTTTATTGCATTCTTGTAAATCTTGTATTGTGAAATTTCCCTCAATTGTTTATGAGGTGAACATTGTAAACTATAATTGTAACTATTCTTGATCTACCTCATCAGATGAATGAGTATTGTAATATTATTTCAAATGCAATGTAAGAATCATATTTGTACTTTAAATTATTTTGAATGGGATTCAAATGATATGCAATGTTTATTTTTAAGTTTATGTTATTTAAATATGTGCAATGCTAAATACTAAAGTCATCTATGGAAACTCAAGTAGTGTAACGTCGCATAACTTAGTGAATGTATGCAACTAATTAAGTTAATATTAACATTAGAAAAAAAAATTATTACACCTTTATATATAATTGCAACATTCCTTAGGTTATAAGACGGGGCATTACAGAGAGCTACAAATTTTGTAACATCATGAATTAAAATTAAACATTAAAAAGTACATCATGAATTAATTATGTAACCACATAAGTCAAATATAAATCTATCAAGAAATTAATATCAAATAGATAATATAATCACATAACTAATACATTTCAATGTCATTGATCTTCTTCTTCATCCAACTCTTTGTGTGTATCATCCGATCCATATTCAAAATTGTAACGATTGGTCATATCATCGTCATCATCATTGATATCAGTTTCGATAATGTCATCATCCACACAAATATCATCTTCATGAATATTAACTCCTACATCATCATGATCTAGTTCCTCCTCTTCGACATCTTCATCAGGCACATCATCAACTAATTGTTGATCCTGATCATCATCTACATCATCGTCTAGTTCTTTGGTATCTTCTTCTTCCACCACATTATACTTTTCCAGCCTTCCTCTTGGATCATGTCTAACAACAAATGACCAACCTGGTTTACCTGGAACCTCTGAGTAAAATACCCGCTCACATTGGCTTGGAAGAACATAGGGCTCATTTCCAGCTCTCTCGATCGACCTTGTATTAACCATGGTACATCCATTATCATGTTCAATAACAGTTCTCTTGGGATCATATTCATTCAATCATAGCTTGTACCATAGGACGACAAACAGAACTAATTTGAAGGACTTAAAGTCACACTAAAGTATATCATCCAAAATCCCATAGTATCAATTTTCTCAGACGTATGGATGTATGTCGCTTCTAGATGAAACATTAGTCACCTGAAAGAGTGCAGTTATCTCAAAATCACAAGTTTTCTTCGTGTCATCCAACTTTTTGATTCAAAATTTATGACCATTGCACCACATAGCCTTGTGGTGTTTCACCTGCAATATGTCAAACATGTAAAAATTATTGCAATATTGTTAGTTGATAAACATATTTATTCTTGGACGAATGTATGCAAAGAAAAAATCTCAACATATATATACATCAATATAATTGAAAATAATTAAATAATATGGGTGATTAATATATTTATATGTACCTGTTTATCTCTTAAACAATATGTTAAATCAATTTCCCTTTGTGTAACATTGGAATCTCCATTACGATGAGCTTCTTTAACCAATGAAGCCACATCTTCCCATGTTAATGTGCGACCAGATTGTTGACATTGTTCAATCTATGCCATCATCCAATCAAGATTGTTTGTGACATACAAATGTAGTGCATCCCACTCTCGACCAACTATATCAAAACAAATTGAAATTCACAAATGACATATAATTTGTTAGTTACCATGACATACGACCTTAATTTATAATTGATGTTTATTAAAGATTAATAATTAAATAAGTACAATATACATAAAAACCAAATGTAAAATGTGTTCTAATTAATCTCCATGACCATCTTATAATTACCTCTCACTTTCCTCAATCTACCTTTCCCTATTAGGTACTCCCCTTTGAATTTGTTAATGGAGTTGGGATCCCAAATGCGATCTACATGGATCTTTGCTGCAAACTTAGGAAGATATTCAATGATGTATACCATGTTATGGTATACCATATATCCCTCCATCATAGAACCCTCAAGATGTGCTATTTTTCTAACCAAAGCCTTCAAAAATTTCAAGTTCCTCTCAACCATCCACATTGACCTTGTGTGTATAGGTCAACACAATTCAATCTCCTCAACTTGGTGTATGAGGTAGTGTTCTTGTGCATTGAAAAAAATTGAAGGTAGACACTTTTGCATTTCACACATTAGACGAGGAATTTTTCTCTTCCAATAATTTATATATTCTTTATGGATTTTTTTAGATGACAGTCATCTACAAGTGATTCAAGGCACAAATATATTAACAAGATTTAACAAAAATATACAATATATTACATAACAAGTAAAACAAATGGCAATTATAAGATCTATACAATGAATTGAACAAATATTGCTACTTACCTCATGTATTTTCCAAGATCATATATAACTTGCTTGACATTGTTGCCAAAGTTAACTAGGAGAGATAGAGGTAGAACGTACTGCAACAATTATAAAATTATTTTTAGTAGTAAACATAATACACTGAAAAGTACATGCAATATACAAGTGTATATAATATACTAGAATAATTACCTTAATGAAGGTATGCCAATCATGTGTTTTCATCCCTGACCCAAATTCACCTTTCTTTGTTATGATATTGTTTATGTTCACAGCAAATCTTGTGGGAAATCAAATTTTTCGTATGACTACTTTTATAGCATTGCTTTATTGCTCCATTAATAACCAAGGAAGGGAACTTATATTAATTTGGTCTCCATCACTATTTAATTGAATGAAATTGTTCATTGTATGATTGGCTTCCTGAATGTCACTACAAATTTTGACAATTTTTTCTTTGTCATGTCTTCCATCCAATATTTTCCATAACATTTCTATTATATTCTTTATGATATGCATTGTATCAAACAAATGCACAATTTGTAGCTGCTCATAGTAGGGCAACCTACTAAATTGTCTGGGATAACTTTGTAGTCCCTATGGAAGTCGGCCATTAATTCCTTGATGACCTTCATGAATCATATAAGTTAAAAAAATTAACAACGACAATCATTGTCAATTATAGAATGAGTAAACACAACACAATATAAAAATATAAATTCCAAACATATCATTTATGATAGATAAACAATTTGATCTAATGTATAACCTTGACGATTAATTCTATTATATTCCAACTTCCATAGGCAAGGTGTCATTCTTCGTGGTTTTGATGTAGTCTCTTCTTTCCCATTGAAAAGATGTTTTTCAGTAGTTTGATACTTATGATTTTTGTGGAGGAAGTGCCTATACTCATCAAACACCTACTTTCCTAAACTTGTTGAATGACAAGATTTCATCTTTGGACCACAAATTGGACATGCAAATTTTCCCTTTGTTTGAAGACCTCCAAGATCATATATAATTGGATCAAATATTTCAATTTTTATAATTATATATAATGAATAGATTATTTAAAAATAATGCATGATATCTACTTCATAAAATTAAATATCGTTAAATTGCAGTCGAACGTTATAACATACCACAAAAATGTGTTAGCCCTGGGGCATCATGAATTGTCCATACAAGCATTGCATGGAATTGAAATTGTCTTTGTCCTATTGGTCTAGAGATGTCATACATAGTGACGTCATTCCATAACTTTAGTAACTCATCACTAAGAGGCTCGATATATACATTCATATCTTTAACTTGGTACTTACCTAGTGGAATGAACATAAACATTACATAATTATTATAACCATTTTACTGTAATATATATAAATTTTAATGTACATGACTATTAAATGAAAAAAATATAAGTCATTATGCAACAAATAGGACAAATGAGATGCTACTATGTTAAAAAAAATTGATGTAAACAAATACCTGGAACAATCATTGACAACATTATGTGCTCCCTCTTTATTCACATCCATGGAGGAATGTTATTGTTGATAACAAAAGTAGGCCACACCGAGTAAATAGATCTCAGCTTTCCAAATGGATTGACACCGTCCGTTGCCAATGAAAGCCTGAGATTACGAGGTTCTTTAAAGTGTGGCCATTTTTCCTCCATGTCCCTAAATGAAGAACCATCTACAGGCATTCGAAGAATGTCATCTCCACTTCTATTCCATGCATGGTAATCCATAAATTGTGCTAAGCTTTCACACCTAAATAATCATTGCATACGTGGAAAAATGGGAATATAACAAAGAACCTTGTGAGACACCTTTTTTGTTAGTTGATTTGTTTGATATCTACTGATATGACATTTTGGGCATTCTATTGCAAATTCATGTTGTTTATGATATATAATATGATCATTTAGACATGCATCTATTGCTTGATACTCCATTTCAATATCTTTCATAATGCCAAATAAATCTTGGTATGAGTGAGGTAAAATATTTGATGGTGGTAACAAAAATTCACCAATCAATCTACAACAAAAAATAATTTGTTAATATAAGGAATATTAATGTTACATATTTCATCCTTTATTCACTAGTGATGAACTAACAACAATTAAAATAGATGAAAAAAGATGACATAGATGACATACCTTAACATCCATGAGATTTCTATGTTGGATAAACCATTCATAACCTTCAAGTTCACCAGCAACAATACAACAAAGAGAAGAGTTGTTTGGGAGCCTTCATAAAGGGGCTCATATGCCTTCTCAAGTATAGGTAAATCATGAACATCATCAAAGTCATCTTGATCATCATGATCAGCTGTGCCACTAAATGTGTCATGGATCCATGTATTTGTACCATCATTTTTAACTTTGTTTTTTGGTGCATGATCATCTTCTTCCATAGGATCATTAACTTCATCTTCAATATTCATAGCTCCATGTTCCCCCACTTGCAAAACCACATTCTCCGAGCCATAATAATCCATATCATGTGCCCTAGGACGCCCCACCTTTATAATAATGATAGACACAAATAAACCATGATCATGATCAAGTGATTATATATATATAATTTTTAAAATGATATAAATATTTACAAATTCAATCAATATAAACACATATAATGAACAACTTACAAATGGACGATAATCATTCCCCCCTTCAATGTGACCATGTTGCCTACAATGTTTCTCAGCTGTTGTCATTAAAAGTTGTCTCATCTTTAATCCCTTGCAATTATTGCAAGGACAATAACATTTCCCATCACCCTTTCTTTTCAATCTAGCCCACAATCTATCAAGTTAATGACCCCAAAAATCACTTTAAAATGCTAATTCCAAAACTTATTCAATTCTAATTTTACTATGATTTCCAAATGTTAGACTCCTAAAATCAGAATATTGAACTTGCACAACAAAATCTGGAAATTAAATTCTGAAAATGCACAAGTCTAAAAATGAAATCTAATAAGATCTTTCTTTAAAATATGATTTTCAAACCTAGAAGTACAAATCTGACTTCACAAATGAATTCTAGAAAAAGATAAGACTACCCTCAACCTGACAATAATAGAAAAACACTGTCACAATAAAAGTTCAAACTCGCTTTTATTTATGTCGGCCACAATTTGATTTTGCATGTTCATCCAAATTGTGACAAAAAAAAATTGTTGAAAGTTCGATGAAAACTCAGGTTCGTCAAAATTTTAACAAATGTCGGGGATAAAATTTAAGAAAAATGAAAATTACACATTAAATATCATGAGTACTTGACAATACATCTAATTATATATCTTTTGTTGGATTTTGCAGTAAAATGATTAGTGTTAATTAGGCATCAAGTGGAATTTATGCTGGTGGATTTTTGTCTGCTACAAGAAACCAAGCTTGGTGATTAGGAAAGGAACAACTTTGGCAAGAAGATGAAATAATGGAAGTCAATAGGGGTCAATGCTGAAGGGCCTTTAGGAGGGCTCTTAATCCTTTGGAAGCCACAAAATGTCCTTATCAAGGAGGTGGTTGCTAGAAAATCCTGGATCGCTTGTAAGGTAAGAAGTATCGCCTTTGATCTAAGTTTTCTATTAGTCAATGTATATGGGCCTAATAATTGCATTCAAAAAATGAAAGTATGGAATTTATTGGATAATATTTGTGGAAATCCAGCCTTTGATTTATGTGTGTTGGGTGGGGACTTCAATGCAATCCTAAAATTATCTGACAAAAAAGGTGGTGTGGCAAGAAAGTTATAGTCTCACTTAGATTTTGAAAGCTTTTTAGAGAAATATATTGATAGATGTACAAATGGGAAATGGCCAATATACTTGGACAAACAAGAGGAGTGGGTTTTGCAATATTGTAGAAAAATTGGATAGATTCATATTCCAAGGTGACTTAAACCTCTTCCCATACACCCTAGAGAGCAAGATTATTTTGGGTTCGGGTTCGAATCACTTCCCCATCACCTTGGAGATTATGGGGTAAAGGGGATTGAAGTGATGTCCTTTCAAATTTGAAAATATATGGTATAAAGATCTAATTTTTTTTTATCTCATCAAGTGTTGATAGGAAGATTGCAAACCCGGGGGCTCAAAGATGTTCAACATTGCCACCAAACTAAAAGTAATCAAAAACAATTTGAAGACTTGGAATAAAAATTGCTTCAAAAACATTTTTGTAGAAAAAATAAAGACGAAGGAGGATTTAGTGAAATTGTCAAAAAATGTAATAAAGAATGGGATGGACAATCATCGCTTCATGGAAGAAAAAGAGTTGTTAAATAAAATAAATGACATCTTGGCAAAAGAAGAAATATTTTGACGACAAAAATCTAGAGAGTTATGGCTCGCTGTAGGAGACAAGAATACAATTTTTTTTTCATAATTCGACCAAGATTCATAGGGAGATCAATAGAATAACAAGAGTCAAAACAAGTGATGGTAGGGTTCTTGACAAGATAGAAGATGTGAAGTATGCTATGGTGGATTTCTTCAAGGACCTTTTGAATGATTTATCAAGGTCTAACCTACATGCACAACAAGAATTCCTGGATTGCATCCCTAAAATGGTCATGCAAGCATAAAACAACATGTTGAATAGTAAATTTATGGAGCAAGAAGTCGAAGATGCACTTTTTCAACTCCATCCTGATAAGGCTCCAGGTCCGAATGTTTTTCCCATAGGCTTTTCCAAAAGTGTTGGGACATAATGGGAAAGGATATAACCAAGGAAATTGAGGATTCTAGAAGTTTGGGTAGGGTGCTCAAAGAGATTAACAACACATTCATTTCCTTAATTCCTAAAAAGGAAAATCATGAGTCCCTCAAAGAGTACATGTCGATCGCCCTATGCAACACCATTTACAAGGTCCTTCCAAAGTAGTGGAAAATAGGATAAAGAAAATATTACCAGACATCATTTTGGAAGAACAAACTAGTTTCATGCCTAGCAAATCAATCCTTGATGATATTATAATTTCTCAGGAGGCAATTCATTCCATTCAAGCAATGAAAAAGAAAGCCATGTTGATCAAGCTCAACATTTGAAAGTCATACAATAAGGTCAATTGGAATTTTTGATTCAAAATTTTGGATGCCTTTGGTTTTAATAGGGAATGGTTGAACTAACTCTTTAGTTGGATAGAAAGCCCAAAATTCTATGTATTATTGAATGGCTCCTCAAAGGGATTCTTGAATGTATCTCGTGCGTTACGCCAGGGGGACCCCATCTCCCCCTTTTTTTTCATTATAATGGTAGAGGATCTTGGTAGATCTATATCAAGATATTGGAATTTTGGAAGGGTGGAGTGGGTGCAAATCACAAGTGGGATGACTACTATCACTCACCAACCATTTGTTGACGATACTATGTTGTGTTGGTAATGCTCTAGAGAGGGACATGCTTCAAGGAAATTTTGATAAATACTCCTTAGCCTCAGGCCAAGAGGTAATCTTAGCAAAATCAGAGGTTTTTTTCTTTAATAATCATGCTCAAAGGGAGAACCAGATCCTAAGAATATTGAAATTCAAGAGAGGGAATCTCCCTTGTAAATACCTTGGTCTCCCGCTTGCTAAGGGGGTGCAATAAAAAAACTTTGGGATACTATCATAGAGAAGTTAGATGTCAAGATCACCTCCTAGAAACACAGATGGTTGTCATGGGTTGGGCACCTTATAAAACTTAAATTAGTGATCTATGCTTTTATTCATACTTGTCATCTTATCTCCCTTTGTTGGCTATGGTGAGAAAAATACTAAACAAGAAAATGAAGAAATTTTTCTGGCAAGGTAACTCAGATCAACTCAAATATCTGTTGATTAAATGGGATAAGGTTTGCGAAAGCAAAGAGAGGGATGAGGTTTTCCTGAAGAATCTTCTCTACCAGAATAAAGCGTTGGGAACTAAGTTGGCTTGGGCTCTCCACACCAAAAATATTTCAAATGGGAAAAGATCCTAAGGGAAAAATATCTAGATGTAGATGAGTCTAGCATTTTTACCTCCAAGTTTCTTCTACATGGGTCTAGAATCTACAACTTCATATGCAGCTATAGAGATGTGGTGACAGATTCTTTAACCTAGGAAATTAGGGATGGTATTGGCACCTCCTTCTAGGAAGACTCCTGGGAAGGATTTCCTAAATTGGCTGATAATGTTGAGCTTGGAAACGTGAGGATAGTTACTAAGTAGGTATGGGGGATAAGGTAAGAGACTATATGGTAGTCAAATTTGAGGAGGGTTTCCCAAAGTTTGAGTGGAAGAGTGTGAGGGGGCTAGGACTTGAGCCTAGTGAAGTTGAAGCTTATGAAGGTTTTTTGGAAGTCTGTAGTATTTGTTATAGAGTAGGTTCAAATATCTTAAGGTGGAGTGCCTCTCCAAATGGAGAGTATAATGTGAAAGAAGGATATAATAGACTCTTAGCACATCACTTTGGGGAGGAAAAGCTTCCTTGAAACCTTTGATGGAACAAGGTGTGTTTTCCAAAGGCCTGAACTTTCACTTGGGCGACATCCCAAGGGTGGGTACTCAGTGTAGATAGATTTTCTAAGATGGTGTTTTATGGCCCTTCTAGATGTAGCCTATGTGAGAAAAACAAGGAAAGTAGAAATCACCTCTTTTTGAACCTCCCTTACACTCAAAGTTGTTGGCAATGGTTGATAGCTAAATTGCAATGGTAGACTACATTGCTAAATAAACTCTTGGATGTACTACTAGGTTGGCCAAGTTTGCACAAACAAGTACTATATAGTAGCTTATGGATTGCCAACCCCTCAATTCTTATTTGGGAAGTTTGGAAAGAAAGGAATAGGCAATTTTTTTAGAATAAATAGATGTCCTCTCAATTGCTACAAAAAAAGATCGAAGCCAATTTAGTGAAGCAGTTAATGCTAGATTTGGGAATGTTGATTCCAGGAAGACCATATATTTTTGAATGGGATGCAAGGATTTGGTGCAGTCTACATGGTTTTCTGGTACCTTCTTTCATCGAGGAAGGTGGCTAAAAAAATTAAGAAATGAGGAAAAATATTCAATGGTCCCCCCAGAGTTGGGATGGTATAAGCTTAACTTCAATGGGCTTCTCATAGAAATTTGGGTGTCTTGGAGGTAGGGTGTATTGTCAGAGATTGGAGTGGGAGGTTCATTGGAAAATTGGTTGAGACTCTTTGGGAGGGGTCAAATAATATGGTGGAAATGCAAGCTATGACACTTTGTTTGAAGTTATGTCAGGATTTGAAGCTAAAAAATCTAGTCATCAAAGGTGATTCCTCATTGGTTATCAATGCACTCAGAATGCGAAAATGAAAAATTGGAAGTTGGCTGCCAGATTGGAAGTGGCACTGGGTCTAATTGATAGTTTTGAATTGGCATTAGTAACCCATATCCTTCACAAAGGTAATGTTGAGGCAGATTTGTTATCCTAAAACACTAAAAGAGATGGTGATATAAATCTCATATAAAGAACTTGTGGGTGGATGGGTGGGCACCTTTCCACAAATTTTGTTGTGGAAAGGTCGGGGTTCCTTCAAATTAGTTGGCGGTTACAATTGGCATTATTACCTGGCATATGTCACTTGCTAGCTTGGTGATGGTGATTCCTAGGGGACTTCCAACTTGTTCAAGTGGTGTGGGGTTGTCTTTGAAGATGTGGCATACATCGACAGTTGCTAAATCTAGCCATAATAGCTTTGCAATGATGAAAATGTCAGGCGATTTACAAAGCTCGCATTTAGGAGTTTGGGCTATCATGTCATAGCCTCCATTCAGATCTAATAATTTTCTCCATATGTGCAAACTGGCACTCCAGTTGTGGCGATGAGTTGGCTCCATGCACGACATGGTTAATACATGCCATTTCCATAACAGTGTGAAAAAATGAAAATTAACTTCACATTATTTATGGCTTGTGAGGGTCCTCATTTCTTTTCATCATTGTGACTATGATTACATTTTCATGTGGTGAAGGTCTGGTGTAGGATCTTTTTGTTTTGTTGGGTCATCATGGAGGAGAGATCAAAATTTGTGGTCAGAATGTCTTCAAAAACTCTTATTGTTGAACAAGACAACTGAGAGGGGGGTGAATCAGCTGTAGCAAATTTTAATCCTTAAAAAATCCATTGGAACTTAGATCAATCACAAATCCTTTACTTTGCTAAATGATTAAACATTAAGTGCAAAGGTAGAAACTAAAAAGAAACACACATACAAAAGAACACCAAATTTACGTGGAAAACCCAATAAGGGAAAAACCACAGTGAGGATTAGCACACAATATAAAGAATATCAAAACTAATTACAAAGGCTCACTGCCAGAGAAGGCTCATTTCCAAAATAGGATTAACTGTTCAGATCAAGACTCACTATCCAACAAGGTTTAACCACCCAGAGGGCTCACTACCACATAGATACAAAGAAGATAGAAGAGATGTGTTATAGAGAGAAGACAATCTCAATGCAACAGAGATTTCCACCATAATTCACTCAAACACTTGCAGACATGCATGAATGATAGAGTACACCTTTAGCTCACTACATCTGAAAACTCAACATTTAGAATTTGCACTGATATGTCACACTCGAATCACATACACATTGTATTTCATCTATTTTGCATCTATTTTCTCTATTTCTTTACACTTATCTCTTTGTACATCTTTCACCACTAACTCATCCTGTATTTATACCATCTTCAACTTTGAAACATATCTAAATTCAGCCATCCATCATTAAATTCAATTTAGGTCAGTGCCAAAACATCTTAGGGTGGAATTAGAATGAGGGTAACCAAAACACATGCTTTATGAGGACCCAAATAGGTCCCAACACACTTCATGAACTTTGAAAGTAGTGTTCAACAAAAGGTCAGCCAAACCAATGTAAAACACATAGAACAATTAAGCACACGCAACCCTTAGCATGATCCAATCCTTCCAGACGCAAAAATTATCTTCAACATGATCATAATAGCTTGACTCTAGAACCACAAGTCATAAGACTCAACCAAAAAGAAATCTAGTGAAAAAACATTTCTCCCAAACCTCAGCCAAATACACAAAAAACCATAGTTCACAATTGGTGAATATAACTCACACTGCACAATGAATAAGAAGCCCAAATTTTGGACATAATATCTTCCAAAAACCATGATCAAAATATTTGAACACAAACATAAGAGAAAATCTCATAGCAAAACTCAAAGCAACCACTAAACAGCTGCAACCTTTCTTTATTACTATTTCCTCAATATCCTCGACATATATAGCCAATAACCTACACCCATGACATCAATGACAACAACAATCAATTGATAAAAAATTGACCAGTTGACACCAATGAAAAAACCTTTATTCTTGCAAAACTTATGAGTATAGGAGCTACCACTCCAATTCATCTAATGAGATTTGGTAGATAGATGGATTTTTGTGGGTCGATCACAGACCAGCGCCTCAAGAGAATCCTAAAAAATTATGACACTCTCATTCCGGTCGTGGTGAAGATAATATTGGGGAAGAGATTTTTGGAGGATGATGACTCATACAGGTTCGACACTAACATAACCTGATGGTTCTTGGCATCAATTTTAGAAATAAGGTTGGTAAAAAGAGAGGTTGAGCCATTGTTAAAAAATATCTTCTATGTGGACTTGCTAGTGGGGCTGGAGGCTACATTGTACACGGTGTTCCCAAGAGAGGTAATAAAATACTATCATTTCCTATTGGACTTGAAAGGGATGGCAATGGTCACACATAGGTAATTGGTGGTGGTTGTTTTGGACTATATGTTGTGAGTGCTAAAGCCACCCCCTTCACAACATGGTCATTTGGTCCCAAATTTCAAAGCCTTTTCCTACGCGAATGGCTTATTGGAGGAGAACAGGGTTGGTGTGGGGTCTGGTTAAGGGTTTCATTTGGTTCAAAAATATTTTTTAGTTTGTCTTAGTTGATAGGAGTTTATGTAGCTACTGTTGTTATAGTATTTAGTATTTGATAGAGAAATGGTTTGGTAGTCTCCAATTCACAAAAGGAAAATGTTTATCCTTGCACGGGCGTTTTGGTTACTATGTTGATTAAGGTTGGTCTTTCTGTTACTTTTGGTAGTGTTGGTTGGGCTTCTCATTGGTATGGTTAGGGAAGCACAGTAATTTTTTCCCAGAGGGATGTCTATGTAAAAATTTCTTTTAAAAAATTAATATAAATCCTTAATTACACATAAAAAAAAACCACAAATGAAATATCATATAAGCTAAATAGCATTTATGAAGGGGATGCAAAAGTGAAAAAGGCTAAGATTAAAACTCACAAGGAAATATTTGAAATCCTTACAATGAAATAAGAAAAGAACATAGATGAATATTTTCTTCAAGTCAACAAAATTGTTAACACCATGGTAGGACTTGGAGAGAAGATCGATGAGGCAAATATTGCACAAAAGATATTGAGATATCTACCTATGAGGTTTGATTCTAAAATATCCACAATTGAAGAAATGAGAGAGTTGGATAAATTGACCAAGGATGATTTGAATGGCATCCTAACTACCTACAAAATGAGGATTGAAGATAAACCATCAAAGAGAGAGGTATCTAGTGCAGGGTCATGACCAGGACCTTATTTTGCATATTTTATGTAATTTTGGTTTTAGGTTGTGTGGTGTGTTTTATAGTTCCCTAAGGTCATGTATGACCATCTTTTATCATTTAATCCACCTTGGAGTGCTTAGAGGATCATAGGTGTCAAGTTGCCAAATGTGCACAAAAAGATGTCATGCAACTTTCAGAAAGTGTCAAAAAAAACAAGTAACTGTTACATGCATTAAAGTAAACATTTTTATAATGATTGGAATTAGTTTTAATGAAACTAAAAGACTCCTCCAAGTTGAAAAAGTGGTGGAGAAATTGATTTTTCAATTTGGTGAAGAAAAGAAGTTGACTTTCTAGGGTTTTCTATTGTTTTCAGTCATTTTTGGTTGTTTAGTACAGCCTGTACAACCCATTTATTGGTCTGAAATCTATTGGAGTTTGTCAATATATGAATCTACTTTATTTTTATTTCTGTGGCATCGATTTTCATTGAGTTTTAAGAGAGTTAGAGCCATTTTTGTAAAAATGGGTTAAGTTATTTGTGGTTTTCTAAGTTGAAGCAACTTTTTTCCTCTTGTATGAGTTGTATAGACCATGGGATGATCTAAAAATAATTGTATTTGATATCCCTATGAAAATACTACATTTTTTTTTGGTTTCATCAAATTTTATTAAGTTTTGTTAAAGTTATTGAATTTTTACTAAAAGTTGTTAAAACCCTGGCTAGGGCAGACCATGGGCACTAAAAATGTGATAATTTTTGTTTCCACTGCTCAAAAGTGTTATAAACTTGTTCAAAATTCTATCTTTGTATGTTCTTAAAGATTTACAATGTTAGAAGTCCCAATATGCTCATGTTTGGGAGAAATCTTCACCAGTTCGCTTTAAGAAAGCACATAAAACAATGAAAAAACATCCACTTTGTGCTTGTAGCTAAAATCTTTGCATGGTTGTTCAAATTTTGGAAGTGGATAACATTGATTAGTGTCTTAGAAGTATGTTCAGGCCTAGAATCAAGAGGTTTGAGTGTTTTAAAGGTTTGGTTTAAGTCTTTGTAGGATTGTCCCAAAAGACAGAATAAACAACCAAGGAAATTGATGATGCCTAGGCGAGTTTGGGTCCATGCATGAGTCTAGACTTTGTGTGCCTGGTGGAACCACCTTTTTATTATTGGGAAAGGGATCTCTAGGTATGAGTTGAGGGATTTAACATGTCTTATTGGTCTTTCTTTTCTCATAGAATTCCATCTTAGTGGGGCAGCAAAAGTTGCAAATCCTAGTGAATAGAGGTTGTGTCTTCACCATTTTTTTTTTTGAATTGATTCATAATCTTAGAGTCCTAGTCAAGCTATCCAATGCAAGTGTATTGTAACAAGATTGTTGAGCCAAGTCCTTTTTATATAATTTCTTTTTAATGGTATTGAAGATGCATTTAGGAGCATCCATGGAGTTGAAGCATGCTACACCCTGCCCCTTGGGTCTGTTTTGAGTTGGTTCATCCTTCCTCTACATCAATATCTTTCAAGGTAGCTCAAAGAGTAAAGTAAAAGGTACATAAACCTATTGATGAGTTTGGTGAGAAAATAAGAAGAAGGTCACTTCATGAGGAGGCCAAAGAAGGGAACAGGTAAGTATTTAAGTCTTCTATTGTATGCATTAATTGTGGCAGACTAGGACATTTTACTTCAAAGTGTTCATAGGGGAAGATGCAGAATAGTGACTATGAAGAAAATTACAATATGAACAAATGAAGAGGATATCAAAAACCAAGGAAGAGCTATAATCAAAACTAGTTTGAGAGGAACAATAACATTTGGAGGAAAAATAAGAACCTTTATTCCAATGAATATGATGATGGATAAGAAGAAAATGGTGATGAATTTTACAGAGATGAAGATGAGGTACTATTCATGGTGATAGAGGATAAAAGGGATGTAGAAGATGAGAAGAATGAGGACGATGAAGAAGTGGATATTGAGGAAGAAATTAACTTAGCATATGATGAGATTCATTCACTTAAAAGAAGAAATGTGTGTCTAAAATCAAAAATTCAAGATGAAAGTGAATCAAAAGCAAAGATATCACAAGCCCTTGCAGATGCCAAGAAGACAATCATGGACATAAAAGAACAATATGAAGAAGAAAAAAGGAATGAGGAAGAAGCCAAGAAAATAATCCTAGATTTGAAATTTGAGTATGAAGAGGCAAATAGAATTGATGAAGGAATGCAAAGCAAGTTAAAGGAAAAGGAAGAGAATTGTGGAAAGTTAGAATCTAAGACTATATAACTAAGGAAGGAGTTGGAAATGACTGTGGCACTATCTAATCAAGAAATGAAGAATATGTGAAGTTCAATTTTTTTGGATAAAATCACAAATGGCCAAAATCCCACATGTGACAAGTGTCATGGCATGTGGGTTTGGAGGTCTGCAATAGTCAGTTGTAGAGCGAAGGTTAGAGCGTGGGCTAGAAGGTGGTAGAGATCATTGATAGGTGAATATTAAAGGTATATGGCATTCAAACAGATGGGATAAGAAGCGCACTAGCATCTATCCATTTCCTAGAGAGGTGGGAAGAGATTTTAATGGTTGTGGGTAGCAACGGGGTGTAGCTATATTTAGGGGCTATCATGGGAGAGGATCATATATAAATGAAGAGTTTCGTAGGTCACGACAACAAGATAGAGGCCAGGAAATGGTGATTTTGCAAGTTTGGAAGACTAGGATGGTTGGGGTAGAAACCCTAATCATAGACCAAGAAACACTAAGGCAGTCTGGCAATAGAAGCAACCACACATGGAATGGGAGGAGGAAAGGGAAGATTCTAAGTTAGGGAAGACTCAAGTGGCACCTTCAATGGGTGGAAGAATGATTCTGGGTGGACGAGCTTCTTTGGTGGTTAGTTTAGTTAACCTTCAAGAAGAGGTTTTGTGCTTGGAAAATTTAGGGCTAATATAAAAATGGTATGGTGCATCCCTAAACTGGGATTACTTAGTCAAATGGTGGAAGGAGCATTCGGGCACAGACCTTCAGTTCAAAACCCTTAAAAATATGTTTTTTCTAGTTGTGTGTTCGACTAGAAAATTGAGGGATGATATCATTAATGGAGTTTGGGTTCTCAATGGCTATGGATTCTATCTTCACTAGTGGGTAGTAGGTTTTAACCCTTAAAATCATAAAATGGAGATAGTGTAGGACTAGTATGGTCTCCATAATCTTCCATCAGAATATTGGGAGCCAAGCATCTTAGAAGAGATTGGGACCTTTGTTTGTGCAAAAGAATAGAAAGATGCAAATGAGGTCTCTACCTATGTGAGGATCTCTATAGAGAACAACCCGGTGTGGCACATATGGGAAGAAGTTGAATTAATATCTGATTATGGGAGTTGGGTTCGGAAGCTTAGGGTAGATTCTTGCACTACAAATTCTTTGGTGTGTCCCTTGATTTGCAAATCTCAACTTAAAAAATCTGGTAAAGCTAGGGAAGAGGGAGCTTCTTCAAAATACCTTGTTAAGGAAACTGAAGCCCAAGTCATGTCCAAGCCCAGGGCAACAGAGGAGGATAGAGAGGTAAGGCTAGTGGTGATCAGAAGACCTCTCTCATCAAAATATGGTGGCGATCGGGACCTGTCAGTGCCCCCATCAGATCTTATGGCTCAGGAAAATACTCTCAATATGGCATAACCAATGTTAGAAGAAGTTACGGAGTAGAAATTTGATCAAAACATGTCTTTGGATGACAAGATTTCAAAGGTCTTGGAAATCTTTGGGGAAGCCTGCCAAAATGTGGAGTTGAATTATTTGATTGTGGTCAACAAAGAACTGGTAGAACTAGCTAAAGTGGCTAAGAATAATGCCTTGGATTTAGAAGATAAGGATATGATGGAAGACACATGCACCGCCCATGAGCTTGAAGTCGAGGTTGATTGCACATAAGGTAACTACTCACAACCAAGGAAGAAAAGGAAACCATCCCTAGGTTTGGAATCATCTCAAACCAAGCTGGGTATTTTTTAAAAGGATTTGTTGAAAACTACCCTAGATTGTCACGAGAATAGGAAGCGTGGCATAATTCCTAATCAAGAGAAACTCAAATGGGATGGTGAAGCTAATGGCCAAAAGAAAATTGATTCCATGATGAAAGTAGGGAAGAGTGAGACTCTTCCCGAACAGAAATGAGGCTCCTTACTTGGAATGTTAGGGGCCTCAACACCCCTAACAAATGGAGCCTAATTAGGCACCATATCAAAGTTTTTCAAGCAGAAATAATGCTTCATCAAGAAACAAAACATGGGGGTTAGGATTTGGTCAAATTCAGCAAAAAGTTAAAGTATTGGAAATGGTTAGGGGTTGATGTTGATGGGGCATCAGGTGGTCTGTTAACTATCTGGAAGCCTCAAATTATTTTAGTGGAAGAAGTCGACTCTAATCGGAACTAGCTGATGTGTTGAGTAAGGAGTTTAATTTCTAATCTCCACTTTTTGCTTATTAATGTTTATGGCCCATCTTCATGTTTGAAAAAAAGGAAAGTGTGGTAAGATTTGGATCGTATTCTCTATTGCCTAGGGTTAGAATTTTTCTTTTTGGGGGGAGATTTCAATGCCATTTTAAGGCCTGTAGATAAAAAGCGGGGGTGGGTAGAGTTCTTCAATCCCAAATAGATTTTCAACACTTTGTGGAGAGAAATTCATTAGTAGAGCTACAAATTGGGAATGGAAGATTCACATGGACTAACAGAAGGAAGGATTTTTTTATCATGGTGGAAAATATTGATATATTCTTTTTTACAGGAAACTTGGGAACCTTCCCTTTCACCATGGATAGAAGAATCAATACGAGGGTGGGCTTTGATCATTTTCCAGTTTAGTTGCAAATAGAAGGGGAGAAGGGACCAGTTCATTGTCCTTTCAAGTTTAAATTGATGTGGTTTAAGGACTGGAATATTATGGGTCTAATTAAGCAATGGTGGTTCGAATGTAATCCGGGTGGAATGAAGATGTTCACTTTAGTTTCAACGCTAAAATATGTCAAGCAGTAATTAAGATAGTGGAATAAGGACCGCTTCAATAATATCTTTGAGGAAAGGATTAAGATTGAGGATGAATTGGAAGCTTTGGTTGAGGAAGTAATAAGCCAAGGGATGGACAACATAAGGTTTGAATAGGAGGACTTGACCTTGAAAGTGAATGATCTTTTGGCTAAGGAGGAATTATTTTGGAGGCAAAAATCAAGGGAGATCTAGCTCAAGGTGGGAGATAGGAACACTAAACTTTTTCATAACTCAACAAAGTTTCATCGAGAATTCAATAGGAGTGCAAGCATTAAATCAGTTGATGGTCATTTTTTGGAAGACCCTCGAGAGATTAAAGATTCAAAAATTGAGTACTTTTGTAATCTTCTAAATGATTGGGAAGGTTCCAATCTGGGAGCTCAGAACACAATATTAGCAAGCATTCCTACATTGGTTTCTAGGTCACAAATGGAGGATCTTAATTCTAAATTCTCAGAATAATAAGTTAAAGTTATTGTGTTTGGTCTACATCCTGACAAGGCTCCTAGGCCAGATGGTTTCTGATGATTTTTTTCCAAAAGTGTTGGGACTTTGTGGGATCATAAATTATTGAGGCAATTGAGGACTCAAGAAGCTCTCAAAAAATACTTATGGAGGTAAATAACTCTTTCATTGTGCTCATTCCAAAGAAAGAAAAGCCGAAGTCCTGGGATGAATTTCATCCCATTTCCCTTTGTAATAATTTATACAAGATTCTTGGTAAGGTTGTGGCCAACCGCCTCAAGAAAACTCTTCCCTTTATTATTTCTGAAGAGCAAATAGGGTTTGTGCCTAGGAGGTTGATTCTTGATGGGGTAATTATTGCTCAACAAGTAATTCATTTTGTTCAGAACACAAAGAAACCAACAATGTTGTTAAAACTGGCTATAGAGAAAGCGTACGATAGGGTGAACTAGTGTTTCTTGTTTGAAGTTTTTGAGGCTTTTGGATTTCAAAAATATTGGCTTGATTGAATTTTTGGTTGGGTGGCTAGCCTATGGTACTCGGTTCTAGTAAATGGATCGCCTGAAAGTTTTATCCCTACTTCAAGGGGTTTAAGGTAGGGAGATCCATTATCCCCTTTCTTGTTTATAGTCATGGCAGAAGCTTTGGGTCATTGGATAGATAAGGAAAGATTCAATGGCTAGGTGGAAGGCCTTCAAGTCACAAGTAGCCTT
The DNA here is from genome assembly GCA_007258455.2 of Sequoia sempervirens. Taxonomy (NCBI): domain Eukaryota; kingdom Viridiplantae; phylum Streptophyta; class Pinopsida; order Cupressales; family Cupressaceae; genus Sequoia; species Sequoia sempervirens. The sequence continues at coordinate 461,685,451 of VDFB02000017.1, forward strand.
CCTTTTATCACTCATCAACAATTCACAAATGATACAACATTATTCAGGGTGGCTCCGCTTAGAGAAGCTTGAAGGTTAAAGGGTATTCTAGATAGGTACACTTTGGCTTCAAGTCAGGAGTTAAATTTGGTCAAGTCAAAAGCTTTCTTCTTCAACACAAGCAGTGCTTTGGAAGTTTAGATTTTGAGGTGTCTCGGTTTCAGAAAGGGGAAATTGCCATGTAAATGCTTGGGTCTTCAGATAGCTAAAGGAATTCAACATGGAGGCACTTGGAATGCTTTGTTAGAAAAGGTAAAAGAAAAACTTTCTTCATGGAAGAGTCGATGGCTTTCCTAGGAGGGAAGATTGACAATGCTAAAGTCTGTTATTGTTGCTCTTCCCATTTACATGATTTCTTGTTTACCAATGTAAATGGGAGCAAGTAAATCCTTTAATAGATCAATGAAGGATTTCTTCTGGAAAGGCAATGTGGATCAAAAGAGTTTTCCACTAATTAAGTGGTAGAAGGTGTGCGAAAGAAAGGAAGAAGATGGTGCAAGGCTACAATTTTTTTTTTGCAAAACAAGGCTCTTGGGGAAAAATTGGCCTGGTCTATTCATTCCCATCTGGAGCTAAAGTGGGCTAAAATCGTGAGGGCCAAATACTTGGATAATGAAGAGCATTGTTTTTAAAAATCCAGATCTCTTCCATGTGGCTCTCGGATTTGGAACTTCATTAAAAGCTCTAGAGATCTCATCCTAGACTATTTAACCTAGGAGGTCAAAGATGTTAGAGAGGCACTCTTTTGGGAGAATTCTTGGGAAGGCTTTCCCATCCTGACTGAGGATCCTTTCCTCACTCGAGTTATGGAAAAAACTAAACATATTTGGGGAGATAAGGTAAGGGACTACTTTGATGTTCCCTTTGGTCTTAAGGATGGTTGTTACAGTTGGAAATCTTCTAGATAGTTGGGGTTGGAAGATCAAGAAGTTGAAGCCTTTGAGAAGGTCTTGAAGGGGAGGTGTGTGTTGGGGAGGTAAGGTAGGGATAAAATTAGGTGGAATGATTTAGACAAAGGATAATACTCCACAAAGGTTCAAGGGTATGCTATCCTTGCCTCTTCAGGTGCTGGTGAGCCAAGCCTATTGATTCAACTATGTTGGAATAAGGCTTGCCTCCCACACGCTAGTATATTCACATGGGCAGTGACTTAGGGAAGGGTGTTGACTGGGGATAGGTTTTCAAGGCCCTTCTAGGTGTCCTCTATGTCAAAGTGCAGAGGAAACAATGGATCATTTATTTTCAAATTGTTAGTTCTTGTAGGAAGTTTGGGAGTGGTTGCACTTGAAATTATAGTGGAATACAACCTTCCCTAATAATTTGTTAGCATTTTTAAATTCTTGGCCATCTCCCTTGAAGCAATCTCTGCTAGGAGACCTATGGTTAATGATTCCTTCAATTTTTTTATGGGAAATTTGGAAGGAGCAAAATAGGATAATTTTTCAACATAAGGAAATGACAATTCCAAGGCTATAAAGTAAAATTGAGGCTAGTATAGTGGAATGTTTCAATGCAATGTTCGAAGAGATGAATGTTAAATGATGCAATTTCTTGTTTTGGGATTCTCTGATGTTGAAGAACTAGTTTGGTCTGAAGGATCTTGCTTTTGTGGGTTATGAGGGTGTGGCAATGGCAAAGGAGCGCAGTAAGGTGGTCTAGTTTCCCCCAGATCCAGGTTGGGTGAAATTGAATTTTGATGGCGCTTCAAAGGGAAATACTGGTCTTTTTGGTGCAAGTTGCATTGTGAGGGATAGCAACAGGGCTGTCTTGAGGTCCTTAGTGACAACCCTTCCTGAGGGGACAAATAATGCAGTTGAATTTCAAGCTTTACTTCTTGTTTGAATTTATGCAGAGAATTGAATGTGAGCAAGGTAGTAATTGAGGGTGATTCCACTTTAGTCATCAATGCTTTGAGGACAAAAAATATTTTGAATTGGAAGCTAGGAGACAAGTTAGAGGTTGCTCTTGGTTTGTTGGAAGGATTTGAACAAGTAATGATCAATCATACTCTGAGGGAAGGAAACATTGAATTTGATCTCCTTTCTAATATGGATGTTGTTGGGCCTGACAGAAAAGTGATCGGCGATGCTATGGGCAGTTGGGGGTGGCCCTCCAAGCTGGTGGAGGGACTCTTTTAGTATGATTTGTGTGGCATCCACGCAGGGGTGACTAGAGCTTGTTAAACAAGCACAGGACAACTAAGAGGGGGGTGAATCAGTTGTCACACAAATTCAAACTTAAAACTTTATCACTTATCAATTCTTTAACCATACTATTCTGTTATTAAATATGAGCATGAAACATAAATAATAGAAAGTAAATCCACACAATGAACACCAGATTTTTACATGGAAAACCCAATAAGGGAAAAACCACGGTGAGGGTTAAGTCACACTATATAGTATTTTCAAACATGCTCACTTCCTACAAAAGGGACTCACTATCCAACAGGGAGGTTCACTACATACACAAGATTATACAAAATAGAATGAGGCTTCACAACCAAAATGAACTGGAAAGATGCATCTATCATGTGTTGATATAGTTCTGGAGATGCTCAGTATTCAGACTTTACACCCTTCATTCTTCGCTCACTTTCACATCAACTATTGCCTTGCTGGTCACCCCTTCACATTCATTACCCGCTCTCTATTTCTTCTATCTCTCCTCTACTACTGTCTCACATCCTTTTCTTTTCAAAAAATGTTTGTCATATATTTATATCTTATCTCCATCGCAAGTATCAATTAGGTCGGCCTAATTAGATTTAATTCTCATTTATAAAAGATATCAACTGTTAGCTCCAATATATCACAAAATATTTTCAAAAAGAAATTTAACCTTTAGCATGTTACATTATGTTGGCTCAAACCAAGAAATAGATCGCACATAAGTTTTCATATCATATCAAAATTAACTTAACAAGTCGACCAAGATTAGTCTTCATGCAACCAACAAAATAATGTCACTTCATCGTACAAGCACCAAAACACAAAATGACCTAATCATGCATGCCTTTAACATTCATAAGTAATTTCTCAAAACCACAATCAAGAACTGTCAACTATAGAGAAATGCAGACTAGAATACCAGAGAGGCACCAAAAATACTAGATCCACCACTAGAGAAGATAAGTCAGTTATACACACTGGTTTAGAGTACCGGACCAAGCTACCAACATGGTGACATCAATGAAAACATATAGATAGCCTTCTCATTCTTCCAACAATCTCCCCCTTTGTCATTGATGGTAACATGTAAACAAAATTCTCTCTCCTTCTCCTATCATTTCAACTTTTTACAACTCTCTCCCATTATCTCCAACTCTCTCCCCCTTTGAAATCAATGGTACTAGAAAGGGCGCCAAAAATGAGTGTAAACATGGTGACATACAAATTTCAAAATATTTCCAAAATTTTTAAAAACTTTCAACAATACAGAACTTTTAAGCATACTAAAATTAAGTGAAGATGACATTCTTCACCTGAAATACCTTCTTATACCTTTCCTTGAGAACTGGAAACAACTTCTTCTAGTTGAAAACAATAGACTCCATTCTTGTGCATGTACTTTCCAATAGACCCAACAGAGTAAGAGAAGATGACCAACCTATAATGGAACATTGTTTCTTAACATCTTCTGCTTCAATAAGAATTCCAGAAAGGTGCTCTAACTGGACTTCAGCAATTTCTTTAAGTCAGAAGGTCTTTCTCACATCATCTCTCACTCTTTGTGTAATGATTAGTTCAGCCTATAGTTCACCAACTCTTATTCTTTGCTTCCCTTCTTTATCTTCAAATATATCAAAATTCTTCCCAATGTTGTTCACTTCAGCTTCAATCACTTCAATTCTGCTTCTAAAATTATCTACAGGTGTAGGCCACTAAAGATAATACTTATAAACATCTAAAATTTCTTTAATACACTTCTTTGTTTCCACAAGCAATTCAAGCAGTCTCTTCTTAGCTTTTTCATATCTCCTTTCAACCAAGATTCCCATCTTACATCTTTCCAGGCCTTCAAGCAATATCCTTTCTTCAACAATCTCAATCAAATTTTTTGGCAAGCAATCAGAAACAACAGATACTTCAATACCTTTCCGAAGTAGATAATCTACTAGAGCATCATCAATTTTTAGTGTGTCAATAGGCGAGGCAGCATTCCATAGTTCATCAATCTTCTTCATTTTTCCTCAACTATCATAGACTGGATGCCATTAGGATCAAGTGATTCAGTTCCAGTCAAATATTTTTCTACTTCTCATCTGAAATGTCAATGATATCTTCAGTTATCTCTTTTCTCTTTTTCGATTCCGGAGGACAATCACTGATAACAACCTCCAATTCTCTTTTTCCATAGGAAGAGCCCACTTTGAATCAACTTGATGCAGATATACCAAAGTAAGGGTTTTCATTCAAAGATGAGAAATATGATTTGCACATGTTTACATTATCTTCCAAAGACTCTAGATATCTATAAATTTTCTTTCCAATAGGGATACTAGATTCCCACATCACATTATCTTTTCCCGGTAGAGAATTCAAAAAGTAAAACACCAGAGACACCAGTAAGGATCTGAAATGAAAGGGATAATTCTCAACCAATTAAATTTGAACATTTCAAGAAAATTGTCAAGTAATAAGCTACATAAATCAAACTGTCTGTTCTCCTTAACCATCATGTGAGCAATGTGTAATCGCCAAAGTTGAACTTTCATGGAATCTGAAATAAATCTTGTATGAAATATTGTATGCAACATACCTAATTATTGAATCAAAAAGTGTATCAATCAACAGTGCTCTAAGATCTCTACTGATGCCAGTTAGCTCCTCCACATCTTTATACTTCACAGTTTTCTTTCCAAGGAGCTCTCCAATGCTGCATAATCCAGTGATCACTTTGATTGCTTCTTTCAAGATCAAATAGGGTTTGTCCAAAACAATGTTTCCATCCTTGAAACAATTTAACAAGAACAAGATAACCTCTTTATCTGTAATCCACAAAAATTCACTCCATAAATCCATCCATAGGGTTTTTATGTTCTGTAATTCGACTTCGCTCAACCCTAGTTCAATTCCTTTCATTTTCCTATGATCATATTCTTCTAATTCGACATTTTTCAACTTTAGAGGGGTAACACCACACGATCCACTATCCATAGCTATGCCTTCTTGAAATTCAATGAAAATTCTTTGATTTTCTTCTTTCCTTTTGCAATCAGAGAAAAAAATGTTTCTAGATTACCTGATACAATCTCTTCAATTTCCTTTCAGAAATGCTTCAAGCTCATTCCAAGATCACTCCAAGCTTCTATTCAAGCTCTTCAAAAACATGATTTAACCAAAATACTTACAAACTTCATCTTATACACCATCAAACTTACCATAAAACACATTAAATGCAGTAGACGCAAAAAAATTGTCAAAAGCAATCTTCTTAACATAAAAAGCCCTTATTTGGTCCGCAAACCCTTCTGCCAACATATTTTTCTCTAGTTATTTTTCCAAAACCTTTGAATAATCATTCTTCACATTCCAACCACATGTCAGCCTCTAACACACCATTCTTCCAGGGGGTTCTTATATTCTTCTAATAATGGTCCCCCAAAGACCATGCTAGGTCTAAATTCTAAATATGTCATCTATACCAAATGAGGGCACGGAAACATCAGGAGTCTCAGGTCTTTCTTCTTCTTTATTTTTCCATATCTTATCCATTTCTTGTTTCATTTCTTCTTTGTCAATCTTCTTTACCGGTTCATTCTTCTCTTCCAAAGCAGACTTTTTTCCTTTCTTACTCTTGCAAACTTTTGATATATGTCCAAGTTTGTTGCAATTATAACAAACCACACTTTTTTGATTAATTTTTCCTGCATTATTCCTTGATCTACACTAATTTGCTCGGTGTCCAAATTTATTACAGGTATAGTAGTAGCCATTAAAGAATTGATTCATTCTTCCTTGATTAAACCTGTTCCTCATTACCCAACTGATCATTCTCACTTGAGATACATTTTGTAGCCTTGTGTCCAATCTTCCTACATTTAAAACATTTTATGGAAAGAGAACTAGAAAACCGGTTCATCCTGCTCCTACATTCAGTTGCTCTATGACCATATTTGTTACAGGAAAAAAAAACACCATCAAAAGAGGGTTACCTTTGTGCATTAGGTTGTCTCATAGCCGCTCTTCTTGCAAAATTCCTTCTCTGCTTCCTCTTGCCTTGATTCTTCTTCACCTCTTTAGAAATTTCACTAGTATCAACTCCTAAGCCACCTTTGTCTTTACATGATTTTTTTCCTGCAAGCAGTTCTTCAAGTTTACTAGAGCTAGATCTAAAATTATTTTCACAGAGTTTAGCCTTCTCTAGTTCCACTCAAGTTTACTATCTCCTACTCGAGTCTAGAATATTCATCAAACTTGTTCTGCACCATTGTATTCAGACATTCTTCAATCCTCTTCTTTTCTTCTGCTATCACTTTCAGTCCAATTATCTCTTGTTTCAACTATTCACTTACTTCTCTATGTCTTTCCTTAATTTCTTCAACTATTCCTTCAATTTTCAAACACATTCATTTGCTTCATCAAGATTCTCTTTCAGATCTCTATTTTCTCTTTCCACTTTGTCAAGATCTTCAAGAGCAATCTGGAGCTCTCCTATATCATCCACTCAACTAGCCTTCTGGATCCTCCTCAAGAGGTTAAGCTCTTCACCAAGGAACCAAAGCTTTGATACCAATTGTTAAACAGGTGCATGACAACTGAGAGGGGGAGTGAATCAGTTGTCCCACAAATTCAAACTTAAAAATTTATCACTTATCAATTCTTCAACCACACTATTATGCTATTAAATATGAGCATGAAACATAAATAACAAAAAGTAAGTCAACACAATGAACAATAGATTTTTATGTGGAAAATCCAATAAGGGAAAAACCACGGTGAGGGTTAACTCACACTATATAGTATTTTCAAATAGGCTCACTGCCAAAAAGAAGGACTCACTATCCAAGTACAAAGGCTCACTGCCTACAAAAGAGAATCATTGTCCAATAGGGAGGCTCAATACCTACACAAGATTATACAAAATAGAATGAGGCTTCATAGCCAAAATGAACTAGAAAGATGTACCTATCATGTGCTAATACAGTTCTGGTGATGCTCAGTATTCAAACTTTACACCCTTCATTCTTCACTTACTTTCACATCAACTGTTTCCTTACTGATCACCCCTTCACATTCATTACTCGCTCACTATTTCTTCTATCTCTCCTCTACTGTTGTTTCACATCCACTGCTTTTCAAAAATTGTTCGCCATATATTTATATCTGATCTCCATTGTAAGTATCAATTAGGTCAGCCTAATTAGATGCAATTCTCATTTATAAAAGATATCAATTTTTGGGTCCAATATATCACAAAATATTTTAAAAAATCAATTTAACATTTAGCACGTTATATTATGTTGGCTCGAACCAAGAAATAGATCGCACATAAGTTTTCATGTCATATCAATATTAACTTAACAAGTCAACCAGGATTAGTCTTCAATACAACCAACAAAATAATGTCACTTTGTCGTATAAGCACTAGAACACGAAATAACCAGATCATGCATGCCTTTAACATTCATAAGCAATTTCTCAAAACCACAATAAAAAACTATCAATTACGGAGAAATGCAAACTAGAATACCAGAGAGGCACCAAAAATACTGGATCCACCACCAGAGAAGATAAGTTAGTTATACACACCGGTTTAGAGTACCAGACCAAGCGTTTAGAGTACTAGACCAAGCTACCAACATGGTGACATCAATGACAACATATAGATAACCTTCTCATTCTTCCAACATAGCTGAGGTGGACGATGAAGGAAAGGGATTGTGACGTCATCTAAAGTGAGTATGAGTATTAATGGAGGATAGTATGAGCTCATTTTTTAATGATGGCTTCGTATATGAAGTCGGGTATGCACGATGACATCATTGGGTCAAGGACAACCTACCTTGCATAGAAATTATTCTTGCTTGTGTGTTGATGGAACTGCTTGGTGTATGTGGGTTTATTTAATGAGTGGTGGTGACAGTTTGTGCAGCATAGTAAAGGTTTTGGGATTGGTGTTAGTTTATGGTGGTGTGTTGGTTGGCAGCCTATGCTTGGCTTTTGGTGTTGTCTATGGATGAAAATGGTCATGCGCTCAATGTTTATTATTGCAGTTTCGGTGGAGGGGTTGTCATGGTTTGGAGTGGACACCCCAATTTCCCTACTACTGACGTCGAGGCAGGCTACATTCAGAGAGATTACAGATCAAAGGTTGAAGCGAGTTTTGCTCAATATTGATCCTCTCATAGTTGTGGTGGTAAAGATGATTTTTGGTTTTGGCCATCTCAAATGAAAGGAGTATGGGAGGGACAATGCTCATATTTCTTCACAGTTCTTGGCCTCTTTTCTTGATAGTAGAGTACCCAAAACAGAGGCGAAGGAGCTGTTGGTGAGAATGTTTAGGAAGGATTTGGTTGGAGTGTTGGAGGAGGTTATGAAGGTGGAAATTCTGGGTACTGGGATCCCATGGCCTGATGATTTGGAGCTCCTACAAAGTACCGACGAGGCTATAAGGTTCTATCCCTTCCTTTTGGACTTGAGCGGGGAAGCCCTCATGAGTCACTAAGTGATAATTGTTGTTGCAGTGGAATATTTGAAGAAATTGCTTGGGATAATGGTGGTCAGAGGCTTCGACTGGGTCAAGGAATTTGAGTCATTTGTGCAACTCAATGGTTTTCAGTAATGTGGTTGGTTTAAGCTTTTAGTCAATAATTGCTCTAGTCTGGTAGTGGTAGTTTTTGGATGGGGTTTTTTGGGCTAGACTGTGGCTCTACCATTTTTTCTATCTACTTTATGGCTATATTCTCTATGCTAAGTGAAGGTTTTTTTGGTAGCATTTGGTTTTGGTCCGAACAATTGAAACTTCCTACATAGCAGACAATCTGTATGCTCTATTTATAAAATTAATAAAAAAATCTTACATATCAAAAAAAATCCCACATGTGACAAGAATGGGGTTGGATTTGAAGATGGGCAAAGTTAAAAAATGGACGAACTTTCAAATGAGCCACCAAAGAAAGAAAATGAGGAAAAACCAAAAGGCTGTGCAAATTTTCTCAATAGTTCTATCAATAATGAGAACAATAAGAGGAAATAAAACATTGTCCCACATATTCCTCGTAAAGACAATAAAGAGAAATTCAAAAGATCATTTCCTCCAAAGCAAGTACAAATGAACAAATCTCAACATTCATTTTATGGTTATTGCTATTCATGCAATAACTTTGGTCACAAAGCAACATATTGTTGGACATGCAAGAAACAACAATTAGATCAAGAATAAAAGTTCTTCTAGGTTTCCAAATAGAAAGGACTACATCATATGTTATAAATAGAACCATTTTGTTCATAAGGTAAGAAATTATAAAATTCAAGCAAGAAATGATGGTTGAAACCAAAATAGAAGAGTTGATGAGTCTTCAAGAAGAAACTATAATTCCTCTGGTCATTTGGTGGATTACATTGTTGTGTGCTACAAGTGCAACAACTATGGGCATATGGCACAATTTTGTAGAAGTAATTTTATGGAATACCCTAAGAAGAATAAGAAAGTGGAAGCCATGAATAAGAAAAAGGAAGAATTTACAAAGGTATGGAGAAGGAAATAAGAGAAAGATAATGAGAACAAAGAAGAATCTATGCTTGTGCCTCATGCACAAGGGATATCACTATCCTTAAAGAGATGTATGAGTTCAGAGGGAGCTAACCATTGCATTATTTTAGCTCCATGAAGAAGACAATTAAAGACAGATCAGCTAAGGCATATTCTATACAAGCATTCTATTATCATTGATCAAAAGAGAAGATATGATTGAAAAACTAAAAAGTTACTAGGCATACAACAAGATCATTGAGTTATGTTATTGGTATGATGCAGGTTAAAAACATGAGATGTAAAAATCATAAAACACTCCAACAAAGTATAGTTCAAAGAACGTATAACAAATCGGTTGACAAATGATGTACATGGCAGAATTTTGAAAGATAAGGTACAATGGGAATTATGTTAATTTAGGAATCAAAGGCATAAGAAGTATGAAACATTAAAAATGATGATTGTCTTCAAGTTAGAATCATGAGGTAATGAACTTTTCATAGAAGAGGAATGTTATAACATGGCAATGTTCCAATGTGCAAGAGTAGAAATAAAATAAGAAATATCATGTATAAAATGTTACGAAGCATTTGACAACAATGAAAAGAATGGAAAGAGATTATAGAAAGATGAAAAAACACTTGCATAAAATATTTGAGACAATGAGATGGATAGTAGTAAGTTATGATGGTTATCCTAATTTTCAAATTCCTATTGATTTAATGATGCCATAGAAGATAGAAGATAGAGATATAATGAATATCCCTTTATCATTAATGAAAAGAGGGAGAATTGTATAAAGATGGAGAGCTACAACAAGAGAGATTTAAAAAGAGAATAAATTTCAAGATGAAGAGTTAGAGAAAGAGGAATATTAGAGCAATGGGTCATTAGAAAATATCTAAAAGGGGGATATTTTGTGAAGAATTCAAAACATTTTCCATCTTTTAATATGCATAGTAAATGATGGATAAGAAAAAAATCTCTTGACGTGTCAAACCTCTAAAAATAATCAAAATGTCGGACAGTTATAGAAAAAGCATATCAACCCAAGTGACAAAGAGATAGAGGGAGAATTAGAGCAAAGGGAAGCCCAAGAAAGGGAGAGTCTTAAAAATAGGGGGAGCATCACAAAAAGAGGAAGAATCATATCATGAAGGAGAGAAGTGTACTAAGTGTCCCTTTTCCATTGATTTCAAAGGGGGGGAGATAGAGTAAGGAGGATCAATACAAAAGAAGAGAATTATGTTAGTGTTACCATCAATGAAAAAGGTGAAGATTGTTGGAAATATTGTCCTTGATGTCAAAGGTGTTAAGTCGAGGTTATTTATTGTTTTCATTGATTTCAAATCATAATTCATTAATATTAAAGAAAGATGAAAATCATTATGGCTAAAGGCCACTATATCACTATTCATGGTTGACTTCATGACATCAATAAACAATGATTTATTTGGTGAATTCATAAAGACTTATATATAGAGAGATATAATGGTGTTCAAGTAAGAATAAGTTTTGACTAAAATTGATATATCTTATTGAGAACAACAATTACTTAATGAAGGGTGTGATGAATTTTAAGGAAAGACAAATGTAATAATTACCATATAAAGGCAGCAATATGTTTAAAGCATTAATAACTTTCATAAGGAAAAGACAAAGTCACATAAGACAAAATTAAGAAAAAGACAAAAGTCATATATGAAAAAATAAGATAGAAAATATAAAAAGGAGTAGGCATCGATTAATGGCTCAAAGCATGGGCATAAATTACACATTTGTTTAAGTAGAAACCCCATGCATAGATTAAAGAGTGAAACTTTTGTTAAACACTTTTGTTTATTAAATAAACTAAGAAAAATAAGAAGTCAGTGAAAGAGATTAAAAGAGTGTTAATAAGTACAATGAGGATCAAACAAAGAAGCAACAATTAACAGAAGAAGTTAGTGGTTATTAAATGTATCAATTAACATAAGAAAACAATTCATATAAAGAAAAATTGGCAATGATTAATAAGTGTAAAGGAGCACTCATTTTAGTTAATTAGAAGACAACGATTAGTTTGGTAAACAAAGGGTTATGTCCCTTTAAAAGGGTGTCACCTCCCAAGAGATGTGTCCCATCATTTAAATATGATGATATAAAGAATGGAAGAGATGTGGAAATAGAATATAGAATTCATTGGTTTATTTATGATTAAAAAATAGTAGATTAAAAGAGATAAAAAGGGAAGAAATGAAGAGTATATCATAGTCATATTAAAGAATATAAGCTACCTATGTGTGAAGGACAATTGAAAAAATATATATATAACAAATATATGTGAAAATAAGAGAAAATTGTAAAGAGAATTGGAGCTGGTTGTAGGGCCAAAATATATGTAAATATAATGCCATGATTATGATTAGTTTTGTATAAATGAATTATGCATGATTTGGATCAAACTTGAAGGGAAGTTTGTGATTAGAATTGAAAGGAAGATTGTTATGTGATTGTGGATTAGATTTGAGTGTGAACCTAATTTATAGTTGGATCAAATTTGTGTGGATTAGATTTATTTTTTTAATGAAGGAGTTTATTATATCAACATTGAAGAATCAAAAGGGTTGAAGCCTATCAAATAGAGGTTGGAGCCTCTTGTTGGGTTGGAGCTCAGTTTGTGTGGGGGTTGGAGCCTAAATAAGTTGGAGCCTATCAAGTAGAGGTTGGATCTTCTTATTGAGTTGGAGCTTAGTTTGTGTAGAGATTGGAGACTTTTCTAGTAGGTTGGAGCCTACAAGAAGAAAAAGATTAATCCATAATATATAAGTAATATTGTGTCATGGTTTTCTCCTAAAAGGGTTTCCACATAAATCGTGTGTTCTCACTATGTTCATAATTGCTAGATCTTACTTAAATGTTCTTATTGTGACTGGTTAAGTTTTGAAAAGTAAAATATTGTTGGATACTAATTTACTTCCCCTCTTAGTATCACCATGTGCTCATAAAAAATATTAGCACAAACTTATGGAGATTCTTATGAAACACTCAATTCATACAAGATTGGAAAGTACTAGGAGTGTTGGTTAAGCCAAAAGACGTAATCATGAACTCAAAGTGTCCAAATGACATATAAAAGTTGTTTTCTCTATGACCTCTTGTCTAACCTATATCTGATGGTAACCAGATCTCAAATATATCTTAGAGAAATATACAACCCTATGTAGCTCATTAATAATCTCATATATTCATGGAATGGGGTACCTATTTTTTATGGTTTTTTTATTTAGGGCCCTATAGTCAGTACACATGATCATGATTCCATCCTTCTTCTTAACCAAAACCATTGAAGAAGAAAACAAACTCTTACTTAGCCTAATATGTCCTATCTCTAATAACTCCTGAATAGCCTTTTCAATCTCATCCTTCACTTAGGATTCCCATAAGGAGTAGAGATAACTAGTTGGACACCCTCCTCCATCTCAATTACATGCTCAATGCCTCTATCAGGAGGTTGATTCGTAGAGGTATATTGTTGAATAATTTACTTCACTTGGATAGCAAGGCTTGAACATCTACATGCTAACTCATCCTCTCCTCTTTTATAATTGTAGGCATAATCATACACTCGACTACCCACTAAACTAAGTGATTGTGTCTAAATAACCTCTCCATGCATTTGAAAGACACAACTCAAGGTCCGCCATTGGAAATTCCCATTAAGACCACATTTTTCCCTTCTTATTTAAATTTCAGCTCCATGCTATGAAAACTAAGGGTGATCTCACCTTAAGATCATAGTCATTGTATACCCAACATTACATCTGTATCACCAATTCTAACTACATAGAATTCATCCTTAACTTTGTAGTTTCCCAACTGAAGGTTTATATGGGGAATCATCCTAGTGCATGCGAAAGTGAGTCCATCCACATCCTTTATCTTAAGCCCTATGTGTGTCATAACTCCTTGATCAATAAAATTATGAGAAATTTGGGCAAGTGTTCCCCCACCTTCCTTCTACTCTTTTGACTATTTTGATGAGTTCTCTTTCTCTTTCTCCTCTAAATTAGGTTGTTGTTTTGAATTTTCTATCATTGATTCATCTACTAAATAGTATTCTATTTGATGTGCTTTAACCTTAATTGCACACTTGTGACCTACATCCCATGGTTGCTTATAAGTAACACATAGTTTCTTTCTCCTTAGGTCATGCAAGGCCTCATCATCAAATCTAGATGATTTCTTCTTGGTCTAATTTTCATTCCCATGGAGATATTTTTTATCCTTCTTTCTTTGAAAGTTCCTTGACTATTTTTTTTTCTAGGGGTAACCAACTCCATGTTTCTTGCCTTCTTCATTGCCTCATGTAATGAAGGTGTTTCAAATTCATTAACCCATTCTCTAATGGGATCCATTATTCCTTCACTAAGATGTACTACTAGTCTCATAGTTGTGATATTGGGAACCATAATTGAGATCCTAGATAGAACTCTAAAATGTATGTGTCAAGTGAGCCATATTGTTTTAGTTATACAAGCTCTCTAAATTCTAATTTAGGATCCTTCTTATCAAACCTCTCAATGAGTTTATTATTGAACTCATCTTATGTAGTAATCAATTTGTGGCCAAGTGTGACAAGGCCATGATACTACAACTCATGAGTTGCTCTATCAAGATGCAAAGTGGAAAATTTGATTGCCTCATCCTCTACCATGGGTCTAAGTGATAGGTAATTATCTAACTTGTGAACCCAAGCTCTAACTATACACTTGTCACTAGCTTCAAAGTGTGCCAATTTCACCTTCCCCTAAGCACTCTGGAAATATCTCTGCATTGGTGGCCCTCTTTGACCCCTTTTCTTCTTTTGGTTTAGGTACTAATCCAAGGTCAAGAAGTCACAAATCTTTGTTGGTAGAGATACATACTCCATATATGTTCCTCTAACTTCATCTACTAAGGGTACCTAAACCTCTAGAACAACCTATGGCTCCTCCCTTTATGTGAATGTGGGATGGAATGGTCTAGAAATAGACCCAAAGACTAATATAGAGGTATGTCCTCTAGTGTTTGACTAATTTGTAGAGCTAGTTTCACAATATAGCACTTGGATAACATATGGAATCCCTTGGTTCAACTTACCCAACATATGTGATATCATATCAAGCATGGAATCAAATTTTATCTCTATTCTTGTGTTGGGACTAATTGAACCAACACATCCTTTATATCTTTCAATCATGACTCTAGGTGAAATATTGTTTGTAGATTCAATAGAGTTATCATTGTGAATACCAAACCCCATTGTACTACCTATTCTTCTGTTAAAGGATCAATATTTAGGGTCCATGGGTTATTGCCAAACTAGTCTTATTTCCTTTTTTAATCTCTGTTATAATATATATGATCTCTCTTTCACTCATAAATGAAATTGAAAATCAAGAAATGGTTCAGAAACAAATTCTAGCAAGAAGATACCAACACTAATACCACTATAACAACACCCCCTATAATTATTATTTTTTGAGAATTTTTGTCCAATTTGAGATTTAAAATATAAACCAAATAGAGGAAATTTCATTAACTGTAATCAAGCCACTATTATAGATATGATTAACAATTCAAGATTAGATATCATATAATCTTATGTAGTGGCATATTGATAAAAAAATTACACTTCAAGTTCCATGTTTTGGGAAACACTTATCAATGAGTCTTTATTGCATAGGTAAGAATAAGTATGCTCTTGATAATAAGTGCATCATTACAATTGACAAGGGATGAGAAAGCTTGTTGCAACTTAACAATGGATGTTATTGCTTCAAATTAACCAAAATTCATTGAATCTAACATTGATTCCTTCTTTTTTGCTATGGAATGTTGTAGATCACCTTCATAACCACCCAAATCAAGGACAATCCCAAGAAAACTATTGCTACAAATCTATAGATGGTGACTAAGTGAAGTTAAGATAACAATGAGAAATTTTCCAAATACCAACAACACTAAAAACTATACCAAGAGTCTTTTACCAACAAGGAAAACCTCCAAAAAATAAGCTCACTCTTTCAACTCTGCAACAAACCCCCTTATTTTATAGAAATCATGAAAATAATCAGATTACAATCATGTCCATAAACTACCATCCACTCCAAAGTTTGGCCCAACTCCTAGCTAGGTGAATTTCCTAGAAAAATTCACAATAAATTCCTTGGGACTGTTAGTGACAAAAAAATGCTTACTAACTCATCTATACAGGTGTAGATGCACATGTATACTAGGAATTTTTAGTCTTCAACTTCCCAAACTTGGCACAAGACCCCAAAAACCCATCACTTTCTTATAAATTTTGCAATTGAACAATCCAAAAAACCATTAAAAAATAATATTGGCCACACTAAAATAAGAAATTCAATAAAACCTCATTTATTTTTATTTTTTGAAACCTTGGAAAAAGAAAACTCCATGAAAATCAATGTGTTTCCTGAGTGAAAATACCAAACCAACTAGGATGGATCTTGTACCATCAAAACTAGTGAAGATTGATGAGGGTTTTCATCCTCAATCAAATCCTAGAAAAATCAATATCACTCTAACAACATCCTATTATTTGTGCAAACTTGAATGAATGAAATGAGAACCAAACCCCCATTATATAGAGTTGGAGGGAAAAATGACCATGCTTTAAAAATTTAAATATTTTATTTTCCCTTGAAAAGGCCCCTTCATAATTTTAAAACATCTCAAGTCCCCATACACTTTTCCCCTAGGCGTCCAACTTGGGAAAATATAATTTTCTTTATAACATTTAACACTAAAGTAAATATTAAAGCATTTCTTTATAACTTTGGTGTAAATATTAAAATAATCTCATCCACCTTATGGAAAACACTGTCAAGACACCCAAAATGGAAACTGAATTCACCAAGAAGCTACTAATGTCGAGTAAATATGCTAGATGCCAAAATGGGCACTTACTAAAAATAGTTGTGTTCTCCTAGAAATGTGGAGAACAACCCAATTGGCCAAAAACACAATGAAGAATACCACTACCAACCTAAGTTCCATTTGAATGCTAGAAAATTGTTGGATTCCAATAAAGCTTGATATTGAGCTCTCCAAAAATATTGGAGTCCCCTAACCATCTCTAATTAGCATACAAGAACTCTAGTATAGGCTAACTGATACAACAATTGACTAGGCTTGAAAAGGGGACATTACAGTGAGAGAAAGAGAGGGTAGGGAGGGAGGGAGAGAGAGAGAGAGAGAGAGTGTGTAGGAGGTAGACAGGGGAGGGAGGTAGAGAAAGATAGAAGGTGAGGGTCATTTTTTCTTTAACATAATGTGAACGTGTTATGACACTCTCATGTTATTTGAAGCTAGTGTAGTAAATAATGCGAGTGCATTATAGTGCACTTGCATTATTGTCAGCTTTGGTAATTTCCAACCCTTAGGTTGGGATTTTTCTTGGGATTGCAAGCTAAAGGGTTGGGAACATATTTCAACATCCAAAGGCATGTTTTTGTAAAATATAATTTAAATTTTACACAATCTCAAGCATGCTCCCCCTCAAGTTTGCAGTTGTTTAATATCAAGTCAAAAAAATGATATAGTAACGTTGATTTATTTGTTAGCTTTCTAACCATGTATATTTTTTAGGTTTTATATATTTTAGGGTTCTAATCTTTAATTTATTTTGCTAGTGTCTCCATTTTTTGTCAAAAACCTATGTAAGGTATTTTTTGTCTTATTTGTTACCCGTTTGTCAAAATTTGAAACAAAATACATTTTTACAAACTAGACTCTATTTTTTACACATTCGAAAAGAATAATTTAGATTAGTTTCCAAAACAATTAGGGGGGTTCACTCAATTTTCTATTTTTCAAGGTGTGTCCACTTTGAAAATTTATACAAATCATATACCAATTAAAAAATTAACATTTTAGGGGGAGCACACCAGATACTATGTTATGTTTTTTGACAAAAACAAGAGAACATAGTGTGCTCCTCCTTTTGAACCCGTTAATCTCCACCATTTTCAAAAAAATAGTAGTTTAGAAAGTAGATTCAGAGCATTACAACTCTTTTTCTTGTTGCATGATCAAATTTTGAGTGTAAATATATTCATTTTTTCATCCAAGATCAATATTTTCTAATTTCAAAAAATAAAAGAGAAGTGGTCACATAAGACCCCTTTTTGATCCCCCATCCCCCTGCACATACCTAGGAAAATCGGCAAACATTTTTTTTCCATAGCTATTAACCTTGTTTAAGAATAAATGTGTGAAAATAAAACAAAATAAAATTTTAAGTCAATTCACAAATTCCTGCTATTTTGAGTGAGTATCTAATTGAAAAGATTTTATGTGGGGCTTATAACACTGAGTAAAGTTATTTTCTCCACACAAAATGAGCAAATTTTTTTTATAGTCTATAGTTAGATTTAAAAAATATTAACTAAAGTGTTAAGAAAATATTTTGTTTTAAAAAAAAAAGTGAAAAGAAGGGCTTACATTTTTCCTCGAATAGTTCATTCTACCAACCCTACTTAATCAATAACTTAGAGGTACACAAAACCTTTGTCTTTTAGATTCTTATATACAAGTATTATTTTCAAGTTCGCTTTTATAAATTTATGTTTGGATTCATATGATTAGTGCAATATAAAATTTCCCAACACTAGCTACTACAATACACAATTTGATACCTACATTTACCTTTGTATTTTTTTTAATTTTTGGGAAGCAAATTTAGTCAATTTACTTTATTTTCTCATAATTTGTATGAATTCTTCATATATAATTCATTTCCTTACCATGCAATCAAGGAGATTTTGGGAGCAATGATTGTGAGCTTATTAAGAAAAGGTTAATATTTGAATTATGACTTAAGGAACAACTATTCTCCCTCCTAGTTAAAGGTTTTCTTATATTTGGTTTGGTCTTCCATTTTCTAGTATACATATTTTTGAAAATCCAAGGTAGGTGAGGAGTCTCATTATCGTGTCCAAATTCCCATAATTTAGGGATTTTCTTTGAGGCATATTTCACTTTCCTTGGGTAGATATGAGATTTCAGGTCTTGGGCATGATTTAAATAATGTTTTAAGGTAAGAGTATCTTTGAGTTATAATGTATGCAATTCCATCTAAGGCTTTCATGTTTTCTACTTGTCTTGTAAAGTTTATTAAATAGGGTTTGTGTGCAATTATATTATCTAAATATTAAGCATGGGTCATCTCATTTGAATAAAATTTGTGCTTCTTTATTCTACCTAAGTTATATAAAGTGTATAAAACCATCTTAAAATGCTTAGAAAAAATCTTATTTATTCCATTTCAATTATAAGTATATTAGTCTTAGAAAAATCTTATCACAATTAAGACCATTCACTAACATATTGAAGATTGAAACCATATGTACTCTTAAGAAAAATACTATATAAGGTAGGTACCTAGTAGAGTAGGCTAAGCCCTAAGGATGGTTTGGAATTATTTGTATCCATCTCTACCAGATATAGATACCATGTTAGTTAGGACAATAAATTTTGAATAACCTTAATATATAAGGATTGCATGTTAATCGAATACATATCATGAATACCATTTCTTTAAGATTATTTTATATTTTTTTTGGAAAATAAAAATATTGTGTAGCATAACATCTTTGAAAGATTTAAGTATTTATGTCCATCTATTTATAAACCATTTTATATGTAATTTTTCAACTAATTACTTATTTTATATAATTCCTAAGTTGCTCCCTATCAATCCTCTTTTAGTTGAGTACTATAAACTACAAAAAATAAGTAATATATGATCAATAAATTTATAACCAAGATACACATTTTCATATTTTATAGTAAACATTTATAAATCTAATGATAGTGACCTAACACAATAATGGATATATTAAATACTAAGGGTTAATTGCATATCGTTTTCAAGAATTTTCTAATTACTTACGGAACATTATGTTATAAAATTATGAGATACAAGCTACTTTAAAATCGTACATTGAAAAATAATTTGTATTCTTCATTGAAAATATATGAATTTTATTACAAACTTGACACACTTCCTTCACTAGATTCTCTATAGTTATAAACTAATTTATATTCTTCTAAATTTCTCATCCTACAAATAATCAACTATTGGGCAATTATTACAAAGTTTATAAATGACTAAAAAGAACAAGAATAAAGTAGCTAATTAAGCAACTTTCATTTAGTTTTTCAACTAGATGATTAAAGAAAAAATATATTCAAAATAAACATTTAAAAATAGTCAATTAACCTCTTATAAATAACTACTAAAAATATTATAAAACATCTCATAAAAACAACTACTAACTTTATCTAAAATAAGTTACTAGTTTATAAATAAAAGCCTATAAAATATCTTCCTAGAAATAATTGTGTCCAAATCTCCAATGACTTTAGTAGTATATGACTTCATCAATAATTATCCATTAAATTTGGATAATTTTAGTAGTGATTTGATATTTAGCAACACAAGTTCAACTCCATCAACATTAGTAGCTTGAATTCATCAATAATTATCCATTATTTTCATCATAAATTTGGATAATTTTAGTAGCAACTTGTTCTTTAGCAACAAAAGTTCAACTTCATCAACATTAGCAATTTGACTTCATCAATAATTATCTATTATTTTCGTCATAAATTTGAATAATTTTAATAGAAACTTGATCTTTAGCCACAAAAGTTCAACTCCATCCACATTAGCAGTTTGACTTCATTAACATCACTTAACTTCATCAATATTCTATAATTTGATATTATATATTTTTTCAATTTAATGTGATGGGACAATCTTCTAAGGCTTGTAAAAGCAACTATTAACTATGTTTCATTTTCTTTGGAATGCTAAGAAGATGTGAAGAGTTAGAATTTGCATTCTAAAGAAAATGTATTGTGTTGAGGTGATGAATTTGATATTCAAATACCTTCTTTGTCAATGGGAAAATATCTTAATTGAGCCCTAAAAGATAAGTAAAAAAGGTCAAACTACGAAATAAGCCAAATTAACAATTCACCAATTATTTATGCTCAACATACAATTATAGAATACATCAAGAATAAACTTATGATCAATAAAAAAAGGGTGTTCATTATTAATGAAATGAAAGATGGAACAATCTTTAAATAGAAAAACAAATAAAATATAGACATAGAAACCACTCTTAATTATTTTTTATCAATTAAACAAATATGTATAATTATCATTTAATAATCATTAAAAATTAAAAATAAAGAATAGATCTTATCGATGAATCACAATTCAAATAAATTTTAACTTATTTATTAATTAAAAACAAAATTTAGGATGTAAACCTTAATGATAATGAATGGTAAAAAATATTTTCAAACAATTGCTTAGCTCTTCATGTAACAAAAAAATAGTGAACGAGCTCTGCAATGGTCATGGAGAGAAGCAACGGTCGGATGAACTCAGGAATGGGGGGAGAAGACATAAGGGCCCCAAAGGGAATAGGAGAGGGAATCTCGAGCATGTCTGGAAGGAAGAAAGATGGGCTCGTCCTCAAAAGACTACTCAGAATGGTCGCTTTCAAGAAGACCAGGCTTATGGGAATCTTTGTATGAATAGAGGAGAAATTTCTCCTTGAGGGTGGAAAAAGAATGGACAGTACAGAAATGAAGCTTTCCGCAGACCACAGTAGCAAAATGACAGAAAAAGAGGACAAACTGGTCTTCCTTGGCTGGGTAGGCAGGGCCCTAGTAACCCTAATCGTAGAAATGGTAACGGTGGAATGGTTTGGCAAAAAAATCCACCCTTTAAGGAATGGGAGGAAGAACGAGAAGAAATCTCAGATGGGGATAGGGGACAGCATGGTTCACTTTCTTTCAATGATTCAAAAGGTGGAAGAGCCAAAATAGTAATCAGCTCTTCGAAACTTCAAGCAGAAGTATTGAGTCTAAAGCAGCTAGGCCTAATTGGAAAATGGTATGGAATGGATCTTAACTAGGACTATTTGGTAAAGTGGTGGAAAGAACGTTGGGGATCCGATTTGTAGTTTAAAATGCTTAAAAATGACTTCTTTTTGGTAATATGTCCCTCTAGGAAAATAAGGGATGAAATAGTTAAAGGTGTTTGGGTTTTAGATAGGTGCGGTTTCTATTTAAGGCAGTGGATAGTTGGTTTTGACCTAGCTAATCATGAGGTGAAAACCCTACAATATTGGTACAATTTACCCAATCTTCCTCAGGAATATTGGGCCTCTTCTATCTTGGAGGAAATAGGAAATCAATTGGGCACCTTTGTATGCACAGAGGAAAGGAAGTTGGCAAAGAAAAACCAAACTTATGTGTGAATCTGTGTGGAAAATAAACCAGACAGGAAAGTTTGGAGTGAGATTGAACTCTTAATAAACTATGGAAGCTGGATTCAAAAGTTGGAATGGGATTACCTAATGCACAATAATTTGGTTCGATCTTTGGACTGTAGGAAAACTAATGAAGGTGCAGGGAAATCCAGCTCCCTGGATGTCTCAGTAGAGCCCCCTAGGATGAAAGTCAGAACTTTTAATGAAGCCACAACCCTCTCCACCTCTCCTAATGAAAGGGTTCAAAAGGCACAACCTCAGATTATGAGGGTCTCTAAAACAAGGCACCTAGACAATGGGCAACCTTTGTTGGATGCTTCATAGAATGACGTGCCTAGTCCATTGTCAGAGGTCAAAACAATAGAGGTGGAGGAGCTACAAGAGGAGCAGGATGAAAAGGAGGATCAATTTGCGGATTTAGATGAGAGAATTTCTGAGACTGGAAATTTTGGGGGGCAGCTATCGGAACATGGAGTTGGATTCTTTGATATAAGTGGGGAAGGAACTTGTGGAATTAGTAGTGGAAGCTAAAGAAAAATTTGGAGCGATGGAGGCAGGGTATGACTCTGAAGGATTAGAGAAAATAGTGGTGGAAGAAGGGGAAGAAACTTTGGAAATGCTTAGCCTGTAATTAGGCAAGAAGAGAAAGATGACAAAGGAATTGATGGCGGAAAAAACTAGACTAGGAATTTGCAGAAGGGACCTACTCAAACTAACACCTGACTATGGGGAACAGAAAAAGAGGGGCATAATCCCTAATCAAGAAAAGAGAAAATGGGACGGTGAAGCTAGTGGGCAGCAGAAGATTGACTCAATGATTAAAGTAGGGAAGGGTGGAGCCCTTCCTAAACAGCAATGAAAATTTTAACATGGAATGTTAGGGGCTTAAATGCCCCTAACAAATGGAGCCTCATTAGGCGCCATGTAGAAGTAAGTCATGTAGAAATCTTTTTTCTTCAAGAAACAAAATTAGATGGACCGAACTTGGTGAACTTTGGGAAAAAGCTAAAGATGTGGAAATGGAGTGGGGTGGAAGCAGAGGGTGCTTCGGGAGGCCTAATAATTATTTGGAAACCTCAATCAATCTTAGTAGAGACCTTGAACTCGAGTCGGAACTGGATGGTGTGTAAGGTAAGGAGTCTAATTTCGAACCTTCATTTTAATTTGATAAATGTTTATGGACCCTCTTTGAGTATACAAAAAAGGATGGTTTGGCTTGAACTGGATGGGGTTTTGAGAGGGCTAAATCAGGGTTTAATCATAATTGGAGGAGATTTTAATGCAATTCTTAGGCAACAAGATAAGAAAGGCAGCTTAGGGAAAGTCCTGCGGTCTCAAATTGATTTGTGTAGCTTTGTGGAATGAAACTCTTTATTGGAAATCCCAATAGGAAATGGCTGCTTCACATGGACAAACCACAGAAAAGGGTTTGGTAGTATAGTGGAAAATCTCGATAGATTCTTCTTCAAAGGAAACTTGAGCCTTTTTCCCTTTACTTTTGAAAGTAATATAAACTCTGGGAGTGGCTCTGATCACTTTCCAGTACAACTCCAAATAGTTGGGGAGAAGGGACCGATCCGATGCCCATTTAAATTTGAAATGATGTGGTTCAAGGATCCCCAAGTCATGGGATTTATGGAACTATGGTGGAAGGAATGCTCTCCGGGGGGATCAAGCTTGTTTAATGTGATTACAAAGTTAAAATTTGTGAAACAACTCAAACAATGGAACAAGGTGAGATTTAAGAATATTTTTGTAGATAAATTGCAAATGGAGCAAGAATTGGACAATTTGGCTAAAGAAATAATGAATAACGGGATGGATGAAGCTTGCTACATGAAGGAATGGGTCCTTTCTAATAAACTCAATGGCATCCTAGCTAAAGAAGATATTTTTTGGAGACAAAAATCTAGGGAGGTATGGTTGAAGGCAGGGGACTGCAATTCAAACTTATTTCATAACTCTACAAAAGCTAGGAGGGAATTTAACATAATCTCTTGTTTGAAAGATGGGGATGGTCGTTTGATGGAAGACTCAATGGAAATTAGAGACTCGGTTGTCTTATCTTTTTAGAACTTGCTTAATGATTGGGAGGGCTCAAATTTGGAATCACAAAAGGCTTCCTTGCATTCCATTCTGAAGTTGATCTCTCATGCTCAAATGGGAGCTTTAAATGCTAAATTCTCTGAAGCCAAAGTGAAAGAGCTAGTCTTTGAGATGCAGCCAAAGAAGGCTCCTGGGCCGGATGGGTTTCTAGCAGCATTCTTTTAGAAATTTTGGAGTTTTGTGGGAAATGATGTTTGGGAAGCATTAGAAGATTCTAGAAGTAACATAAGAGTACTAAAGTAAGCTAATAATACCCTAATTGCTCTTATTCTGAAGAAAGAGAAGCTAGATTCATGGGAAGATTTTCACCTAATCTCATTGTGTAACACGATTTATAAAATACTAGCTAACATAATAGCCACTAGACTAAAGAAGATTCTTCCCATAATAATATCTGAGGAACAAACATGCTTTGTTCCTAGATGATCAATACTAGACGAGGTGATAATTTCTCAAGAAGTCATTCATTCAATCCAAAAATTGAAGAAACCAACAATGCTATTGAAATTGGACATTAAGAAAGCATATGACAAAGTGAATTGGAGATTTCTCTTCAAGGTGATGGAAGCCTTTGGCTTCCAAAAGGAATGGTTAGACTGGATTTTTGGGTGGGTGGCTAGTCCGCATTTCTCTGTGCTAGTTAACGGTTCTCCAGAGGGATACTTTACTACTTCAAGAGGTTTGAGGCAAGGGAATCCTTTATCTCCTTTCTTGTTCATTATAATGGTTGAATCCTTGGGGAGATTGCTTGATAATGCGAGGAAGTCTGATTAGATTGAGGGCTTGCAAGTAACTAGCAGCCTCCCCAATATTACACATTAATATTTTGCGGATGACATAATGTTGTTGGGTATTGCTTCAGCAAAGGAAGCACAAAGATTAAAAATAATTCTAGAGGATTATTTTTGGGCTTCTGGGCAGGAGGTAAGTAAGGCTAAATCTGAGGTCTTTTTCTTTAACTCAAACTGTCCCTATGAATTCCAAATTTTGTGGATTTTAGGATTCAAGAAGGGTCAATTTCCATGCAAATATTTGGGGCTTCCATTGGATAAGGGCATTAAAAGAAGCAATGTATGGAGTTCTTTAGTGGCTCGTTGTAAGGATCGAATATCCTCATGGAAAAATAGGTGGTTGTCCTGGGCAGGGAGGCTAACTCTGTTGAAATTTGTCCTTTTAGCACTTCCCATCTATATGATGTCCTGCTTGCAGCTATTAGTAGGTGCGGGCAATGATCTGAATCATGTAATGAAGGATTTTTTTTGGAAAGGCACTTCAGATCAAAAGAAATTTCCTCTTATAAAATGGCAGAATGTTTGTGAGAAGCGGGAGAGAGATGGTGCTGGCTTGAGGAGCGTTCTTCAACAAAACAAGGCATTCAGGGAAAAATTAGCTTGGTCTATTCAGTCTTGCCCTGATCTCAAATGGGTGAAGATAGTCAAAGAAAAATATCTGGAAGCAGATCCCTATTGCTTTCTAGCAGCAAAATCCTTGCCAAATGGGTCCCGAATATGGAATTTCATTGAAAACTCTAGAGATCTTATCACAGACTTTCTTACATGGGAAGTTAAGGATAGAAAAGAGGCTTTTTTCTAGGAAGACTCCTAGGAAGGTCACCCAACACCAGCAGAAAATCTGGAGCTCTTAAGAGTAAAGGAAAAGACAAAACGAATTTGGGGCTCGAAAGTTTGTGATTATGTAGATCGACTGGAAGCCCCAATAGAGGGTCTCCTTAGGTGGAAATTGGTGAGAAATTTGGATCTTGAAGTTCAGGAAATAGAATCCTTTGAGAAATTCTTATCAAAAAGAAGGATTTGGTGTAAGCAGGGGAGCAATCAATTGTGTTGGGATGCTTCTCCAAATGGGATTTACATGGCCAAGATAGGATATAATATCCTATCATTTTCAAGAGGTGAAAGTTCGGTGATCCCTTTCAGTCTTTGCTGGAATAAAGCATGTCTCCCAAAAGAAGGGATTTTCGCATGGGCCGCAGCACAGGAAGAGTCCTCACAGGTGACAGGTTTATGAAAATGGGTTATCATGGCCCATCTAGATGCCCACTTTTTCAAGAGGTTGAGGAAAGAATGGAACACTTGCTCTTAAATTGCAAATCCACTTATCAGATGTGGAGTTGGTTGTGCACAAAGTTGCATTGGCTAACTATCTTTCCCAATACCTTATTAGAATTCCTAAATGCCTAGCCTAGCTGCTATCAGAATACCATCTTTGGGGATTTATGGGTGATGAGCCCTTCAATTTTAATCTAGGAAGTGTGAAAGGATAGGAACATGCATATTTTTAGGATAAGGAGTTGTCGATCCCGAGACTTCAGTGTAAAATTGAGGCGAGCATTGTAGAACTTTTCAATGCATGTTTGGTGGATAAGACCCCAAAGAGAATAAATTTTGTAAAATGGGATGCCTGGATTATGAAAAAATGGTATGGAATTAAAGCCCCTCCCTTTAGAGGAATAGGAAATGCGGCGTTTGTTGAACTTCACAACAAAATGCAGTGGCTTCCTCTTGAGCAAGGTTGGGTCAAATTGAACTTCGACGGTGCTTCAAAAGGGAATTCGGGGCCATTTGGGGCCAGTTGCATTGTAAGAACTTCCTCAGGTATGACTTTGGGGAGATTGGCCCAGCCTCTTGTGGAAGGAACAAATAATGCAGTCAAATTCCAAGCTCTCCTGCTTGGACTGAATCTTTGTAAGGATTTGGGAATTAAAAAATTGGTAGTAGAAGGTGACTCAACTCTAGTCATAAATGCTCTTAGGACCAGGAAAATTCATAATTGGAGGTTAGGGGTTTATTTGGAAGTTGCACTAGAGCAATTAGGGAACTTTGAACAAGTAATGCTCAATCATACGCTGAGGGAAGGTAACATAGAAGTTGATTCCCTATCAAATAAGGGTGTAACTGGACCTGACTTAAAAGAATGCATTATAGTATGAATGAATATTGTGGAAGGTAGGGTGCCCCCCCTCCTCATGCTCCTTCTCTTATTAACCCATGAGCCCGATAAAAAGATAGGGAAAATCATTCATGGGTGATGAGAGAGGAAATCAAGATGTTGGCAGGGGAATGCAAGTTGCAGAAATGTGGCAAGGCCACATCACCTCCTCTATTGGTAGCGATAACCCAGAGCGACAAGGGGATTTCGGCAAAAGGTTTTAAGTAGAGTTGGAAGTCTGCCTAAAATGGGGAGATCCTAGAGGTGACCGCCATTTTAATGATTCATGATGGCCATGACAAACAGAGAGACACGTAAAGTACATATTTCATGTTAGATCATGCAAATCGGTCTGGTGGTAAAAGATTATTTTTACGAGGTGATGTTCAAGTTAAGGCTTGTGGTTGCAGGATGAAATTTTCATGCAAGGATGGATTTCCTTGCATCACCATTATCCCAGGCTCGTGTGCGATGGTTTGGCCTTATTGATTGCAAGCCTTTTAAATGTTGATGGACAATGGCATTTATTCAGTATGGTTTTCAAAACTTGTTTTGTTGGTTGTCTCTATGCAGGAAGCTTTTGGCTAGAGTGCAACTAATGGCAAAGGTGAGCAGATAAAAATTCAGCATTTTCATCTCTGCGAAGGGGTTGGAAATTTTTGGCGCCGACACTCCTATTTCATTGGTGGCGATAGAGAGGCAAATAGCATTTATGGAGATCGTAGACCAAAGGCTGAAAAGAATTCTACTTGTGGATGATCCTTTGGTCATGGTAGCCGTCAAAATGATTTTAGGAAAGGGCCACCTTGATAGAAAGGAATTTCCGAGGGACAATGCATACATATCCTCACGGTTCTTCGCTACCATTCTGGACGTAGAAGTGCCTAAGGTGGAGGCAAGGGGATTGATGGTGAATCTTTTCCGCGGCGACCTATTAGGAGGTTTGGAGAAGACATTGAAAGTGGCCTTCATGGGAAAAGGAATTATGTGTCCCTTTGACTTGGAGCTCCTATGGAAGATGAATGAAGTAGTAAAGGTATACCCCTTTCTTTTAGACTTAAAGGGGACTAAGCTCACGAGGCACAAGATGATCTCAGCAATGGAAATTGAATACCTGAAACGAAAAATGGGGTTGGTGGCGGAGGAGGGCTTGGAACGGGTTGAAGATTTTACTACATTTGCATAATTAAATGGTTTTCTATGAGGCTCAGCCTCTGTGCATGAAATTTTTGTTTTAAAGGTATAGCTCAGTGTTGGGTTTTGAGATGCGTAGTGTGACTACAATTTTGTGTTGGGTGTAGTATTCCTCGGGTTGGTAGGGTTTAGCTTCTATGGTAGTTCAGTGGTTTTCCTGCGTAGTAGACGAAATGTACTTTTTCTTAAAACTTTAATATAAAATATAACCCTTGCATATAAAAAAAAAATGAAAGTTAGGATAATATTAATTAAAAAAAACTTTCTTTTCAATTGATTAAAGGATTCCATCATTAATAACAAACCAAAACTTTAAAGCTTTCATTTCATAATGACGAGGTACGTTCAAGGGAAAGATCTAATTCCAAAGGTTATGTGGGATTTTTACCCTACCAAAATGATTTGTCATTGATTGTTTTCAATTTGGTCGATCTCCACGCCAACATTGGAAACAGAAAAAGACAATAATGGAATAGCTAGTACTTTTGCAATATTATTTCTGACACCTGAATATTCCTTCATCTAAAAATAAGGTACTCAAAAATTGTATGATTAACAGTGCACAAAGTAGATTTTTATGCTTAACGATGATTTACAGACTCTAGAAAAGGAAGTGAGCAGCGGGACAGGTGATAGTGCGGAGAGGTTCAATTTGATGAAAAATAATGCGTAACAGTTGGAAAAATTACCTCTGGTGCAAATAAATCTGTGGATGTCATTGTCTACGACGAGCATTGCATTTGTTCATGGAGGAAACTAAGCCTACTTTCTACCATATAGGGATTGGAAAGGGGGTTGTCTTTACTTTTACCATGTTTTAAAACTAGTATTTGTTTTAGATACAAAAATGATCTACACTAAACCACAATAATTAAAATCAAATTTGCAACACTGAAAATCAATTTATAAGATTTTTATACTAATTCAAATTGTCAAATAATGGTTATAGGGAAACAATTTAAGAGAATATCAACATTATGTTTCCATGGGTAGACATGGCATGTGCACTGGAAGATGACTCCTGAAAGGTGGAAGACACAGACACCGACCACTTTAACTCAAATGCCACTGGAAACAGGGTAGAATTGAAGAAAACCTCAAGCTGTATTGATCATACGTGTCATGGACAGCGAAGTTACAGTTCTCGAGCTGCTTTTGATCATTTAATGCTTCCTATGCTTATAAATGTAAGTCCCAATCCTCCATTTCCATCAAATCCAGATTTTGTTGTATTTGTTTGAGATATAGAAATGATCTGCACTTTGGAGAGGTGAGATTTCCAACAATGCCATACCAATGTCTCAAATGGCTCGTTTCAATCTTGGGAATATGTACAATAGGTCTAGGCAAGAAGCACAGATCAATGGACTGAGGCATAGTCTGCCAGGAATTACTAATGTTAAATTCGTTGCAGAAAGGGTTGTGGAATTCAAACACAATTCAAGTATAACACCTGAAGAGATAGGTATATGTTTTCCATAATCTCTTCCTGTTTAGCTTGTTCCTTTTCATTCCTTTGTCAGATGATGATGTAATTTGTTTTACTTTTTCATTCATTCTAACCCTAGGAAAAGCTCTAAGAGCTCTGAGATTGGAGCCCATTCTCACGGTTGTACGAAACCAATGATGGATGGTAAGCCACTCATGGCCTTTTATTTCTTTATTTTTGCTGTTTTCTGATAATCATATGCATTCCCCATTGTGAAAATTGGGCCTACAACAGTGATTCCAACTGACTAAAGATTTTTGGGGTTGTTTCTGTGTAGATTGTTGGGCTTGTGAGGCCTGTTGGGTCTGTTGGGATTGTGCATGTGTTGATTGTTGGGCCTATTGGGATTGCATCTGTGTAGATTTTTGGGAGTGTTTAGCCTGTCAAGATTGTTGGCTCTATGAGACCTATTGGGTCTGTTGGGGTTGTTGACCCTATGAGGTCTGTTGGGCCTGTGAAACCTGTTGGGTCTATTGGGGTTGTTGAGCCAGTGAGGTCTGTTGGGCCTGTTGGGAATGCAAGGCATATGAGGATTGTTGGGTTTGTGAGGCATGTTGGCTCTGTTCCTGTTGGGACTAAGGCCTGTGAGGATTGTTGGGATTGTTGGGCTAGTTGGACCTATGAGGATTGTTGGGGATTGTACCTGTTAAGTTTCGTGGGCCTGTTTGGATTTTTGCGAATATAAGATTTATGAGGATTGTTGGGTATGTTGGGATTTTAGGGACTGTAAGATTGAGGATTGTTGGGCCTGTTGGGATTGTGCCTGTGAGGCTTGTTAGGCCTGTTGGGGATTTGTTGGGCTTGTGAGGCTTGTTGCGATTGTTGGGCCTCTTGGGATTGTTGAGCTTGTGGGGATTGTTGGGCCTATGAGGCCTATTGTGATTGTTGGGCCTCTTGGGATTGTTGAGCTTGTGGGGATTGTTGGGCCTGTGAGGCTTGCTAGAATTGTTGAGCCTATGAGGCCTATTGGGATCTTCCTGTGAAGCTTGTTGAGATTATTGAGCCTGTTGTGAGTGTTGGGCTTTTAAGGTTTGTTGGGCATGTTGGGAGTGTTGGGTTGTTGGGATTGTTGGGTCTGTGAGCCCTATTGTGTCTATTGGGCCTGTTGGATTGTATGGTATGTGAGTCTTGTTAGGATTGTTGAGATTATTGAGCCTGTTGTGAGTGTTGGGCTTTTAAGGCTTGATGGGCTTGTTGGGAGTGTTGGTCTTGTTGGGCCTGTGAGCCCTATTGTGTCTATTGGGCTTGTTGGATTGTATGGCATGTGAGTCTTGTTAAGATTGTTGGGCTTGATGGGATTGTTGGGATTATTGAAACTGTTGTGAGTGTTTTGAGCCTATTGTGAGTGTTGGGATTTTAAGGCCTATTGGGCTTGTTGGGAGTGTTGGCCTGCTAGGATTGTTGGGCCTGTGAGCCCTATTGGGTTTGTTGAACCTGTTGGATTGTAGAGCCTCTGAGGCCTGTTAGGATTATGCCTGTGTGGGGAGTGTTGGGTTTGTGAAGTTTGTGAGGCCTGTTGGGTTTGTTGGGTCTATTGGGCCTGTGAGGCCTGTTGGGATTGTTCCTCTGAGGTTTGTTGGGATTGTATTGGGCTTGTTGGGAGTGTTGGCCTGCTAGGATTGTTGGGCCTGTGAGCCCTATTGGGTTTGTTGAACCTGTTGGATTGTAGAGCCTCTGAGGCCTGTTAGGATTATGCCTGTGTGGGGAGTGTTGGGTTTGTGAAGTTTGTGAGGCCTGTTGGGTTTGTTGGGTCTATTGGGCCTGTGAGGCCTGTTGGGATTGTTCCTCTAAGGTTTGTTGGGATTGTAGGTTTGTGAGGCTTGTGAGGATTGGGCCTCTAAGGATTCTTGGGATGTTGAGTTGTAAGATTTGTTAGGAGTGCTAGGTTTGTGACGCATGTTGGGCCTATTGGTATTGTGTCTCCAAGGATTGTTGGGATTGTTTAGTTGTAAGACCTGTAGGGAGTGTTAGGTTTGTGAGGCCTATTGGGTTTATTGGGAACTTGGGAGTGTTGTGCCTGTTGGTACTATTGGGCCTGTGAGGCCTGTTGGGATTGTTGGGCCTGTGAGGATTGTTGGGACTGTGTGGCCCACCTATAAAGATTGTTGGACCTCTGAACATTGTTATACTACCATGTTTTATTTCTTATAGGACACCTAACTGTTATTTCATTTTTTTTATTCTAAACATGTTTATGATTATTTCATTCACCCTTTGTTTCTATATTGGGATTCTTTAAAAGCACTTTGTTTTTGTTATAGTACTCATGTGTTTCATTTCCTATAGGATGGTGTAACTGTTATTTCATATATCTGTCTGATTCTAAACAATGTTTCTATATTGGGCTTCTTTTAAAACCCTTTGTTTCCATTTCGAGCTTCTTTTAAACTCCTTGGTTTCTATTATAGTACTAGGTATTGTGTTTTATTTCTTATAGGATGATGCCTAACTGTTCTTTCATATAGATCTCATGGATTAAAGAAGCATTGCAATGACTTGGTGATTCTATAATAGGGCATACAAAATTAAATTCTTTTAGATTTGCATTCACTTGCTTATGTTGGAATAGTTGGCACTTGTGACAATGGGTCTAGTTTTCCTGACAGACTTCAAGTGTGGTGGGCATGTAGAGCATGTGTTGAGGCAGAAGCGAGTGAAAGGGATCCTAGGGATGATTTTTCTTACTACACTTTTTGTTTGTTGACCTGACCACACACTTTGCCTAATGAATTTGTCATTGTCTAGTTCATCTTTTGTGCTAATGTAATCATGTGCGTCTACCAAATCTTTTTGCACATTCTGACAAATGTATTAATTTGTACTGAAATTTGATCACATTCTCCTACATTTGAAGTCATTCTTGTACTTCTAGATAAAGGCTTGTAACAGGGCTTGTCACTTTCTAAATGTCATAACGACAGCGGTATGAAGCCAAAATTAGCTGAAATGATAGAGTATCTTGGTCATACTAATATTTAATTACTCCACTTTTGTTTCCCAAAGATAAATGGCCAAGCAATGTTTCTAAGTCCTTCCATCAAGTTTGAATCTTAACTATTTATTGCTTCTAAACAAATTTATAAAAGATAAAATTGAGGAAACTTTCCAGTTAAGCATACAGTTTATACCTATGAAGATAGGTAGTTAAATAAAATGGTGTGCTATCTAATGATTCCCAAATTTTACGGCTATCGATACATGAATGTATTCATCATTTAATTTTCTTATTTTTAAAGATTGGATGACGTTAGGATCTAACAATGATTTCTACATGATCTCTTAAGTGATGAATTCTGAAATGGACATGCAAGAAGTAATGTGGGGAAAATTCTTGTAGGTAAAATCTCTATTAAATGTGAGTCATAGGTGCTTAAGTATTTCAAATCATTTTAATACATTCAAACATAAGATTAATGTTCATACATAGCTCTCAATACAAGATACAAGACTTTGTACTCAAGCTTACATTGCATATATATAGAGTTTCATCTCAAACCAAGATCTTAGGTTATGAATTAACCAAGATCTTGGCTACACATTAACACTTTGGACTACTTTGCAATAGGTGTTGGGAACTTAGTTCTACTCCAACACAATCTATAATTTTATTTTAGGTGATTAGATAAATAGATTATCTTTGGGGTACATATTACACATTTATATGATAGTTATTTTAGGTGATCAAATAAATAGATTGTCTTTGAGGTACATATTACACATCTATATGATAGACCAATATTTTAAGTGCAGGATTATCTCTACTTGGTGTAGTTTTTATACAACAAAAAATGACAAGCACCATATTTTGTTGGTTATGAAATATTTTCTAAGTATTATACGATCAACCATGCATGACATATTTTGGGTTTGGATATGAACAACAACAAGGTCATCAATGGCCCTATAATGCTATACCATATGGAGCAACAAGTGTTCTTGATTTGACAAAATTTACAAGAGGCATAGGATTACTTGAATAGTATGTCGATTACAAGTGGATTGATGTATATCAGTTGCCAATAAATAATTTTTGAGACCATGGCCTCTTAAGATGCTAATTTATAATAGAAAATGTTCTATCATGCACATTTTGTGGGATCGTTCAATATTTTGGAGTGGGAAAGGCTACTAGTCTACCATTTAGTCCTATTGCTTGTCTTATCTCATATTCATGATATTTTTCACATTGCAAATTTGAAGGAATATATACTATTTTTTTAGATTGGGGTACATTAACATAAATGTAACCAAGAAGTTGGCTTTGGATCCTATTTACATATTGTTGCATTGGACACTAGGTACTTAGAGATGTGAGTTAGACTAGGTTATATTCCAATAGAATCAATATGATGAGATTATAGCCACATGGTAGGATGCTACACATCTATAAATTCTTAATCCCCGCCTCTTTAAAACCTTTTAAGAAGAAGTATAATTTATTAGGAGGGGAGTGTAAGGCCTATTGGTGATATGAGTTGTAAACCCCAAATCTCTAAGGTCTAGTAATATCCCAAGTGTTAAGGGTTTCAAACCTAGGAAGGTTACCACCAACGTATCTTTAGGTTAGGTAACTTAAAGCTTATTTTTTATATTTTTTTGCAATAGGGGCGTCCAAACGACCCAACCCAGCAGCCCAAAAACCCTTACCTTGGGTACCTGAGGTGAGCTAGGGTGAAATAGGTCCCCTGCGGATGCACACAATAGCCCACAAACCTTGTGCATCGAGCAAACTCGGGCTTTGGAGTTGAACCCAAGACCTGTGGGGAGAAAACCCATAGCCTAAGCCAACTCCGCTACCCGTGTGAGCACTTAAAGCTAATTTTTGAGGTGAGTAAGACCTACTTCACTTCTAGCTCTATAAGGTCAAGGGGGTTTCTCTAAGGTATTGGAATAGATATTACTATAGAAGCACAACTCACCCTGACAGAAACCATACCCATTGCATATTGCACCCCTATTTTGGTAATCACTTTGTGCATATATGCAGGTTTGGGTAACTCAAGGTTAAGCACCTTATTAAAACAGATGATCGACCATGCGGGTGTGAGAATTTTTTTTATGATAACCCCTTATGTTGTCATACATTCAAACATGGAAGTTGGAACACACCAAAACTAATAAAATTGGATAGATTTTGAATCAATGTGCTAAGTGTGTTGGGATGATGGAGAAGAAAAACCAACATATCGGTGCCTTTATCCATTTTGCAAACAAAATATTTTAATTCATACAAAATATGTAATAACTAAAACCAAGGTGATGCATTAATCAACACACCTCAAAAGACTAGGTTTTCTCGAATACACAAGCAAGTTGGTCTCTACACATACATTCAAAAAATCTATAGATAGTTATAGAATATTAAATGAGTTTACTTAGTAATTCATGAGTATACCCATACATTTCCTTTATTGTTCTAAGAAGATAGCTTATAAAATATTTACAAGGATTTTATAGTCATCTAGTTGGTCAACTAATCAAAAAAACCTAAGAAAATTTACACCATGCATAAGGAGACACTCTTTATCAAGGTAAAATCTAGCTTTAATCACTCTATCTATAATGGTTACACGTATCATTACAAATTTTTGGTGAGCCCAGATCATTATAAAATAAAAATACCTTTACCCAGAATTGGAAATTTGAACCCTCTGATTTTGTTGCATGATTCTTCTTTTTCTTATGCCCTCCTTCATTTGACTATTTTCCCATGCTTGCAAAATGGCCAATGAAAGCAGATATATACCCCCAATAGAATTTTGTGAAAGTTGTCAGAAAGTCATTATGAAGAGGAAAACCCTAACCACAACTTCATCCAATCCACAACCAACAAGTGTCTTCTACACATCTAATTTGACCACTAGGAGGCATGAAAGGACATTCCTCTGACCCCTACCATACTTGAGTATTGATGGTTTGTGGGTTTGAGTATAATAAAGGGTGAAATCGCCCATAAAATCCATTGAAAAATATGATCTAAGAATGGAATTTTGACAAAAAGGTGCCCGCAAGCAATAATTGAGGCATGGGCACTATCTTTCCCCCTCAATCCATCCCAAATTGAATTTAATTCCTTTTTGTAGCTTTCTTGGATCAAGATTTGGTGGTTGCAAGTGTTGGTGAGCATTAATGATGCTTCCTAGTTGAAATCAAGCCTTCTATAGTCTATCGATGGAGTATCAAGATCAAGCTTGTCATCATGCCAAAGAGAAAAAGGCATTAAATCACCCACAACCTAGAATAGCCTTATTTGTCAAGCATCAAGCCTTGGGCCTATCGCATAACACATATGGATCATCCCAAGAAGAAAATAAGGTCTAGCTTTGATGCCCCAATGAGACACTCCTTTATTGGGAATTGGGCAACGAGCATCTTATGAAATGTTTGCCTATGGGGAAGGGAGGATGAGGGATGTCAAAATTCCAACCTCTATTGAAAAGTGAAACTTCAAGGAACCATGAATGGATGGAAGGCATGAAGGGATGCAAAACCCCAAAAGTCCAATAAGATGACTTAGAAGAATTTTTAATGAGCGGAGGGAATGAGTCAAGGATCAAGGGTCAAGAAGGACTCATACCTATCATAAAATGATATCGGGGAAAAAGATCTATGAAACTCCAACAAGCTATAGACAAGTTTTTTTACAAAGAACTTTGTGGGGTTTTGAAGATTGAGAATACAAAGGGAGATATGCCTAAAAAGGATGAAGGAAAGGAAGAAGTTGACAACCCAAATGCTCGATGATCAACACTTAGTTATTTAGGGACTTAGACTTTGGAGGTCAAGGAATTAAGAAACCTTGGAATAGGAAAATAGGTAAGGGGGTGTTGAACTTCAATCTCCAAAAGACACAAAAAATTTCAACAAAGGAGATCGGCGAGTCGAAACATCAAAAAAATATGGGAAGGCATAAGAGCAAGGGAGTCACTAAAAATCCAAATGTCCAAAATACTTAATACTTGGGAAATTTTATAAAGTGTACTTTGAGCATTGGGGAGATGAAAGGAAACATGCCAAAAAAGGATGAAGGTATGGAAGAGCCATTGGCCTAAAATCTAGAAAAGAGGAACACTTTGGAAATTTACAAGACAAAATTTAGGCATCAAGGAGACATCAAAATGGTAATTAAAAGAGGTATGAGAGAAAGGTAAACACTAACAACCTAAAAGTCTAAAAGACGAACACAGTCCCTTTTAACTCTGGACTTCGAGGATCAAACAGACTTCATGAAGGAGACTCAATTTGGTATGCATGGAAGGAAAATATCGATGACCCAAAATGCGAAAAAACTTACACCTAGCCAATTTAGCCAGGGTAGAAGTAGGGATTCAAGGCCAATAGAGAAAACATAATGGTAGAAGGAACATTGAAACCCAAAAGACCTGACAACACAGAAACCTAGTCAATTTTGGATTTTGCAGTTTGGGTATTTTACTAAGGCATAGGCATGGGGGCTAGATACAATAGCCAAAGGAAAAAATAACTCAATATTTCCCATTTAGGATTCCTCAAATAAATTATCAATAATGGGCAAGCAAAAGAAAAGAGTAGATTGAAAGAGAAAAAAAACATGAAATGAGACACAATAAAATGGGGTGCCAACAAGGCCCACATATTTTATGACCCAAGGTGCACACATTATACATGTTTATACATTTATAAACACCGCAAAATTCACCCCTATTTTTTAATAATTAAGTATTATTGAGATTTGACATGATTTTATAGCATTTATTTTAAGTCTTTTTGTCGCAAGCCTCATGTCAATACATTTCATATTCATTCCTTTCTTTTCCTTAAGCACATTAAAAAATTAAAACTCAACTCATATAGTTTCAACATCACTTGAACATATTTGGAATTAAATTTCATACCTTAGTAGCAAGATTATTTCTTCCTTATATGAATAAATTGTCTATTGAGTGGCCCTAATGAATGCTAAAGACTTAACTCCAACATTGATTTATACATAATATGCTTTTAGAAAAAAATGTGTAAATTTTGTTCACTTATACACTCAATGTCAACAATGTCATGCAACTAGAACCTCATAGAGGCCACCCTACTATAATGCTAATCAAACATCACAAGGTAGGATTGAGATATTTGATCATGAAATACAATAGTGCAGAATTTATGTGGAACAATTCCATAATGCTTCTTGCTATCAGCTAGGAAAAATTTTTCTTTATGTAATTAATTTTTCCATAAGACATATAATATAGATATTTAAGAAATATGCCTATCTCCTTCCATCTTAATAGTACTTTATTCACACTTGATGTAGGATATATATAATGAGGTTCTTTCTTCCTTAAATGAAATCCCAATTTGAAAAGAGAAAAATGAACATCCCAGTGCCCTTTGTTCCCTAGCCAAGAGCTCTACCTACCTCAATACTTGACTCTAAGAGGCCTCCTTAGTTGCAAAGGGTATCACTATTTTAGTGAATTTGCATCTCTATTGACGATTGCACTAATACCTAGAGCACATAACATCTTGATGGCTTCCTTCAAAAATTGATCTAATTAGTTGTAAAACATTCATAAACAAGGAAATCGCTGCCACAACCTATAACATATTTCTTATAGTGTATGTACACACACACATACATATATAGATACATAAAATGATAGCATATATAGGGGATATTACTTATAACATATATAATAATATATAAATTTATTACATATAATAACATATATATGTTATTTTTTCTAATATAGATAGGTTAGGCACCCAAAGGCTACAAAGAAGAGAATTTAATCCCAAATTTTTGTAACCAAAGAGTTTACCAAATTTCCATTTAAAAATAAAAACTAGTTTTCCATTTTTTATCTCTCAAATACTTAGCAGGAAAATGCTCACTTATTTTCACAAATGGATGAAATGATTGAAGCCTCAAATATTGTAATATAGTTTTTATTTCATTTTAACAAATGCCCCTAAAAGATAATTTTATTACTAGAAGGAGATGCTCAAGTTGAAGCAGATTTTTGAATAAAGGATTGTGACCTTGGAAGAGTAGATGGAATGGGTTAACATGAAGTTGTCCAAGGTTCTATAAGTGACTAAATTTGTGATGAGCAATGAAGTGAAGGACCTTACTATTCTCAATGAGAAGGATAGGAAATGGATGGAGGAAGCTCCTAGTGATAAGGACGTTGCTGGGAATAGGCAGTTAATTGAGGAAGCTTCAGTTGATAAAGTTGTTGCTCAAAATGTTGTTCGTTCGCATGATGTTTTGATTAAAGAGGTAAGTGTTTTGGAACCCGATGCTAGAACCCACAACAAAAATAAGATGCAAGGGGTCCCTACCAAAGAGATTTTGAAGTTATGGACGTGCATCAGAAGATAATTGAAAGTGACATGGAGGCTACTAATATTCTTAAGAATCTGTAGTTATTTTTTGTCCTCCTTTTTGGTAGTTGTTGTGTTGATATTTTGCTACGTGTTGGTTGTTTTATGATATGTTTGGTTATCTTTTGAAACAACTTCCTTTTTTGTAAATGGTTTTGGGACCCCTTCAAAACATTCTTTACCTCTAAAGAAAAACAATGCATATTCATAAATTAATGCTAGAGAAAATTGAAGAAACAACACCATACTATCAAAATAGTATATATTTGCATTGCTTCCTTATGCTGATATGGTTTTTTTAATTTTTTCCATAGAAAAAAAAGAAGCACCTAACTCCTATGTTAGTTTGACCTATCGTTTATATTATATTATAACTATATATGGTAGAAAGGAGGGAAAATTACCTTGGCCCTCCCTTTGTCAAATTCTTCACAACAATGTTAAATTTTTAAAAGTATGGTGGGTAATTATGAAATCCCCCTTGAAACCCTCAACACATATTTATAATTATTATAATTCTCCCTTCACAAGAGGCAGAATTTCCACTAACTTGTCATTTATATCATCATCACAACAAAAAATAGAAACATTAATTCTTTCCCTAGAGTAAGTTTGACCTAAGGGAATTTGGAAATATCCTCCACCACATGGTGTAGCCTACATATGTCTTCCTTCATTTCATGAAATCACCCCAAATGAAATTTATAGAATGTCTCTACTAGATTCTCCAGCACATAGAGATCATCAAAGAATAATCAAAGAATTATGCAACATCAAATAAATTCCTTTTACTAGCTAATTGGTTGGGGTATAATAGAAACTTTATTATTGCCTCTTAAATTCCTATACACAAGATCATATCCATGCTCTTAGAAAAATCATAGATTTAAAGAACTCAAATGCACAGGTCAAGATTCAAGATTCCCTTCTCCATATATCTTGTAAATTTTTCAATCATATCTTCTCCCCCTACCTGCTCTTTATACCTTCTCCCTCTTAGACCTAACCTTGCTTTACTCTCATGATTCCTCATTTTCCCCTTCTTAATACCCATTGTAGATAACATTACACTTAAGAGAAACAAAGCCAAAGCACCTTTTGTAAGCTATTATTGACCATAAATAAACAACATTCCTCTAAAATCAAATACACATTCCCATAATAGAAATATGCTTCATCATTAAGTCTCACTTATGTGAAATTATTATTTCTATCACCTCCCCCTCTAGAAATATTTTCTATGCAATTAATAATCTTCTATTCTATCAAGCCATCTAAATTGAATCCTACCTTGATATTCTCTTTCCTTACACACATATCATCTTTACAAATGTCCTTTGCATGTTTTTACAATTTTCACTATCTTATCCAAGCACCTTATCAGATAGTGTGTGTATGTGTACACCAACAATATTTAGTATCAATATGAAACATAAAAATGTGGTACACCCTAGGTTGAATGTACCAAATCTAGGGTGTATTTTATCATTTCTATATTTTCATTAGGATATAGATCAACAAGGTGTA
Source organism: Sequoia sempervirens (assembly GCA_007258455.2). Taxonomy (NCBI): domain Eukaryota; kingdom Viridiplantae; phylum Streptophyta; class Pinopsida; order Cupressales; family Cupressaceae; genus Sequoia; species Sequoia sempervirens. Next base: position 461,726,155 of record VDFB02000017.1, read on the forward strand.
TAGATTGACTATCAACATCAATGGTGAGTCAATCAAACCTAGATCTATATCATTTTGAGGATAGGAATGATTTGGAAATTATTGTGATTTTTGCTCTAATTAAACTATATGACCTAATGCAATAAATCAAAATTCTCGATAACTAGTTGTATAGTCATAAAATTGCACCCCTTGCAATTTCACATACATTCTTGTATCCACTTTAGTGTCCACTCCCTTTAGTGTCTTGAGTAGGCTCATTTTAGCCCCTGCATCAACCTTTTTCCTTCTTAGGATGCTCCAGTACCCCTTTTCAGCAGTTACCCTCGTGCGTCCATTTTACATAACACTTTATGCTTTTCCTGATCACATCACTTTATAGTGTGGCATGTTTAGACACTAGCGCACTGCATGAACATCTGTACGCCGCATTAATGTCATGTGATGTTTCAACACTTAGATGACCATTTCTAAGCATGTTTTCGACTTGTCACCTCCTTTTGTCAGTGGTAATGGCTCAAGATTCCCTGAAACCGCCTAAGAAGCTTCTTTTCCCTCATTAAAATTAGTCTTTTCAATTCATTTGTAAGACTCTTCTACTTTTGGTTTCTCTCTAGCCTTCTACACTTCAACTTTTTCTCGAACAACCTCATACCACTTGCTATAGGAGCTTCAAGAACTCTTAAGCCCTCATAATCTCATAACACTCTTTGTAGCTCTCTCACTTACTTTGTGCTTGTGAGCATCCTGGGATTCCATATCCCTTATCCATTGCATCTTTACTTCATGATACAGGTTCTCCTCCTCAAGCGAGGATTGCTTTTATCACCTCTTTTGTGATACGAGTTCTCCTCCTTGAGTGGGGTTTTCTTTTATCACTCACACTTGGTGGTGCGGGTTCTACTCCTAAGCAGGTTTTTCTTTCACCACACTTTATCCATTTTGGTTCATTTCTCTCATCTTTTTGGCTGTCCATGGAGGTGGGAACACCAAAATGGGGGTTTGACTGAGGTAAACCCCTATACAACCCCAAAACTTTCTCTAGATCTTATAGACATAGGTGTTGAAGATATCTACTAGTTGGAGGCTTCATCACTTGTGTGGTTGCGAGCATCTTCTTTCCTTTCTTCTCCTTATCTCTATCATTTCTATTTCTATTCATTGTAGCTTTATCACATTTTTTCATTTTCCTACATTATGTCAGTTCTCAACAATCAGAGTAGAAGTAGCCACTTTGTTATTTTTTGTGACAATCTCTCTTTCTGGTCCTATGAGACATCGACGTGCCTCTGGGACACCAATACACCGCACTGTTGTCTGTATTCTACATTGACGTCCTTTGTGTGAGAGCTTGTCAGTTTCTTCAGAAAAACTTTGTGACCTGCTCTTTCAAATTCTAGAACTCTCACACTATTCCTTGAGATAGTTTAGGGTAGTTTTCCCCATGAGGCTCTTTGAATGAATAGAAATTGTGAGTAGTGAATCCCCCTTCTCTACATTTTGGTGAACTCGACGTGAAGCAAGTATTTTTCAAAAATCATAATGAATTTAATATCTTCTTTTATTAGCTCATCTAATTATATTCAAGATGTCAATGATATTCCATTTCATGCATGTGATGGTGACTTGAATTTACCTATGTCACTCAGTATCTTTGATCCTTCTCATGAGATTCCTCTTGCTTCAAAAGATATCTTATTGCAAGAAGATGAAATCATTGATACCTTTCTTAATGTTACTCTATCTTCTCTTCATTCCAATGCACTCTCTTCTAGAGATGATGCATTTGTAAATGATGAATCTACCCTTCATGCCAATGCATTCTCTTGTAGAGATGATGCATTTGTGAATGATGAATCTACTCTTCATTTTGACGCACTCTTTTCTAGAGATGATGCATTCATGAATGATGAATCTCTTATACCTTCTGATGCACTCTCTTCTAGAAACGTTGCATTTTTGAATGATGAACTTCTTATATATTGCAATGCACTCTCCTCTAGAGATGCATTGGAAAATCATAAATCTCCTACATTTCATCCTGTTTAGATCAATGTTGAGAATATGTATTCAAATAATTGTTCTACTAGCTGTGATGATCATGTAAATGTATTCTATGTCTCTGCTTCCCCTCAAAGGCCTAAGAGAATGATCATTTATGTGACTCTAGCTAGTCCTTCTCCTAAAAGGGTTTGTTCTATTAATGGTGTTCCATTTGATAGTGACTCTCCTGATCCTTCTAAGGCTCCCTCTTATAGAGCGGTAGCCCATACTTATGAGAATAGTATGAATAAACAACCAATCCTTCCTCAAGAACCTAAAACTATGACTAAGGCACCCAGTGATTGTGATCCTATTGAGCAACTCCTTGTTACTCTAGCGAAGATCTCATTGCGGGACTTGCTTCAGTCTGCTCTGTTTTATCAAGGTATGCTTTAAGAAGCACTGCAAAAGATCCTCTTGCCTTCTTCCACTAGGCTGACAGATGCTAATGTGTTGATGGCCTATATTCATGTGGATTCACTAAATATTACATTCCATCTGTAGGAACTCCCACCTCTGGAAGTATAGAAACAAACAGATCCCTTAATGATTATATTTAACATTAATAATATCGACATTAGATGTACTCTTGTTGATGTTGGTTCGACACTCAATGTGTGTAGTATTGATCTATTTCCTAGGATTAATATTGATCATTCTTCTCTTAATGCTTCTTATGTTGTTATTTCTGGGTTCAATAATGTTGGTCGACAAGCCCTAGGCATGATAGTCTTGTCTTTGAGGTTGGGACCCATTACCATACCCACCTTTGTATATGTTATGTCAAAAAAGTTACCATATAACCTTCTTCTTGGTAGACCATGGATTCATGCTATGGGTGCAATCTCGTCTACCTTGCATAAATCTATTAAGTTCATTGCTAACAATAAAGTAGTCATAATCAAGGTTGACCCTGAGGCTATGCACTTATGTGAGATGGCATCTATTGGTTGAGCTTCGGTTATGCCTACTCTTATTCCTTCAGTGCCTTCTAGTGCATCAATGTTTACCCTAGCAGTATCTACTACAAAGGATACTCTCAAGATAAATGTCCCTAAGGAAGATCCTTCTGAAGCAAGAAATCATAAGTCTACTCCTTTTCAAAAGAATGCATGTCTTGGTGATGATTTGGGTTCTTTAGACTTTATAGGTTCCTTAATTCAAGAATATAAAGTTGACCCAATCCACTCAGACCTTCCAATAACATCATCCACGCCTACTATCAAAGATGGTTATTCTCTTGTATCGCAGGGTAGTGTGAGCAATAATTGTAATGTTCTTAGATTTGATCCTCCTTCTGAGGAAGATGATTACACTTTACCTAAAGAGGATAGTGTTGGTAGTCCTGTTAAAAAGGATGATGGCGATCCCATAGAGGAGTGTGATCCCCATTGTTGGAATGATGCTCTCTATGAAGATCCTCCTTTTCAAGATTTGTAAACATGTTATGGCCCCGACTTTAAGCTTATCTCTAAATATGGCTATGAGAATAAAGGTTGTGGGCATAACGAACAAGGCATTTAGGTCCCTATAGAATTCAGACCTCGTAAGCAGAATTTGGGGCTTGGTTACTTGAATGAACGATCTAAACAGAAGCCATGGTTGAGTGACAAGAATTCTTCTCAACCTCATTCTGTTGAAAAGATTCTTCCTCCATTGTTTTATATCTTCACATCTTCTTCTTCTTCTTGTGAGAAGTCAAAATTTTCTCCATAAGAGAAAGGGTTGCTTCCTGCTCCTCATCCTCTATCTAAGAAAGAGCATATCTTGTTGAGGTTTCTAAAAGCCCGCTTGATTACTCTTCCTTCTCTTACACGTAAGAAATTTCATAAACATGATAAAGAAAAACATTCTTTTTGTGCATACCTTCGAGTGCTTGACCATTCCACTAATGAATTTAAGGCCTTGAAGGAAAAAATACAACTTTATGATTTTGGTGCCATCAAACTTCTGTTTGATTGATGCACCTGACTTTACTTTGCATGACAAGCGATATTGAGGTATCTTTCATGGTTCTCCTCCCATGTATGTTGGGGGTAGTGATAACTTATTTTGGAGATGTGAGTGTCCTTCAAAGGACCCCCTCTCTTCTCTCAATTTTTCAAATGAAGCATCCCTTGGGTGGATCCTTTTCTTCTTTTGAAGGGTTCCTGAGGGACCCCCTTTGAAAGACTTTCCCTCGAATTAATCCATTCATTTCTAGCTTGGGGGCAGCCTGATTAGACCTCACTTTTCAAATAGTGTGCCCCTTGAGTGGACCCCTCTTCTTTTGGAGGGTTCCTAAGGGACCCCTTTGAAAGTCCTTCAGTTTGTTGATGGTTTGAGTGACTGTCTGCTTACTTTCCTGCGCAGTCGCTTTCACTTTGCAGGTGTGCCTGTGAAGTTGCTATTTGACTCTGTGGAGTCCACTTTTCTAGGTTTCCCTCATGTGAGATATCTTGGGGGACACCTCCTTCTAGGTCTGCAGGTCTATAAGGCACTTTTCTAGGTTTCCCTCATGTGAGAGATCTTAAGGGATGTCTCCTTGTAGGTCTACAAGTCTATAAGGCACTTTTTTGGGTTTCCCTCATGTGAGAGATCTTGGGGGATGCCTCCTTGCAGGTCTGCAGTCCTGTGAGGCACTTACATTCTTAATTTTTATTTCTTCTCAACTTGTATATATTGGATCAAAGATCTACATCCTCTTCATCTGGAATATATGCCCTTCCTCTCTTCATTTTAGATTTCTTTGGTGTGTTATTTCTTAATTTGGGGATGACGCATAGTATTGAGACAACCTTTTACATCAAGGTCTCTTTACTTTGCTAACTCAAATTCCTTTAGTTTTTTATGGGCTAACCTTATATGGTGTAGGTTTTTCTTGTCTAATACATTTTTTTTGCAGGTCTTTATCCTGGGGACATCCTTCTGCGGTTCAAAGAGTTATCTATGTCCTCTACAGTATCCTTTTGGCATATGATGTTATTTATGTTTAGTATATTTCCTTTAGTGTGCATATTACTGTAGATTCATATGCCTGCTAAAGTGGGGGAAAATGTATAGTAAAATTGCTCCCCTTGCAATTTCACATACATTGTTGTATCCACATTAGTGTCCACTTGATTTAGCATCTTGAGTAGGCTCATTTTAGCCCCTACATTAACCTTTTTCCTTCTCAAGATGCTCCAGTACCCCTTTTTAGTAGTTACCCTCCCGAATCTATTTTACATCAAACTTTGTGATTTTCTTGATCACGTAGTTTTGTAGTGTGACGTGTCTGGACACTAGCATGTCGCGCAGACATTTGCACATCACACTGATTCCCTATGATGTTTCAATGATTAGATGACCATTTCTAAGCATTTTTTCCACTTGTCACCTCCTTTTGTCAGTGTTAATGGCTCGAGATTCCCTGAAACCGCCTGAGAAGCTTCTTTTCCCTCCTCAAAAGTAGTAATTTCAATTCATTTGTAAGACTCTTCTACTTTTGGTTTCTCTCTAGCCTTCTACACTTCAGCTTTTGCTTGCATAGCCTCATACCACTTGCTATTGTGGCTTTAAGCACTCTTAAGCCCTCATAATCTCATAACACTCTTTATAGCTCTATCTCACTTTGTGCTTGTGAGCATCTTGGGATTCCATATCCCTTATTTGTTGCATCTTTACTTTGTGATATGGGTTCTCCTCCTCGAGCAGGGATTTTTTTATCACCTCTTTTGTGATACGGGTTCTCCTCCTCGAGTGGGGTTTTCTTTTATCACTCACACTTGGTGGTGCGGGTTCTACTTATGATTTGGTTTTTCTTTCACCACAGACTTTATCCATTTTAGTTCATTTTTCTCTATCTTTTTGGTTGTCCATGGAGGTGGGAACACCAAAATAGGGGTTTGACTAAGGTAAACCTCTATACAGCCCCAAAAATTTCTCCAGATCTTACAGACGCAAGTATTGATGATATCTACTAGCTGGAGACTTCATCACTCGCGTGGTTGTGAGCACATTCTTTCCTTTCTTCTCCTTATCTCTATCATTTCTATTTTAGTTCATTGTAGCTTTATCACATTTTGTCATTTTTCTACATTCTGTCAGTTCTCAGCAATCAGAGTAGAAGTAGCCACTTTGTTATTTTTTGTGAAAATCTCACTTTTTGTTCCTATGAGATGCCAGTGCACCTCTGGGACACCAACACGTCGTGTTGTTGTCCATATTCTATGTTGACATCCTCTAGCTGAGAGCTTGTTAGTTTGTTCAGAAAATCTTCATGGCTTGCTCTTTCAGATTCTAGAACTCTCACACTATTCCTTGAGGTAGTTTAGGGTAGTTCACCCCGTGAGACTCTCTGAATGAAGAGAACTCATGAGTAGTGAATCCCCCTTCTCTATACTAGTAAACATAAATAGTAAAGTTCCAATAGATCTGGAAGTTGCAAGCTAATGTGTACGTGCCCAAAAAAATTTGTCCTGTTAGGCCTACAATGACTGGGTCACCATATGGCCATTGAGTCCTAGTAAGGGTGTCCTACTCAACTTTTGGGGTCCTTTGATGTCAGATTTGATCTTTTTTTTTACACTTATCCCACAGTCGAAATGTCATAAATAAATCTTGTAGGTGAGTTTTCGTGTCTTGACAAGGTTGATGACAATAAATGCAACAATGTAAAATGGATCTTCAAGCTTTCTTCAATCCACTTGAAACCTACAACCCACACATTCACAAAAAGGGGAAATGTTGTGCCATATAGGGGCTTTCCTCAATCAAAACTCGTGTCAGTGTTTCCACTTCCACAAATTAAATGTCAATGATAAAAACCTTGAATGGAAAGGAAGGAAACGATGAATGAACACAATGCTACAACTCACCACCCTTCAATGGCTTCCTTAAAGGACTAAAGGCATACACATATCTTCAAGGGTCTTAGATCTTTCTTTCTTGATTTTCCTGAATGCTTGAATTCTTTGAAACCTACAACAATGTTAGCCTTCACATAGCATGAACATGAACACACAAACTTTGACATGACGTTGGATCTTGAACTACTGTAATAATTGATGGGGTCGTTGTAATCCTCATTATTTAATTTATCAATCCAAGGTGGTGTCCACGGCTATATGCAAAAGAAAATGGAGAAAATTTGTTTGACAGTTTATTCTACAATCAAACTTGCAAAAATCAAACATATTATAAAGCACAATTGCATAAAAGGAAAGTTGTATGAAAGGAAACTAATATACGACAAACTTGCATGAATTGAAAAATGCTAAATTACCTCACACTTTGTTGGAAATGAAAAGTTTGCTTGAATTCAAATTTACTCTAAAAAGTTGGAAATACATTACTAGAAATGAAACTAAAACTATCCTAGTTCCTCATACCAAAACAAGTCTTTCTAATCCCTTGTTTGATTCCCTAATTACAATACATTTATAGAATTCAAATATGAACCTCATAGCTTTGCAACAGCTTGCTACAAAATAGGAACATGTGTGGAGAAAGAAAGGATAAGTCTTAACTCCATTTTGCTGAATCAATCTCTTTTGGTCGTCCAAAACAATAATCCCTACTTTTCATCTTTTTAAACTACTCCAAAAAGGTGTTAAAATGTTGAAGAAGGCTTAATTTGACCTCTTCTATCATTAAAACTCTTAAATTTACTCATATATGCTCTCAACTATTCATAAATTGGGTTGAACAACTCTCTAGATATTTATAACTTCCCCTATATTCTCTTAACCTCTGTCCAAGTCACTCTAATTTTTTTTAATGCTTGCAATTGTTGTCCCTTAACTGCTCAACCTCTATCATACTTAGTTCCAAAAAAATTGGAGCATGGAAGCAAACGAATGAACAAATTTCAAAAATTATGGAGCATGGAAGCAAACGAATGAACAAATTTCAAAAATTATGGAGCATGGAAGTAAAGATCCAGAGCATTGAACTGGTAACGTTTTCTCTCAAACCACGAACTGGGTTTTCATGAAATTTATTGAGTTTTTTCATCTTCTTTTCTTAAAATTTATGTCTAAAAATATCAAGAACCTAGATTGTAATTTTCAAGATATGACGAAATATTTGATTGTTACAACTAAAAATCTCTTACTTTCCTCATCATGCTCAGTCTTGATAAACTTCATAATTAAGCAAAATACGTGTTTTTATTTGGCTAATAGATGAGAATTTTTTTTTGTCTTATCGTCTCCCCCACACCTAAAATGTTGCAGGTCCCTTTTCAACTCATAATGAGCCTTCAAATTCATTTTTTAGTAGTTGCTTTAAGTAGCTCCTGATGCATGAGTTGTAGTTCACTCTCTCCATGCTGCACACAAAGAATTTCTTCAACTTTTGAGAAATGAGACTTGATCCTTCACATTGAACAACAACTCAAATTTCTCCATCATTATTTTTGTTTCCATACTATTGAAGTTCTAGTGTTGAAACTAGATCCTAAAGTTGCAATGACCAATCATTCATAATGCCAAAATATTTGCAGCAGATTTTAAGAGCAACAACTTTTACATAAAGGTGCATGTTTATAGCCTTTGAGAAAAGGAAATAGTTTGTATAGAGAACTTATTTTCAGAAAAATAAAACCTACCCTAACCTACTCTACTTAATGATGTAGATAGGTTACACATAAACATTAAGTAGTTCTAAAAAATATCTTCCCTTTCTCAAAGTATGTTTCCATGCATTCAATTTTTTGAGAGAAGAGAATGAAAAGAAGACAAAAAAAAAAATTGAAACTCAATACTTCACCTTCCTTTGAAGTGGAACCTTCTCCATGATTTTTTATTTTAGCAAATACATGGGCTGATTGGAGAGATATTGCAATCCTTCATTCTGATCTATTGCATGCATGACTGAAAATAACTCCTTGTTCTTCAAATCTCTAATTGGGCAGCCCTCCTTTGACTTCAAAAATCTGATTGGGTAGCCATTCTTGAACTTTGAAGGTCTCCAATTAAGTTTTTTTTTTGCAAGCTTTTGTAATGAAGATAAGATCTCTTCATTGTATTTGCACCTCTTGCAAGCAATAATCCATCAATTCTTTCATTAAAGAAATATCACTTGTTAGTACTTGGAGTGATGGTCCTCCAACTAAGGATATCTTGAAATAGATAGGGGGTTTCTCTTTAGAGCTGGTATTTTGGGGGGGTTTAAGAGACAAATCTTTCTTGAGGAAATTTTAAATCCAAAAAGTTGTCAAACTAATTTTCTCCCTTCCCTAATGATACCAATCCCTGGCAATGCCACCAAAAATGATGGGTTCGTTATAATCCTCATCATTTAACTTATCAATTCAAGGCAGTGTTTATGGCTGTATGTAAAAGAGAATGGTGAAAACTTGCTTGATAGTCTATTCTACAATCAAACTTGAAAAAATAAAACTTATTCTAGAGCACACTTGCATAAAAGGAAAGTTGCATGAATTGAAAAATGTTAAATTACTTCACACTTTTTTGGATATGAAAAGCTTGCTTGAATTCAAATTTACTCTAGAAAGTTGGAAATACATTGCTGGAAATGAAACTAAAACTATCTTATTTCCTCATACCAAAACAAGTTTTTATAATCCCTTCCTTGATTCCTTGATTACAATGCATTTATAGAAGTAAAAGATGAGTTTCATAGATGTGCAACAACTTGTTAGAAAATAGGAACATGTGTGGAGAAAGAAAGGATAAGTCTTCACTCCATTTTGTTGAGTCGATCTCTCTTAGTCATCCAAAACAATAATCCTTACTTTTTATCCCTTTAAACTACTCCAAAAAGGTGTTAAGAGTGTTGAAGAATTCTTCCTTTGACCTATTCTATCATTAAAACTCTTAAATTTTCTCCTATATGTTCTCAACTGCTCATAAATTGGGTTAAACAACTCTCTAGATATTTGCAACTGCCCCTATATTCTCTCAACCTTTGTCCAAGTTACTCCAATTTTCTTTGATGCTTGCAACTATTGTCCCTTAACTGTTCAACCTCTATCATACTTAGTTCCAAAAATTCCAGAGCATGGAAGTAAAGTTTCAGAGCATCAGACTGGTAAAGTTTTCTCTCAAACTACAAACTGGGATTTTTCATATTCTTGTCTTCAAATTTTTGTCCAAAAATCTCAAAAATCCAAATCGTAATTTTTAAGATATGATGAAATATTTGACTACTACAACTAAAAATCTCTTACTTTTCTTATCATGCTCACTCTTAATAAACTCTATAATTAAGAAAAATACATGTTTTTATTTGGCTAATAGATGAGACATTTTTTGTCTCATCAATAATGTTTTGATATGCTACTCTTGAATGCTCTTGACAATAGTATTTGCTGAATTGTGTGTCCTAAAAAAAAAATTCAAATGGTAAAATTACTTGTATTAATAGGTGTTTATCCAATTTTCTAAAGATTAGTTTCCAAAATCGGACACTTCATATTTGAATTTTGGATATTGAAATGCCACAAATAACATATTTGAATTTGGGTCCTAGCTAAGAAGGGGGACCCAATCACCCTTGGATGAATGGGTCTTGGCCTAAATTTCTAGGACACTCAAATTTAGGGAAAATTTAATGATTGAATGCATTTGCTTAATACTTGTCCACCTTCAAAAAATGATAAAAATTAGGTTTTGGAATGCATAATTTGGAAAATTAGAAGCTTAATTAAGTCCAATAAATTAGGGGTCCAAAAACATAATGTAAAAATGTAAGTGTATACACTTTTTTAAAGTACAAAACATATTTTAGCTATTGACAATAATGATAATGATTTGTTGCCTTGAGTATAGTTTTCATCATTATTTTTACCCTTCCCAATTATTTTCATTTCCTAGCATGGTTTTTCCTTTGAAAAATTTTCTAAGTGTAAATTCATCGACAAAATTGGAAGGTTTCAAAAATTGTTTTCGCTTCCAACTAGGTTGTCACAACCTTGTTAACTCTCAACAAGGTTTTCACAACCTTGTCAAATCCCTACAACCCTTTTGTAACCTATTTTTTCTTAAAGTAAAATCTTGTCTCAAATTCTTACTTAGGTTCTAGAACTTGTGTTAATTGTTGATGAATATTTCTAACTATTTTTTAATGTGAAAGAAAGCACTTTAAAAGGTGGGGTTAGAGATTTGTTGTAATTATATGTCTTTTGATAATTGGATGGATTAGAATTAAATGGTTTAGTGGAATACTAATTCACCCCCTCTCAGTATTCCAGGTGTTCAACACAAGTTAGATGATGTAGAGGAAGCCATTAATATGTTGAAAATGATTTTGAGGGTCGAATGCTGGTAATGGAAAATAAAATTTAGGAGATTAACACTAACATATAGAATATCTTGAAGATAAGTCAATGCTCGATCAAGAATAGTTTTGAGGCTTTGAGGATTCTCATGGTGAAGTGAAAGGAGCTTAAGGAGGAACAGGTGGCTAGAGCTATCCCTGAGAATAGCAAAAAGGAGTGCGCTACCAAAGAGGGGGGGAAACAAATGGAGGAAGTGAAGGGGACGAGTGCTAGAACTCATGGCAACAAGAAGAAATATTTTGAAGAGGAGAAGAATGAGTTGTTGCACATGGTTAACCTACATTACAACTATTAATTAGAGGTTGCGCCTGACACTTTGAAGAATATGAAGTAACCTGTTGCACTATTTTTTTTAATTTTTGTTGGATGTTGTTTGATTGCTGGTTGGATGTGCCTATCTCTTTTATGTAGTTTTTTTATGTATTTAGGGTATTGGGTCCCTTCAAAACCTATTTTTTCTGATAATCAAAAATAAATTTACAATAAGTTTTGTATATGCAACCTTTTTTGACAAAAGTATTAATTTAATATATTTATAGTAAGAAAGAATATGTGTATTCAAAAATAAATGTAATTATAGAGGTTAAATATCCACTCTTATTTGTTGTGATTGAAGAGGGTCATGTGTCAAGATGTAAGTATTAGAGAATTTATGAAGAAATAAGTTTAAAATGTAAAAATTTTATATGTAAAAAGAATTGTTTTTTCGAAAAAAATATTATAAATTAAAATTTTGTAAAAGATAAGTTATGTATGTCTTTCATTTAAACCATAGTCAAATGTCTTCTAAATATTAAAAATATAAAATAATTCCACATACTAAAAACTACTTGTAAATAAAAAACTAAATTACTCAACATTATACCTTATTTTAAAAATTCTCTTTCTTTCTTTGAGAAATTAAAAAAAATCTAAATTAACTATTTTCCTATCCTTTATTAAACCCCCCATGCCACCTTGCTCTCTCAAACACATAATTCATAACTTAAATTCTAAATATTATAAAGTTAAATTGTTACTACCCTTTATAAATAGTCTTAGTAATCCTAAATCCCTTTGAAGCACATCACAAAACTTTACTTTTTCTTCTAGTTAGAGATTTTTAACATATGGTGAAATGCCTCAATGTTGTCTATTATGGCACAAATACCCCATAGTTAGCTTAGTGATTTCTACAAGAATTTAACCTAGGTATTCATTACAATAACTCTTATGGATATATGTGGTACTAAATTTTATTTTTTTAATTTTCTTTTGAAAAAAATTTAGTTTCATGGTTTTAATAATTAATGTGGCTATAATGTGGACTTTGAATTTGTATAGTTTTTTAAATTATTTTTATTTTCTTTTTGTTTACTATCATAATTTTAAATCTATTAAAATTAATTGGTTGGGTAAATCATATATCCCTAATCAATTAATAAATATACATAAAAATTCAAATATAAATTAGAAAAAAAATATATTTGCAACAAAGTCATGTAAACAAAAACTATATAAAATGATCATAAACCTTTAAATCTTTACCATGTAAAGTCTCAAATTGCCTTTCTGAAAAAATTTGACTTCTAAACCATAAAAAAATTATACTTTAGATCAATCATGCCTCCTACACAAAATAAAAAAGCATAATCATAAATAGACATAAGAAAACCTCTTTTACACAAAGTCTTAAAACATGTACTCAAATGAAAATTAAATACAAATACTTGTTAATACAGTCACATAGCTTGAAAAAAAGTCTTTTTCTCACAGTTTCAATGTCTTATGTAACAACCTAACCAGTCTACAGTTTAAAATTTTAACTGTATACTAGCTTTCAGTTGAATTGCAACTAACTTGTTTCCAAAACTAGTGTTTCCAATTCATTTCCAACTAAATCAAAAACATACAACTAACTTCTAAGTTTTCAATTTCAGCTGAAATGAAACTTCTAACTATTTCATAAAAAATCCATAACAGAATAACTGTCAAACTAGGGTTTCCTTTTAAACAAAATAGTAATTTAATATTCATTAACTAATATCCATAATTTTCCATCCCAATTGAATAAAACATTTAACCATCTAACTGAACAACTGCAAATTCTTAAAACAAATATTTATCTAAAAATACAAATCAACTTTAACTAACTTTTCTCTACTTTCAAAGACAAGAACATTATTTACAGCTAAACAATAAACATGCCAAGTAAACATTTTAGAAAATTTTAAGAGAGAGAAGGGTTTCAGGAAAATACAATTAAAAAGCTAAAATACTTGAGCTTGATTCTCTGTCATCATGGGAAAAGGAAATATCATCAAGGGCTCTATCACCCATCCAAAGACCTACTGGTCTCTCGTGTTTCTTCTACTAAAGAAACATGTCCCTTCATGAGGGTAATCAACAAGGATCGTTTTTCATCATATCTCTAAGCCTGGACTCATGAATCTATACTACTGGTCGATCCCTCCTTTGTAGGTACCTCCTAACTAGAAGGATCATTTTGACTAGAAGTATAACTGGATCATGAAATCTGACCTTTGCCTATTTATCATCTTACCTTGGCCAAGGATTTAATGTTACTGGCACTCTTGCACCAATATCTTTGGAACTACTATGTCGATATCTTTGGCACTACTATGTCGATATCTCTAGCACTACTGTGTTGTCAGCACTCTCACCCTTGCTCAACATGATAAGGTTTAAAATTTCAAATTCAAAGACTTGGTTCCTTCTTTTCTCTTTTTTTCAAGCTATGATGTTGTTATCTAACATCTATTTGTACAGTGTGAGACTTGACTCATTATATAGCACTTCTTTTAGAACTAACTGTTCTCTCTAGAAAAAGGTTATTGACATTGAGCTCATGCAAGTTGAGCGACATATTCAGTTAAGAACTCTTTCTAATCTTAACAATGAATTTCATAATTGGATTAGAAAGACTAGATACTTGGTCAATCCCTCTAGTTCCATGTTGAACATATCCTCAAGGTTTATATATGTAAGAAAAGATTAATACATTAAGAATTTTTATGACCCACTTTAGATTCCATAAAGAGTAATAAATAGCCAAGGTCTTGTGATGAAACAAGTTAAACAGATAAGGCTTCCTTTCAGAATTTTTGAGTTAGGACAAAGTTTGAGAGGCTCCTTCCCATATTCATATGCTTAATATCTCTAACCATTTATACATCTATAAATTATTTTCTTCAAGTATCAAGGAAGATATTAATTCGGTAAGTGGTTTGACAGATCTAAACATTCGACCTCAGGGTTGGATTGAAGAAGTAGGAGAGGTTAAAATTTTTCCAACTTGGACTGAAAATATAAAAGAGAATGAATACGGTTGGGTCTAGGATATGAAGGTTCTAGTAAATTTGATGAATTATGCTAGCAATTCAAACTCTGAGATACTCTAAAAAGATTGGAAATCTTGATTTTATTTTGGTAACATATCAGGTACCTTAGAAGAGCCTAATCTAGTTCTATATTTTCTAGAATATATACCTTTATGTATCAACAGAATGAATAAAACTCATCTTTATTCTACTTTCAGAGCATGAAGGACATTATTTAAGAAGAATACATAGAACTAGTTGAGCAAACTAACTCAAATTAAAAGACTCATATACATTCTTGTCAAGGCGTCTAGAGCTTGGAAAATATTGAGATCCCTCCACTACCTGTCGGCTACTTGGTTGGCCTCCTACAACCTTGTTGATGAATACTCAAGTTGTCACTCCACTGCAGAGAGATGAATTCAAGTTTCTTCTTAGGTCTCGACTAAAATTAGAGAGTTTTGCACTTGACAAAATGTGGTCAGCCATGGATGAGATTTTGATGCTTTGACTATAGAGAGAGTTAAGATTAAAACTCCTTTAGAATTTGACTGTGAGTGATGAGAGATAAAGACCCTAGCTATCATGGATTAACGTCAATGGAAAGCTTCAATGGAAATAAAGCAGGATTCATGTGGAGGGTTGTGAAATGAAAACACGATGAAGCAAGAATGAATGAATCGATAAAGAGATACCTCTATCTTTAAGCGATTGCATTTCTAAACACCAATTCAAGAATCCTCTAAAACTTCTTGTCTTCCTCATGTGTTCCATCTAGAGAATGATGGAGTTATGGCAGAATGCTCTACCTTCCATGAACCGTTGACTTGTCTCCCACATGAGCTCTTTTTTTGAATATAATGTATATTAAGGTTTTGATATTGAATTTTCTTTTTTTAATATTTTAACTCTTAATAGTCTTTTGAAATTCCCTCTATAGGTATTTATATATATTTTAATTTGACTATTATAATCAATACTTATATAATTTTACCCAAGGCCAAGGTTATAACTTTGCATTTTTTCATACACTAACTCAGAGCATGATGAGAAATTGATCCTTGTCAACCATGTCCTCTCCCTGATGACATCTCATTTTTCATCGTGGTGTCGGCAGTCCTGCATCCACTGACAAGTATTATGGTTAGATCATTCCCAACAACTATATAAATATTTAATTATAATTTCATAAACACATTCAATTTCACATGAACAAGAAAATCACTTTCTTATTAAAATATTGTTAGCATTACAGTTGTGATAAATAAAACAACTATTGCATTCTCAATTTCACATTCACGTGAAAGTAGTTACTTGCAACTAACATTGCATACGAAAATACATAACCAAACACATACTCTCAATGTAAGGAATGTAACATACTCCTCCCCTTAAGAATCATCATCCTCGATAATTATTTATTCAAAGTATTAATTAAAATATAAACATAAATATAGTGTTCTATATTGTTCATCAAAAGATAAGGAAATTTCTCAAGGATTTCTTCATAATCCTCCCAAGTGGCATTTTCTTCAGAGTATTGGTCCCACTAGACCTTGCATTGCATATCCTCGCGATTACATAAGTGCATCCTGCGCACCTCAAGCACTCTAAGTGGCTTGACTGTGATCACCCCTAGATCTAGCACCTAGAGTTTCAATTGGAGTGACCTGATATTTTTTATGTCAGTTGTCTACAACTACATGTATCCTCTATTGAAAAGCTATCTATTGGGGTGGTAATGGCCTTCGTTATTGCTGCCCCTATTGATTCTTATTAGGGAACTGATTAGCATAGTTTTCTCCACCACAAATGAAGCATCCTCCTGATGGTCCTTTCTTTTCTATGCTTTTTCTTGTGTTGGTTTCATCCTGATTATTCTTGTAGTCCTTAAAATTCTATTGTGACTAACCCCACTTGCCCTTGTTAGATTTTCTATCTTTGAGAGAATCATCCTTCTTCAACCTTTGTTCTTTCCGAACTACTTTCTCATAAGCCTCATCCATTGTACGAGGTTTCAAAACATCTACCAGACCTCCAATCCAGTTGTTCAAACCCAAAATGAACTTTCAGACTCAAAATTTTTCATCTTGTTGATATTGAGGTACATATTTTAGTAATCGAGTATATTTTTCCCAGTATTCATTGACTAATAAAGGCCCCTACCTAAGGTTCTCAAAATCTAAAAGTTTTTTATCATAGAATAACTATGGAAGGCATCTTTGTCAGAATATTCTTACAAACTACTCCTAGGTCACATCTTTCACTTCAAAACCTATTTCCACTCTTTTGGTTTCCCACCATGTTGCAGCTTCTTTGACCAACCGGTAGGCTACCCAAGTGGCCTTGGAAGTGTCCGAGTAATATCTTAACTCAAAGTATTTATCCATCTCAGTTAGCCATGCCTCAGTGCATCTCTAGATGCAGAGCCCTCAAACTTTGGTGGTTTAATCTTTTTCATATCCTTGGCCAATTCATTAGCCAACTGACTCCTTTTTATCACTCTAACTTATGGTTTTTGAACTTTCTTCACATTGATCACTACGGGTCTTGGACCTTTCCTCTTGCATGTCAATCTGGCCATCCACTTTTCTTTCCAAATTTAGCAATCAATTGAGTTTCACTCATCAAATTCAATAACTGGTCTAGTTTGGCCATACGGTCATCATTGTCTCAATCTCCTCTGAACCCATTTTTGGAATTCTCCATTCCATTGAGGTTCCTAGAGATAGAGTATTACTTGTCAGTCTATATTGGGTTTTATTTCCATGGTTCATCAATAAGATACACAAACAAACATTTTCTCAAAGATATCAATCATGATATGTTATCTTTTAATTATAGATTACATTAATTAATGATTACAAAATAACTATCACTCCTTTTGATAGATTCAATTACAAAATTGATAACTATCACTCCCTGTGATAGGTTTAATTATAAAATTGGATACAAAAGAGTATCTATCACTTCCTATGATAGATTTTCATTACAAACTAATTAGGTTTCCATGTCATTTCCAGTGATCAGTTCCTCCTAATTATTGAATTCAGAAAAAGGTATGAGCCTATATCTAAGGGTTGGTTTCCATTTTTTAGAAGATTTAGGTTGCTTGGTTCCATTATTAATAAGGTTCATAGTGCTAGTTTGTTTTATTTCAGCAAGGATAGCTACTTTAACAGCTTCCTTATTGGAAGGTGTCCACTTCCTTCTTTCTCACCGAAGTCTCCTCAAAGTTTCAGTCATGGTCTTTGGGTCCGTAGGAATAGAGCATCTAGAATAATAATACTGGAGTCTAGTTTTCCATAGCCATTTGGATACTAGATCTCAGACCTTCTTCTAGGGTGTTTTTCGTATCCACATCCTAGAAAAACACCAAGGCCAATTTTTAGTTTTCTAGGTTTACATGACGAGCCTGAGATTCGGTGTTGAACCTAGTAGCTCTGATACCATATGTAACAACCTAACCGGTATATGGTTTAATATTTTAACTATCTACTAGCTTTCAGTGAATTGCAACTAACTTGTTTCCAAAACTAGGGTTTCCAATTTGTTTCCAACTAAATAAAAAACATACAACTAACTTCTAAGTTTTCAGTTTCAGTTGAAATGAAACTTCTAACTATTTCATAAAAGATCCATAATAGAATAACTATCAAAATAGGGTTTCCTTTTAAACAAAATAGTAATTTAATATTCAATAACTAATATCCATAAGTTTCCAGCTTAGTTGAATAAAACATTTAACCATCTAACTAAACAACTGCAAATTCTTACAACGAACATTTATCTAAAAATACAAATGAACTTTAACTAACTTTTCTTTACTTCCAAAGACAAGAAATTTATTTATAGCTAAACAATAAACATTCTAAGTAAACATTTAAACAAATTTAAGAGAGAGAAGGATTTTAGGAAAATACAGTTAAGAAGCTGAAATACTTAAGCTTGATTCTCTATCATCATGGGAAAAGGAAATATCATCAAGGGCTTTACCGCCCATCCAAAGACCTACTGGTATCCCATGTTTCTTCTACTAAAGAAACATGTCCCTTCATGAGGGTAATCAACAAGGATTGTTTGTCATTGAACTGTAGATTTTTGGCACTCTAGGACTTTCTAGCACTTCTAGGGTTTTTCACCTAAAAGGAGAAAGAAAGGGCCAAAGAATCTAACTAGTTCATTCAAATTATTAAATGTGTGATGTAATTAGGACTAAATGGAATGATCTAAGTGCAACTAAGCTATGAAATTGACTGATTAAACATGCAAAACTAGTGAAATATGAAATGTTTGAAAACACATTGTGATATGTAGAAATACATAGAAATGAATGCAAAACTAAACATAAAAGGATAAAAGTAAAAGTGTGCACCTGAAAGCTTGAAGGAGATTATACATTGCTTCTGAAACACTACTGACACTTAATTTTAGACCTGGTGGGACTCATTCGCCACTCTAGGCGAATTAGTCCTAGTTCTGCAAAACTGAACTGGAGCCCGTTTTGGACAAAAGGGTATCCAAAAATGTAGAAAACCAAAAATTGATCCAGGAGTGGGAAACATTCACCACCCATGGAGAAACAATCCACTTTTGAATTTTTTTATTTTCAAAGGTGGATTTTGAAGCTTCAGATCTGCACTTATGTCTTCTACAAGTGTCCACTTCAGAAATTGTCGTATTCGAGCCTAAAAAATGACTTTTTGTTGATATTTTGACTTTTTGAATGAGGAGAATACTTTAGCAACCTTGCAACTTGATCTTCAATTATTTCTAAACCTCTAAGATTCCTAAATCTACAAGCACACAAGAAGAGAAGAAGAAATGTTGAATGTTAGGGCATGGGGGTTTGCCTTGATCAAACCCCTTTTAAGTAATTAAATAAAAATGATAAAAGAAGAGAATGAAACATGAAAAATGGAATAGATTACCTTTCCATGATGATATATCTTGAAATTCTATACCAATACATGAAGATTTATCCCTTGAATACTTTAGAAAGCTAACTTGATGACTTCCATTGAAGAAACCCTAGCTTGCTTGACTTGGATGAGAAAATAGATGATCAATGAAAGATGAAAGATGTAATAATGAGTTTTTATATGTAAAATGAGGATAAAAACACTTATTTATAGACAATTGTTCCTTAGTACCCAATAATACCTCATCACAGGTCAACATGAAGTGAAAATAAACTTTAAAAATTTCACTTTTTCCCACTTAAAGGTCAAAATGGAGGCCAGATAGGACTCATTCACCATACATGGTCAATGGGTCCCACTTGGATGGGAATAATTCACCATGCATGGCAAATGGGTCCCACAGGGGCCAATTTGATAGCCAGGAAGCTAGGAGATAAGGAAATAAGGTTTGAAATGCAACTTTATTAGGTATTTGATCAATTTTAGCCTCGGGATGCACAAAATGGATTAATATGGGACTATTATTGATGATGTAAATGTCAAATAGGGCTTGGGACACAAAAATCAATGTGAAAGTGTAGTTAAATACACTCTACAACACTAAAATGAGGTCCACACACCCTAAGAAGCCACAAGAACCAATGTGAATGTGCAAGACACATTACAACATTAGTTTAACATTAACTTTATTTCACAAGCCTTCTAAATTAATGTGATGATGTAATTAAACATGTTTTATAATATTGAATTAAGGAGAAATAGGTTCATTAGTTCTAGAAAAGCATGAAAGTCCTTTACAAGACTCTACAACACCTTTACAAGATGTTGATAAACACATTTTATTCAATGTGAAAGGGTCCAAGAGTTAGTTTGGATGCATAAAATGCCTCATAACACCTAAATCAAGGCCTCATTAAGTCAATTTATCATGAATTATTCCCATTTCAAGCAAAGGGTCTTTTTTTCTATGGCACATTTAGCCCCCACTTTAGTTAGAGGATAAACCTACTTCAAACTCACACTAAAGTAGACATTCAAGAGAGATCCATATATACAAATACAAATGACAAAGAATGAAAAAGATCAAGGAGGTTGCACAAGCCCCTAGGATCAAAGATCCTAAGTCAAACCATCAAGATACAAAATTGTGCAAAGGAAGTATGGAAAGAGAGACAAGGTGGAAAAGATATACTCACTCTGGGGCCACAGAACTTCAGGTCATCTGCAGGGTGAGAAGGCCACAACATACTCACTATGGGGCCACAAAACTTTTGTTCATCCATGGGGTGAGAAAGCCCAAAAATATATACATACGCTAGTTGGTATGCACTCACAAAAGTGGCTCTGGGGAAAAGTCATGCTGCTAGGTGGGCTTCCCACTCAACCATATCAAAGTTATACCTCTTGATAACTTTAACAAGGCACCACAAAGAAAAAATGAAAAGGTGTGGACTCGTGCTACTTAGAACTCATGAAAATAAAGGATGGCACCACATGCATGCAAGTTGTGTTATGCAAGGTGGCCATACAAGATGCAAAAATGTAAAATGTAAAATGTAAAAATGTAAAAATGAAAACATGTAAAGGATGTTCAAAGGAGTCTTGTTAAGTTTATGTGAGGTCAGTCACTTAGGGAAAATTGTATATAATGTCTCCAAGAGAGGACCAATCAAAGAATAATATATTCACAACTTAGGGGATGTAGTGTGTCGCATCAAACCAACAAGAGGAATGTAATATGCTAAGATAGATCACATTTATGAAGGAAATCACACCCAATGTCATCCACAACGTAACAAACACATCATATAAATGACAAGGCTACACTAGGAACAAAGAATGAAAATGAATTATAGTATTGTATGCCCCCCACTTTAAAGGAATTGCTACACATCGTTTTGTGAGTAATTTCTTTAAAGTAGAAGAGAGGAAGGGAGATCATGAGAGATTATTCAGAAAGCCCTATGAAAAGTCATATGTTTCCAATAAGCTATGTCATGAAAAAGGGTAATATGTCACATGCGAGTCAATCTTAAGACATGTCGTCCACATCCCAAGCTTGATCTTATGTGTTCATAAAAGGTTAACGATTAGTCAAAAGAGATAATGACAAGTGACATACGGGGATAAGGCTTTCTAACCCTTTTCCCCCACTTAGTGCGGGACAAGGGTGAGCCTGAAAAGGATGAGGGTATGCTGCCCCTTGCAATGGATACAAAACATGCAATAGTGAGTATGCTATGATCCTACAACTATGGCATGGCAAGGAGCAGCAACTAACATTATTTATGTGGATGAAGAAGGGTCTTGGAAGAGTATTGTGTGATGCTATTGATGTTGAATGAAGGTTTGGTGATCGTGGTCAAAGGAGGATAACCAATAATTTTTGTTGTGTGTTAGGCTCTATATGGTTGTGGATACCTTGTTCTCGAGCACCAAAACCTTTTCCACTATATCGCTGTTGTTTTAGGAGTTCATACCCTTTTCCATAAATATTTTTCATTGATTTGGAATTAAGTGGTTGTTCATTATTTTATTTTTCAAGGGTTGTTCTGGAGTTTGTGACATTGTCTAAAGTGGTTGAGGTGGATGCTTTCAAAAGGTTGTCTGAAGGTTGCATTGATGTGATGGTTGGTTGTTCTTTTTTCTCATCTTTCTTTTGTGTGAATATGTATTTTCCCATAAATGAAGGCATGAATTCTAAGGATCCCCAATCATCACCAAATAATTTAGGTGGCCATTCCTCATTGTTATGTTCAATTTCTATGTTGGATGTTGGAATTAATGATTTCAGAGGAATTGTAGTTCCTTTTTCAAGTTGCAAGAAACTTTCAGGCTCAGGGTTTATTTCAACTTGATAAATCTTATTGTTATAGACATATTTCATTGTACGATGCAGGGTCAAAGGCACTACATTCATCTCATAAATCCATGGTCAGACTAAAAGAAGATTATACAAAATTTCATGAGGCATGGCATGGATAGGAGTCTACAAAGTAACCACCCCCACTGTAATAGGAAAAGTGATTACACATAGCGGTTATTTTGTTATATTGTCAAATCCTTAAATAGAGATAGAATCGGGTTTTATTTGTGACTTGTCAACATTTAATCAATCAAGGAGACTCACACTACACACATTAAGGGAAGAACCATTATCTATGACAGTGTGTTTCATACCCATGTGCTTGAATCGAGCAATTATCATAAAGGCATCATGTTGATTACACAACTCCAAAGGAGGGAGCTCATGTTGATGAAAGGTAATATCAAGATTATTTTTGTGTACAAGAGTTGCTACATCATTCAAAGTGGTACTAGGAAGAATTGTGATTTTTTTTAAGGTGGATTGAAGAATGTTGTAATGATTTGGTGAGTTTTGAAGCAAATCCCAAAGGGAAATTTTGGCAGGAGTATTCTTTAATTATTCGATAAGGTCATACTCCTTTGTTTGTGGGAGATAACAAGGAGCACTAGGCGGATTGGGTAAAGGTAGAGAGGTTGGGGTTAGTTGTGGTGGTTGCTAATTATTTTGAGTTTTATATGTATGAGCAATAGTATCACTACTAGATTGCTGCAATACATTGGTGTTAGGGGGGTAAAGGGTGTAGTGAGGTTTATTCGAAGGATGAAGTGGATGTGAAGGTGGGTAAAGGATGTAGTGAGGTTTATTGGAAGGATGAAGTAGATGTGAAGGTGGGTAAAGGGTGTGGTGAGGTTGAATATTGTTAACATCCCTTAACAAGTGAGATTCTTCATTGTCTTTGAAGGGCATGTTATCCTTGTCTTGGGTCATAATATCCTCCCTAGAAGGAGAGTTCACATGTTCATGAAAATTAAGGTTTGGTTCATCCAAAATAACTTCATTGCAACTAAGGGAGATATTAATGGTTGAATGTGTTTGATTATTGATATTGGGGAGATCAAGGGAAGACTTTATGCAATCATTCGGTGTTTGTAATGTTTCATTCTCTTGTTCCATATTATCTACCCTACTAGGAGAGCTTGTAATATTTTCATCTAAGGTTGAAATGTGCAAAGTAGCTTCATCACAAGTGGTAGAGGCATCAAGAGAAGAAAAAGGATCACATTCTTTTTTTTCAATGATTGAATCTTCGTGTTTAATGATGTGTTCTTGGATGGGCCCAGAAACATTAGGAAAGGGAGCAAGAATATTCTTATGATTTTATTTGATTATCTCCCTTTGTCCAATAATGTCTTCCAAAAGAGGGGATGAAAATAAAGAGGATTGCTATAGGTCTTCATTATTTGAGCATCTAATCTCAACATATCGTCCTCACAAACAATGTGATTGTCATGATTAAAAACATTTTCACAAATAGGGGAGGAATTGGGAGATGAATTTATGGTTGCATAGTCATGTTATGTTGTGTGATCATCATGATTACTTAGTGTGATGTCCTCTTCTTTAGTAATGTTATGTCTAAGAGGAGAGGTAAGAGGAGAGAAACAACTCAGATTGTCACAACTCTCATCAATTAGTTCTTCTAGCACTAAAATATTTTCTTCACAAGTGTGAGAGATAATAGGAGAAAAAAAAATGTAAGTGTTATGAGTATCCAAGGTTTCTTTCACTAAGCTAACCTCATCCACAAAAGGGGAACTAGGAGAGGGATCTATGAAGAACAAAAAGAGAGGGGAAAGGAGCTCATATTCATATGCTTTTAAGAAAAATTTCTTACAACATTCAATAATATCTGAAAAAAGAACATGCAAGATGAGAACTATAGAATTTTTTAATTAAAACATGATGGAAAGATTAATCTACAATGTTGAAATGAAGAATAATATTTTAGGTTTCAAAGGTGACTATTGACTAATTCTGAAATGTAACAAGAGGAGAATGCAAACTTGAAAGTAAAATGATGCATGAAATGAGCTAATTAAGGCTATATTTTATGAAATGCATGGCATAGAAATGAAACTAACTGATATATACAAGTTAAGGTACCAAATAGAAGCCTACAAACAAATTTTTGAGTTCTATAAAATGCTATTTTAGGGGTCAGAAGAGACTAATTCGCCCAGGGTGGCGAATGAGTCCCAGTATGGACTTTTTTCAAAAAAATTAGAAATTTTTGACTGATTTTAATGCTTTATGAGTGCTATTATGCAGTCCTAAGTGAAAAATGCAGAATTTCAGCAAATCTAAATGAATTTAGATACTACAAATGCAACCTAAATACACCTTTTATGAATACAAAATTTAACACCTAGCATGCAAATGAATCATGCAAACCTTAATGCAAGATATATCTATGATGAAAGACACCAAATTAGAAAAGAGAAGCATTCAAAAAGTAGGTTCACCAAAATGAACCATAGATTTTTGGCACTCTAGGACTTTCTAGCACTTTGAGGATTTTTCACCTAAAAGGAGAAAGAAAGGGCCAAAGAATCTAGCTAGTTCATTCAAATTAGGAAATGTGTGATGTAATTAGGACTAAATGGAATGATATAAGTGCATCTAAGCTATGAAATTGATTGATTAAACATACAAAACTAGTGAAATATGAAATGTCTGAAAACACATTGTGATATGCAGAAATTCATAGAAATGAAAGCAAAACTGAACATAAAAGGATGAAACTAAAAGTATGCACCTGAAAGCTTGAAGGAGACTGGAAATTGCTTCTGAAACACTATTGATGCTGAATTGTAAGCCTGGTGGGACTCATTCGCCACTCTAGGCGAATCAGTCCCAGTTCTGCAAAACTGAATCAGAGCTCATTTCGGACAAAAGGGTATCCAAAATGTAGAACACCAAAATTTGACCCTGAAGTGGGACTCATTCACCACCCATGGAGAATCAGTCCACTTTTGAATTTTTGGATTTTCAAAGGTGTATTTCAGAGCTTCGGATCTGCACTTTTGTCTTCTACAGGTGTCCGCTTCAGAAATTGTCATATTTGGGCCTGAAAATAACTTTTTGTTGATATTTTGACCTGTTGAATGAGGAGAATACTTTATCAACCTTGAAAATTTATCTTCAATGATTTCTAAGCCTCCAAAAGTCCTAAATCTACAAACACACAAGAAGAGAAGAAGAAATGTTGAATGTTAGGACATGGGGGTTGCCTTGGTCAAACCCCTTTTAGGTAATTAAACCAAAATGATGAAAGAAGAGAATGAAGCATTAAAAATGGAATAGATTACCTTGCCATGATGATAGATCTTGAAATTTTACAGCAATACATGAAGATTCAACCCTTGAATGCTTTAGAAAGCTAACTTGATGACTTCTAATGAAGAAACCGTAGCTTGCTTGACTTGGATGAGAAAATAGATGATGAATGAAAGATGAAAGATGTAATAATGAGTTGTTAGATATAAAATGAGGATAAAAAACACTTATTTAAATACAATTGTGCCTTAGTACCCAATAATACCTCATCACAGGCCAACATGAAGTGAAAATAAACTTTAAATTTTACATTTTCTCGCTCAAAGGTCAAAATGGAGGCCAAATAGGATTCATTCACCACACATGGAGAATGGGTCCCACCTGGATGGGGTTGATTCTCCATGCATGGTGAATGGGTCCCACAGGGGCCAATTTGACAACTAGGAAGCCAAGAGATAAGGAAATAAGGTTTAAAATGCAACTTTATCAGGTATTTGATCAATTTTAGCCTCGGGATGCACTATATGGGTTACTATGGGACTATTATTGATGATGTAAATATCAAATAGGGCTTGGGACATAGAAACCAATGTGAAATTTTAATTAAATACACTCTACAACACTAAAATGAAGTCCACATAGCCTAAGAAGCCACAAGAACCAATGTGAATGTGCAAGACACATTACAACACTAGTTTAACATTAATTTTATTTCAAAAGCCTTCTACATTAATGTGATGATGTAACTAAACATGTTTTATAATGTTGAATTAAGGAGAAATAGGTTCATAAGTTCTAGAAAAGCGTGAAAGTCCTTTACAAGACTCTACAACACCTTTACAAGACATTGATAAACACATTTTATTCAATGTGCAAGGGTCCAAGACTTAGTGTGGATGCATAAAATACCTCACAACACCTAAATAGAGGCATCATTAAGTCAATTTATCATGAATTATTCCCATGTTAAGCAAAGGGTCCTTTTTTCTACGGAATATTCATCATGTCTCTCAGCCTAGTGTCATGAACCTATACTATTGGTTGATCCCTCTTCTATAGGTACCTCCTAACCAAAAGGATGATTTTGACCAAAAGTATATATGGATCATGAAAGTTGACTTTTTCCTATGTAACATCTTACCTTGGCCAAGGATTTAATGTTACTAGCACTCCTGTGTTGATATCTCTAGCACTACTATGTCGATATCTCTGGAACTTCTATGTTGTCAACACTCTCACCCTTGCTCGACATGATAAGGTTTAAGATTTCCAATTCAAAGACTTGGTTCCTTCTTTTCTCTTTTTTCCAAGCTATGTTTCTATTATCTAACATCTATTTATACAGTGTGAGACTTGACTCATTATATACCACTTCTTTTAGAACTAACTATTCTCTCTGGGTAGAGGTTATTGGCATTGAGCTCATGCAAGCTGAGTGACATATTTAGTTAAAAACTCTTTCTGATCTAGCAATCAATTTCATAATTGGATTACAAAGACTGGATACTTCATCAATCCCTCTAGTTCCATGTTGAACATATCCTCAAGGTTTATATATGTAAGAAAAGATTAAGACATTGAGAAGTTTTATGACCCACTTTAGATCCCATAAAGAGTAATAAATAGTTAGGGTCCTGTGATGAAACAAGTTAAACAAATAAGGCCCCCTTTCAAAACTTTTGAGTTAGGACAAAGTTTGAGAGGTTGCTTCCCATATTCATATGCTTAATATCCCTAACCATTTATACATCTATAAAAAAAATTCTTCAAGTATTAAGGAAGATATTAATTTGGTAAGTGGTTTGACAAATCTAAACATTCAACCTCAGGGTTGGACTGGAGAAGTAGGAGGGGTTAACATTTTTCCAACTTGGACTGAAAATACAGAGGATAATGAATATGGATGCCCGTCTAGGATACGAAGGTTCTAGTAAATTTGAGGATGGATTATGCTAGCAATTCAAACTTTGAGATACTCTAAAAAGATTGGAAATCTCAATTTTGAATTTGGTAACAAATCAGGTACCTTAGAAGAGCCTAATCTAGTTCTATATTTTCTACAATATATGCCTTTATGTATCAACAAAATGAATAAAACTCATCTTTATTCTAATTTTAGAGCATGAAGGACATTCTTTAAGAAGAATACATAGAACTAGTCAAGCAAACTAACTCAAATTAAAAGACTCATATACGTTCCTACCAAGGCATCTGGAGCTTGGAAAATATTAAGATCCCTTCACTACCAGTCAACTACTTGGTTGGAATCCTACAACCTTTTGGAAACAACCAACACTGAGAGGGGGGGTGAATCAGTTTTGTGCAAAAACTAAATTTATTATTCTGTTCTTTAACCCACTTAAAACATGTAACCAAAAGAAATATGCAGGAATGAAAAGTAAACAACCACAACACCATAACACATGGATTTTTTACGTGGAAACCCTGTTAGGGGAAAAACCATGGTGGATGGCCAATCCACAATATGATATGACTATACCCAAAAGAAAGATTACAATATGGGAATGCACTTGCATTCAGGCCAACTACCTAGAGCTCACTACTCAAAATAGATAGGTGCACTACCTTACAAATTTTGGATTAGATCCAAAGGAGTGAACTGAAAGAGTAGCATCTACAAATGCTTGATTATAGTTCCAATTAGGCTCAGTAGTCAATATTCTGTCCTTCAGACTGATTATTCACTTCTACTCTACTCTACTCTGCTTCACATCACAAAATCTTTAATGCACAAGTGAAACTGTCCATAATCACTCAATCACCCTTCTGATATTCACAGCACACATCAACACACCTTCTTCACACACATACATCATATTCATACTTCAAATGATTGCTTATATATATCCTCTACTAAGGATTTCATTGCTTTATGTCAACTTTAATAAAACTTAGAAATATTTACAACTATAGGCTCAAATCATAAATTATATCCAATGTGCATCCTCAATGGTCAGCCACAACTTAGTTGAGACCCAAAAAAAATGTTCAATCACAAAAAAAATGAGTAAACACTCCTTGTACATCCATGACACGTTATATCTATTAGGTCAGCCACAAAACACTGATGAACATAAAAATTTCCAACCGGATCTCCAGACTGGCACACAACTTAATATGAGGCACTGAGATTTTCAGAAAACATAAGACATACACTGAACAACCTTCCATGAGATCCACAACCCAAAATAATATTAGAAAATCTGTATATGAATCGATGAACATGAAACTGTCGGATGCTTTGTCGGATGCCTTGTTCTTCCAACTGTCTTCAATCTGACTGTCGGTATGAACAAATTATGACGTGTGGGTCATACAATGACTATGATTGCCATCAAGGACAACACTAGAAAGCATTTGTAGTGTCTCCTGCTAACAATCTCCCCCTTTGGCATTGATGGCAACATTTAGTGAAAAATGAGTAAGTGTCGGATCAGTACCAACAAAAGTTACACGGCCACTTAACCACTTCAAAACTTCAAAAACAATCTTCAATCTCAGCTTAGAAATGCAAATCCCCCTAAGATATTTATTTTTCACTGTACAACTCTCCCCCTTTGACATCAATGACAAAAACTGGGGAAACCACATACACAGCAAAATTTTAGACTATACAAGCATGACCTTATAACTTACATTAATTTGAAAACATCTCCAAAATCTCTCTTCAGCATGCTTAGATTTGCATCCCAAACCTTTTTGAGACTCTCCAAAATTTTATGTGACCATAGACCAAATAAGATTTAGTTTCTATAGACTCAAGATTCATTGGGTCACTAAATGCCATAGTATCTTTGGCTTCCTTTAATGCACTCAAAATTATCTCCATCTTTGGACCAATTTTTCCTCTGAGTTCACAAGCTCTCCCTACAATCTTGTCATTTTCTTGCTTCAAGTTCTTTTTTTTGTCAAGTACAGATATTACCTTACCTTCTTGCTTAGCAACATAACATCACTAGCTAATGGATCAAAGGCATCATAAATGGTAGCCAATTGCTTTTCAAGATCCTTCACCTGCTTTTCATTTTATTTAGTAAATTTGGACAAAATTGAACATGACTTATATGCCTTTCCACCTTCAGATAGGGAATCTTGAACATTCTTTATATAGGTGGCTAGGAGAGTTTTATCGAAAGCAATCATTTGTTTCAACTTACTGAATCTTTTCCATCAAACTCTTTTTGCACTTTAATCATGGCTGATTTTTCAAGAGACTCGAAATGAGTACTTACAGAATTTATGAGCTTCCTCAGTTCATTGAAAGTAGAACCAGATGGATCCTTCACATGAGTTGGCATGATTTTCTCCAAAAATTCAAATGCAAGACACAAAAGTTCATTATCCTCAATGTGGGATTTCAACAATTCTTCTCTAGCTTTTTCCTGGGAAAAAGATGCAACCTTCATTTTCTGAATTGGGGACAAGGTAGATAGATCAATCGGACCTTTAATGAATTCAGGATCAAATTCTTCCTGTTGTTCCACCAGAAATTTCTTCACTACCTTGATAGTGTCTCTTGCTTCCACTGGTATCTCCTTAACTTCAACCTTTTCTTCTTTAACTTCCTGTTCTTCAGAAATTGTTTCTGGATTGCCTTTAGGAGATTTAATTTCTTCATTTGGCATCTCCTTTCCTTCATCTAATACAACCTTAGGAGCTTTAGTCTCCATAGGTACTTATGTATTGTTCACAGGTACTTCCACATCATTCACATCAGGAGGAATCTAAGTATTCTCAGCATCTATATTCATCTCCTCATTTACCAGATTAGATGCAACATCTTCAGCATTCACTTCTTCACCATTGTTCTTGTTCTTTGACATAAATGCTTCTAGGATTTTCTTGGTCTCATTAGCAACAACATCAGTCTCACCGATCATTAGTTTGTTTACCCTTTTTTTGCTTTTAAATTCCTTCTTGGCTTTGTTCAGGAGTGACTTCATCTCCTCAATAGACATTTCCAAACACAAGTCTACAAGAATTCTCTTCCTCATATTCTCTTCTTTTGTCCTAGCATTTACTCTTCTCATCTCCAAAATATCATATAGACTTTTAAGTAAACCATACATAATTTCAACAAGAACTTTATTGAAAATATTCAGATGTTTAATTGTTGCTTCCTTGAGAATTCTTTGTCATGTTTCATCAAATGATTCATGCCATTTTCAGAGGGGCTTGAGGTTTCCATCCTTTCCAGCAACATTCTCAACTTCTTCTACTGTCATATTTGGTTTGTCAAATTTTACCTTCTTTTTTATCTTTACTTCTTCACCGGAAGATTTTCTCTTGTTTACCTTTGTAGCCTGAGTGTCAGTAGCCTTTATTCCTTTCACTACTTCATCTGACTCTATCTCCTCATCTTCTAAGATAGCTTCATAGGTTCTTGTGCTCTTATTTTTCTTCCTCTTACTAGAGGCCTTATCTTGAGTTTGCACATGAACTGGCTTGGCTGCAAGAACGGATGGGGATGGAGAACTCCTTGTTGATCTAGTACGGGCAGAAGTACCTGTTGAACTAGCAGCTTCGGTGCTTGCAAGCTCTTTTCTTGCTTCAGCTTCATCTCTCATCCTTTTGGCTTCTTTCAACTTTTATGCAAATATACCCATTCTTTCTATCATGACCTCCACTTCTTTTCTTACTCTTCTGATAATCTTAGGCTTCTTCAGCTATTCATACACCTCCATATCCTTTTCAGCATAGGTTCCAAACCTCTCTTCTATCAAATCCAAAGGTTTGCTCAACAGATGTTCAGCATACATCTCCAAGATGTTCTCTTCGACTTCATATCCCATAAACATAATCCATATTGTTATGTGATCAGCGGCTTCCATTAAGCATTGATCAATATCCACCATGAAACAGATTGTATCTTTGTACTTTTCTACGACTGAGGTAGGGATTCTTTCCCTTGCATGCATCATACTCTGATTTTTTTTTGAAATACCCCTAGAGGGTAGTCTTTCTAGTCTTACTATTACCAACTCCAAACAATATGTCTCTTATTTGCATAGCTACAGGTTGATTTCTTTTCCAATGAACCTTTCCAACACCTGAAACCTCACCCATAAAATAGAAGAACAGACAGAAAAAAAAAAAAAAATTACCATATTTGGGTGTTGCCACAATAGTGGTTTACACTTTTTAGGAGATCCTGATTTTTGCTGAAATCACATATTTTAGAATATATAATGATTTAAGCCTTGAAAGGTTCCATTTAAAGTATTCCAATTGAATAGGGTTTGATCAAACCACCTTAAACCAAGCTCCCTTGGATAGAACCCCGCTAGTTTTAAACCATACCTATAACGGAGTCTCCTTTACACCTATCAAAATGCTAATAAAAAACCACTTTTGATTTACCTTTTAGGGGATCAAATGAATTCATTTAAAATTTATTTTTTTGTAAGTATGTAGTCCTTATTATAAGCTTCCAAAAAAAAGTATAATTTTAATTAAATTTAATTTGATTATTTTATTTATTTTTATTTCTTGTGAATGTAGGTTTTTCACCGAAATCAAGCTCTTTGTTATGCACATGTGGAAAACTAGAAGACTATCAAAAAAAAATAAAAAAATGAGTGCACTAGATATTGGAGTCTTTGATCCAAAAAAAAAATTGAATTTCAATACATACAAAAAAAGTTACGTTATACAGTCACGCTATGTCTAAATTGTAATTGGTTTGACTTTGAAACTTGATTAAAGAAAAAATATTCAATAAAAAAATATCTAACCGAGTGGAAGCACTAGATATCAGAGTTACAAATCTAAATTCAAAAGAACTAGAATTTTATCCTTCATGGAAAAAAAGTTATGCCTTATACGGTGAGCGCCACTTTTTAAAAATGTTGTTTTCTTAAAAAAACTAGTGTTTGAGGGAGATGGAAAAAAAAGTGAAATCTGATTCCAAAAATTTTGAAAAAAATATATTTAGAATCTACAAACAAAATTTCACGAAACTCTAGTTTGCATCATCTTCAAATTCCTCATGGTTTAGCCACTATACGTGCCAGAAAGTAAAGATTTAGTTAAAAATAATAATTTCAATGTCTAGTTTGGCCAAAAATTGTAAACCACTATTATGGGATCACCCATTTGAAAGAGTTCTTCTTGTCTTTCTTAATCTTTCCCAAATTCTCTATCAGTTGACTTCTGAGTAGCTCACATAAATCATAATCTATATTTTCTTTTACCATCTGATAGGCTGCATATATTTTCATACCGGATACTAAATTATCTTGGTTGGAGTGGTCGACCTTGTAGCCAATGACCATTGATGCAAATTTCACATCCACATCAACAATGTCTTTGATTGTCATTTCCCTTCTATCAAATCTTCCACCTGTTGCATCGATGACCATCTGAATCTTTACATATTTCAAGATTGGCAGTCCACCAGAGGAATTTAGACCTGTAAGAGCACTTATAACCTCTTTCATAATCTTGAAGGGTATATTCAACCACATAAACTTGGCATGAACTATGCTCAAAACATATCTCACCCATTCACTTTCCTCAAGTATAGGGAATTTCACAAATTGTGTGAACTTCTTCTCTTCTAGGGTTTTATACTCTAACTTAATAATGAAGTCCTCTCCAATTATATAGTTGGAATATAAATTCAACATTTGAGAGCTTCCTAATTCTTCAATATCAACATGAATATAAGCCCTAATATCTTCAATATGCAAGACTTCATACTGTACAAACGAAAATGAACCTAAGGGCTCAGTTTCAATAGACTTAAAAGGATGCCATTTGAACTTTGGTCGGGGTCTATCTTTGACTTCAACTACTAGAGGAGTGGCCATTATGCAAATTCACAAATTCATATGTTTTTCTGATAAATACCTTTTCGATGGATCAAAGTTTGATCGCCGAATCTTCTTCACACTTGATTCTCATAGCAATCGAGCAAAGTTCGCTCCAAGGCTCTCCAAACTTCTTTTCTCCAAAATGAAAAGTGACAAATGAAGGGTAAAAGTGACCTTTTTTCGTTCGCACACCTAACCATTTTTGTTGCAATAAATTCTTGTACCCTAACTCATCTGGTTACCTTGTTTCCATTCATAGTGATAGCCAATTCTTCTGTGGATCTCCAAAATTGTATAATACTTCCTCCAATTAGTTGAACATCTGAAAAGCATCTAAGTATCTACTAAGCTTATCCACATTTCGGTGTCAGATACCGGTAGGGGATTAAAATATTTTCTTGACAACTCCCCCTAGGCCAAAGGCCTAAGACTAATTCCTAGAGGAATTAACAGAAGTATATTCTAGTGCAGGCACATTTCCTTCAGTAGAGGGACTCTTCTTCACCCATTGTTTTTGCATTTTCTTCCGGATCACATCTATAGTGATCTTGCCTTTTCCTTTAATATCTTGTTGCATATTGTGATTTATCGAACCTCTTCTACTCCAACAGAATTTGGCACTGTGGCCAAATTTATTGTAGTTGTAACACACAACATTTCTCTATATAGGCCTACTATTCCATTAGCTTTTCCTTGATCTACATTGGTTAGAAATATGTCCAAATCTATTGCATGCATAGCATCTGACCTCTCTATAAAAGTTATTCATCACATTGTTGCATTCATTTGACTTATGCCCAAACTTATTACAATTAAAGCACTGACCTGAGAATGTTGGTCCACTTGGATTCATCACACTTCTACACTGGGAAGTCATATGACCAAATTTATTGCAAGTAAAACAATAACCATTGAATCTTTGAGCATTTGGTTGTCTTACCAAATTCCTCTTAGCTCTATTCATTGGATTTCCTTGCCTGAATCTTCCTTGTTTGGATCTGGAACTTTCTCCTTCTTCATAGCCAAGACCTCGCTTGTCACCATCAGTCCTCTGACTTTTAATCAGTTCATCAAGCTTGGTTGAGCTAGCTTTGAATTTCTCCTTGTACTCATTTGTAGTAGCAAGTTCATTTATGATATCATCAAGTTGTCTTTCAAGCACTTCCTCATTTTTTCTGGATTGTTCCAATTCATTTTCCAATTGGTTGCATTCTTCAGACTTCTCTTTCAAGGTTTGTGCAAGATTTTCTTCATTCTTCTTTCTATCTTCAATCTCCTTGGTCATTTTCATCATGATAGCTCTCATCTCATTTTTAGGGCAGCATTTTCTTCAGAAAACTTTTCGCATTCTTTTGTTTTCTCTTTCAAGGCCTAAATCAGTTGTTCATCTTCCATGCTTTTGTTCTTCTGCTTAATTTGATCACATAATTCCTTCCTTTTCTCCCTTAATTCATTGATCTTGTCTTTTAATGACTGAATGAATTTCTCTACATTCACTTTTCTACAGTTCTTGGTTCTCATCTTTTGACTGGTCAAGATAATCTAGGGCCACCAAAAGTTATTATTGAAGACTGCTTGTATCCATTGAAAACACTTTCCAAGATCTCCCCAAGCTATTAGACTTCTTCCGAGGAACCGAATCTTATACCAATTGTTGGAAACAAGCAACACTAAGAGGGGGGGTGAATCAGTGTTGTGTAAAAACTAAATTTTTTTTTTTCTTTAACCCACTTAAAACATGTAACCAAAAGAAATATGCAGGGTTAGAAAGTAAACAACCACAACACCATAACACATGGATTTTTTATGTGGAAACCCTATTAGGGGAAAAATCATGATGGATGGCCAATCCACAATATGATATAAGTATACCAAAAAGAAAGATTACAATATGGGAGTGCACTTGCATTCAGGCACATTACCTAGAGCTCACTGCTCAAAATAGAAAGGCACACTTCCTTACAAAATTTGGATTAGATCCAAAGGAGTGAACTGAAAGAGTAGCATCTACAAATTCTTGATTATAGTTCTGGTTAGGTTTAGTAGTCGATCTTTTTTCCTTTTGACTGATTTTGCACTTCTGCTCTGCTTTGCATCACAAAATCTTTAATGTGCAAATGAAACTATGCATAATCGCTCAATCACCCTTCTAATATTCGCAACACACATTGACACACCTTATTCACACACATACATCATATTCACACTTCAAATTATCACTTATATATATCCACTACTAAGGATTTCATTTCTTTATGTCGGCTTCAATAAAACTTAGAAATATTTACAACTGTCAACTCAAATCATAAATTATATCCAATGCGCATCCTCAACGATTAGCCACATCTTAGTTTGGATCCAAAACAAAATGTTCGATCACAAAAAAAATTGAGTAAACACTCCTTGTACATCTACGACACATTATGTCTATTGGGTTGGCCAAAAAACATTGATGAACAGAAAAATTTCCAACCAAACCTCTAGACTGGCACACAACTTGATACGAGGCACTGAGATTTTTGGAAAACATAAGACATACATTGAGAAAACTTCCATGAGATCCAAAACCCAAAATAATATCATAAAATCTGCATATGAATCGATGAACATGAAACTGTCGGATGCTCTGTCGGATGCCCTATTCTTCCAACTATCTTCAATCTGACTGTCGGTATGAACAAATGATGACGTGCAGATCAATACACTGACTATGGTTGCCATCAATGACAACACCAGAAAGCCTTTGTAGTGTCTCTTGCCAACACAACCTTGTTGATGAATACTCAAGTCGTCATTCTACTGCAAAGAGATGAATTTGAGTTTCTTCTCAGGTCCTGAATAAAATTAGAGAGTTCTGCACTTGACAAAATGTGGTCAGTCGTGGAGAAGATTTTGATGCTTCGATTATAGAGAGTTAAGATTGAAACTCCTTTAGAACTTGATTGTGAGTGATGAGAGATAAAGATACTAGCTATGGTGGACTAACAGCAATGGAAAGCTCCAACGAAAATAGAGCAAGATTCATGTGGAGGGTGGTGAAATGAAAACACAATGAAGGAAGAATGAATGAATCGATAGAGACAAACCTCTAACTTTAAGTAGTTGCCTTTCCAAACACCCATTCAAGAATCCTCTTAAAATTCCTGTCTTCCCCATGTGTTTCATCTGGAGCACGATAGGGTTATGGTGGAATGCTCTTCCTTCCATGAACTGTCGACCCATCTCCCACATGAGCTCTTTTTTTTAATATAACGTATATTAAGGTTTTGATATTTAATTTAATTTTTTTAATATTTTAACACTTAATAATCTTTTGAAATTCCATTTATAGGTATTTATATATATTTTTTAATTTGACTATAATAATCAATACTTATATAATTTTACCCAAGGCTAAGGTTATAACTTTGCATTTTGTCATACATTGACTCAGAGCTTGATGAAAAATTGATCCTTGTCAACCATGTCCTCACCTTGATGACATCTCCTTTTTTGTCGTGGTGTCAGTAGTCCTGCATCCACTAACAAGTATTATGGTTAGATTGTTCCCAATGGCTATATAAATATTTAATTATAATTTCATAAACACATTCAATTTCACGTGAACAAGAAAATCACTTGCATATTAAAAGATTGTTAACATTACAGTTGCGATAAATAAAAAAACTATTGCATTCTCAATTTCACATTCACATGAAAGTAGTTACTTGCAACTAACATTGCATACGAAAATACACAACCAAACACATATTCTCAATGTAAGGAATGTAACATCTTATGTGTCATTTAAGCCTTTTGGTTGCCTTCACATTTTACATTCATGTTTACTAAGATAGTGCAAACTATGTCACATACAACATGAAGGAAAACCTAAACAAAATATTAATTTTATGAATTGATCATGCAACATTTGTTTGATAATTTTTTTATTAGACAAAATGTGTGTAATATACATATATATAAACATTATAATTTTCTTTTTATTAGATATCATTAAAATGATTTAAATATATATATATATTTTAAAATTAACATATTTCTAGAATTAAAAGGAACCAATCTAAATACTACAAATCAAATATATTTATAAAAAATATATTCACTTTAAATTAATTCATCTATTTATACAAATTTTATCTCGCTTTACAACTCTACATTTACATGTTTAGAAACTTGATAAAATAATGCCAACTAACCCATAAACTGTTTTTCATCTCATCAAAATTAAAATTCTTTTATTGTATTATATTTTTGTAAGGAGTCTAGAAGAAAGATATGTTGTACCAATCACCTGTGAGATCTATATACATTAATTACACCGAAGGCGTGTCCTATATGAACTTTCAAAGTTCATTTTGTCCTTCAACAGATATAAACGCACTAGAGGGCATGGTTGATAGTTCGTTCCTCGCCAATCGTTCATTGCAAATGAGATGATATTTTAACTTCCCGCCCCTATTGGTTTCCGTTTCGTGCATTCTCAGTGGTAGCAGCACAGTCACCAACATGATGTTGCATCATTTAAGATTCCCTTCTCCATCTCCAGCCTTAACGTGCAGGGCGACAAGATTATTGATAAGATTGCAAGCACACAAATTGCAATGACAACTTACATTATTTAATGAGAGTCCTGACATTATAAGGTGCCTCGCATATTATCCGTGCAGCTACACTCTCAAAACATTGTATCCAGTTGTTTTACATGTACTGGTACATGTTGGTCAAAAACACTTTGAGTGCTCACGGCTAAGGTACATTGCATAAGGGAATAAATCACTAGTCTCGAAAACAAATTATAATAAAAAATAATATAAATTAAAATATTTTTATATTATAATATAAATTAAATAATAATAATTTAAATATAATAAAAATATATTATAAATATGATATAAGATAAATAAAAATAAAATAGCATATAATATATTTATAATAATTATTATAGCATATAATAATAATAAATTAATAATGAAACATAAGCATAAAAATAAAAATATAGAATAATATTGCATAACTATAGGATTATATATAGATTGAATATCTTAATAATAAAATAAAAAATAAACCCCTTAACAACATCAATTATATTATTATGTGTTAAAAAATATGAACGCATTTAGATTTTAACATTACGACATCCATTTAGACTTAACATACTGCTCTGCTCTCGCCCTGCATTTTCAAATTTCTTCCATGCCTGTAGGTTCGGGGGAGACCTCTGTCTCTCCCCAGCCTAACCCTCTGTTGGTTTTGGATAAGATTACCTCGCATGCACTTTCTGGGGATGCGGCATTTGTCTTGGGAAACCCCGATGCTCTTGCTAAATCTCCACCTTGTGGGGACAATGGGGGTCGCTTGGGAGCTGGCTCTCCCATGACTGGCTAGAAAGATATCCTTTTGGGGTCTAGAAATACTGCCTTCGAGTTTGTTGGTCCTAAGGTTTCCCTTACTGATGAAGGCATTGAGCTTTTCCTTCCTGATGATGTGATGGAGGTTGCTAGTTCACTTCACCTAGCCTTGGTGGGAAGATTCTTGGCTTTTCGCCCAACGATTGATATGGTTCGTAGATGGGTTAATGGTAAATGGTTGCTGAAGGGCAACGTGTCTGTCTCGACAATGCCTGGTGGTCTTTTCCTGTTTAAGTTCAATGTTGAGGAGGACTTGGTCCTTGTCCTCTCTGGTACTTGGGCCTATGGAAAACATTTTCTTTCCCTGGCTAAATGGAGACCAGGTTTTGACCCCTCGGCGGATCTTACTCGTTCGGCCCCTATTTGGGTTCGTTTGCCTAGCCTCCCACTGGAATTCTGGGATGAAAGGATTTTCCAATGGATTGGGAACTCCTTTGGTAGTTTTGTGGCAACGGACGCGGTCACTTTGGCAAAATCCAGGTTGGTGTTTTCCCATTTTTGTGTTAATGTCTCCATTAATAAAGCTCTTCCCAAGTTTATAATTCTTAAATCTAAATGGAGGAAGTGGACTCAAGCTCTTGTTTATGAGAATGCCACCCTGTTTTGTTAGAAGTGTGGCAAACAGGGTCATGTTATTTCTAACCGAAAGATGGTTGTTATGAAGGATGCTCCGCTAAAGGATAAAAATCCTTCCATCCCTTCGACATTACAGGATAAACTGCTTGACCCAAGCACTAGCGGGGTTGGGGAGCCATTGAAATCTGGTGAGTTAAACGACTACCCCTTTATGGATGGCTTGAATGAACTCCTGAAATCCCCTGTCTCGAGGGAAAATATAGAAACAAATTTGAAAATAAGCTCCTCTAAAGGGCTAGAAAAGGGTGAAGTCTCTCCGCTATTGGATGTGAATTTGGTGTCTGGCTCCTGTGTTTGTCTGGGGAAGGAAACTTCTAGGTCCTCTCCTATGTCTGATATGTGTCTGGATTCTACCATGAAGAATTTGGATGTCAATGGTGTTGACAATCCTAGAGGTGAGACCACGGTGGACATCTCGGCCATTTCTCAGTGTTCCGAGGGTGCATTATTTTCTACCCCCTCTAAGTTAGTTCTGACTAACTCGCGTATTCCCACTCCTTAACCGGCTACTACAGAGGACTGCTCTGTGGAGGTAACTAAGTCTGTTATTCTCTCCCTGAGCTCTAAATTGATAGCCTAGTCAGAGGGTGATAACTTGGAGGACTGGCATAACCCAAAAAGGAAAATGAGGAATAAGAAAGTGGATGTTGGAACGGAAAGTAGAGTTGGAAGACCTTCAAAGAGATTGTCTAGGCACAAAGCCATGACCAGGGATATTGCTAGTGGTAGGCAATCTACCCTTGATTCAGCTCAAAAAGGAAAGAAATGAAGTTCCTTTCATGGAACATGAGAGGACTAAACAGTCCTCTAAAACAATGTGCCTTAAGGCAATATATTATTGATATGAAGATAGATGTCTTACTGCTCCAGGAAGTCAAAATGACCTACTAGTCATTTTCCTCTACCGACAATAAAATTTGGAAGGGATCTGCCTTCTTTTATAGCAAGGCAAATGGTGCTTCAAGAGTTGTTGCTACCTTATGGAATCTTGCTAAAGTTTTGGGCGAAACATT
Organism: Sequoia sempervirens; assembly: GCA_007258455.2. NCBI lineage: Eukaryota > Viridiplantae > Streptophyta > Pinopsida > Cupressales > Cupressaceae > Sequoia > Sequoia sempervirens. Next base: position 461,766,721 of record VDFB02000017.1, read on the forward strand.
TTCCTTTTCTTAGAATTATCTTGCTGTGACTCTTAAAACTGACAATCTCACCTGGCATTTGTTTAATATCTATGCGCCGAATTATAGAGGTGGAAGAAAGAAGATGTGGGAGGAAGTGTCATCCTTAATAATGAGTAACAATAGTGTGTGGTTTATGGTGGCTGGAGACTTTAATTCCCCCCTTTTTCCTTTGGAGAAGCAGGGTGGCTTGACGAACTATAGTGATAGTATGAATGATCTGGCTAAATTCATTAACATTTCTGGTTTGTTTGACTTGGAGTTAAAGGGCAATACTTTTACATGGTCGAACAATAGGAAGGGCATTCAACTTATTCAAGTTTGGCTGGATAGGGTCCTTGTCTCGACTGGCTGGGATCTTGGATGCAGTGCTTCCCTCTCCTCCCTCCCCAAGACTGTCTCTGATCATAATCCTATCATCCTTCAGTGGTCTGACAAACCTTTTTTGGGCCCTCACCCTTTTAGATTTGAGATAATGTGGATGTCTCACCAAGATTTTAGAAAATTCATTGAGAATTGGTGGAGCCACCCTATTCAAGGCTCGGCTATGTATAGAATATCCCAAATACTAAAACTTATTAGGAAAGAAGCCAAAGGTTGGTCCAAGGCGACTTTCGGTGACTTTTTCAAAACTAAGAAGATGATCAAGGACAAGCTTGAGGGGTTCCAAAAGATTATGGCCTTGGGCCATTCTCAGCAACTTATTCATGTTGAGGAAGAAAACTAGAGGAAAAAGTGGAAAGATATTTTAAGTAAAGAAGAAATATATTGGAAGCAAAGATCAAGAGTCCAATGGCTCAAGGAGGGTGACAAGAACTCTTCCTTTTTCCATAGGACAACCAACAGACATAAAAAGAGGAATACCATTAAGTGTTTGATGAATGATTCTAATCAGGAAGTCAAGGAGGCTGACAAAATTGGAGAGGTTGAATAGTACTTTAGACAGATCTACTCTGATACTAGAATTCCCCCCTCTGATGAACTTCAGGCGAGGCTCCTAGGTCACCTCCCGCATGGTATCAGTGAGTTTGAAAATTGTCAACTTTGTGCCCCTGTGACCAAGGAAGAGGTTCATACTGTTGTGTTTGCTATGGGAGCGTATAAGGCCCCAGGACTAGATGGTTTCCCTCCATCCTTCTTTCAAGAATATTGGGACATTGTCAGCTATGATATTACTATGGTTGTTAAAGATTTCTTTAGGTCTGGTAAATTGTTAAAGAAATTAAACAATACTTTTATTGTGCTTGTTCCTAAAGTGCAGGATCCTATACACATGACTGACTTCAGACCTATAAGTCTTTTTAACACTGTCTACAAGATTTTTTCCAAAGTCCTTGTCAACCGATTGAAGCCATTATTAGACAAAATTATCAGTAGATGTCAGAATGGGTTTGTGCTAGGCAGAAAAATCCTGGATGTTGCTATTATGACTCATGAAATAATTCATTCTATGGAGAAAAGTAAGAACCAAGGTATGGCTTTTAAACTTGACATTTCCAAAGCCTATGATAGGGTCAGATGGAAGTTTTTGTATTATGTCCTTGCTAAGTTTGGCTTTAATGATAGAGTGATTGGTATCATTAGGGAGTGTGTGGAATATGTTCAGTATTTGGTGTTTGTCAATGGGATCCCCTGGGGTTCCTTTAAAGTTGGTAAAGGTATTAGGCAAGGGGGTCCCCTCTCTCCCTACCTATTCATCATGGTGGCTGAGGTTTTGGGTAGGAATTTTCTTTCCTTTCTCAACTCAAGGAAAATTCAAGGGATTAGAGTTACCTCCACCCCTCCTCCCTCCATTCTCCAATAGTTTGTTGATGATACATTTCTTTTTGGAAATTCCTCTGTGATTGAAGCAAGAGAATGGAAATGCCTCCTAAAGGATTATGCTTGTGCTTCTAGCCAATGTATAAATTATAACAAAACCAGTGTCTATTTCTTCAACACGAGAGCTAATCTCCAAGCTAATATTTTAGCCATCCTGGGTTGCCTTAGTGCTTCTCGTCCGGGTATCTACCTGGGCCTGCCACTTACTATTAAGGAGGTGTTACACAACTTTTGGAATGGTATTTTGGAGAGAATGCAAAAGAAACTTGTTGGTTGGAAAGGCCAAATTCTTAGTAATGCTGGTAAACTCCAACTTCTTAAGGCCTCCCTTCAAGGAATTTCGGTCTACTTTCTCTCTCTCTTTAGGATTTCAGGCTCCATGGCTGAAAAGTTGGAAAGAATTCAAAGATCCTTTCTCTAAACGGGAATGGAGGAGAAGAAAAGACTAGCCTTGGTGAATTCGGACACTGTATGTCACCCCAAATGTCAAGGAGGCCTAGGGATCAGGAAGATTACTAATTTGAACAAAGCCCTTGTTGCCAAGATTGGCTGGAGTTTGGTACAAGAAAGGATTGAATGGTGTAATATAATGAAGGCTAAATACCTTAATCAAAGACATTTTTTTAGAGCTTTGGACCTGATTGACCTTCCTTCGGGCTCTAAGATTTGGAACAATATCCTTAAGAGTAGGTCCCTCTTGAATGAAGGGGTCAGATGGAAAATTGGTAATGGGAGATCAATTAGGTTCTAGGAGGATAGCTAGATTGGGAGAAGACCCCTTGCTGACAATCACTTTAATATATTAAGGGAACACGCTAAAGATCTCATTGGTACTTATATTTTTTATTATACCTCACCCAAAGCTAGATGGAAAACTTTAAAGTTGTCTTTCTTACATTGGCCTCACCTTCTGCCAAAGGTTACGGAGCTTCAAGAGATTTTGAATACAGTTAGACTCCCTCTATTTCCCAAGGAGGACATAATTTTCTAGTCAAAGAATCACACTGGGGAGTTCACTGTTAAATCTACTTATCTGCTGCTTCTCAGGTTTGGCGATGACGAGCAGTGCTGGAGGAAGGTGTGGATTCACCAGCTCATCCCTAAAATAAACTTCTTTTGGTGGACCTCCATCCATGGGAAAATTTTAACTATTGATAACCTTGTCAAGAGGGGCTTTCAATTCCCTAATTGGTGTACTCTTTGTAGAAGAGAAGAAGAAACCATCTCCCATCTTTTTATTCACTACCAGTTTGCTACCCTATTCTGGAAGAATGTTTTACAGAGATTGAACATCTCTTGGGTTTTTAATAGAGATATCCACCAATTCATCTTAAATTGGAAATTCCCCTCCAATCATCCATTAATTAAACTGCTCTAGCAACTTATTCCACCCCACATCTACTGGTGCCTATGGAAAGAAAGGAATAATAGGATTTTCAAAGAAAAGGAAAACAATGTGGAAGGTCTACGGATAATCCTTAATAAGCTTCTCTTGGATAATATCTCAACTTGTAAATGGAAGATTCCTACTAATCCCCTGACTGCTTGGGATAGAAACATTGCTACCGTCTGAAATTTTCCCAATGAGGCCCTGAGATTTGACAACTCCAAATCAATCATCAAGAAGCATACTAGATGGACAAACCCTAAACCGCCTTGGGTTAAGCTTAACTTTGATGGGGCGGCTAAGGGAGGGATGTCAGTTGTTGGAGGTATAATTAGGGATCATACCAGCAGCCTGGTAGCTGCCTATATGGGGAAATTGAATGATCATACTAGTAACCAGGTTGAAGGCATGGCTCTCCTCTAGGGTCTTAAGATTGTGTTGTCACTCAGTGTCAAGACTTAAAAAATCGAAGGTGACTCAATGCTAATTGTGGAAGCCACTAAAGGTAAGATGAAGGTGGGATGGTCTCCAAAAGGTATTCTAGAGGACATTTTCTGTCTCCTAAATGCTCTTCATGACTTTTCTATCCAGCATGTCTTCAGAGAAGGGAATGCAACTACTGACAACTTGGTGACAGTGGGTCTTGATACTGAAGGGCTTCGGTGTTGGCGAAAAGAGGTTTCTTTGCCCCCCTAGCTCTGGTGTGTTTAATGGAAGATCTCAAACATCTAAATGTTGAGTCCTAGATGGTGCTTACTTATTTTAGCTGGGCTCCTTCTAACTTTGGTTAGAATTGGCAAGAGCTGGCTTTTGAATAATTGGTTGTTATGTGAGGTGATGGATATCATATGTTTGTCTGATGGCTTGTACGACCTCTTGTGGGCTGATGATATGGCGAGTCTTTCTACCCTTATTGATCGATGGTGTCATCATTTTTGAACCCCCTAAATTTTTGTGTTCAACTTTTTAAGCTTGCGGATTTCATGAGATTTTTTTAGACGGCTAAGTACTACGCCGATATCATGCCCTTACATGTTGTGGGTGATTCGCACAAGGGAGCTACTGCCCTTGCATGGGTTGTGAGATGTGACATTTATTGCCTCTATTTTTGACTCTTCTAGTCACTTTTTGCTAGCCTTTTCCCTTTCGATGCTTCTAGAATTGACTACCAACTCTTCTGCCCTGGTTCCCCTATTCTGGTTGTCAGTGTCTTTGGTGTGGGCTCTATGGGTGGGGACAAAGTGTGTGTGGAAATGGATAGGTGTGACGAGTGGAAGGTGGATGCCACTATTTGGCACATCTGCAAAGAGGGCAGAATTACGCAGTATATGGAGGCCATGATTAATCACGATGAGGGCTTGTCTAATAAGTTTGTCACCTCGTGGAATGAGGGTAGAGTCACCATTGGTGGCATTTCCTTCAAATTTTCTGAGGAGGTTATTGCTAGAGTTACGGGGCTTCTGAATAATGGCCGAACTTGGAAGAAAACTATGAAATTGCCAAACCAGATTAGTCTGAATTAGTTTTTTTTGTGACAAAGAGAAACCGGTCAAGTTGCAGGGTGGCTTTGACCGCGAGGCACTATCAGAGCCATGGGATAGAGTTTGTTTGGTGATCATGAAATATTTCACGCTGGAAGGAAGGTATGGGGTCTACTATTATTACCACTTTAATTTCCTCAACCACCTTAGGAATCATCTACATATTTCCATTCCTTTTTTCCTATATCATGCTCTTGATAGCACTGTTGCGGAGTTTAATGAAGCCTCTATTTTCGGAAAGAATTATACTATCCTTCACTAGGGCCTTATGTCTAGGCTCTATCATTTCCATATGGCACTTTTCCCTGCTTGGCCTATCACTGTGCAAGAAGTCTCATCTCTCCCTACTCTTGACGAAACCCCAGTTTCCTCTACTCCCCCCCTCTGCTAGTATTTTGGACACGCCGGGCTCGAGTAAGAAAAAAATCCTAAAAAATCCTGCCTTGAAATCCCATCCCCATGGCACTTCCCCTGGTAAGGGCCCGGGGGATACGGATAAAGAAAAAAAGTGGCTTTCCCCTACCCCACGCCCTAAGGCTAAAGCCTCTAAGAAAACTAAATTATGCCTCCATCAAATTGATTCTGACATCGAGATCACTGAAGAAGCTAACACCCCTCGTAGATCTCATAAACTGGTTCTTAAGCAGGACAAGGTAGGAAGTCTTAAGGAAGCTTTTGATTTAGATAAGGATAATGGGAGTGACAGTGAAAGTCAGGAGGAAATGGTGGCAGGTGGGGAAGGCCAGCCTATGTTGGTGAATAACGTGTCCCATGTGTCTGAAAGCTTGAAGAAGGGCCCTTCCAGTGACAATGTGATGGAAATTACCCCCAGTCCTCTGATGCGGATAAAGGAAAAGCCCCCTTGCAGGAAGATCACAAGGAAAAAGATCAAACTTGGGAAGAAGTTAGCAAGCTGAAGGGGAGATTGGAGAGGTTGGAAAAAAAGGTCCAAGAGGTGTCTCAATTTGCCCTGAGGGTCATGCACAAGTCGGCCACCAGTCTTTGCTTGCCGTAGAAGGACAAGTCCATGGATGATGCTGAAGATGATGTTGGTTTCAAGGAGCTTCTCGAGTTCCTCACGGTGGATTAGGCTACGGCTATTCAAGATATGCCTGGCAGGAAGGGAAAGAATTAGGTCTTTGGGCCTTTTTGTTCTTGTTTATTTCTATGTCTTGTTGTTTATTATTACTGCTGAACTAGTTGGACCCCTGGGGGTCTTTGGTCGTATTTGGTTGGTTTCATGCTTGCATGAAGAACTTTTTTATCCTACGGTTACTATTACTTTTTTTTTTTTGATGATGTGTTGTGGGTGATGGTTTTATCTATGTTGTCACTGTGTTGTTAATGTGTTTTCGCTAGATGGCCTTTGTTGCATTGTACTTATCGGTCAACACCCTTGTTTTGTTGCTTTTTAATTCAAAAACATTACGACATCCTATTTTATTTTTTAATTTTTAAATAATTGTTTTCATTTATTTTAAAAAGTTATTTTTTAAAAAAAAATTATTATACTTATTATAAATAATTTAAGATTCAAATTTATAATTAATAATAAATAATTTAATTATACTTATTATTATAATTTTATACAATACAAAAAATAGATCAAAATTTATCCTCATTAGCTTTCCACACTTCTTCGGCATACCCATTGCACACTAAGGTGCAATTGCTAGTATATTTCTTTCTTGTTTATGTCTTACAATTATTTTGAGACAATTTTTGAGTTTTCCTTAAAACATGGTTTTATCTTAGTTCACCATCCATCTAATATTCCAATTTAAACCCATCAGATTATTAAAAGAAAGAAATTACATTCGTTTAAGAAGAGGATAATGTTTTTTAAGTTATATCTGCAACTCCAACTTTTGCATTAGATTTATTTATATATTAAGATATAAGTTGTTCATGTTATAATTTATTGGCTATGTGTCACGATAGTACGGATGGACTTGGCTTTTGACAACTTTATTATTAGTTAAAGTCTTCTATGATCCAAATGTCCCTGAAACATCGCCATCCTCACTCCAACAGATGAATAGTTACTAGAAGTGACATATCAATCAATACATTTAATGGACCAAATTATCATGCCCAGGGTTTCAATTGATGAAAAAGAAAATTTGGATTTTTCTGGGCCACAGCTATCAAATTGCTTTTTTATTATTACAGATATGTCTTGTCATATTTGAGCATTTCTATATGATTTAGCACCCTTTGTGCCAAATGTTTAACTTTTAATATGAAAGATCAATATATCTATTATAAACACATATTATGAAGGGATGGTTTAGTTTGAAAGTGAATGTTCAAATTATATGTACAAGTGGAAAAGGATAAGGTTTTGTGGTTCTAAGGTTAAAAATGGGTGTTTAGAGTTTTTAAATATTATTAAAGATTCAATTAATTTTTAATGAATTATAGCACTTTGTAAAGGATGTCTAATTTTTGTTATAAGATAATTTAGTATTTTTGTTATTCAATATTTTGTGTGTTGTTTGTTTCTTATTGATTCTATTGTTGTGAATTGTTTAATATTTTTATATTATGATTTTCAATCATTTTGAAATGTTAGATAGTGTTAAAATATTTCGTAAATGAGTTGTAAATAAGATATTCATTATCGGTGTTCACAATAAGTATAACCTATATTTTTATGGACTAAGTGCTATTAGAGTTGTTTAAATCAAAATTGAAGATTTGTATGACATCCACAAAGTCAAGTGGAAGTGGTAATTTAACCCATTACAAATAGATAATGGACTAGGTCTAGAAAATCTATGGTAGGAAAAGAAAAAATGAGGAGCTCCTTTTCAAATGGTTGGAGGATGATGTTATTAGTATTTAAATCTCAACTAGAAAAATATAGTCTTGAGAGTATTATGTTGTCCTTGATTAAAATAATTGGAATGGAAAGATTCAAGAAGGCTAAATCCAAGCATAGAGAGACAAAAAAAAGTTTCTTTAAGGCTAAAGGTAAGATTGATAGACAACCATAAGATAGAGAGATCTACATGTTGAAAAACTAGATTTCAGTGGATATCTTAAATGGAACTATACTTTAGCCTATACACAACATCATGTGTCATTAACAAATTTTATTTGCTAGACTCAAACTAGTTGATCATGTCTTGACTAGGTATGAGAGCTATGTAACATTCTTGGTGAAAGGAAGCCAGGTATGCAGAAAAGATTCCAACACTAATCTATCAGAGGAGAGAATGTGAAAAATTTTACAATTTCAAACCCTTAAACAATTTCAATAAAGAAGATGCACATTACAGTTAATGATAAAATAGATATCAGAGATACTATAAAACACATAACACCAAATATATGTGGGGAAAACCCTTTCGGGAAAAAAATTGCACACTCCAAAAGCCCCAACAATGTATTATCTGTAAAAAATGGTTACAATACACTTGTAGTGCAAGCTTCTGCAGGAGTTTATCTGTGTTACAATTTTGGAGTAAATCCAGCAACATAACAATATCTCAACACAACTTCATACTACTCTAAAATACACAAGTGCTCAATATATAAGAGCTAACAATGCATAAAATAAACATTTCTAAATCAACTGCAAAGGCTGAAGATGCAACATAGAAAGCACCAAAAACACTGCAAACACACAACAATAAGTTTCCAAATTGTCACCACATGCCAATCTGCAAAATCTGCACTTGCCAAAATAACTACTCTTCGAAAACTCACATTCCATGCAAACTCAACACAAAATTAGAAAAAACTTTTATGCACAACTCCACTTGTAAAAAAATCAACTTTCTAACTTGACTCCTCATCTAAATAGAAACTTGCAAGTTGTAACTCACAAAAACAAAGTGAGAAAATCAGCAACTTTTAATATTTAGAAAAATCCAATTTACAGAAAAATCAAAGGTTGAGAAACCTTCTTTTTCCTAACATTCTCCCACTTGTCAGACACCTTTGAAGAGACAATCAATTTAACAAGATTTAACTGCTAGAGGCCATGAGGCCCATAGAATCCGAACACCATCTGAACTTCTTCGTTCTCACCGACTTTGTCAATGCATTAACAAAATTGGTCAAGGTGTCAACCTTCTCCAACTTCACCTTTCCATCTTCTACCATATCATGAAAAAAATGAAATTGAACATCAATTTGCTTTGTTCTGGCATGGAAAGCAGGATTCTTTGCCAAGCAAATGGCACTCTGATTGCCACAATAGATAATAATATTCCCTACATCAAAACCAATATCAAAACACAAACGTTTAAGCCAAATGGAGCTTCCTTGCAAGCATGAGTAGCTGCCATGTACTCTACTTCTGTAGTGGACAAAGCGACTACAACCTGTCGCTTACTCATCCAACTGATAGCACCACCAAACATCATGAACACATATCCACTAGTGGATCTTCTACTATCAATGTCATCTACCCAATCTGAATCCACATATCCACGAATACTCACTAAGTGTTGAGGTCCAGTAGGATAACCATGAAAACATAAGGAATACTCGGAAGTACCCCTCAAATATCTGAACACTCTCTTCACTACATCCTAATGCACCCATCCAGGATTAACCATAAACTGACTCAGGATTCTCACTGCTTGGGCAATGTCTGGCCTCGTACAGACCATAGCATACATAAGACTTCCAACAACACTCGCATATGGTACTCTAGTCATGTCCTCCATCTCAATAGGAGATTTTGGACAATCCTCCACAGAATGCTTCGTCCCCTGCAATACAAGAAAAACTAATTGTCTCCAACCTATCATGCTAAACCTTTTCAATATTGTATTCACATACTTTCTCTAGATTAACCAAAGCTTTCTATTAGCTCTGTCTCTTCTAATCTCCATCCCCAGAATATACCTCGCTGCACCGAAATCCTTCATCTCAAACTATGCTGACAACTGAGACTTCAAATCTGAAATCAAACTTTTATCATTCCCAAAAAACAATATATCATCTGTGTACAATGCAATTATGAGAATACGACCATTTTTAGATTTATAATACACACAATGGTCATATTTAAATCTCAAAAATCCCAATGACAACACATAAGTATCGAACTTCTAGTACCACATTCTAGGAGACTGCTTAAGACCATACAAAGACTTTTTCAACTTACAAACCAGATTTTATTTACCTTTAACCATGAAATGCTCTAGCTATGACATATAAATCTCTTCCTCCAAGTCACCATGAAGGAACCTTGTCTTCACATCCATATGTTCTACTTTTAGATCATACGTTGCTACAAGTGATAACAAGAACCGGATAGATTTTAGCTTCACAACAAGAGAGAAAATCTCATCATAGTCAATTCCCTCCACTTGAGAATACCCCTTAGTGACCAACTGTGCCTTATACTTCTCAACACTTCCATCTGGACCAGATTTTCTCTTGAACACCCATTTACATCCAACGGTTTTTCATCCTTCAGGAAAAGGTACCAGATCCCATGTATCATTTTTCTTCAATGTAGCCATTTCTTCATCCAGGAATTTTCATCACTCATACCCATGGCCTCTCTAACAGTCCCAGGCTCATCAGTGTTAGCAATCAAAGCAAAAATAGAACTGGAATCCAACAATGAATAACTAAACCTTTCAAGTGAATATCCAAACCTATCAGGTTGTCGCCTATCTCTCATAGACCTCCTTACTTGTTGAGGTTGGGGTTCTTCTTCTTCTTCTTCAGAACTTTCAGATCTTCTCAAGTTCTCCTCATCATTAGGTCCATTTTTGGCTTCAGGTTCAACTTTCTTAGAGTCAAGAGGAAGTTGAACCACATCTTTCTTTTTTTCTTCCATAGGCTGCAAAACAGTGGAAGAAGGTTTCATCTCTCTGAAGATAACACTTCGACTATAGAGAACCTTTTTTTCCACTGGATCCCAAAGCTTGTACCCTTTCACATCAATACCACATCTGATGAAGATACACTTGACAGCCTTGTTCTCCTACTTTGACCTTTTCACCCTTGGCACATGAGTATATGCCTTGCAACCAAACACACAAAGATGTCTCAATGAGGGCTTCTTTCCCAACCACGACTCCATAGGTATCTTATTAACAAGAGTTGATGTAGGAGATCTGTTTATCAGATAACATGTAGTGGCAACAGCTTCAACCCAGAACTTTTGTTCAAGTCCAGCTGCACTTAGCATACTCCTAGCCCTCTCCATCAACATCCTATTCATCCTCTCAGGAAATCCATTCTACTAAGGGTTATACAAAGTTGTCTTATGTCTTTCAATCCCATGTTTTTTACAGAACTTATCCAATTCTATGGAACAAAACTCACCATTGTTTTCAGTCCTCAAACACTTTATCTTTCTACCAATCTAATTTTCTACCAAGGCCTTAAACTCCTTAAACTGACTGAAGACTTCAAATTTACTTTTGAGAAAATAAATAAATTCCTTTCTATTGTAATCATCTATGAAAGAAACAAAATATACAAATTTTGATAATGAAGGAACATTCACAAGACCAAAAACATTAGAATGCACATGGTCAAAAACCCTAGAAGATTTATGAGAACTATAATATAATTTAACATAGTTTTGCTTTCCATAAACATAATATTCGCAAAAATTGAACTCAAGATTATAATCATCAAGCCCCTCAACAAGGCATTTATTTTTTAGGGTTTTTAAACCCTTTTCATCAATGTGACCAAGTCTTTGGTGCCAAATCATTGTCTTCTCAGCAGGTAACTTCATCTCCAAAGCATGAGCACCCTTGGGTACCCAAAAAGCACGACCATCAGAAGTAGATGCAACTATCTTCTTTGTTGTTGGTTCCAATGGTGAGGATAGTGACTGAAAAGTTGTTTTCTTCTTTTCCATAGAAGAACTATTGCACTGAACTATGCATGCATCCAGCTAAAACAAAGTGCCTATCTAAACACCCTTAGCAAGCACCATAACTCCTCTTGTCATCTTGCATCCTCCATTCGAGCAAACAACTTGCACACCCACATCATTCAACTTGCTTACAAAAAGAAGGTTTCATGCCAAACCAAGGATATGCAGGAAACCATCGATCCCCTTCACTCTACCATCTATGAATCTTATCTTGACTCTTCCACGACCAACAATGTTCAAGTGAGATTCATCACCCAGGTACACCTTCCCATCATCATAACTTTCATACTTAGAAAACCAATCGCAATGCGAATTCATGTGGAAAGAAGCACTTGAGTCTATCAGCCACACATCTTGTGATGCATGCATTTCTAAGGCAACAACAAAAGAATCTACATCATCCTAAGAGGATTTATCAGATTAAAAATTAGAGAATGTCTTCTTTTTCTTATTTTTCTCCTCCTTAAAATCTTTGTGGAAATGACCAGGTTTGTCGCAATTCCAACATTTCGCCTTGGTCTTACTAGAAGACTTCAATCTCCCACAGGATTTGGATTCTGAATTTTCTTGCTTTGTGTTCTTATTTTTTCCTTTTTCTTTCATTCTTCCTTGAACCACCAAAGCCTCCTTAGTCGTTTCAAAATATTTTCTCTGCATCTCTTCAGATAGCAATGACACAGCCACTTCATCCATCTTAAAGGTGGTAGTGGTACTTCCAATGGCCATGACAAGGTGGTCCCATGAATTGGCAATGAACACAAAAAAATCATGCAATGATCCTCCTCCATTTTCACACCAACATAGTTCAACTAGGCAACAATCATGTTGAATGCATTCAAGTGATATGCGATAGATCCTCCTTCCTCCATCCGCAAAGAATACATCTTCTTTTGCAGGAACAACTTATTTACCAGGGATTTAGCCTGATAAATTTGAGCAAGTTTCTTCCAAAGAAGTGCAACATTCTTCTCTTTGTGAACATTTAGGAGTACTAAATTAGCTAAACAAAGTCTTATCAGACCCTTAGCCTTCTGATCCATCAAATCCCAATCTTCTTGTTTCATGCTCAATGTCATAGTTCCAGAAACAACTATCCGCAAGTTGCAGTCTACAAGCATGTCTTCCATCTTGAGCTTCCACAACTCAAAGTTTTCTCTGTTAAACTTCTCTATCTCAATTCTACTAGATGTGCTTGCCATCTCCTTCCTACAACAGGGTCAACACAAAAATTTTGCAATAGGCTCCTGTAGGACCCTAAATCTGCATTGGATCAAAAACAAAAACCATTAGTATTGTTAGTAAACCAAAGCATACAAAAGATCCCCTATAAGATTCATCTAATCACAAGAATGATGCCAAAGAAACAAGTAAAACATAGAAATGCATCATTCTAATGATCAAACTAGCATCTTATAGTAGATTGGTGTCACATGTGCTAGTGACCCTTTCCCAATCCTTGATCAATAGCTAAAATGATGAAATGCAAATGGAGATGATAAGCAAGATGAGCTCTCAAATTAAGAGAGTAACCTTGCATAAAAGTGTGAAGAGATTGTGAAGGGTTTGATAAGAGATGAAGCCTCTATTTTATAGATTTTCAAAATGCTAAGTGTTGAAGAGAGACCAATGTGGGACAAAGATCAAGCCAATGATAGGAGGACACTTGTCAAGTGGTGAGTGGTCAATGGTTGTGCAAGATTTGGGAAGAGTTCCCATGAGAGGGAGAATTTGAATTCAAATTTGCAATGAATGTTGAGTTTGACCTTTGGAAGGGGATATGTAAGAGACATGTAAGGCCTCATAAATGCTCTGTTGAGTGTACATGTCCACTTGGGGGGAGATTCAAACTTGGAGAATATTCTTCCTTTATGCCAAGTTGAAAATAAAGATTTTGATAAATCAATTAAATGCAATTTCATGTGCAAGTGGCCAAATCTAGAGAATGCAAGTGGGTGAGTATTTAATCAGGGTTAGATTAAATAGATGATGATTATGTTAGTTTAATACTGATTAGGTGAGTTTGACTTTCATGATTTAAATAGTTGATTTATTTAAATCATAAAAGGATGAAATATGGATTGGATTTAATTAAATAAATGGTTTGATTTATTTAATTAAAATGAGGGTGATGGGATCAAGTTGATTTATTTGATTTAAACTAATGACTTTAGGAGATTGATAAATAAACTTGATTTATTTGCCGAATGGATGAATATGACCTAGTTGAATGCATTATGTCAATTTGACGTGTCTACATTTTGCCCCTCTTTGAAGCAATGTACTTGTTGCATTGGTTCAAAGAATAACTTGCCGCGATCAAAATCAAAAAATTCTGATTTTTTGGATGCCCCAGCAGAAAGTACACTGGTACATTGCCCCCTCGAGAGATCAAGTGAAAAGATTCGATTTGAGGGTCGATCTCGCGATAAAGAGGTTCAAAATGGATGGTTATGGACGACGATGCAAATGAGATGATTTCAAGATGCTTAGAATAACAAATTTGTATTATCCTAAACAACTTAAATGATGATATGATATGAGATGGATGAGATGATGATGTGATATGCTATGATTATGCAATGGATGATTTATGAGATGCTTAGACTAACAGATCTATATTATGATGATGGTTATGCAATGCATGTGAAATGATCGATGTTTCCTATTATGTATGATATGAATGATATGTGGTATGCTGATAGTTTTCTAGATGTAGGATGGATGCATGATGGATGCAGGATGGATGGATGCATGATGGATGCATGATGGATGCATTGGCGATGATGATGTTAGCACAGAAATGAGATGATGACAAGAGGATCCAACAAGTCCATGATTGGTTGAGACTTTATTAGAGATGATGATGATAGATGATGATGATGATGAATGATGATGATGATAAATGATGATGATTTACTTATCAAGGATTGGGATTTTCAAAGGGTCACTTACTTTATGTTTGATTACACGCCTAAGTACGATGCATCAAGGTATGAAGGACCAGGATGGCGTTGTACTTAGTGTGATGGACTTTGACTCAACAAGCAGATAGGAGTATTCTTGTTCACACTTGACATAATGGAAACCTTGGTAGTTACAAAGCAAGTATTGCCAAGAGTTATATTACAAGAGCCCAACAAGCACGTGGACAAAAGATAATGATCATTGCCCCATTCCTATCTCTCTAAATCCTTCGCTCGGATATCATCGAGAGGTCCTTGGAATGAGCTAATAAGATAAATCAAAAGAAAAGATCAAGTACACAAACAAGTCAATGTTCTTCATACCTCTAGCCAAAGGGATTTGTTTTGATAGGATAAGGATCCAGGGTGATATCCAAAATGATGCCCATTGTCGAATGATATATCCTAGGACATGCATTGTATAGGATGATGATGGTTTGATAAGTTGATTGATAGGTGTTGATATAAGGTCGACTAACATGTTTGCGACTGATCAAGAGTTTGATTTTGTTTTAGAGGTTTGTTGCTTCGATTTTGATTTTACGATTGAAGTTTGCTTTTGCTGACTGTTGCGCTTGTTTTTGTTTGTGTTGCCAAAGGATGAATGTGATGATCAGTTTATTATGGATGATTGATTATTGCGAGTGCAAGCGAGATGAGACGAATGGATTTTTTCAAATATTTGGATGTTTTTGACGTTTTGGAATGTTTTGAGGCTATTTTTGGGTTTTGATGTTTTTCGAATGTTTTGGATTTTGATGTCTTGGGGCTGATCAAAGATTAGCCTTGCCTACGTTTAAGCTCAGAGACGACGTAGTTCGGATTCCAATGTTTTTGGATTTTCACATGATTTTGACGATTTTGATATGTATATGTGATGATATCAGTGCTCTGTTTAGGATTTTGTTGAAGATCAAGCTAAGGTTGATTGATCAAATCGATGGATTGGTGATGATGATAACATTGTTGAGGATACACAACAATGCAAGGATAGTGTTAAGCAACACAAGGATTGAGATGTCGATCGAATGGACGATGATAACATTGTTGAGGATACACAACAATGCAAGGATAGTGTTAAGCAACACAAGGATATCTTGAGATGATTTTTTGATTGGATTTGATTGATCATGTTTGATGAAGCTTGATTTGGATCAAAAGTTGATCGAATGATTTGATGTGACATTGAAGGATGCATTTAGATGCGACTGATAGTGATTGTTTGTTTTGATGTTCGACAAAAGATGAAGACTGATAAGGAATGTCTTCTCGTCAAAATATGCCATGGGCTAGTGATTCGGATTTTGGATTGCAGATGCTTGACCAATTTGATTTCATGTTTTCCAATGTTCGGATCACAACATAAGTTGGAGGATATAGATCAAGTTTTAGTCTTGAAGCAAGATGTAAATATCTGCCCCCAATGTCTAGCAATGTATGGAATGTCATGGATGGATGCTTAGATAGGTGTGTGGATGGATGGATATGGATAAGCATGCAAGGGATGTCAAGGATTATCTTGCGAGAAGATACAATGTTCAGATAAGGAATGCTCATTTGGATAATGCTTCATGGCTCAGATAACATAGGATAGGATAGGATCAATGAAAATGACCCATGTCAAGATGTTTATCATAAGCAAGTATAGAGCGTGCCTCAAACTTTTATTAAGATCAAGATATCTTAGATGATGGATGCAGATATATGTGAATGGATTGGATAAATGGTTCATGAATGGATGGATTTATTATGGATGAGATGGATGGAATGCTCGATTTATTATGGATGGGATGAGATGCTTTCAACTAACTGGCATACGTAGATGCTCGATTCTACACATGACGCCTGTTTGCCAGGTTTTCATCATGGTCTTGCCCAAAGTGCCGCCCATGCGGTTTTCACTAGAGGATGATTTTTTTCTTTACTGTTTTCAATCCTTTTTCTTTTTTTTTGGATTTTTGCTTTTTGATTTTTTTGTTGTTACCAAGATGCCGTTTGCCGGTTTTCGCCGAAGTAACCATTTTTCAAGACTTTTGATTTTTGGATTTTTTGCTTTTTGATTTTTTGTATTTTTCTGGAAGATTCATGCTGAACCACCTGGTGGTGTTGACATAGATGCCCCTGCCATGATGTGCCATCGATATCCTGCTTGAAGGAGTGCTTTGCTAAGATACGTGTACTTGAATGCAACTTTTGGGATTCTCGATCTGCTTCGTCGATACCGGGGTTAACTCTGTCTCTGTGCGTACATCGCGATAAAGTGCCTTCTGAATCCTTATGATGAAGGGTCGTTTCCAATACACGGTCAATGTAAGAATTGGATATTATGCATGGAAGCGTGGATGGAGTGTGTTTAGGGATAAGAGACGGATTGGATGACAGTTTGGAACCTTTGACTCTCCAAACTTGGGAAGATGAGCAATGATGGGTGGATACGAAAGTGTGCGTGGAATTGGGACCAACTGCTCGATATACTTTGTACGTCGCTTGAAAAGCCTCCTTTTTCTTTTGCGGACATTCTTGATGGATACTTTTCCCTTTTTGATTTTGCCCCATAGTTTCTTTGACTAATGGAGTGTGATAGGGATGATCTTTCTTTGTATTCTTTGGTATCCATATGTATTTGATTTGTCCATTATGCTTTGCTTCTTTTGCTTTGATAGCATTCTTCGTTCTTTGATTCAATTCTTTCTTTTGACGTTGGTCCCAATTCGTGGATGGGGTGATGGGTGGATGAAGATTCATGGAGTGGCTGGTTGTAGTATTGGCAATGGTTTCACCATAAAGATTCTTCGTGCTCCCTATGTTGATGTTTGCTTGAAACGAAGTTGCCCCCAGTATGGTGGTAGTAGCACCTTCGTTCCTTAATTTTGCTTGCTTTGAGGTGTTTTGTTCAGTAAACGTGCTCTGATGAATGACCATTGTAGATGACATTAGTTCAATTTGTTGCTTGGCTAACTCTGGGTGTTCTATCTGACTTGTTTCCTTGAGCAGATAATGATGGATATCTTTATTCATGATGTCCTCAATCTGAGTTTGGGACATATTCGATCCTGATGTTGACAACTCCATTTGATTTTAGGAGTTAAGAATCTGCTATTTTTGCATAACACAATCTTGTTCTAGATGAAGATCATCTACGTGTCCATCCATAGAAAGCATCTCATGGGTAGATGAAGGAGTAAGTGCTATGTGGATGTGATCATCTTGTGTGGATAGGATAATATCCATTAGATCATTGTAGTATCTTGGAGATACAAATTCTTGATCTTGATTAATTTCAGAGTTGCTTTTGACATGCTTTGGATCAAGTTCTTGACATGGGGTAGCTTCAAAGGATGGATTTCCTACAAAGGACTTTTGGATGTCGTCATTAGGAATGGTCAAGTTCAAGGTTCCTTCAGGATCTGTAACCATGAGGTCAAAGGGGATCAACATGTCTTGGGAAGGACCATTGCTAGACTTTGGTGAAGGATTTTGATTATGTTTTGGAATAAATTCTCGAGATATATCCTCTAACTCATTAGGTGATGTAGAGACATTTTTGACATAATCATTGGCCGATGCCTCATTGGATGAGACGAAAACATTTTTATTGATGGATAGATCTTGATCATTATTTTCAACAATTGTGGTGGAGAGATTGACAATTCTATCATTGTCCCCAATAGCAATTATCTTTTGATCAATCAAGTCTTGGATGAGAATTTTTAGTCGAATACAACTTAATGTTGTGTGTCCCTTTGTTTTGTGATAATCACAATGGTGCTCCTCATTATACCCTGGTGGTTTAACTAGGGGTTCTTGATAGTTCCCATAGGTGGGGAGCTTGATGAAATTTTCTTGTACCAATTGTTGCAAGACTGATTCGATTGGTCTCCCGAGTGGTGTGTATTGTCGCTTGTTTCTTTGTGAGATTTGTACTTTAAGTTGACCTTGTGGTGATTGATTTTTGAGATGTGGTGATTGATCTTCGACACGTGGGGGTTGGATTTGTTGATGTGGTTGACCTTGATATCTAACTTCTTGACCTTGGAGATATTGTTGTGGTTGCGGACACAACTCAATGCTTTGATGACATGAATTAACCAATGGAAGATTGTATTGATTTTGGAGTGAAGATATCTCTTCGCCCAATAGTTCAATTAGTTTTACATGTGAAGCAAGTTGCTCAAGTGAAATTTGATCTTGATTTTGAATTTGACTCCCTTGATTCGGCTTTTGTTTAAGTGGATTTGGGATGTGTAGTTGTGTTTGATTTTGGACAATATTCTGATTCGTGATGATGGGTTGAAATTGACCATGCTCATGTTTGGAATACTTGTGCTTGGTAAATTCTCATTTGGCTTGTAGGGATTTGATGGGATGATGTTGTTCATTTGAAGGCTCATGGATTGATTGTTCGATTGATAGACTTGTAGGTTTGGACTTGGATTTATCATCAGGAAATGTGTTCCAATCTTTGATTTGGGCATACTCACACTTGTTCTATTGACATTTGTCGAAGGTAATGGTCCCATGTATGGATTGTATAAGTGTGAGTTTTGATAATCAATCGGCATTGTAAGGCTTTGAAGATTCAATTGATTTGGATTACTCAAGATGTATGGATCAAGTTTGTATTCCATGTTCCTCTTGTGTTTTGACCTTGTTGCAAAGTGACCTCTAAGGTTCTTAGGACCAATGATGAGATGAAGGATGAAAGGTGTAAATGATATGAATGATGAACGTTTAGGGACTTTGTATCAATGCTAGACTTAGGGATTTTGATTTCGATTGGTTGATTTGGATGATGAACTTGTAAACCCTAAGATGTTGGATGTGATCTTAGGATGAACTTGTTCAAAGGATGGTTGATAATTTAACTAAGTGTGCGTGGAAGGATTCATCCAAACACACCTAGCTAAACAAGTGATTTTAGGGATGTACCCAAGTCTAGGTAATGATGTTTCCAAAGCTCTAAAGTTGTTTGGATGGATGAATTTTGATAAATGTTTGGATGGATGAAGTGTTTGATTTTGATCCTTAGAGACTTAGAGAGACTTTGTTTACTAGGCCAAGGTATTGAAGAACTCACTTTTCTCTAAGAGCAATCAAAAGACCAATATGACCAAAAGATATCAAGCACATGTGTGGGGTCCAATTTGTTATCTTTGCTTAATGAGTACTTTTTACCACAAACACACTCTTTGATTAAAGTTTCAAACTAAGATGTCCAATGTCTTAATTTCTTTAAACCCCACAAGATATTTTATGTGGAAATTCAATGAACTTAAGGCAAGGGTTTTCCTATTGTTTACTCAAGAAGACAAATTGAGATATAATCCAATGCTTAGGAACCTCTACGAACGTGAATCTGCAGGGAAAGTAGTAACATATGGATTAAGTCAATGATATTTGTCTTAAAGAGGGTTTGAAATTTTGAGAATCATGTTGAATGTTTGTTTGCAAAATGTTTTCAAATACAACACTATGTTTTCAAACAAAGAATAATTACAAGCCCTGGGTAAGTACACCAAGATGGTTCACAAAAA
>VDFB02000017.1:461786949-462240145 GCA_007258455.2 Sequoia sempervirens
ACTTGGTGGAAATTCATTTAGATAGAGAGGGAGAAGGAAGGAAAGCAACCTATCTCTACTTGGAAGGGAATGGTTGCCAAAGTGAAAGAAGCATACCTACCTAAAGACTATGAAATTCAGTTGCATAAGAGGAGATAGAGTTTGAGGCAAAGAGATCAGGAGATGAGTTCCTATACTGAGGAGTTTCAAAGACTTTGCATGAGGTCCAATGTCACAGAGGATGAAAGTATCAAGGTGGCAAGGTATCTCAATGGTTTGAAGTGGAACATTCAAGAGGAGATGGTTCTCTTAAGCCCCAAAACAGTGCACCAATGTTATCAATTGACATTAAAGATTGAAGAGAGGAGTAAGAGGAAGCAAGATGAGACTTCTAAGGGAAAAGGCAAAGGAAGAGATCAAAGAGGATAGCATGGTGGCTACCAAGGTAGAGGCAATGACCAAAGAAACCAAGGAGAGTCAAAACTCATAGAGCATGGAGGTGAAACATCTACAAGAGGTGGACATAACCGGGTAGAGGACCTCAAGGAGGTTCAAATAGAGGAAGAGGAGCAGGCAGGTAGGAGCCTTTCCTTGTATAAAATTCCCGCCTAGGCCTTTCCCTTGTAAGACCTCCTTGGTGCTTTGCTTCACCACCTAACCTATAGGTCCCTACTCATGACTAGGTGCCCCTAACTGACCAACCCCTTCTATCATTCATCAAGATCATACATTGACCTTCTTGCCCTCTCCCAAAGTTTGACCACATCCACACCTCCACATAAACCGACATCCTTGGTCTTCATGGTTCCCACGCGGATATGGTTATGCAAATGAAAAAATGAAGAAAAGTAATCGTCTCCTTATCCATTGGCTGGAAGAATGCATGCTTAATTTTTTGATACATGATATCAACTCTCTTTTGCTCTCATGGTTGAATATCAAAATCCAGTATGGTGGGCCTCCAGAGTTCTAGTCATCTTTCTTCCTCTTCCACCAAATGTTGTCCTGATCCACATGTCTACTAGCCTAATTGGCTTTGTTTTTGAAAGCTGAAGTTTCTCCTGAGTCACCAGTGTAGCTCTCTCTACCTTTTCAAACTCTTTCATTGCTACAGATCATCTTTGGGATTTAGTCATTTGTACCACATGGTTGATGTGTTTTGAATCCTTGCATCTAAGGGGTTTAAAACCTTAGGGGCCTTAGATGAGAAAAAGAAGTAATGTTTTTCTTTTCTTTTTATGTGAGGACGTAGTAGTGAGATAAAAGAGGACTGTATAGAAAAATGAAAAAAGAAGACATAAAATTCATGGACCATACTATATCACCTACATGCTAGCTAACAAGGACATGAATGTAGTAGATTTAGGTATGATAAGGGTATTGCAAGGTATATTTGAGGAATATATAAGAATGAAGAAGAATTCAATGGATCAAATTAGTGTCAAATGTTTTCCTAAAAGATCTCCCACACCCTATCAGGGAATTTAATCATTTCTAAGCATTTTCCACGTCCTATGGGAAAGCTTGAGGAGGCTCCAATAGTTGAGAGTTTAATGAGTAATTATAACTTCTTTCCATGCAATCATGATTAGTTAGAGAACACATAGGGAAACTTGATGAGCTATGCAACAAATGAAGAGAATATAGGGTATTTTGACTCTAGTCTTAAGCATCTCCAAGCTGCCTAGGAGATATTGGAAGGGAGTCTTGGCCGAGCAGATAGGGTCGAGGATAGAAATTTTATTTTTGGTTACATTGACATCATGTAGGACATCCATAGTCTTATTCTTGGTTACGTTGACATCACAAAAATTATATAGGATGGAGTAGAATGTAGCTCTACCTTTGTCAGTTCCATGTTAAATTTTTATTATATATAGCTTGCTAGTGTAGGAATTCTAAGACAAACAATCATGGTAGGGCCATTCTTAAAAGATTTCAAATAATAACCTAGTGAACCCATATACTCTTATGACTATATATACACAAATTTAGATTAAACTTAGAATTCATTAACTTTAAGTTCTCTTTATTCTATATTACCTCATTGAAAGTTTGATCAAATCTACTCGCACTCAGAGGTGTTTCCTTGAAACCTCCAACAACACCCTGTTCAACATCCAAAATCACATATTAAAATACCATTCGTAAAAAAATTCTATTAACATATGTAATCAATTTATAATTGAGCCATTAACTTTACATACCCCAAAGGATAGGTACTACAAAAATAAGTAGATTGATTGGTGTACCCAGGGTCAACACTGTAACCCTACAATTTTATTAAAATAATAAAACTAAATTAGTTAATCTTGCATTTGACAATTAAAATTTAATAAACTAAATTCAATGAACATGTTCAATTTTACCTGACTATCAATACCATATGCATCATGCAGAATGTCAGCCGCCCTCTCCATCCCCGTAGATGCATATGGATCAGGCTATGTAGAAGTATATGGATCCTGTGTAGCACCCTCCTCAGGGCCGGTAGGGTCATACAAACAAGTGGCTCCGCAAGATTGACACACATGGCCTCGAAGGCCACCACCGGCGACCGGATTGCACTGCATACCGGGCTAGTGTGGTGGATGACACCGAGTCAAGGATGTGACGCCGCAAAGTCTCTACATCGCAAGACTCTCCTTTCGCTGCTAACTAATGCAGATCGCAATCTACTCACGAGGCTGCCTAGCTGTAGAGGTCAGCTCTCCCCGCCATGTAGGATCTCATTGCACTGTGCCTATCCCGTGGTCAATAATTCTCACTTCCTCAAACTCCTTCATATCAAAAATAATCTGATTTGGTTCAATACAAACTCACAATATAATTTCCTAAGAAAATATTGGGGACTTCACAGTTATTGCACGGTGGGTAATCAAAGACCATATACCATCTGTCATAAAAATGGTTCCTAATCTCTAGGTGGTGGCACCAATGGATAGGAAACCTCTTTGCATTGAGGGTGAGATTTTGATTTGTTCTAGGGTCAGTGAATAGAGAGCACAAATCGCCTTTAGTAATCTTTAAATCTTTAACTTGTTTATATGATAATTTATCCGCATAATATGCCCTCGATGTTTGCCTCCTATTTTGCCATCCAGATATTTGTTGGGTAATTGCATCCACATGGGTAATTGCATCCACATTTTTTAACAAATCCTTCAATGAATCTGCTAGATGTATCCTTTCTGTGGTTGAAGAATTTTGATCACTCAACCTACTAATAAGATCCTCAACTTCTTTTCTAGTGTTTTCAATTTCACTCCTCAAATTTTCTTGAGTGCCAGGAGGGTATTGAGAGAATGGTGTGGGAGGTTGATTTTGTGGTTGAGGTTCATTTGGTTGAGGTTGATTTGGTTGAGGATTTTCCTCCTCTTGTTGACGATTTCCTACAAATTAAAAAAAAAACATTCATTTCTAAACTAAAACAAACAAAATCAATTTAAAACTAACAAATTCAAAACAAATACCAAACAATACTTACCTCTTGCATCTTTTCGTCGTCGTGGCGCCATATTTGTGAAGAAATCCAATTGCTCTTGATGTATTTTGACCTCTCCAAAAACGCGAGCGCGTATGACAGGGTTTTTGGCTGCGGGCGGAGCTAAAACACAGCAAAAAGGAAATGAGAAATGATTTTGAGTTTGCTTTTTTTTTTTGCTTTTAAAAGCTCAAAACGCGTTCGCGTTATAACGCGAACGTTTTTTGAGCTTTTTTTTTCTTTTGGCCACAAAAGTGCGACCATCTTGGTGCACTTACCCCCTATGGATGTGTAAGACAATATTTTTGGATTCCCACTTGGACAAGTCCAGCTACGCTTATCTCTAGCGAGATGGTTAGATGCTTGACCCCACTGGCTCCCTCCACAACACTCATTATGGGGCAGCCAACTCCCATGGCATGCTTTCCATCTCTACTAGAAGACCGTAAGAGTGTGGGGTGGCTTCAGAACGACCGTTCTTGCACCAACAAATAGATTAAGAATTTTGGCAAATTCTAGCACATGGGTTCTAGTAAGGACTTTCCATTCGTGGAGATTGACCCATTCGGCAAGAGTCCCCTTTCGGATCCATCTTGTCGGAGCCAACCGCGTGATAATGGCGTTTAACCAATACCCACATTTATATCCCGGTTGGAAATACTCTTGGCTTTAGAGTGTTACCGGTTGAGTCGTTCCCTTGGGTGAGTACTTTTTCCCCAAGGTAGGCCCTCTAAGATAAACAAAAGCAAGCAAAGACACAATCCGTAACTCGATCAATCTTTGAAGGCACAAAGAAAGAGAATATACGTGAAAATGCCCCTACTCACACTCGCACAAGATATTGTTCACTTTTAAGCCCAAATCGAAGTGTTTCAAAGCAATAAAATGCATTTTGAGTGTTTCTCTTGCACCCTAGATCGCACGAAGCGCAAGGGGAGAGGATACGCATTCAAAATGCACCCAAGACAAAATCACAATTCAAGCACTTGTTCATTTTATAGCCTTCAAAGCAATTGTGTGATTCGTTTTAAGCACCAAATGAAATATGAAGATTGCTTGTCCAATTTTTAACCGAAAACGAACTCTAGTAAGTGTCTAAGCTTGAATTTTAACCTTTTGCGAATGGAAAAAATCAAATTGTTCTTTTTAGACCCAAACAAAAATTAGTGTCCTAGGAGCAAAAAGACAAACAATTTCGTGGAAAAGTGTTGAACAAACACTTAAAGTGTTTAAAAACACTTTGAGTTTTCAAAAAAAATCTCTTCCTTTCGTTTTTTCTTCTTCACCTTCGCTTTTCTTCATTAGCCTCCTTCACTTTTCCTTTGTACCTTTCACTTGCCTTTGTTCGCTTTTTGGTACCTATTCCATCACAAATGAAAGTTAGACATGTATTGCAAAATGATAAAAATATATGACAAACTTGGAACGATGATAAATGTCAAGACACTTTATATAAACTTGAATCAATGGTAAAATGTCAAGACACATTCAACTTATATCTGCTAAAAAATATTTCAAGACTTTTAATTTTCAGCAGACCAAATCGTGCATTAAAGACCAACTCAAGCATATGAAGGCATAATGAAAAATAGCTAATGATGATTTGAATAGTACTTGACAGTGGAAAAGAAGACAAGCAGCCGAAAAGGGAGCTTCAAGAAAGATAAATGCCTTAGTCAACTAAACCACAATTTTCTTCTCTGAGTTATCTCAAGATTTGTCATTTGAATATTCATAAAAAAAAGCCCTCTAGATAACATGCTTTGAGTGGTCAAATATACCGCTATCAAACTTGATAATTACAAAAGATTTTTGTGGCAGACTAGGCGAAAACCAATGAAGAGCAAGTGACAATATTAATGATGCAATAAAGGCAGATTGGAAAGAAAACATGTTACTAGTTTTGAACAGCTATCTCGTCCGTAATCTATCAACTTTGAAACATGCAAGAACAACAGGGGTTCGAAAAAAAACAAGCATTGATATGTTCAAATCATGCCATACGGATACCCTGCAGAACACAGGCTCTTAATACCAGTGTACTTCTTTAATACAAAATCACAGGCTCTTAAAAATAATAATAAAAAAAAGAGTGATAAGCAATCAGATTTTCCAGCGAAGATATGCAAGCAGGAGGATGGCGCTAGGATGATGACAGGAGGAAGCAATCATATTTTCCAGCGAAGATATGTAAGTGATCTGAAACCTGCTTAATCAATAATCCAAATCACGCCCACAGGTCTGGCACGCCAATATGTAACACCATATAATAGAACTCTGACTAATGCTAGCAGCAGGAAGGAAGCAGAAGATTTGTGGTAGCCATGAAGCTAAGGGCACAATATTTATATTGCAGGAATTTAGGCGCCTAAAGTAGCAGCCCAGATGATTACGCCAAAGATTCAATAATGATTATTGCTTATTCTGCTAAAAATAATCATAACATCACTAGCGACTGTCTAAGGATAAACAGAGATCACTAGCAGCTGGTTAGAAGTAATCATAAGACATTTTGCTCGTAGCTCAGAATGTCCCAAATAACAAACAAAACGTTGGTTGTTTAGTCTCCACCTCAGCAAAATGTGAATGGTCAACGAATGTTCATTCAATGGACAAAAATCTGGACAAAATAGCAGCAGCTCGATGAGCAGATTAGAACACTTTACAACCATATGAGTTTGGGGAGACACTCAAGCAACGCAACAAAAGCAACAGTGATATCAGTAGCAGTTAAAGCAATCTGAAATCAGTGAATGATAGGAGGCATACTTTAGTGCAAGCGTCCTATACATAGTCAGAGCTGGTGAATGTTTTAATGCCAAATCAAACTCCAACTCTTACTCACACAAGGATAAAGAAGAAATACACTAAAAGGACACTCGAAGACTTTAAAAGCTTGCATAGTCTTTAGCCTTTAATGCCTGTCATATGACACCTATACCAGATTTAAACGAATTGACTGACGAAGCATTACCGAGCTTATCAATTCAAGATTCAAGAAGGCGCGCAAAACACGAACATGAGAATGGTTAGATATGGAAAAAAGACAGTCATTGTGACAGAATGCAATCATAAAAGCAATCAAAAGCACTGAAGCATAAACCATACACATTAGCCTTTGGAAATTTATTCAGAAGCATAGGCTAAACACATTAGGTTTTGAAGACTTTCCAACAAATGAAATCTAAATCATCAGTTACTAGAGAAGCTCAATACGGAGGTTCAAGCCCTCCTTCTAGCGCCATATGTAGGACCCTAAATCTGCATTGGATCAAAAACAAAAACCATTAGTATTGTTAGCAAACCAAAGCATACAAAAGATCCCCTATAAGATTCATCTAATCACAAGAATGATGCCAAAGAAACAAGTAAAACATAGAAATGCATCATTCTAATGATCAAACTAGCATCTTATAGTAGATTGGTGTCACATGTGCTAGTGACCCTTTCCCAATCCTTGATCAATAGCTAAAATGATGAAATGCAAATGGAGATGATAAGCAAGATGAGCTCTCAAATTAAGAGAGTAACCTTGCATAAAAGTGTGAAGAGATTGTGAAGGGTTTGATAAGAGATGAAGCCTCTATTTTATAGATTTTCAAAATGCTAAGTGTTGAAGAGAGACCAATGTGGGACAAAGATCAAGCCAATGATAGGAGGACACTTGTCAAGTGGTGAGTGGTCAATGGTTGTGCAAGATTTGGGAAGAGTGCCCATGAGAGGGAGAATTTGAATTCAAATTTGCAATGAATGTTGAGTTTGACCTTTGGAAGGGGATATGTAAGAGACATGTAAGGCCTCATAAATGCTCTGTTGAGTGTACATGTCCACTTGGGGGGAGATTCAAACTTGGAGAATATTCTTCCTTTATGCCAAGTTGAAAATAAAGATTTTGATAAATCAATTAAATGCAATTTCATGTGCAAGTGGCCAAATCTAGAGAATGCAAGTGGGTGAGTATTTAATCAGGGTTAGATTAAATAGATGATGATTATGTTAGTTTAATACTGATTAGGTGAGTTTGATTTTCATGATTTAAATAGTTGATTTATTTAAATCATAAAAGGATGAAATATGGATTGGATTTAATTAAATAAATGGTTTGATTTATTTAATTAAAATGAGGGTGATGGGATCAAGTTGATTTATTTGATTTAAACTAATGACTTTAGGAGATTGATAAATAAACTTGATTTATTTGCCGAATGGATGAATATGACCTAGTTGAATGCATTATGTCAATTTGACGTGTCTACAGCTCCCACTCAAATAAGATTAATACAAAAAAACCTTTAACCCACAATAGGAAACAAAGGTGATCATGCTCTAATACCAACTGAAAGGAAGCTAGGTACATGAAAAATCTTCCAACACTAATCTATCAAAGTAGAGAATCTGTAAATTTTTATATTTTTGAACCCTTAAAAAATTACAATAAAGAAGATGCACATTACAGTTAAAGATAAAACAAATATCAGAGATACTATAAAACACATAACACCAAATATACGTGAGGAAAACCCTTTCGGGGAAAAAAACACCACACTCCAAAATCCTGAACAATGTATTATCTATAAACAACGGTTACAATACACTTGCAATGCAAGCTTCTACAAGAGTTTATTTGTGTTACAATTCTAAAGTAAATCTTGTTGAAAAATTGAGGTATTTATGTAGCTTAATACTTTGTAAAACTTTATGATTGTTGATCTAAATATGTATTCTTTGTTATAGATTCTTTGTGGGTGATTATCTGATTAATTCATTTTATCATTTGTAGAATGAAGATAGAAGTTGTAGAAGAATTAGACAGGATATTAGAAAATACACAACATATACCATGGAGAAACCCTTTCAGAAAAAAACTCCACCAAGAATCAATGTATTATTTAATCTCTGAAGTAGATTACAATAACTCCAATCCTTGCTTGAGAATGCTTCTTTTTCCTTCACCAAATATTCTTCAAAACCTGCAATAAAAATGATACAAACTCTCTTCAACTTGCTTGAGATAAATAGGCAATATTCAACCTTGTAAAGTCCAAAGAGTTAAAATTACAAAGCCTAGTCCCTATCTCACAAAAGGTATGCCTATCTCTTGCAAGTAGAGTTCTACCATGAAGAACAATGCCAAAACATGTGCTTCATCCATTTAGGCGTCCCAAACTGAAGTCACACCTGAACCTTGATTTTGTAGATATCTTCAAGGCTTATCCTCAAAGTAGGTGCCCAAGAGTACATATTTAAAGAAGTCATCCATAAGTCAATTTAGAATCAATCAAGAAAATATTTTCTAGAACTATGCTTTCGCATATCTATTGCTAGCACTTTGCAAGTCCACTACATTGACCTCTTTATCTAAACTAACATCTAACTCCACTGCCACTTTTAATATCACTACTAAGTTAGCCTTAAGGTAGGACTAAGGTTTAAGAAATTCCTCAAATTCAAATTTTTAATATAGCAAGTCTTATAGTGCTCATTAGCACCACCATTATTTTACTTAGATATACACTACACAAGCACTTTATGTAGGTATGAAATATTTAATTCTAATCATGAAAAAACACAAAAATCAAGATGAGACTGTGTCTTTCAACAAGATCATTCTCATGATCATCTCTTAGACACTCAATCTTGCAAATTGTAGTTGTATTAGCTCTTTGACCCATGATTTGATAGTCTCGATTCTCAGTTGAATATTCAAAATACACCTTTCAAATATTTCAATGTAACCCTAATTTTATCTCATTATGTTTTTACCACATGTTAAATTAGTCATTTTTGGAATTTTTACAATCAATATTATGCATACGCAAACCCCATATCTAGTGTTAGCTATCCTTGATTGGTTTATCCACATATTTAACACTTGGATAGTTTGAAGGATTATTTGTTTTCTTTAATTTTGGTGTAACTTTGATACCTAGCCTCTAAGGTTATATACTTTAATTTTTCAATTTTGTGTGTGTGTGCATGCATGCTTTGATATTTACCATTAATTATTCTTCAAATTTGTTTGCTCACTTTTCTCCTTCACATAAGGTATGGTTCTTAGCTAATTGTCACCTTTTGAATCCCCCCATTATTTGTGCTTCATAGCTAAATAATTAATATAATCAACACTTATATTTGACATGATCTATTCCTACATACCTCAAAGATCTAGATATTTTTTTACAATTTAGTGCACAAAACCCCTCAACCTTTAAAGACATCATATCATTTTACCAAAAGGAGGGTGCTTCATGTTTATAGATACATGGGTTCAACAAATGCTAGTTTTTATCCTTCCTAGAACTTGCTTTCTCTCCTATCTAGAAATAATTTACTCCTATTCATGAGATTCTTAATGATCATACTCCTTGCATATAACATATATGATAGTGATGCACTAGTGATGGTGATACTTCACCTCATTTTTCTACATATGAAGCTAATTCTCTTAATGATGAGTATATGTTTCATGTGGCTCATGATAGTTATTCATCTCTATTTATTGGATCATAAACTATTGATGATTTTTAGGGAGGAGCTTAATGTCAATTTCTTGAGTGATGAAAATCCCTTGTCCTCTACTTCACATGATATTATTGATGACTCATTATTCCATGATGGATTTTATGTTGGAAGTTTGAGGAGATTGTCATTGATGATGTTGTTTGGCAACATGAGCATGGATTGTATATAACGATGTATTATAATGTTTTCATTGATGTCAACATTGTTTTGGGTCACTTTGATTAATCCCAACAAGTTTTTGCAGTGTTGTGGATGCCATTTGTGCAAGTTGAGTTGGTTCGAAAAGATCAGTTGCATAGAAATTTGACAAAGTGTCAAATCTGCTAGTTCAGTGTTATAGCGCATCAGTTTTGGGGTCTACACCTCTCCACAAATGAAGATATCACTATGCGATTCCTACATTAATTTGGTGGATGTTAGAAGCATATAAATCCAATATTTCATCTTGATTAGACATACAGTTTGAGAGATAAGAGTAATAAAGATCGACCTGGCATATTATAGTCATTTTCTATATAATGTGTTTGTGTGGGAGATTTTGCACTTCTCTATGAATAATTTTTTGGCTTTGTGGTGTTGAAGTTAAGTTGCTAAATGTTAGTTGAGCTTGAACTCCTATTGGTATCAGAGCTTGGTTCCCTAGAAGGAGCTTAATCACTTTGGGAAGGTCTTGGAAATTAAACACATGGCTGATAGAATATTCCATATCCCTCCAAAAGAGATTCCAACAGTTGGATTTATAGAAGAAGATTACATGCTTGAAAAAGATGGAGAACTCAAAATTTCTCTTGAAGATATTGACAAGATTGAAGGCGTTGACAAGATTGAAGGAAAAAATAGAGATCTGAAGGAAAATGTTAAAGAAGCAAATGAATGCATCAAAAAATTGAGAGAGCAAATCAAAAAGTTTAGAGAAAGGCATAAGGAAGTCAATGAACAGTTGAAACAAGAAAATGAAAACATCACCAAACTGAAAGTGTAAGTTGAAGAAAATAAAAGAGTTGAGGAATGTTTGAATGCAATGGTGAAAAGAAAATTTGATGAGTGCATAAGGCTTGAACAAGAAGTAGTAAATTTGAGATCAGATCTGGAGAAAGCAAGAAGTCATGAAGACAAATTCAAAATGAGTTCCACAATGCCCGATGAGATGATTGTAGGTCAGAAAATATCCAAAGAAAAAGGTGGCTTGGGATTTGAAAAAGGTGAAAGCTCAAAAGAAAATTAGAGACCTAATGCAGAAAAGAAGATAAATGAACCAAAAAAGACCAAAGACAAGAATAACAATGGCAAGATCCAAAATCAAAGAAATGATGCTAGAAGACCTCTAGTTAGACAACCAAATGTTCAAAGGTATGGTCCATATTTCAATGGTTTTTGTTATTTTTGCAATAAATTTGGACATAGAGCAATGGAATGTAGAAGAATGAATCAGAATGTTGCATCCTTTACTAGTCAATGCTTTACATGCAAGAAATTTAGACATAAAGCAAATGAATGTAAAAGTAAAATGATGAATGCATATAATGGTATAATGATTCAATATTTCAAAGGTTACTATTATACATGCTATGGATTTGGACACAAAGCTAATCAGTGCAGATCTAGAATGAAAGGAAGGAATACAGTTCAAAAGAATTTTGTATGTCGCAATTGCAATAGACCTAGACATATTGCTAAATTTTATAGAAGCAGAAACACAAGGATAATTAGATAAAGAGGAATGAACCAATCAAAAAGGTGGATCTGATAGAAATAAAGAAGGAAATGGAAAAGATCTAGAAAAAGAAGGAAGAGACAGATGACAAGGGAGAATCTGTACCATCCTTAGGTGTAGATGTTTCCTCCAGAAACTAAGCCAAGAGCTATGGCTTAGGGGGAGCTTTAATGAATATCTTTTGTCACTTGCCAGAAAAGAGTTGTTGAGGCTACAACATGAAGATATGAGATGAATACCACCATGTTTGATCTACTGGTGAAGATTGCAAAAGAAAATATGGTATTGCGAAATATTGCAGGGCATTGGAAGTTGACTATGCATACAGTTTTAGGGTTGCTAGCTTTATGAATTGAAGCATTTTTTATGAAATTTTGGTAGATCGAAGGGTTATAAGAAAATTTGTTAAGGAAAATTCATTTCACCTAAGGCATTCGAAGAGGAGCAGAGCAACAAGAAGAGAATTCAAAGAGGTCAAGGCGATTTGAGATTCAAAGCATCAAAACCCTACCTTGGTGAATGAGTTAAAAAGGTATTTTGCAAAACTTGTGTGCCCTAGCTTTCATAATTTGTGTTTTAATTCAATTTGAATCTACATTTTGATGGCTACACCTAAGGTTATAGAGGTTATAGAGAAAACCGAACCTAGATTCTAGAGATACCTTGCAAAAGCCATATAAGATGACCCTCTAAGTGCTTTTTCACACATTCCATATGGGGTCTTACCAACTGAGGATATTAGGGCATAAATTCATGGAAATATGGAAGAACATTCTCCCAACAAGTTAACTAATGTATGGATAAATGAATTAACTAGTGATGAATTCACCCTAAAACCAGAATACAAAACCCTAGCCAAGAAGAAACTAGATGTGTGACAGTGGTTCCCTAATTTCTTTTATGATATCAAGTGGATTAGAATAGCTCTGAGCATAATTCATGATCAGTTCATTTGGACTAATATGCTACATGTGATCACAAAGGAGGTGATAAAAGATATCATTGTTCTATGCTCCATTAGATTGGTTTCCATTTTGAAATCTGTTAAAAATAAAGATATAATGGAGAAAATTGGTGCCACATTTGATCAGAGAGCCCTTGTTGTGAATCTTATCAAGTAACCCTATTGTTAGGTATGCTGCCATGGTCATTGGTTACAAAATTTACTTTATCAATAGAGATAACTTAGTTTTTTCCACTGCAATCAATGTGGCACATGATATGGTAGAGAATGGTGCAGATTATGACCTCTATGAGTTTCTTAGGCAACAACTGATGAAGAACCTAAAGGAGATTAATAAGAAGAAATATGCGTTTAAGTATGGTACTTTGGTAATGTGCTTATTCTTCTACTTTTTGAAGGAGGTTCCTACAATTGGAAAAGTAAACTAGATGATTGGAAGGCTTGTTGCACATCAAATTGTAGACTACATGAAGAGCCTTGGAGATTCCAATGCACAAGATGATTCCCTTACTGCTTTCTTTGCAGTATTTCAGAGAAGAATGTAGGAAAGAGACAGGATCCCTAGGTCAATTGTGGAAAAATACAAAAATGATATCACATTCATGGTTTCCACATATCATTGCATTATGGAGGTAGTAGAACCAAGATTAGTTTGGGTTCTTGAGTTAGGTTATGAGGTAAAAGAGGTAGAGCTAATTGGTTGTGCAGATGCTTTATTAAATAATCCTAAAGATAAAACAAAGCCAAGGTATGGGAATTTTGAAGAAAAATCTATGGAAGTACACTTTAAGCAAAAGGAACTTGTAATGAGAAAAAATGTTGGTAAAATGGTAGATGTCATGCATAAGGATTGGGTCTCTCCAAAGAAAGGCGCATTACACAAGAGAAAGAGCTAGAGTAGATAAGAGTGTTGGAGAAGTATCTGGGAGTAGAAGAAGATTAAGTAGAACAACTACCACTCCACCATATGTACAAAAGTTATTTGGGGATTTACCTGTTGTTGGAGAGAAGAGAAAAACTACCACCAGTCCTCTAGTAAGGGAGAAATCCCCTCTGGTTATGCATGACATGAGGGAAGAGAAGAAGAGAACCACCATTGTTGCACCACCTATTGCCCTAGCTAAAAGAAGAATGAAACAAAAAGAACCAAGAGAAAAGGATATTGGAATAAATGTTGTTGAAGAAGAAGAAGAGTTGGAAGAAGATGTGACCCCACTAGTCAAAAGAATAAAAAGTGATTCTTCACAAGGTGAAGCTAGTGCAAAAAGGAGAAGGGTTGACATAGTAGATACTAAAAGTGAAGAGGAAATAGAAAAGGAAAAAGAAGCATTTAAAATTCATATTAGGGAGAAGAAGAAGGAAGCCAATAAGGCTTCATCAAAGAAGAAAAAGATTTCAAAAGTAAAGAAGACTTCATGAAAAAGAAAGGAAAAGAAACAAGTTGAACCGGTAAGGCCTCACTCCCCAATGAAAATTGAGGCACTTCTCAATAGCATTTTACAAAATGAAATGTTGGCAGAGACCACAACATTATACAAGGATGCAGATGAGGTAGACAAGGCCACCATCATAGAAGCAATTATAAAATATTTAGTTGTTCTTGAAGTTGAGATGCGGAATATCAAGAAGGATATTCATGATGATATTTTATGGAATACTTTGATAAAAAAAAAGATAAGAGGCAATGCAAGAGAATGAAAGGATGAAAGATGAAGCCTTGTAAAGATTTGGTGCTCCACTTTCCAAAGATGATAGGGCCACATTGGTCACCATATATAGTAAGGAGATGAGAACCAAACGAAGAGTTAGAATCCTCATGGGAAAAGACAAAGGTGATCTAGAGAGAATTCAGAAAGAAATCAATAATAAAGCTGAAGAGATTGTGCAGAAGTTAGGATTGGTTCCAGTGGCTGAGGAAGAGATGAATGTTGACACCATTGCTTTAGAACCAAATATGGAAGAAAAAGTGTAGACTGATGATGCTCAACATGAACAGGATACTAATGATGAAGTTGGACAAGATAACATGAAGTGGAGGACATGGCATAAGGGAATTAAGAAGAGGCAATGATCGGAGAAGACATTGCAAAGGAAAATGTCATCACTCCTTTGATACAAAATGTTGAAGCTATTCCTCTGGAAAACACAAAGTGTTGAGCTAGAAGGAACCACGGACAACCTTCAAGCACAACTCCAAATTGTTGAAGGGATGCATAATTTTGTTAGGGCTCTCCAAAATGACGACTTTAGATGATTATAGATCAAATTTTTAACTAGAAGATGATTTTGTAATTTGCTTTAAATATTTTTCTCATTGACTATGGTGTCTATGAACCTTGTTTGGAATATGTGTATCTCTAGAGCTTCTATGATAGCAGAGTTATTCTCTAGGTGTTTGAAGAAAAAACTCAATGTATTTGCTACCTATTGTGTGGGTTATCTTTCTTTCCTTCTTTCCATGGATACTCAAGTTCCATATTTACACTTTCATGCACTTTTTATCGTAAGTTATCATATCTTAATTGCATTGTGCATACACTCTTGAGTTGGAAAGTCTTGACAACACTAGGCATGCCTTTATGAGTGTTTAGACATGTTACTAGATGTATCTTGTAAAATTATTTATGTGGCAAGTATATATCCCATTTTATTTGATGATTTGTGGGATGAACTAATTGGATTGGGAACTTGTAAATTACTTGTTGGTGAAACATGGTTGATGCATCTAGAGGGTATAGATGCCCTTTAACTCAAACTTATGAAGATTTGAAAAAAAGTTTATAAGAATATTTTATGTTGCCATATTACAATTGATGGAATTTAAAAAAAACAAACTTACACAAAAAATTTATACAAATAGATTGATGCAACTTTGACAATTATTACTTATTTTCAAAAAAATTGTTTAGACTCTAAATATTGTTTCTAATCTATATAATTAGATGTTACTGGAAACAACCATTATACAACTAAAATACTTTGGATTTTTTTTTCCTTATTCAAATTGTATTTAATGTTTTCTTTAATTTTGTTGTGCCTTACTATACACTCTTCATATAAAATTTCTTTATAGCTTTAACTTAAAAGGTTGACATTTGGACACTGTTTTCTAAGTTTAGTGTATATTTCTTAGCAATTTAGTAAAATCTTTGCTAAACCTTTTCAATGTGGAATTTTCCATAAAAGGCTAAATATTCTCATCCTCCATTACAATGAAATCGTACATTCAAAATATCTAGCGAGACCCACCAAAATCCCAACGCACTTTCATAGGTTGTTGCTATCAGAGGGCAATGCCTACAATACTTGGTGGCCCATTTGGCACGAGCGGATGCTCACTCAGCCCATTGAATGTGTTAGGTGGTTTATTAAAACCACCTCTTACAATTCCCTCACTCCTACTCTCAATATCCCCTCCCTCCTTCCACTAACCCTGCCACCTTCAACAACCACCACCCTTAGCATTCCAACAATGACCCCTTGAGCTACCTAGATAATTCTTGGTGGTTTTGGTTTCTTGGGTGTCCATTTTAATTGAGGTAAATTTAGTTTTGGTGGAATTGAATGGCTCTTCAATTTATTAGGGATCAAGCCTTGTTGAGTGTAAGATTCAGAAATTAATAACAATAAAGTCGGAATTGTATTCCAAATGACTTTGGAAGAATGGATATCCTCAATTGTAGAAAGAGGTTTCAACCTA
This sequence comes from Sequoia sempervirens, assembly GCA_007258455.2. NCBI lineage: Eukaryota > Viridiplantae > Streptophyta > Pinopsida > Cupressales > Cupressaceae > Sequoia > Sequoia sempervirens. The sequence continues at coordinate 461,803,313 of VDFB02000017.1, forward strand.
AGATTTTTACTCTTTTATTAAAAAACAAATTGATTTTATAAATGATATGAAATTCTCCATCAAATATTATATAATAATTATTTGAAAGTTGAAATAAGAAATCATTTATTTATTTTGAATCTTTTTAATTAAAAAATTATATTTTAATTTTATTAAAAAATCTAATTTATAATTACTCACAAGTACAGCTAATAATTAAATAAAAAACAATGGATACTATAGTACATGCTGCCTTTAAGATTCTAATAATAAATAGAGAAAGTGATAGATTACGTAGAAGCATAATTACATACGGCAATGCCTGTCATTGGGCGAAAAGAATGTGGGCAAAATTATCAAGTCAAGATTTTCTGGCCTTTTGTTGTTTAAAGGTATCTGAGAATTTTTATTTTGTTGTACTTATTGAATGAAATATCTGAAACGTTGACGCGTAATAATAGAATTTTTCATGATTACAATTAGACATGTTGTGGGCCCCTCGCGACTCCCATGGTGGGTTGCCATTTATAGAATTGAAATAAATCCAAAAAACCTGGTAGATAATCAAAAATTTGAAAGGCAATTTATAGAATATGTGTTAGGTAAGATCACTATCAAATTTAAGTTTTTGGATAGAAAGGGAAAAAGACGAATAGGTTATGTTTAATATTTATTAACACAATAGAGATAGTTTTTATCATTACAATATATTTATAAATTATTTGATTAGTTTTTTTTGGTTTGTATATTAGTTGGCTGTAATTTTATTTGATATTTTTATCTAAAAAAAAGTTAATTAATAATCATATAATTTATATTTAATTTTTTTATCTATTTCAAATGAGTTATTATTTATTTTGTCATGGTTTTGTTGGAAACAATTAATATATAGATCAAATTCTTCATCAATTTTTCACTTTAATTGACTTAAAAGTTTATTCCATCCTTGATTTTTGATATTATTATCATTTCAAATAGTAAAGTTGTTCAAGAAAATGTTTTTTTATTGTATCAAATGAATGGCCCAAATCATGTGAAGCACTTCAATAAATAAAAGGAAATTAAGTCATATAGAAAATCATATACTAGTAGGTTGAAGAAAGATGAAAATAATTGTCTAATTTATTTTTTATTTACTAGAGTCACTTCGATAGGTAAAAGAAAATTAAATCATGCAAAGAGACAAAGATGGAAATAACTGTCTAATTTTTTTTCTTACTATAACTATAAAAAGAAATTTTTGTTTGGTGAGGTGAGTTGCTATTTGTAAACCAATTTAATGCTTATGAAATTATTTTTGAACACTTTCTAGGCATATCATTGTTATTTTATATTCAATTAATTACAACTATAAGACACAATTCATTAATAATTTGTAAGACTTGGAATTCCTTTAGTTTTTAATTGTGTAGGTACTTATTGCATTGCAAGATAGCTATTGATACTTTTGTATGACATTATTCTTTCCTTCATCTAGGAACATTGTAAGTCTCTACTCTAAAAATAGCCCGACGCTCAATTTTTCATAATGTGTATATTGCCTTGTTCTATTTAAATTGTTTCAAATCCCATGTTGCTACTTTCTTTAACATTTTCTATCATGTTCATGTTTCTTATTGGAGTCATGAAAAAAGTATCCTTTCTACTTTTCCTAGCTTGTTTGGGCCCTCCTTGCAGGTTAGGCTTAATGTTGCCTTGATTTAGTGCTGTAATGTGGTTGGCACATTCACATTAGGTCTTGGGCCCTTGTGAACCAATGGATTTAAATTCTACCTTGCTAAAGTGTTGTGAAGTGTTGTAACTCGCTTTCACACTTTTCTAAGGTTTTATTAATCGATTAAGTATAATCAACCCCTTTTTAATCAAAATAAACATTAATCTTGCCTTGTTTGAAGTGTTGTAAAGTGTTGTAACACATTTTCACACTTCTCTAGGCTTTTCATTAATAATTGGGCTTTCTTATTGTTTAATTGGCCCTATTTTGCATCCACAAGCCTCATTTATTGCATATTTTTTAGGATAATCCCAATACCAATCATTAGCCAATCATAATTCAAGTATTTATGGCTTGTGTGGCCCAAATTTAGTGATCTGGGACTCATTCACCACCTTGGGTGAATGGGTCCCACCTAGAGTTTTGGGTCCCAAACCCCTTTTTACACCTTTCTAAGCACTTTTGATTTTTGCTCCCATACATTATGCTAGATGGGACTCATTCACCATCTTGGGCAAATGAGTCCCATGTGGCCCAAAATTAAAATAAATTCAAATTTCTGGCAAGATTTTATTCTCCTAGATCTAATGTCAACTTGTAGTATTGTAATTTCAAGAATTCTTGCATAATTGAGTATAAATACAAGGCTCTTCCTCATATTTGCACCTAGCAATCTAATAAGCAATCAAGTGTTGAAAAGCATTCACAAGAGCATTCAAGTGTCTTCAAGAGCATATTTTCAAGCATTCTAGAGCAGCATTCAAGCATCAATCATCATGTCAAATATTTGATACATCATGTTGTTTTAGAGTTAACAATTAGTGGTGTAGGATTTTGTGATTCAAGCAAGTGTTTCATTCAAGATCAACATCATTCAAGCAATAATCAAAGTCTACATCCATTGCAACCATTACAAGTATATTTACAACACCTTATTGCTAGGGTTTGGTGAGTTGCAACAATGTTATTTGTTCATCATTCTCCATTCTTATTTGATTTCATTTTAAGGATTGATTTCCAAAGTAGGGTTTGACCAAGGAAAACCCCTATCCACTAACCCCACAACATTTTCCCCTCTCCTTTTTGTGTGATTTGCAAGGCTAGGTTGCAGATTTCCTAAAGAGAAAGATTGGAGAAAAGTTGCAAATCATCCAAAGTTGTCAAAGTTTTCATTAAGCCTTGGAGAACATTAGAGAAGACCTACAGGTTGCAAATTGGAGATTCAAATCTGGAAATCACTCAGGAAGGACAGAGCAAATAGAGAAGAGCAGGATTAGCTTTTGAAGTTGCAAAAAAGACCAATTGGATTGATTCGCCACTTCTGGCAAATGAGTCCCAGTTCCAATCAATTTTCAAGATTTTGCAAATTCAAATACCCTTTTGTCTAAAACCTGTTCCTGCACAGTTTTCCAGAAAAATTGTACCGAATCACCCAGCTTGGCGAATGAGTCCCAGTCAACTTTAAAGTCATATTTTCCAGTGATTCAGATCTCCATTCATCCAGCTCTAGTTTCTCAGGTGCACACCTTCCTGTCTTCAGTTTTATGTTTCATTTCATTCACTTGTATAGATCATTTAAGGTTAGTTTGCATTCAATTAGGGTTTTTCATTTCGTCTTTCATTTCATTATCTTTTCCAAGTCTAAACTTGGTGGTGAACCCCTTATTAGATCATATTCAACCCCTAGGACAACCCTATTACAAGATCTCTTTCTCTTTTGCATTGAGATCTCTAGGGTTATCCTTGAATGGAATAGTTCGAAAGTGGGTGTGATACCACTTAATTACCCTTAATCCTCATCATACCCATTTTCATTGGTTCCACTTATTCCATAGGAAACACATATAAGAATATAAGAATAGTATATGCTGCTACATTAAGAAGGAATGCTTCATTTCCATCTCAAAAAGAAGTGTAAATACTTTATTTTATTTGATACTCTAGCATAAACTACTAATTAGAATGATATGGTAACAACATTTGGGGCTCAACAATATTTTCTTATAATAATTTGTACAAATAGATTATAGCCTTAGTTTATTTTTCTAGCCTTGTAAAAGCCATTTATTAGGCTAGTATAAGTGCATTTGTTAAGAAAAAATAATCTTGTATTATTTTAGATACAAGTAATAGAGATTCAGCAAGCCTTTCTACTTTGTAGAGATCATTAATTAAGGTGTTGCATTTAACATCATTTAGAGAGCAAAAATCATATATTATTCCCTCTACTAACCTAAGGGCTCCATATTCCCTATCCACATTGTAGAGACAAACTTAGTAGGGTACTCTATGCAATGCTATTAGGAGAAAGGTCATCTTGTATCATTTTCATGACTTTATTTAGAGGTATCAATCCTATCAATTTCATTCAGGATTGACTTTATTCATTCCTCGAGGTATGCTAGATCAAAAGTGGATTGAAAATATGACCCAATTTAACACATAATCATGCCTTTTTGAATTTTTATTGTAGGAATCCTCCATGTAAACTCCATTGATAACACTTAAACTCATTTCATTGGTAATGATTGATTGTAATTGATAAAATGAATTATAAATTGTATTTGATAGTTGCTCATGTATATTGTAAGATAAGAGGAGCTCATTAAATGGGTGATTAGCTATCTTTTGGAGGATTAACTCTTATCTTCATTCTTAGCTTAATCTAAAGTAATTTAGAAGGAATTCCTACTTTTTCTCCACTTATTCAAGAGTGGTGACTTGGAAGGGATTGTTATTTTTGTCCAACATATTAGTGATTAACAACTAGGAGTAATGACGTCTTATGGATCATATTAAACATGAATTTTACATCCCTAAACATTGATGTAACCATGTTCACAGTATATATTTATTAATGAATATTATTCCAAACACCAGTACAATTTCTCAAAATATTTCAATTTACTCAGTTCCATTCTCCCTTCTCCAATTGAAAATTTTCCTTTACTAGTAAAATCCTGCTAAAAATCTATCCAGTTTTAGTAATATTACATGCTTACTCGTTTGGTTGTTAAACTTGTCAATTATTTGAGTCTAACTAAACTAAGACTAATTGAAAACTAAAAAAAAAAAATTACATGAAAAATCTCAAAAATATAAAAAAACCCAAATTTGGAAACTGCAAAAAAAAACACAAAAATACCATTTTGAGGCCTTAGATGGTTGAAAATAGCCCTGAAAAATTGTCAAAATGTGCTCTAGAAAAATAAATTTGTTTGAGGGTGGACTCAACTCTTCGAGATGCACCTCCACATGAAATTTCAAATCAAACAAACTCCTAAGTCAAAAGTTATGGACTCAACTCTTCAAGATGCACCTCCATGTGAAATTTCAAATCAAACGAACTCATGGGTCAAAAGTTATGGCCTTCAGATTATTCTCAATCCATTCCTAATCATTAAGGAATCTAAATGTTATTAAATCTTTGCAATATTGAATTTAGAATCTTCTTTATCTAGTCTACATGTGGCTTGTGAAATTTACATGCCCTATTCTAATATAATGTTTTATGGACCATTATAGCTCAACATTGACCTTTTTAGCTACTCCTAGGGCCATCATTTTTGTGTGTTAATTTATGTGTTCAACCCTTTTTAAAGTGTTTTCATGTGTTCCCTAGTGTATGTTTAGTTTTTTTCTAGTTTATGAATTTTTTGAACACATTGTACTTGGATGCTAGCATGACATGCAAATGTCCACATGGCACACTATCATCACTAATCGTATGGTAATACAACATCTAATTTTGACCTACCAATGAACCTTCACATTCCAAATATTAATTTGTAACTATCATACACATAGTGCCTAGAAGTCCAATAATCATATTTCAAAGGTGTGAATGATGGGCTCCCCTCTTTTGTTTCCAAGATTTGTGCTTTCTCTGATGTAAATTTACAAATCCTTGGTACAAGCTTGAACTCTCCTTGGATCTGGACAACACTTTGTAGCTTCTAAGCACTTTTTAGCAGCTTTCTTGGCCTTTTCAACATCCTTCATTGTCATTGTAAAGATTGCTTTGCTATATTTTATCATCATCTCTTCTTTATCATTTAGCATTTAACATTGTTTCCTTTGACACTATTGGAGTTATCACCTCCCTTGTTCTTCCATAAATACTAGGGTGTTTCTCTTGGTAGACCAAGGATTAATGCTTACATATTTATCTATTTTATCATTGTTGTTGTTAGTCCTAGACACATGTAGACTAGGAATACACTATCCAATTTCTCCTTGTTCCATTGACTACCCATGGAGGTTGAAAGACCAAAATAGGGGCTTGACTTGAAGACAAGCTTCTAAGTATTTCCTAAACTTTTCATTTTTTCCTAACCACAAGTTTCTTATAGTCCACATCACATGGAGGTTTGCTTCTTCTCTTCCCCTTCTCTTATCATTTCGATATTTTATTCAAAATAGTTAAGATTAGGTTAGTTTTCTATTTTTTAATATATTTTTTTAGGCTTTCTATTTTGTGTCTTGGTTTCCTTGTGTATAGAAAGAATAGTTCTAGGTTAGAAACTTATGTTTTCCATCATCCTGGGATGACAACACACTTGAATTAGGTGACAACGTGTAAACTAGTATTTTGGCTATTGAGCTTCCTATTTTGATTTCTAGGTTCTTTATTATTTCAACATTTTTGTTTTATGATCAATTTTCTATTTTTAATTTTTATCTTTTGTTACTTTTAGTTTTCCTTGTTTTCATAACCCAACTCAATTAATGTAAAGTAATTTTAACATAGTTTAAGTTTTCAATAATTTTCTTTAATAAATCTTTGGGTGGGTAAGATGTGTTTCCATTTGTATTAGTAGTTGTCATAGTTCGAGGGATTAACATTTTGTAAATGATTGAACTATCTAATATAAGTCTCTTCTTCAACAAATAGGTATTTGCAAGTTTGTTTTTTCTTGTGTTACTTTCAACCCCTCTCTCCTTTCTCATGATGAGTGATAAAAAACGTTTCGGTGGTACTAGGGACTAGCTTCAATGGAGATATGATACTGCTGAGATAGATAGGAACACTAGCTACTCCTACACTTCCCACCTCTTGTTTTCAGTGATGTTTTTCAATGCACACTAGGCACTTTACCCAATTGCTTTCTATTCTAGAACTCTCCTAAATGAAACTTTTCAAGAACTTGGGCATTAGAGGAAAGGGCAACTCAACTAGCTAAGCATTGGGACAACTAGTAAGCTAGTAGAGTAGCTTACCCACCATCTTGTGTAGTATGCTTTCCACCTAGAGAGCTAGAAGTAGGAGAGACACCAAAAACAGTGGTAGGTTCAACATCCTCCATTACTAGAAAATAAGATTATGATATTCTTGATGTGATAGTAATTATGATTTTATAAAATGAAAGATTTAAAAAAAAAAAAAAAATATTACCTAAATGAAAATAATTGTAAACAAATATATTGATTTTTTTTGTTTTCTAAAAATAAAAAATGAGAATCAAATGAACCTTAAATATTTAAATTAACTATTATTTTTTAAATAAACTATAGCATAAAAAGTCACACTCTAAAATCTAAACAAAATCCAAGTCAATCCTTATTTATCACATTAAAAAGAAACAAGCAGACAAATCCCTCTGAAAAGACATCACCTAAATTTCAGTGAATTGACTACTTACAAAGCAAGTCATCTAACTGAACGAAACAAATCTATCGATCTCGCACAAAACTACTTTTGGAAATGCTCACAACAGTCAACAATTGTCCCAGATAGGAAGAGGACGAAAAATTTAAACGCCGTCTTATCTTCAGCTACCAAACCAATTCCATGAAAAGTATATTTTTTGCATTCACAGCTAGCACAATGTTGATTTTACCAAGTAACACTCTAAGCCTTCAAATGGTGAAGGATCCTTTGACCTGTTCGTCTGTCTTCTTAGGGTTTTTTTTAATCTCTTATAAGCTATGCCACGGGTTATATGGTAGGGGGCTGGCTGAAAAAACTTATACATCTCTTCTTAAACTATACCAGCTAGGTCCTATGGAGGGGCTTCCAAAAAAATTATATATCTCTCTTCTTGGACCATGCCAGGTATTATGAAGAAGGGCCTGCTTAATTCTCTCTGTTTATCTCTCCTTACTCCTTTGTTTTCCTGAGGCCACAAGTTGTATTTGCGTTATTTGCGCAAAAAATTTGTCTGCAGAGAGCAAGGGTGAGAGATTTAGAAAGGTGTTGTCTTCAGCTACATTAAAACAATGTCACAGACAACTCGTCTCCAACTTGCTGGAATTTACAACTTCTCAAAGCAGAAAGCAAAGGTGGAGAAACTGCAGGAAAAGATGCGAGGGATTGAGAACGTTGAATTGGGCGAAGATAGTTGGGTTACATTCGTGCACGATCCCAGTACAACTGTTGCGCAAATAAGTACATAGACTTCATTCATGATTCTATCTACTATTCTGTTCTACAGTTTTTGAGATTTTGATAAATATAATTTGGGGGTTTTCAGGTGTAAGGAGGAAGGGGGGAATTTGGTTTTCTTCATATGGGTTTTCTTCTAATAAAAAAAAATCTGGGGTTTCTCTGGTATTGGGAATTAGTGAGGTGTTTGGGGTTGGGGGGGGGGCCGGCTGTTTTCAGATTTAAAAAGTTTTGGGTTTTCATATTCAATAAAGATGATTTAAGTGCTTTTTGAATTAAATTGTGTGAGTCTTTTCAGAACATTTTGAATCACACCCAGTGATCTAAGATATAGTGTTTTGGATTACACTGTGTGATCTAAAATGGGTTTTCAAAAGATTTGGGATTTGGGTTTTTATGGCAGATATGAGTTTTTTACAGCCCATGAAATAATTTAAGTGGTTTTGAATTTAATTGTGTAAGTTCTTTGCATGAATGTTTCGGATCACACTCAGTAATCTAAAATGCACTATTTTGGATTATTAAGTTAGATCCAAAATGGATCTTGAAAAGATATGAATTTTGATGGTAAGCATGTTTTTACAGTCCATAAAGATGATTCAAGTGTTTTTTTGAATTCAATTTGAGTAAATTTTTTCATCAATATTTTGGATCACACTCAATAATTTAAAACATACAAGTGATTCAAAATAGATATTCAAAAAATTTGGGTTTTGATTTAAATCTGTAAACTTTCATACATCTAACATTTTGGTTTACTGAGTGTAACAAAAACATTGATGAAAATTAAAAAGGGGTTTTATTTTAATGAATATAACTTTGGGGGTTTTCAAGTATATGGAATCAGGTAACCTTGAATTTTTCCTGAATGATGATATAACTTATTTTGCTTTTGTTGTTGCTGTATAATCCAGGAAAAGCTCTGGAAGCTATGAAATTGGATCCCATTGAGACTCAAATTGCAAACTACTGATGATGGATGGTAAGCTAGTCATTGCTGTATATTTTCTTTCTTCCGATATTAAATGGTCCTTGTGACCAGAGCTGGTGTGTTCAAATATACTAAAAAGAACTGTCATCTTCTGAACCGACACCTTAACCCGGTGAATCCCCCTCTCTATTGCTGTTTAACTATATTTCTAAGAAGCTATCTGTGTTTCTAACTTTCTATTTAATGATTATAATATGAAGTCCTCATGTGTCTTTATTACTTTATGAATCTTCCTGTTTCTCATATTTTGAAAGTCCTCTCTTTAGAATGAATGATTATTTGCAGTCTCCTGTTTCGGTTTAATGATTTCTTTATGGTGTGCTTCAAGGCCAGGCCTAGTTATTACATGATACTATTATGTTTAGTTTTTTATGTACACAATGTGCAGTAAGGGCCTTTTATAGATTGGCTGATTCTAATTCTAATGGTAGATTTGTGCAATCTCACACTTTCTGTTTAATGATATTTCCCTGAAGTAATCCATTTTTATTTATGATTATAATATGAAGTCCTCATGTTTCTTGATTATCTTATGAATTTATGATTGTTCTAGGATTCCTCTGTTTCAACTGAATGATTACTTTATGAAGTCCCCTGTTACAATTTAATGATTTCAAGCTCATGAGCTTCAGAGGCTGACCCAATTATATGGTACTCTTATTTTTAGTTTCTGATACCCAGGGCCACTCCATTGGACCTAGAGTCTTTGTGTATTAAGGCCCTTTTACAGATATGGCTGATTCTAAATTAATGGTAGATAGATCTGAGCCTTGTTATATCCTATATGTTATCTGACACTTTCTGTTTAATGATATTTCTCTGTAATCATCTGATCTATAATTGCTCATGTTTCTTGATTATTTTATGAATTCCTGTTTCCGATTGTTTTAGGATTCCTGAGTTTCTATTGAATGATAATTTTAATGAAGTCTAGGACAGGTGGTAGAGTTAGCTTGAGTCTTGGGTATGCTTCCCAAGGTCTTGGGTTCGACTCTGAAGCCTAATCTTGACCCGATGCATCTGGCTCGGCAGACGGGTTGGTGCATCCCCAGGAATTAGTCTCACCTCTGCTCGTCCCATTCCAAGAATGTACCTTGAGTTGATCTCGGAATAGACCATTCAGAGATGTTGGGCTGAGACGTGGGAACACCCTGAATTAACCCAAAAAAGGATATAATTAATGAAATCCCCTGTTTGGGTTCAATGATTACATTCTGATTAGCCAGCGCCACTCCATAGGCCCTAGAGTCCTTTTTGGGTAATAATGTGACCTTTTACAGATCTGGCTGATTAGCTTTGAGCGTTGCTATGTTTGTTTGGTTCTTTGTAATCTCAGTAATTTAATAAATTTTTCATGTGTATTATGCAGGATCATCTGATGGATGTGGCTCATGAAATTACCAAATGCAATGAGATACAAAAGACTTCCGTATGATTACAATCTATACAGCGCAATTGAAAAAGCTTTTAGATGGATGAAAGAAACAACTTGATAATTGCTATTATTATTACTAATTATGTAATATAAAATGTTGATTTACATTTGTGTATGTTTATCCCGGGAGATTTGTTTTGACCCAGACAAAATAAAATTTTTTTCTTACCTTATTAAGAGAATGATGTTTATTATAAACAATAAGTTATTAGTGTAGGTACCCCAACAAATCTTTTTATTCTCCTGACCCAACACTGACTTCTAGACATGTTCTTCTCTGAGTAAGGATAATGTTGTTTTGTCATTTTGTACGATTACGGAATGATGATGACTTGCTTTTTATGGCTTCTGACCGATGTGACCGATATTCGATAATCTAATGATAATCAGATCATTTGTGCTGAAGCATGGAAAAAGTGTACTTGACAGTAATGGTCAGAAAGGAGGACAACTCTGATTCGACCGTATTTATTAATTAATTAAAATTCAAAATTATTATGTTATATTTTGGACTTCAATTAATTAATTAATAAATTACGTCAGATGTGCAAATGCTGGATGGACGTTCAGACAAGTCTATGATTAAACCAACAAATTATAAGATGAGCAATTTAAATATCTTAATATATAAATAAATATCACACAAAAGTTATCACAACGATAATCAAAAAAATATTATTAAAAATGAACAATGATGTTTTCTTTTCATGAATTTAGATTAATTGAATTAGGCCTAATATAAGTAAATGAGTACAATATGTCCAGATTAATTAAATATAGTTAGAAGTAGCAAATTAATTAATATATTTTGGAGGTCAAATTAGATGGAGAGTTTTATTTTACCTTTATAATTAAAAAATGATGTAAAATATATAAATATATTGTCAAATCTTAGAAATAGTGCCTTTTTAATAAATTGTTTGATATTTTATTATGTAATTTTTCCTTCTCAATGAATAAGTTTGTGGGTGTTCAATAGATTTGCAATCATAAATTTATATATACAAGTGCCCAAAATTGTTTGGGTATACATGGCAATTTGGTGATGGCTCGATGGTCTGACACATGACTCATGCGGTGTGAATAAACCTCTCAATTTATCCAACCTTGATGGAAGTGCTAAGTTTTCACTAATGTTACAAGTAGACAAAATAACGTTCATTGGTTTTCCAACCCATAATTCTATATTCTTGCATCTATTTTTTAGTAGGTATACATCCCTCCACCACAATGATATTTTTATGCATAGCTTTGCTAACATCTCTTGCATATTATTATGCAATCCCTATGAGAGCTCTATTGATCATTTAAGATGTTACACAAGTGGGAGGATTGATATTAGTCAATGCATAGGATCTTTCTCTATCCATTTTTCATCTCGCCATTTTTGTGCCATGTTTTTTGAGTGTACAAACCCTTTACACCATGTTTGATTCCTTGCACCCTCATGTTTAATGCCATGTGCCATACCTTCACGACTTCCAATTCTAGAGCCATATAGTGGTTGGTTTTGACATTTATCATTTGGATTCCAAACAAATTCTTAAGAAATGCTTAAAGTTTCTAGTTATCTATTTCTCCTTTTTGTTTGAATCTAATTTACATGGGTTTTTAGCTTCTTGTAGTGGCAATTACCTATGTTTGATGAAATATGGTGAGTTGAACTCTAAGTTTTAGTTTGTTAAGGAAGGTCAATATACAAAGTGATTCCAATTACTTAAGCCTAGACTTTGATGGAGAATGGGCTAGCAAGTTAATGGTTTCTCATCTTGAGAAGGAATTACATTATTGGTCATTAGGTTGGGTTTTTAATTTGTAAACAAAAAGTATCTATGTAGGTTAGTATTTCATGTTATTGGGTTTCATAAGTTAAGAAAAGGGTCCCTATGTGTGTAGTTTCTTTTGCACTTAATTTACCACACATTTCTTGGTCTTTATTATTATATTCATTTTGCTTTTGTTGTGAATCTATGTTTGTGTCATTATTATTCATTTGACTTGCTTATCATGCTACATCAAAATCCATCATGGAATACTGAGTAAATAGCAATATTATGTGAAGAGGAGGATAACAAATGTTCGTCACTCTAGAATTTTTCATTAAGCCCCTCACTTAGAAAACATCGATAAACTATGAGCTAGTAAATATAAATGAAGACCTATCATTAGTTGCATGAAACATATTGTCACCATTAAGAAAATTATCTTCATATATAGGAAAATGGGATGAAATATCACCATTAATAAATGCATCATAATCATATATATTCTACAACAAGTATGACCATTATAAATTTTATGAATAAAAGAAGTAATTTCTTTCTATAAAGGGAGAGGAAGCAAGCTCTAGGAAAGATACAAAATTATCATAGTGTTGAGCCAATGTATGTCTAGAACATGAAGCACCATCCTTTTGGTAAAATAATATGATTTCTTTCAAGGTTAATGGGTTTGATGCACTGAAAAATATATTTAGATCTTTGAGGTATGGAGGAATAGATTCCATATAAAGGGTTGGTTATAGTCCATGATTAAATATTTAACCATGAAGCACAAATAATGGGGGATTTAAAAGGTGACAATCAACTAAGGATCATATCTTAGGTGAAGGGATACAATGAATAAACAAATGTGAATATTAATTTAGTAAATATAAAAGTGCACACACATATATAAACTTGAAAAAAAATCTAACCTTAAAGGTTGGGCATGAAAGTTGTGAGTTCACCAAAATTAAGGGAAACAAATGACCCTTCGAACTACTTAGGTGTTAAATAAGTAGATAAACCAATTAAAGATGATTAACAATAGAATTGGGAGTTGAGTATGTTTACTGCAAGAAAGATAATAAAGACTAATATAACATTTGATAACAATAGAATGAGATGGAATTATGGTTGCATACTTTGAAATATTTGAAAGGTGTATTTTGATTGGTGTTACATCACAACATAAATCAACAAACTGAGAATTGAGGTTGGATGATGGATTTGATAGCTAATACAACTATAATTTGAGAGATTGAGTGTGTAGGAGACAATCATGGCAATGAACTTGTTAGAAGGGACAATATCATCTTTCTTTTTGTGTTTTTCTCATAAGTAGAATTAAATATTTCATACCTACATAAAGTTCTTGTCTATGTATATTCAAATAAAATAATAGTTGTGCTAATGAACACCATAGATTTTGCTATACGTGAAGGTTAAATTTTAGAACTTTCCTACACCTTAATTAGACCTTAAGGCTAACTTAGTAGTGATCAAAGAGTGGTAGTAGAGTTGGATGTTAATTTAAATAGAGAAGTTGATGTAATGGACTTGCAAAATGTTAGCAATAGATATGTGAATGTATTGTTCTAGAAAAATACTCTTTTATTGATTCTAAAATAACTTAGTGGTGACTTCTTTAAATATATATACTAAACACACAATTCAATATTTTTTATGCACACAACAACAAATAATAACCATGTCCTAAATTGTTGACTTTGTAATCCAAAAAAATAAATTTAAGAAAAATTAATGAAAAATACTCATAATTCAATTTAAAAATGAAAATATAATTTAATATAATTAATTTTTTTTAAAATATAATAAATATATAAAAAATACTCTAAATAAATTTAAAATAATAATAAAATATGAAGGGGTGGGGGGCCTAATTTGATTGGCTAAAACATTGCAAGAGGTTGTGCGAGGTCTAGTCTCCCCCAGTCCCCATGGTACAGGAGGTTATGTCGCACTAGCGTCACCAATCAAGTGAAAAAAGTTTACGAGACACACTACAATTTAAGAGGGCTCCCTAATTCCTAGTGTGTGTGTATATATATATATATAAGCAATAAAAAAAGGCTAAAACATTGCATTAAATTTATCAATCCAAAATTTTCTAAAGGAAAAAGTATAAAAGAACACTTTTCTCTCTTACAACTATAGTATCCCTCCTATAATATGACTTTTAATATTTGTATAAAGAGGTTTAAATATCTTGCTTGCGATTTGACAAAATTATATAAATTTCAACCTATCGTTTAAAATAAATTTTCAATCAGTTGGTTGGTTGTAGGCGATTATATCCCATGTGGGGGCAATCGCTTGCAATGGACCCACACACTGGATAAATGTATGATGTGTATTTAATAAAAGATATTTCTCAACAACAAATTAAATATACAAAAGTGTGATTTGATTGTTGATATGTCAATTTTTCATCATTTAATAATATCTGCCGATTTTTTTTTAAAATATTTTTTGGAGATTAATTTTGAGCCTTTCAAATATATGTGTGGTTGAATGTTACTGATGGGAATTCATTGGCTTTACAGAGCTGAAGAGAATAGCCGACTTCATCACATGGAGGAATCTTAACAGAAATCACAATGTAAAAAACTGGTGCTTCCCAAACATTATGAAGAGTGGTACACAATTGGATCTCATAATTTTGTCACAACTTACTTTTATATTACACGTTTAATTAATAGTTTCTGTTATTTTAAAAAAATAGTTTAGATAGTTAATTAAATTTCAATATTTTAAGATATAGGTTGATCAATTGGACATACAACTATTAAGAAATCTATTTTTTTTATAGTGATATATCATGAAAAGAGTACACTAGCCATTATTCAATTAGCAATCATTTTTATAAATTTGTATGTACACTTCTAATGTAATAATCAAATATGTAAATTTAAATGTATTGTTAAGATAATAATGTTGAAAACAAAGTAAATTACTGTAATTTTAATTGTGAATTATGTGTACAAAAATTATTATGTTCGTGTACTTACTATTATGTAAATGAAAATCGAGAAACCATAAACCTAGCAAACCATAATATTTTTCACATAACAACACACTTCTCTCTTCAATTTGACAATATTCCAACAACACATATGAGCCCATAAAAAATATATTATATATCTCCAATTTATAGTACAACCAAAACCATGGTTTCATGCAAAAACCCACATCCAATATGAAGAACATTTTTTGAGAATAGTAAATCACAATAATTGACAATATATCTAACTCATAAGTACCCCACTTGAGCACACCTCCCAAGGATGGCATCCAACTTCTTCCACAAACATACATGTGACCCCCTTGATAAATGTAAGATGCTCCATAACTCCCTTATAACACCTAGGAATAAAAATTGCCATAAATGACCTAAAATGAGTTTGTAATTGTCACCATTACACTTTACACCTTTCATGAATGCCCCTATAACTAGTATTCCAAGTCAACAAGAAGAATTAATTTAATAAGAGAATAATATCTCTCAAGATGGGCATCCAAGTACTCATTCTAGGATTATTGGTGTAAACATTAGTAAATTAGGATTACAATTAACTATCATAATTTTCTAACATTATCCCACTTTATATTGTACATTTTAATGACATCCATAAGAACCCTAAAACAAATCAAGTACATTATCCAAGACTCATAGCCTTCTTGCACAAAGAAAACTCACCATGCTCATTGGATTCATGATAGAATCTACAACATTATCTTAAGTGCCATTCTTCACGAACTTGCCACTATCTACCATAATACAAAAAAAATTGGTTTTATACATCAACATGCTTTGTACAAGCATAATACATGAAATTCTTGGCCAATAAAATAACAATTTGATTGTCACATTCAATTTTAACCACCCTAAAATCAAAAATAATATCTAAATAGAGTCTTTGTAACCATATTGCCTCCTCATGTAAGTGCACCAAGATGGGGAGCAATTTGGTGGCCAAAAAGAAAGATTTTTTCTAAAACATGTATATGCTATGTAAAATGTGTATGACCTCTATGTTACCAAAAATTAAGCCTTAAATTTAAAATTTTAAGAATCCTACTTACCATCCTAATGGTTGGAAGTTATTTTTGGCTCCTAAATTCATATTTTCAACTTAAATCAACAAATTCAAACTTCTTCCTCATCAATCATATATATTTTACAATAAGATTTGATGAAACCACCACCAAAACAACAAACTACTTCCTAACATTCTAACCATGCGATTTATTTAATATTTTGAATAAGTTAAGGCATTTATTTTTATTTTCTTTAAACAATGTCTTCATATTCCTCAAATATATGTATTATTTTTTACTTATAATTTTTTGGTTTGCTTATACAAGTTTTTAAAGAAGATTGTTCTATGATTCATTTTACTGAGCAGGAAAGAGGATTTGAATTTCCTGGGCGACAATGGGTGTCTGGTTCAAAAGTTGTTGGTTCTAGGTTAGGGGATGGCCTTTCTAGGGATACGACAGATGAAAATGCAGACGATGAACAAGAGGGAGCAGTGTTTGAGGACTGGGGCCCAAAGAAAGGCGAGGATCTAGGTGGAAAGGTGGCATCTAAAGGTAAGTTTTCCCCTAACTCTTCTTCGAAGGACGGGGCTTGTGGGTCTGGGTGCCTTGGAAACTAGGCTGAGGACAAAATTTTGAGGGATCACTCACAGGAGGATCCAAAGAAGAAGCGGGTTTCACTATTTGGAACCAAGTTGATTGGAAAATCCATTTTTCCTCTGATAAGCAATATTTCATCCCCTACAAGTGGGAAGTTTGCTATTCTTGTTCCTAACCCTGTAATAGACCATAACGTTTCTCTAATGGAGTCATCACTAGTTGGAAAGTTTGTGGGTCCACGATCAAATATTAAGGTTGTTAGGGACTTTGTTAAGAAGAGATGGAGAGTTAAAGGGCAAGTAGAGGTTGCGACCTTACCTAAGGGTTTTTTCTCTTTTGCTTTCTTTTGTGAAGAAGATAAACTGACAGTTCTATGTGGTGGTCCTTGGGTCATTGGCAAGTCATCTCTGGCTATCAAGAAGTGGTCCCCAAAAATGGATTTCTCAGATGCTTCCTTTGAGGTAGTGCTTATTTGGGTATGGTTACCTGAGCTACCACTGGAGTTTTGGAATGAGGATGTTTTCAGGGGGATCGCTATCTCCTTTAGGGAGCTCCTATCCATTGATGCTATGATTTCATCTAGAAAGAGGCTGGTTTTTCCCAGAATCTGTGTGGGGATTAACCAATCCTCAGATCTTCCCTCGTCGATTGAAATAGTATCAAATTTTGGAAAATGGACTCAAAATGTGGAGTTTGAGACTCTACCCTTTTTGTGTTTTACTTGTAAAAAAGTTGGGCACTTGGTGAAGAAATGTCTGAACAATAAGCCTAAACCCAATTAGAAGGTGGTCTCTAAGGAGACAAATATGGGGAAGGATAAAATAGTGAGGAAGCCTCAGGAGGAGGAGAATAAAGGAGACATAATTGGGGAAGGCCAGAGAGATAGTGGAGAGCATATCCCCAGTCCGGAAAAAAAAGAAAGATGAGGATTCTTGCAAAGGAATTGATAATATTGCAAACTTTGAAAGAGAGGTTAAAGACCCTAACAGAGCAAAAGTAGACTTGAGATCAAGGGATTCCTAGGAGGAGGATGAAAAAGTAGGAGGGAATGTTGTAAAGAAAAATGAGAGCTTGAATGTAATCCCAGATTCAATGAATGATAGTTTGGAGAAAACATCTTGTTCTAATCAGATCAAGGTAAGAGGGGAAAAGGATTCTAAGAAGTCTGGGGAGTCTCACTCTTCTAGTCATGATGAGCCTCAAAGCTCTCCAAAGATTGTGAAGTCTACATTTGGGGATTCAATTGAATCTCCCATGGGCGGATGATGTTAGCCACTCCCTACTAAATAGAGCTACTGCAATAGATGACATTATGGATGGGCAAGAGTTTATGGGTCTAGAGGATCTAGAGCTAGAAGAAGAGAGCCTATACACTAAAGTCGAGAAGAAGAAGAGTAGAAATGGGAATAATACAGTGGAGGTTTCTACAAGAAATAGGGCTAAAGCGGATGTGGGAGTTCTTAAAGGTTTGGGCAGAAAATCAACTAAATAGCATAGAGAGAAGGAATGCTTTCAAAACATTGTAGATGGAACACACAAAAAAATACTGGACTTATGCAAAACTCCATCCAAAAAATGAAGTTTATGTCATGGAACCATTCGGGGACTAAACAATTCACATAAACAAGAAATTTTGCGTAATTTTGCAAGGGACCATAATCCTGACATCTTAATTATTCAGGAGTCCAAAATGTCCAAAGATCGGGTGGAGAAGATTAAAATTTTTAAGAATGGTGGAGTGCAGTGCAGTAGTTCGAATGGTGCCTCTAGGGGCTTGGTGACTTTTTGGAACTAGGAGCACATTCAAGGCACTTCAATTTTGGAAGATGCAAATCATGTGGCCACTAGATTTAAGCATATCAAAGATGATTTTAGTTGGATTTTGTCTAATATCTATGCGCCCAATAGTAAGACTACTAGAAGGAGTTTTTGGAAAAGAATTGAGTCTTTTAGATCCCATTTTCTACATGAGAATTGGATTATCATGGGGGATTTTAATACACTTTTTCTAGGATCTAAAAAATTTGGTGGATCTCAGATTCAGTTGGATAGTAAGATGGATTTGATGGATTTTATCAATTCTCAATGTTTGCATGATGTGGACCTTAAGGGGCTACCTATACCTGGCCTAACAAGAGGGTTGGGAATGATCTTATTCAAGTTCGGCTTGACAGGGCTTTAATTTCGGATATCTGGTTGAAGGACTACTTTTGCTCATTAAATGCTCTCTCCATAATTGGCTCAAACCATTTCCCTATAAATCTTGTGGTTGAATCTGTGTCAGGTAAGAGAAATTTTCCCTTCAGATTTGAAAAATGTGGCTATCTCATCCTAATATATTTAATTGCATTCAAGAATGGTGGGATATAAATGTCAGTGGTATTGCCATGTTTAGAGTGGCTAAGAAGCTTGGTGAAGTCAAAACCAAGGTTAGGCCTTGGAACAAGGAGGTTTTTGGGGATATTTTTGAGTCTAAAGCTGCTATCCAATAGAATTTAAGGGACATTCAGGATCGTATCCATAAAGAAGGTTATGTGGGAGATTTCCTTCCTAAGGAAAATGAAATTCTTTCTAAATACCATGATATTATCTCTAAAGAAGAGGACTACTAGAAACAAAGATCTAGATGTGTTTGGCTTTCTACTGGGGATAAGAACACCAAGTTTTTCCATCTGACCACCATGAAACATAGGTCCTCCAACTGAATCGCCTATATTATGAAGGATGGGGTCAAAATTGAGGAGGAAGAGATTAGGAGTGAGGCCATTAAGTTCTTTGCTAACCTGCTTTCTTTTGGAGAGGAGTTGGATGTGGATGCTCAGTAGACTCTTATTGAGTCTATTCCTAATGTCTTGAATGATCATCAAAATAAACTTTTGACGGCTATCCCTTCACAGGATGAGGTCAGGAAGGCAATTTTTTCTTTTGATAAGGCCCCTAGCCCAAACGGATTCCCCATGTTCTTTTTCCAATTTTTTTGGGAAATTGTTGCTGATGATGTGACTAGTGTTGTTAAAGAGTTTTTTGGAGCTAGGAAACTGTTGAAAGAGCTTAATGCTACTTTAATTGTTCTCATACCTAAATTCCCTGGTGCTAATTCTTTTGATTCTTTTTGACCTATCAACTTATGCAATTATTTTTATAAGATCATCTCTAAAGTGATAACTTCTAGACTTCTTGGGGTTCTTCCAATGTTGATTTCTCCCCAACAGAGTGGTTTTGTTCTGGGTAGACAAATTATGGATTATATTATCATGATTCATGAGAATATCCACTCCCTTGAAGCTTCAAAAAACCAAGGCTTTTTGCTCAAGTTGGATATGGCTAAGGCCTATGATAGGGTGGACTAGAAGTTTTTGATTAAAGTCCTAAAAGCTTTTGGGTTTTCTGAAAGATTTTTACAAATGATATGGGAACTGATCTCTACCACCAGTACCTCAGTTATCATAAATGGCTCTCCTTCCCATTTTTTTAAGGTGTCAAGAGGAGTCAGACAAGGGGATCCCGTCTCTCCTAATATTTTTACTCTAATGGCGAAAAGGTTGGGGAGGCTCCTGCATAAAAAAGTGATGGAAGGCAACTTGAGAGGATTGAAACCTTCTTCGACAAATCTGGCCTGTTCGCACCAATAGTTTGTGGATGATACGATGCTTATGGGAAGTGCTACTATTGGTGAAGCCAGAGCTATAAAGAGTTGTCTTGTACATTATGAGGAAGGTTTAGGGAAAAAAATTAATAGAGCCAAAAGTTCCCTCTATTTTTTCAATACCCCTGAGCACAGACAGAGGAAGATTGCAAATATTTTAGGCTGTGGTGTTAATTCTCTTCCTTCTACCTACTTGGGTCTTCCTTTAGGGTCCAAACCTTCAAATTCTTTCTAGATCTCTTGTGGAAAATTTTAACAGGAAATTGGCTAGCTAGAAAGGGGCCCTCTTGAGTCAAGCTGGTAAAGTCCTATTACTTAAGGCTTCTCTTTAGAATCTATCCGTTTACACCCTTAGTTTGTTTAAGATCCTTGCTAAGTTTGCTAAGATTATTGAAAAGATCCAAAAAAAAATTCTTTGGTTGGGGGTTGAGGAGAAGAAGAGGATTCCACTGGTGGCTTGGGAGAATGTGTGCAGACCCAAGAAGTTTGGAGGTCTTGGCTTGAGGAATATCAGAGTGTTTAATAAAGCCCTTCTCGTAAAGCAGGTTTGGAGAACTTTTGCAGACACTCGTGAATGGAATGCTATTTGGCATAGAAAATATTTGCGGGGGGTTGAATCCTTTCAAGATTTTCTCAATTCTCATAATCTCCCCATTGGTTCTTCTCTATAGAACAATACCATTAAAGCCAGGAACCTAATTGGTAAAGAAGCTTGTTGGAAGTTGGGAGATGGCAAGAAAATCTAGTTCTAGGAAGATCAGTGGATTGGTAATGAGTGTCTATGCAATATTCTGACCTATGGAAATCATATGGAGGACTGTAAATCTAGGTTTGGTTATTTGGTCGAGGATTATTGGAGGAATAATCAGTGGATTGAGATCTCTTCAATTAGTTTGGATCTCCAGCCTCTACATGCCCTTCTTAATTTGGTCAGGCTTAGTTTGTAGGGTCGGGAGGACTCTATGGTCTGGAAGCTGTCTTCCTCTAGAATTTTCTTTGTCTCTTCTGTAGTGGCCTCTTGTTACTCTTGCCTCTGCTACCCTGCTTGGGATAAAGTGTGGGTGCACAACCTTACTCTGAAAGTCAATATGTTTATTTGGATTCTCCTTTAGAACAAACTACTAACTATTGATAATCTTTATAAGAGGGGGTTCTCCTTTCCTAATAGGTGTTACTTGTGTTGTGTTGAGGCTAAGACTTCCTTACATCTTTTCCTCCTTTGTCCTTTTGCTCATGCCATATGGTGTAGGATTATGTGTATGTGGGATCTTAGTTGGGTTTTTCCTGGAAATATTGTGGATTTTTATAATCAATGGAAGGCCCCCTAAAAAAATTAGGGACTAAATTTTCTTTGGAGCTACATCTTTCCTCACCTTGCCTAGGGTATCTGGAAAGAACACAATAACAGAATCTTCAGGGACGTGGCTCTCTCGAAGGAAGTGGTCTATGGTAAGATAACTAGAGCAGTGGTTGAAAAATTTAATTTTCTCAATAATAGGTATAAAGGAAAAGGAAAGATTAGCATGCAAGAGTATGAGATCAAAATGGTGGGAACTTGGAAAATTAATGTGGATGTGTCCAATATATCCAAGCTTACCAAGGTACCTAGAGATGGCATCTTTTGGAGTCTCCCTCCCCCTGGTTGGGTTAAAATCAACTTTGATGGTGCGACCAAGGGAAATCATGGGCCTGCCGGGAGTGGAGGGGTGATAAGGGATGAGAATGGTTGCTTTATTGCGGTAGTAGCGGTTCCCTTAGGCACTCAGACCAACCGTGTTGTCGAAGCCTCTAGATTTTTTCAGACCTTGAAGCTAGCTAGCCAATTGAAGTTCAAAAATGTTTGGATTGAAGGGGATTCAAACAATATAATACAAAGTCTAAAGGGCCTACAAAAACCCTCATGGTCTATAGAGAATTGGATAGACCTTTCTAAGGAGATTATTAATAACTTTGAGAAAAGTTATATTTTGCATGCTTTTCGGGAAATAAATATGGTGGCAGATTTTTTCACCAACAAAGTAGTTAAAGCTTAGAAAAAGATGAAGTGGCAGGGGTATGATGAGTTGGAGGCTAATGTTAAGGCCTTGATGATGCATGACCATGTTCACAGGAAGGTGCAATTGCCCATTCCCTTGAATGATGGTTGAGTGTCCTTCCCTGCAGTCTTGGGACTGCGAGTTAATGATTATTCTTAGTTGGTTGAGGAGCAATTACTTTATTTCCTGTTTGCATGTTGTTAGTCTCACACACTTTTTGGGCATTTTAGGTGCTTGTTTTGGTGAGCTTTTGGACTTATTCTATTCCTACCTACAATACGATGGGTGGCGAAAGTCGTAGGGTCAAGTCAATAAGCAATGAACAGTTAAGGAGTGATTCGAAGCTCTGGAAGAAGTTGGAAAATGGTGGCATTATTGTCTTCATTGAGAAACTCCATGGCTGGGACTTAGAGGTTACTAGGGATTTTTCTAAAGAATGGAAGGATGGTGAGATAAACTTGCTTGGTAGACAAGTGGTCATCAATGAATAGTTAGTAGTTGAGTTTACAGGCCTCTTGATGAAGGGTATCAAGTTCTACAGGGACAGGAAGCAATTCAACGAAGAAGTCAACAAATTTCCTAAGTTGGACGCTGAGAGGGAGGAGTTACGAAGGACTTCCAGAAGTTATTATGATTCAGACAAGATTGTATCGCACTGGAGGAGGGTCTTGAATGTGCTAATGGAGTATGTCACTCTGGACAACCGTTATACCAGAGTCTTTGGGTATCATTTCGTCCTCCTTAATCACTTCAGGCATGAGGTTAGGTTTTATTTTCCTTTTTATCTCGCTTCTCTGAATGCCAGTCTAAAAAGCCATAAACAGAACCCTACTAGGTATTCTATTCTTCATGAAGGATTGCTTGTCCTTATTCATGATCATTTTAAAGCCATGCTGGCTATGCCATACTAGACTCCTTCGTCTAAGGAAAGGGTTGTTGATAAGGGGAAAGGAAAATCTAGGGATTCTCCTCAGAAGAAGGGTAAGAGAAAGGTGTTAGAGGACCCCTCCTATGATGAGAATGAAGAGGGCTTGTAGTCAATTTTGTTCTCCAGCCACCCTGCAACCAATAGGGATGAGAGGCCTCGTTTCCCTATGGATCTCAAGGCAGGGGATCACTATTTCAAGGAGGAATAGGAATTTCCCACTGATATTCTTGCTATAGCCTGCAATGGGGCTATGGATAATTTTAGGCTGATGAGATAGGTGTTCTTTGAAATTAAGGAGATTAAGTTGAACTAGAGAACCATGAACAGTAAAATGGAGAAAGTTTATGAGGATAATAACAGAGGCAGTGGTAGTGGTCAGGCCACTGATTTATGGACTGCGGAAGAGAAGAAGTATATGGTTGAGTGCCTCAAGAAAATGGTGGATGAGTTACAGGATTTCAAAAGCAACCATGAAGGCAAGAAAGTGAATATAGAGGAGCAATTGAGGAACATCAAAAACTCTCTCCACAAAGTGTTGGTTATGAGCCATAAGATTTTAAAATCCACTACAAAGACCATGAATTCCATGGTGGAGAATCTGTAAAATTCCCATCATGTTAAAGCGATTGTGTTTCTTGATTTGGACAAAGAAGAAGGGTAGCCGAATAGTGGGGGACCGAGTAACAGGACCAGAGCAAATATGAAAAGGAAGGCAAACCAAGCTTTAGTGAATATCCAGGAGATCAAGAAGTCTGCACTTAATATGAACAAGTTGGAGCAGGAGGCGGTGAAGATCCTAAGGAACTTGGCCTAGGGGCAGGTTGTTTTGTGGTTTTTTGTCAGTTTTTTGCTGTGTTGCCCTGCTTTCCACTGTTTTCATCTTAGTGGGTAGTGTTTTGTTTTTGTTTATGCTCTATTAATGTTCTATCTTATGCTATCTGACTGTTAAGGGTTTCAAGATCCCTTTAAAACATGTTTGTTCCATAATCAAAAACATTAATAATTGTTTTTTAAATTGTTTTTGCAAGTTATGTGGCATATATGATAGAGATGCAATTTTCAAGATGTATCCTCTTGAAAAAAATATTAAAAAGCTTCAATAAAAAATTCATAATGTTTGTAGTACTCACTCTTGACTATATTCCTACCAACTACTTTAAAAAACTAACACAACAAAAAATAAATAACACACTCTAAATACTATGTTATATTAGCAAGAAAGTGTAGGACCTAAAATTGAGAAATGTAAATAATACCTTATATTTGATTTTACACCTTCTTTACCTACACTCCAAATGCCATTTTACTACTAATGGGGGATATTTTTATTTAGCCAATAAGCTACATATAGTGTGATATTTGAACATGAAACAAGTCTCATGCTAAACCACCATTGAATCATTGAAAAACAAGCTTTGGATGTCGTTTAATGGTAATTCAATTGTTGTTTAATGGTAAAACCTCCAAAACATCATATGAAAGCCCCCAAAATCTCACTTATCACATAAAAGTCAAATAAAGATTGATTTTCCAATTGGATGGGAACATTCTATTTTCATTTCTAGTATTTTTTCCAATTTGATTGAGAATTTTCTTTCTTCATTTACATTGCTTTATGTTTTAAATTTGCATGCAAATATTTCAAAATTAGATAACAAGTAATTTTTTTAAGGAAAAAACTTAGGTTTTTCTAAGTTTTTTTCATTCCATTATTTAGCACTTATTCTTAATTGTTTAATCTAGCCACATGAAACTAGAATTTTGCAACACATGGCATCCATACACACCCATGCACAAAAACATACTCTCTAACATATTAGCATATATAGTTTTCTGCTGGTGTAATCCTTCCACCTCCTTTAAATGCAAGTGCTAGTTTATAAAATTTATTAATAATACATTCCTTTACTCTTCTCATCATGTCAAAATAATATCTCAGTTTAAAAAAAAATATTGTATTTTAAAGATTTGTAAGGCCAAAATTTATCATATACATAGTTGACCTATGAAAAAAGTTATGTCAAGTTTTTTTTTTGTATTATATTGAACAAATCAAGATTACAAAGAATTACAACTAGTAGCTAGTAGCTAAAGATGAAAAATAATAGAATATAATGAGCCAACATAAGACCATGACCCAACATAACAAGAGGCTAATACTTGAGCTGAGACACTCTACATAAGTTCATATTACAATTGTTATGTAAGAAATACAAAAATCCAACATATCGCCATGACCCAACGAAATAAGAGGCTAATATTTAAGTTGAAGCACTCTACATAAGTTCATTTTGTAGCTATTTTGAAGTTGAGCCATAACCATTACATTTTTCTTTGAAAAATCTTGAAGTTGTGAACACAAATATAAGTTGTTTAAAGTTAGAATGACTGACATAAAAATTATAATTGAAAATTTGAGAGGAATGTAAATAATATATTATTTTTCTAGCTTTATATTCTCTTTAATAAAATCGAGAAAATAATATATTATTATTTTCCCAAGTTAAAAATTTCTTTGAATCAGATGGTGGGCCTGGCTCAATTAGCTAAAGCATCATATTACAGGAAAGAGGTCATGAGGTCTAGTTTCCCCACCATCCCATGGTACCAGAGGGTGTGTCGCGCCAACATCACTGATCACGTGAAAAAAAGTTTACTAGGTGTTTTTGTCACATAAAACTGCACCCTACTAAACAAGAGCTTAGTGTTCTAATGACACAATGAAAAAAACCTTGAGGTTGTGGGACCTTGCGCAAATGAGGTTGAATCTCCAGAGAAGGACGACTTCCTCTTCTGAACTAAATGCAAATGTGTTGTTCTAACCCAGCACATGAAACCTATCATTACCCTACTCTAACAAATCACAGAGGAAAATAGATAGAAGGAGAACATGAAATGAAAGGGAGGTGATGCACCAAGATAGAAATTAGTTTCTTCTTGCTTCAAAATAGCATTATACATCAATGAAACAACTAAAACACATACTCAAACATGAAGGTAAAAGGATTTTACTCAAACATGCAAGAGATAATGGTGGTAATAGTTGGATTTTATTAACATAAAGATTAAAAGAAATCTTTAAAATGGAAGAATGCAAAGAATGAGGTGTCTACAATAGAAGAACCCTAGAGAAGCTAGAGGAAGAACCCCTCAAATGAATACAGTTTTTGCCTTTATAGATCAGGCATAACTGAGAAGCACAAGTCAAACCCCAACCCTAACCTAACTACGGTTTCATAAAGATGATCAGTGATTAGGTTTGGAAAAGATCTAAATTCCTCCCAACCATAGAGCCACTGCCAAGCCATAAGGGCTCTGACATCTCGAATGAGCCCTAGATAATGAATCTTATGAATGCAAGGATGGAGCTCTTGTGAAAGCCATTGAAAAACTCTCTGACTAATACACTTTGACAGAGAATAAAGAGTTTGTAGCACATCAAGGAGTAATGGCGCCATCCAAAAATGAAAATTAGTGTTGAAAAGTTGTAACAAATCGATCCAAGTTGATCAAATTTGATATAGTAGCTGAGAATGTTATTGAACAATAAATTTTGCAAATCTACTGTGAACAAGATCAATTAGCCGTTGAAGTTTGAATGTGGACCACTAGATTGGAGACGAAGGGCTCAGATCGAACATCGAGCAAATTTTTAAACATATTCATTGATATTCATCTCACACACTAGCAACCAAAGAAACAACCCTCACCATGACACATGTCACCTTCCTACTAGCTCTCTGAGATTTGCACTTTTAGATCTACGATCACGAGATAGTAGGAAACAACCTAGATCAACTCGACAGCCATAGATATGCATCTTCTTTAACCACTAGGCTAGCGATCATAATAGACATCCTCCTTTAGCAATAGGCGACTAAGTTTAAAACATCAAGATGAACCATTTTACACGTGCATATACATCCTCTTAGTAGCACGTTCTTTAACCCTCCAAATCACCGAGAAATATTTCATTAAATATTTCTATGCCTCGAAAAGTCTAGCGGATGGCGGCAATGGTGCCACACGGCTATTTGGCTACCATCTCTCCATGAGTCCAAATCTGATAGAGGGTCTCCCGTGGGCTAGTGGGGAATGAATGAGATTCATTTCTCAGAACACATCTTAACCATTGATTTAATAACCTTTAGCCATTGGTGCCTTTAAATAGTGGTAGGGTCCACCATAAGGGTGGATAGGTGTCACTTTCCTGCCATCCCTCTGGCTTCTTATTTTATTAATTTAATCTTGTGGGCTAGCAGGGAACCAATATGGTGCATTTTGTGGGACTTCCCGGTATTACAAAGGCTTAGGAACATGAAAAATATTAAAATATTTATGACCCACATGTAATATAAAGCAAGATTCATAATGACTCAACGGGTAATGACCAGGAATACTAGGATGAAGGGGCCAGTCAAAACATGACTTCAATAGACATAAGATATAACTAAACAATCAAGAACCAACTATAGAGAGTCAACGTAGGAATATAACAAAAGTGTCTACTAAGACTAGGGGGTTTAGGGTATAAGCATATGAGGGTTTTCGAAGCCCTAACTTGTAGATTCAATTGAGGAACTTGAAACCTCAAAGGCCCAAATTCATCAAAATAAACATGGATTGCAATAGGATGCACACATAGGATCTCTCAGATCAGATATAAATGATGGGAATCCAAGGGGGGCATGAAATGTCAACATTTTGGCAATTTTTGTGGGATGATTGCCTGCTAATCATGGAATCTAGAGGCCTTATCTATCCATTGGGCATAGAGTCATGAAGGGAATTTACAAGATTGGATCTCCCAAGGGGAAAAAAAAACATGTGTGGCCTGCACTTGGAGGAAAGCATGAAAGCTAAGAGCATACGTTCCCTTAACGAGAATGTAGGATGTGCAAAGCACTTCATGGAAAGTAAGATATTTACAATATATATATACTAAACTAATAGAAAGAAAAGAATGGAAGTTTTCCTCTATCAAAGATGAACCTTTTGAAGGAGTTGATCTCCCTCAAAAATTAGTTGCATACCTCACCTATTTGTTGTTGGATATTGCTGATATGTGGTTGTCATTGATGTCAACACTATTAGCATTAATGTTTTTAAGGCTAGATATGTCGAGGATATTGAGAAAATTGTAATGGAATAAGTTGCAGGTTATCAGTGATGTAGTGAAGTTCAGTTTGTTGGTGAGCTCAACACATTGATGATCAAAGGTTATGGATTAAGGGTTTTGTTGTCGAGTATATCTACTTTATCCACGTTAAGTTTTAGAGATCCACATGAAGATTTGATCAAGTTATGAGCAATTGTGTTCTAACAGTCATTCTATTGCTTCAGTTGGTGTTCCTGAATAAAGATGATGTGATTCTAGTAAGCTTAGTTGTTGCGGATGCTTCTCTGGTGATTCATGATGTTTTTGGATGTTTCTAGATCATGATCTATCTGTTTTGCATGTTTGCATTGATCGTTGTGCTCGCAATTGGTGATTTTCTCTTGTGTGTTCATGTTTTTCATGTTCATGGCCGACAGGGTAATTGTAGCATGTTGTGGATATTCGTGGAATAATTTTTGAAGGTGTTTCATGTTTGAGGATTTTGTTTTGGGTCTTCATTATTTTGTGGCCGACATTGGTTGATTCACATTGAAAATTATTTATTGGTTTGGGCCGACAGTTTGAATATGTTGTATTATTTTGTTGAAGCCAACATATAGCGGTGTAATCTCTTGTTGCAAACATATATGAGTGATTGTTTATTCCATTTGATGGCATGTGTGTGTGAGATGTGTGAATAATATCCTAATCATTTGAAGGAAGAAGCAGAGTGTGAAGAAGAGTGAGTAGAGTGTGAAGAAGTGCTCATGTGCTTAACCGAAACTGTAATCAGGCATTAGCAGATGCTATTTTCTTAGTTCAAAATCTTGCGGATGTAATATGAATGTTTCTGTAAGACAATGTGTCTTCCTTTGGGCAGTAAGCCTTGTTGTATTTGAGCAGTGAGCTCTTGGCAGTGTGCTTGAATGCATGTGCATTCCCCATTTATTCTTCTTTATACTTTTAACATGGTATAATCTTGTGGACTAACCTCCATCGTGGTTTTTCCCCTAATAGGGTTTCCACATAAAAAATCTTGGTGTTATTTTTGTTTTTGATGTGTTGATGATTTATGCTTCCATGGTTACTAATCAGATCTAAGAATAAGGTTAATAAGTTTAATATGTTTAAATTTATGTGACAATTGATTCATCCCCCCTCTCAGTTGTCTACCCTTGTGTTTCCAACACTTACAACCATTGAAAACTATTGCCAACATGCATGGAAATGCACAAAATGCTTGCAAGGTGAAGGATTTCTTCACTGTGAATTTTTCCATTGCAAGGGAACCATATGATGCAAGTGTTAGATTCATCTAACACTGATGTCTCAGCTAAACATACAACAATAGGGGTGAACTTTAAAGGCAATTCAACATCCAACAACCTTCTATAGAGGAAAGAGAACTCACCTCACAAAAGGATGGGCTAATGCTATCACTACTGACCTTCTCAATGCATGAGTTGAACAAAAATAGAAAGTTTCCAACTCACATGGCGATGCAAAATATGCCAAATCTGATTTTTGATTTGCACAAGGAGTCTCTTTTCCATGCACCTCAAATGAGAAACTTTGAAACTTAAGCGTACAAACAAATTGAGCAACGAGAGCATCAATCTCCAAACAAATGTGTGGTTGCTCAATAACTAGAAAATTATTTGCATTGATGCACACTTCATCAACACAAAACTCGGATTTTTGAGACAATTCAAGTGAAGAATTGAATTCTTCAAATTGCCTCTTGATTTTAATTCTTTCTTGGCAACTAGCTGCAATAAAATAAGACTTGTGGCATGTAATGGTTACCATGTCCTCTACTATTGCTTCATTCCTATACTAGTGTCCGCAAAGTTTCTCTTTTTGGGGTGAAAGATTGACATCCAAGCTTAAACAAAAAGCTTCTAAACCATCCCAAAAGAGGTCCTCCACCTCATAACTGCATACCACAATAGATTGGGTATCTTCATCCAAAATGATAGGGGCTAAACACATCTATTTTTGTTGTTCCAAAACCATGAATTTGTCTTCATCCATCAAACCCAAACCAAGTTGTTCAGAGGCTTCAACTGATGTAGGTATAGCTGATCTATCCTCCTCATCTTCAACAAAACAAGTAAGGGCATCAAATGAGAGGACCAATTCCTCTATTGCATCAATTTTTTCTACCTTTTTAATGTCTTGTTGCTGCAACACTATTTCATCTTCAATTTTTTCTTGCAAAAAACCAATACACTCATTTTCAAGAGCACATGAAGGCTCCACAACAACAACCTCCTCAAGGATAGGTTCTTGTGAGGACCAAAGGCTTGCAAAACTCAGGCTCTCTAACATGCAAGATCCACTTGATGGCACAAGAGGATGAATAGGAGTTTCAAGGGGTTGATTGGGATTCTTGAAACTAAATTTTTTCTTGCAAACCTCTTGCACAATAGGATGCTCTAAAACAAAAGGAGGGCTAATAGAAGTTTCAAGAGGCTTGTTACATTTCTTGAAACAAAAATTTATGCTTTCTTACCTCCTCCTTAGCAAGTTATTCTGAAACTAGTGGAGGTGTTTGTTTGAAACTAGGCACACAAGGGGCTACCTGAGTCTCGAGCATTTGTGCTAAGACAAGGGAAAGTCTGATTTTTTCTTGCCTAGCAATAACATCATTTGTTGCAAACTCTTCTTGTTGCTTTATTCTTTGTGCCTCCAACTACTGCTCATACCTCCTCTGAGCTTAAATTTTTTGTTGTTGTGCATAATGAGCTTGGTGGAAAAACTCATCATGACATGGGAAATAACATTGTTTCTTCCCTTGATAGGCTTGATTTTCCCACTCCTCCTATTGTAAGTCAAGATATTGCTACTCCTATAGCTCAACAATTTTTTTAAGGAGATCCTTCACCATGGACATGAGTTCACTCTCATTTTTGGGTTGAAAGGAAGAACAAGGAGCCTTTTGTTGTCCCCGAATCACACCTAGCTATCTTTTGAAATAAAGAAAAATGCTTGTGATTTCACTTGCACTTAAACTATCAAAATTTTGGGGCTGACTAGGAGAGGAGCAAGGCTTATTTTCAAAGTGATAAGTCTCTTGTGGCTATTGATATGAATGTGTAGGCATTCAAGAAGACTGAGCAGGGTGGGGTGGGTGGTTTGCATTTTGAAAAGATTGAAAACCCACAACAATAGGGTTTTGTGGAATGGAATGGGAGGCATAACTAGCCTAATATGTCTGATATGGAGGTGTAAGGTTAACATTATCATGATATGGGGGAGTGTACATATGGATTCCTCTAAAACTTGACATTATTAAGCATGGGAAACACTTCAAAAGTTACAAAATAAGGGAAAAGGACTACCCAAACAAAAAATTTGGGTACATACCAAAGAGTCAACCAAAGATATACCTTAAAAAGTTGCTAGGTGCTTGTAGAATTGCCTCCAAATGCTGAAATGTTGAAGAAGGAACCATTTCTTCAACAACATGAAATGGAACTAGGCTGCTTAAACCAATTGATTTGAAATAGAGTCAACATGGTGTTTGAAGATATGCCTCAAAAGGCAAGATGCGTTGAAGAAAACACCAAATTCTTCAACGAAAAGGAGTCCCACTAGGCGTGCCAAGAACTTTTTTCACATAAAATTGCACCCTACTGAACAAAAGTTTAGTGTTCTAATCAAACAATGGAAACAACCTCGAGGTTGTGGGACCTTGCGTAAATGAGGTTGAATCTTCAGAGAAGGTAGGCTTCCTCTTCTTAACCAAATGCAAATGTGTTGGTCTAACCCAACACATGAAACCTATCATTACCCTAATCTAACAAATCACAGAGGAAAAGGGATAGAAGAAGAATGTGAAATGAAAGGGAGGTGATACACCAAGATAGAAATTAGTTTATTCTCACTTTAGAACAACATTATACATCAATGAAATAACTAAAAAACATACTCAAACATGAAGGTGAAAGAATTTTTCTCAAACATGTAATAGATAACAATGGTAATAGTTGGATTTTATTAATATAAAGCTTAGAAGAAATCTTTACAATGGCAGAATGCAAAGAATGCAGTGTACAATAGAAAAACCCTAGAGAAGCCAGAGGAAGAACCCCTCAAATGAATACATTTTTTGCATTTATAGATCAGGCATAACTTAGAAGCACAAGTCAAACCCCAACCCTAACTTAACTAGGGTTTCAGAAAGATGAACGCAAATTAGGTCTAGAAAAGATTTGAATTCCTGCCAACCACAAAGCCACTACTAAGCCATAAGGCTCTGGCATCTCGAATGAGCCCCATATAATGAATATCATGAATGAAGGGATGGAGCTCCCATGAAAGTTGTTGAAAAACTCTCCAACCAATACACCTTGATAGAGAATAAAGAGTTTGTAGCACATCAAGGAGTAGTGGTGCTGTCTAGAAATGAAAAGCAATGTTGAAAAGGCATAAAAAAATGATCCAAGTTAATCAGATTTGATATGGTAGCTGAGAATATTGCTAAACAATAACTTCTACAAATCTATCGTGAACAAGATCAATTAGCCGTTGAAGTTTGAATGTGGACCACCAGATTAGAGATGAAGGGCTCAAATCTTATATTGAGCAGATTTTAAAATACAGTCATTGATCTTCATCTCACACACAATCAACCAAAGAAATGAGCCCCACCGTGACACATGTCACCTTCCTACCATCCCTCTAATATTTTCACATTTCAAATCTACAATTGTGGGCTAGCAGGCGACCACTTAGATCAACCCAATTGTAGAGGTAAACTAATGTGTTATGGACTTGGTAAGTTTTATACAATTTAGGGATGTACCAAGCTGAACAGTCCTCTTGACATTGCAGACCTACATTAAATTATCGACCAGGGTGCATAAACTTATGATGGCACTCCACTATATGTGTCCTCATAGGATTTTACTGAACTAAATGACTTTACTCTAACTTATTCAAACTATTCTACTTGCTGAATTAATAGAATTGTAAAAATAGTGAAAGCAATTATATAACCTAGTGGCTACGGGTACCTACAGCATAAGCTGTAGGTGTTTTCTAAAAATATTTGAATGAAAAATCAATCTGAAACTGTCTAAAATGATAAGACAATCAATCCTAATCTCCATATAACTATTTTCTATCTATGTTCATGAAAAAACACAACTTCTAACTTATCCATAAGCCATACTTGTAATGCATGTATAATATAAAGAAAACAAAACTAATGAAAGCATATAAATAATTGAAATGTAAATGAAGTGATGAACAGTACCTGAGTGGCCAGCTTAGAAGACTGCTTCACTTAACTAAAAACAAGATCTAATTCACATTGTCATATAATCCATAAGCCATACAATGCCATTCATTATACAACACCAGATATTAGATAGAATCTTTCTTCATATTTTATTCCATAACTTCATTGTAACAATTTATCCTTGATCAATTGAAAAACTACTAATTGCTGAAATTTTGTAACAAAATCAACAAAATAATCTATGAGCTCATTACCTGACTTTATAAAAAATGGGGAGAGTCTTATTTGAACTGCCAACTAACTAACTAACAACAATCGTAAATCTCATTCCTAGATATGAGGAGGTGAAATAATGATTTGACTTATTCTTCTAACTACCCTCAACTTTTCATTTTGCTTGTCCTCAAGAAAAAATACCAAACTAGATCACCTAGGGAAGAAGATTATAAAACAAAGCAATCTGCTTGAGATCCATGACTGTATTGACTCCCTGACCCTGTTTGAGGTAGAAACCTTTGTAGCACACAAGCTTGTTCATCTTGCTCAATTTTGCATCCCTGTATTAATCTATAATCCATCTAGTCCAATGTGGAATTGGGTGAAGTAAGATAGAGGTTGGTAGGTCAATGGAAGCCACTCTACTCCCCTTACTCTTGAGAGCTCAATGTACTTATGTATCCTATCGAACATGCTCATAAAATTGTAGGAGTGAGGATCCTTCCTCTTTAACTCTAGAGTTAGACTGTCCCACCTATTCCTTACATATATGAGGCAGTTTTGATGAGTGGTTAATGCCAATTGTTGAATCCTTCTATAATCTCTTAGTCGTAAGTCTGTAATTATTTTCCTTGGCCCCTTATGAGAAAGGAGTCTCAACCATTGAGAAACAACTATGTCAGGATTCATTGCTTCCTTCATAATTTGTAGTTCCATTGTCTTCTCCTTTTCCTCATACTTCTCCATTAACTCCCCACGGAGCTAGTCATTTATGAAGTAAGACGCTAGAGCTCTCACTTGCAAATACCCAACATAAAGTAGAGGATTCCAATCAGTTTCTTCTGCCCTCACATAGTTATGCAAATAATATTCACATATTTGGTCTTGCTCCTCCAAAGAGATGTTACTAAAGAAAGTGAGAAAACTATGTCTCCTATCTAAAGCAAAAGACTAGTCATTAACAAACTTATTGAACTAAAAATTGAGAAATTTCTCCTTTAAAAATAGTGCATAAACCTTAGATAGAGGTCTACATTCAATTATCTGGATAGCTCTATCAACTACCTTTTTCAATTTCTCCTCTAGTCTTTTTAATTCCAAATTCTTAGTTTCATTCAATATTTTCTTTTCTTTTTCGCAGTTTTCTTTTTCTTGCTTGAATTGAGTAGTGATTTTAATCAATTCAAACCACAAAGACAAAGTAGTATGGTAAGCTGGTGTTTTTGCAATAGGGGGCTATAAATTTAAATCAGTTTCAAACCCCATCTTACCTTCGGCCATCTGTGCTAATAGATCCAATTTATTTCCATGGCCATAGGTCTATACTTTTTCTTCTAACTCTTTGATCCTCATTTTCTTTTCCTTGTATTTTTGTTCATACCCTTCTACTTGTTCATCCAATTGTTTTATCCTATTAAGGGCTTCTTGAAGTTTCTTTATGATGTTTTTTTCCTCTAACAATTCCTTTTCTTCTTCAAAATTCAGATCATCATTTTCATTACTTGTGGCATAAAAAATTTCCCTAAGAGAGTCACTAGGAACTATCTTTTTGGTATTTTTAGCAATAAAAGGATACTCAGAATTAGAGGAAGATGATGATACATATATTTTCCTCCTAGCAGGTGCATCAACATTTTCAGTTTGAACATTATCATGTTCATCTCTTTCCTTATTTGTGTCTATGTTAACCATCATTGGAGTTCGATGTTGATGTTCCTCAACCTTTCCTTCTGGAAATGGTTCCTCCAAGTCCTTCTCAACTTTCTATTTTCTTATCCTTCCTAAGTGGCGGGGAGTAGTCGTTTCCTGAATAACTCTACTATCCTTTCCCTTTTTATTTTTATTTTTCCTATCTTCATCCTCCTCCATAAAATTCTCCTACCTAATAGGTCCTCTCTTCTTCCTCTTTCCTTTTGAGGACATTGATGCAATACTTCTTACTCTAGGGTTTTTGGAGGATGAGGGTTGCTAAGTTTCCACAACTAGCATATCATATTTGTCAGTCTCACTTTGGCTGTGGGTAGGTGAAGCAAATGGTGAAATAGGGGAATTCTCTCTTTCAGGTTCATCATGCCCCAGATCATCTTCAAGGTTAGGCTCAGGTAAGGGTTCTTCTTCTGCTTCAGGTGCCTCAAGCAACTCAATAATTTCCTTGCAATCTTTAAAAGCATCCCAATTAACCTGGGGATGTTGAATCCTCAAGCTTCTCTTAACTAATAAATTTATTAGACAATGGTGAGACAATGTAGTGTCATCTTTCCTTCTCTCGTACTCAAAGGCCATTCTTTTTAGCATGTTATATAGAAAATTGGGCACATTGAAAAATTGATCATGTCATAAATGGTTCAACAATTTGAAATGAACAGTATACAATAGATTATGGCGGCCATCAAAAGCAAGGTATTTGATAATATAAGCAACACATTTCCCCCAAAATAACGGAAGGGAAAGTCTTTTAGTACCTTGTGATGTTGAATCAAATTTTTCACCTCATTCACAGAATGCTTCCCTTGCTGTAACTGCATCTGCACAAGCTGGGTACTCGAAGCCGGTGCAACGTAACCCCATTACTTGAGCAATTTCCATCTATGAGCCATCTGCCACTAATCCTTTGACTGTTGCTTCATCGTACTTTAGCATGGAAAAAAAATCCTTGACCATCATTATTGTATTTTGTCAAATTCAAAAAATAATCCAACCACCCCACTCTGGTGAATAGAGGTATAACCATCATATCCTCTAATATTTCTCTGTGAGAACATGGTTCTCTACGAATGACATCACCTCCCATATTCTGCCAATTCTGGTAACCTCAAGAAGTTCAAATCCTACAATTTCAACTTGACCACCTAAAAACCCCCAATCAACTACTTCTCCAACTATCTTCTTAGTACCTGATACCGATAATCCTTCAATCCCAGCTCAATAAAGGATTCAAACTCTATTTCTTAGCTCATCTCAGGGAAGAAATCACTTTTATCGAAAACACAGAGAAGGTTTGCTAGTTTTAAAAGGATGGTATTAATGCAACCTGACAACATTGGGTGGTAAAATCAAATAATTGATAGCGAAAATTATAACAATGATACCCCTCCCCCCAACTTAAAGTGAAGTGACCACACTTCATATGAAACTGGGTTAGGGTGATAAAATTTGCATGCACGGTTTAAACAATAAATAATGATGGATGTGAAAAGAAATAAAGATTTAATTACATGAAGTTACCTTTTATACGTGCAAAATGGAAAGTAACACTCAATGTAGTAATGATTTGAATAAGGCACATAACACAACGTACAGGTGATGTGATTCACATTGATTGTATAGAAGTTGATGAAAGTAGTGGCTATACCATCTACATGCACTTTACTGGAGAGTAAAGGACACATGTGTGCAATAGCATAATTTGTGGGAAAATAATTTGAATCCACCAAGTAAGTGTAGCTATAGGTACATGAAGCACAACACCCAATTGAAATGTGAATGTCAGGTCTCGTGTGATCAGGTTCCAAGAAATTAAAAGTACAAGTCCCTCCAAAGTGAAAACATTGTCATTATAGATATTATGTAGTGTGTGCATGTGATTTAAAGCATGGAAAAGTAGGCCTGAGTAATCTAAGAGGCATATTTGTGTAACTCAACCTCTATATTATCAGACATGATTGGTAAGTGGCTTCCTTTGAGAACATCATCTTGTGGAACAACATCCTGTGTCATAGATCCTGAATCAACTGAACTGTGTACACCATATTCATCCATCAGAGATAGGATGAAATCATCATGCTCAAGTGCTTTCTTGTATAGCTTGAGTCTATGTCCATTAACCATTAGAGAAAATTTTATTTCATCAATAGTTTGTAGTTGAACTATACCATTAGGGAAGACTTGCTTGCTCATAAGGTCCTAACCATCATGATTGAAATTTTCTTGGAAAATATTTATACCTAGAATCATACAGAAGTGCCCAGTAACCAACAACAAATTCCTTAGTCTTTATGTACTGGTCATGCCATTTAGTTCTTTGTTTATGAAAAACCTCTGTATGGTGCAATGCTTGCAATCTGATTTCATCTAGGGCATTTAAAGGTTGCAATCTTTCCTTCTGAGATTTTGTTAATTCTGACCCTAGATCAACGACTGTACATAGGGTTTTGTATTCAAACTCAATGGGTAACACAACCATTTTGGGATAAACTGGCTCATAAGGGGTAAACCATGTAGTTGTCTTCCAAGTAGTTCTATACGCCCAAACAACTTTTGGTAATCTGGATACCCAATCTCTCCTATGAAGTTGTACTATTTTTGTCAGTATGTTCTCAATCTCCCTATTGGTGGCCTCAACTTTTCCATTTTCCTGAGGATGGTATGGGGTAGATTTCTTATGCCTTATCTGATATTCCTTAACTAGCTAAGCTATGAGGTCTGATGTGAATTGGGGCCCTTGATTAGTCACTATCTCTTTAGGAACACCATACCTAGTGAAGATTTCCTCATATAGGAATTTGGAAACATTCCCATCTCTGGCAAACTGCAGTGCCTTTACTTCAACCCATTTGGTCATGTAATCAATACATACCATTATATATTCTTTGTTATTTGAAGTGGGAGATATAGGGCCAATAAAATCTAGCCCCCATTTGTCAAAAGGAGCTAAGGATAGTTGAGGTTGTAGTGGCATCTTATCACTTCTTGTAGGTCTCCCCATTCCTTGGCATCTGTCACAACTCCTAGTATATTTAACAAAATCTTTGTGAAGATTTGGCCAATAATACTATGTTGTCAAGATTTTAAAAGTTGTCCTCTTGGCTCCAAAATTTCCACCGTAGGGTTCATCATGGCATGCTTTTAATATGTCAAACACTTCATCCTCCCTGATACATCTCCTCATAATGTTGTCAAGACTAGTGTAGAATAAGAATCTAGAAATCCAAGAATAGGGAAAACATTTAGGAACTAGCTATCTTTTCTCTCTAAGAGAGAAGTAAGCTAGAAATTTTCCTATTACCAAGTAATTAGCTATATTAGCATACCATGGATGATCTATATTCAAACCAAATAAGTGTTCATCAGAGAAAGAATCATCAACTATCCCTTCATTAGATGGTGTGGGCATTCTGGAAAGAAAATCAACATCCACATTAGCTTTTCCTCGGCAATGGTGCCAAAAATGTAGAGGCAAACTAATGTGTTATGGACTTGGTAAATTTTACACTATTCAGTGATGTACCAAGCTGAACAGTCCTCTTGACATTGTAGGCCTACATTAAATTATCAACCAGGGTGCATAAAGTTATGATGAAACTCCACTATATGTGTCCTCATAGGATTTTATTGACCTAAATCACTTTACTCTAACTTATTCAAACTATTCTACTTGTTGGAATTAAAAAAATTGTAAAAGCAATGAAACCAGTTATAGAACCTAGTGGCTACGGGTACCTACAACATAAGCTGTAGGTGTCTGCTAAAAATCTGTGAATGCAAAATCAATCTGAAACTATTTAAAATGACAAGAAAATCAATCCTAATCTCTGAAGAACTATTTTCTATCTCTGTTCATGAACAAACACATCTTCTAACTTATCCATAAACCATTTACTTGCAACACACGTATAAGATAAAGAAAACATAATTAATGAAAGCATATAAATAACTAAAATGTAAATGAAGTGATGAATAGTACCTGAGTGGCCAACTTAGAAGACTGCTTCACTTAACTAAAAATCAGATCTAATTCAGATTCTCATTTATCCATAATTCATAAAATGCCATTCATTATACAACACTAGATATCAAACATAATCTTTCTTCATATCTTATTCCATAACTTTATTGTAACAACATATCCTTGATCAACTGAAAAACTACCAACTATTGAAAGTTTGTAACGAAATCAACTAACTCATCTATGAGCTCATCACCCGACTTTATACAAAATGGAGAGAGTCTTATCTGAACTGTCAACTAACTAACTAACAACCATCATAAATATCACTCCTAGATACAAGGAGGTGAAATAATGATTTGACTTATTCTTCTAACTAGAAAAAGAGACCTATTCAAATAAAGACAACTTGCATGTGAAACACATGGATAACTTTCCAATATTTAAGTGTTGGAATGAAGGAACACTGAGAGGGGGGGTGAATCAGTGTTCTACATTTTTTAACTTTATTAATCTGATCTTTAAAACACTTATAACATTCCACCAAAAGAAAGATGTATGAACATAAAAAAAGAAACCATAACACAAGGATTTTTACGTGGAAACCCTATTAGGGGAAAAACCACGGTGGAGGTCAATCCACAATATGATCTGAGTATACTCAAAAAGTGTTTACAAGAGGGGAATGCACATGCATTCAGGCACATTGCCTAGAGCTCACTGTTCAAATACAAAAAGAAGACTCACTGTCTTACAAAAGTATTTGGATTATATCCAGAAGACTTGAACTAACAAGATATCATCTGCTAATGCCTAATTACAGTTCTGGTTAAATACATTAATCACTTTCTTGACCTTCTGTCTAATTTTGCTCTTATGCTCTGTATGCTTTAATTCACATCACAAATCCTTTTATGCATAAGTGAAACTATGCATAATTGCTCTACAATCCTTCTAAATTTTGCATCACACATCAACACACTTCATACATACATTAAAATGATATAAATGATCACTTATATATATATGCAACTAAAGATTTAATCAACCACATGTCAACTTCAATAAAACATAAAATATAAACCGTCGGCTCAATCCACAAATAATTTTCAATGTGCACCAACCAAAGTCGGCCACAACATAGTGAAGACCAAAATCATCATGCTTGAACACAAAACACTTCAAACAATTACTTCTCAAAGATCCACAACACACTACATTCACTTAGTCGGCCTTTTACATTGATAAACAAAAAATTAATCAATCAAATCTTCTAACTTTCACAACAATCGATACGAGGTTCTATGATTCAAGGAAAACATAGATCATACATCTAAAAACCTTCCCTGAGATCCACAACTCAAAATGATAACATAAAATTGCATATGAATCGACTAACACAATAATGTCGGATGCTTTGTTCTAGCTTGATAGTTAATCACTTAGCTTCAATCTGACTTCTAGTATGAGAAAATCCTAACATGTAGATCGAATCACTAACTAGGATTGCCATCAATGACAACACCAGATGACATGTGTAGTGTCTCTTGCCAACAATCTCCCCCTTTGGCATTGATGGCAACACTTTGTGAAAAATGACTAAGTGTTAGATTAGTACCAACATGAATACATTGCCAACCTTCAAAATTTCAAAAACACAACTCCCCCTGAGATGATTAAAGAATTTTTCACTGTCCCACTCTCCCCCTTTGACATCAATGGAAAAGGCAGGAATTCGCATACCAAAAATCAAACAAAATTGCTATGAGAAAACTACATATGTACAAACTTGCTTCTACAACTTACATAAACTTGAATATATCTACAAAATTATTCTTCACCAAGCTCAAACTAGTGTCCTAGCTCTTTTTGAGACTCTCCAAAATAGTCATGTGACCACAAAACAAGTAAGATTGAATCTCTGCTAACTCAAGGTTTGTCAAATCACTGGCCACCATAGCATCTTGTGCTTCCTTCAATGCACTAAGAATTGTCTCCATCTTAGGACCAATTAGTCCTCTAAGCTCACAAACTCTTTCAACAATTTTTCCTTCTTCATGCTTCAAACTTTTAATCTTGTCAAGCAGGGATATGACTTGAACTTTTTTCTTTCCAACAGAAACGGTTAGAGGATCAAATTCTTGAGAGATATCTGCTAACTATTTCTCACATTCCTTAAGTTTCTTTTTCAGTGTCTTCAGTGAACTTAGACAATGATAAGCATGACTTATAAATGTTTCCACCTTTAGACAAAGCACCTTGAATGTTCTTTACACAAGTAGAAAACAAAGATTTATCAAACTCCTTCTGAACCTTATCCATAACTAACTTCTCAAGTGACTCAAAGTGAGTACTTACAAAATTGAAAAGTTTCTTCAACTGACTGGATGGAGAATCAGATGAGTCCTTGATATATGAAGGCACAATCTTCTCGAGAATACTAGATGCAAGATTGAACAACTCACTATCTTCAATATGAGATTTCAAAATCTCTTCCCTTGCCTTGGCTTGAGAAAATGATGCAAATTTCAGTTTCGCAATGGGAGATAAAGTATCCAAGTTGATAGGACCTTTAATCAATTCAGGATCAAACTCCTCTTGTCGCTCTTCCAAAAATTCCTTCACTACCTTTGCAGTGTCTCTTGCTTCCACATGAACTTCTTTGCAGGACCAGATGAGAGAGCAGAGCTCCTTGTAGATCTAGATCTAGAAGAGGATGTTTTCGGACTAGAAAACTCAGTTCTAGCTAGCTCTCTTGCTTCAACTTGTCCTCTTTTCCTCCTAGCTTCCCTTACAGCTTCAACTGATATACCCATGTTTTCTGCAAAAGCTTCCACTTTTTTACTTACTCTCTAGATTATCATAGGCTTCTTCAATTGATCATTCACTTGCATATCCTTTTCCTCAAAGGTACCAAACCTTTCTTCTATTGGGTCTCAAGGTTTACTAAACATGTGTTGAGAATATAGCTCCAAAATGTGTTCCTCAACCTCATAACCCATAAGCATTATCCACACTATTCTAGGATCAACAACTTCCATCAAACATTGATCAATATCAACCATGAAGAAAATTGTATCCTTATACTTCTCCATAATAGATGAAGGAATCCTTCCCTGGCTTGCGTTTCATTCTAAAAATTATTGAAATAACCCCAGATAGCAGCTTTTCTAGCTTTACTATCTCCAATTCCATACAAGATGTCTCTAATTTGAACAACTACAGGTTTATCACCTTGCCAATGCGCTTTTCCAACTCTTGGAACTTCATTCATGAAATAAAAGGATAGACACAACAACAGGTTACCATACTTGAATGAATTCTTCTTATCCTTCTTGATTTTTCCAAGATTATCTATTAACTAGCTCCAGAGTAACTCACATAGGTCATAATCTGCATTTTCTTTGACCATTTGATATGCTGCATAGATTGATGTACTAGATACAAAATTGTCCCGGATGGAGTGATAAATCTTATACCCAATGACCATAAAAGAAAATCTGACATCTACTTCAATAATAACATCAATTATCATAGCTCTCTTGTTGAACACTGAACCAGTTGCATCTGTAACTGTTTAATTCTTCACAACTTTCAATGTGGACAACCCACTAGATGAATTTAAACCAGTAACAGTCCTTATGGCTTCCTTTGTAATCTTGAAAGGCTGACTTAACCACATGAACTCAGTATGCACTCGACTCAATATATACCGAACCCATTCAGTTTCTTTGAACACGTGAAATTTCATAATCTACATGAATTTCTTCTCCTCTAATGTCTAAATTCAAGTTTTACACATAAATCTTCTCCCATAATGTGACTCGTATAAAAATTCAACAACTAGGAGCTTCCTAATTCTTCAACATTTGCGTGAATGTATGCCCTAATATCTTCGATATGCAAAACACCATATGAAACAAAAGAAAATTCACCTAAAGGTTTTGTTTTGATGGATTTGAATGGGTCCCATTTGAATTTAAAATGGGGCCTATCCTTAATATTGACAACCAATGGAGTAGCCATTTCCAGAATTTTCAAGTTCACAAGTTTTTAGATAAATACCTTTCACTGGATTAGGGTTTGATCACCGAATCACTTTCAGACTTGAATCTTTACCAAAGTTCACCAAATTTTGCTTCAAAGCTCTCCAAACTTCTTCTCAAAATGAAAAGTGACAAATGAGGGATAAAAATGACCTTTTATCATTCACACACCTAACTTTTTCATTGCAATAAATGCTTTTTTCCTAGGTCTTCTAGATACCCTGTTTTCACATACTATAAAAGAAATTTTTTTTGCGAACTTTCAAGTTTACACAAATTGTCTCCACAAAACATTCCAAAACATCTGCACA
This sequence comes from Sequoia sempervirens, assembly GCA_007258455.2. Lineage (NCBI taxonomy): Eukaryota > Viridiplantae > Streptophyta > Pinopsida > Cupressales > Cupressaceae > Sequoia > Sequoia sempervirens. The sequence goes on from VDFB02000017.1 coordinate 461,847,433, forward strand.
TCACTAATGCAATCATTGCAATCTGCCACATTTTGGTACCAACTACTAACAAGGGGGTTAAAACATTTTCTTAATAAATCTCCCTAGGCCAGATGCCTAAAACTAATTCCTAGAGGAAATACCAGGACCATATTCTGGTGTGGAATCATTTCCTGCATTAGAGGGACTCTTCTTCACCCATATCTTCTTCATTTTCTTCCTGATCTCATCTGTAGTAAATTTTCCTTTTCCCTTTTCATCCTTCTGCATGTTTTTCCCTTGATTTACCAAACACATTGTGCTTCTACAAAATCTTGTAATGTGACAAGATTTGTTATAGTTATAGCACACAACATTTCTTTGTCTAGACCAATTGTTCCATTGATTTTCTCTTGATCTGCAATGGTTAGCAATATGACCAAATCTATTGTAGGTACAACATCTGACATCTCCATTGAAAAATTTGTTTGACATATTTATACATTCAACTGATTTATGACCATACTTATTGCAATTGAAACACTGACCTGAGAATGATGGACCACTTGGATTCATTATGCTTCTACATTGAGTAGCCATATGACCAAATTTATTGCAAACAAAACAATAACCATTGAATCTTTGAGCATTAGGTTGTCTTATCGAATACCTTCCAGCTTTGTTCATCTAATTTCCTTGCCTAGATCTCCTTTGTCTAGATCTGGAACTTTCTCCTTTCTCATATCCAAGACCTCGCTTATCACCTCCAGTCCTCTGACTTTTAATTAGTTCATCAAGCTTGGATGAGATAATCTTGAACTTCTACTTGAATTCATTTGCAACAATAAGTTCATCTCTGAGATCAACAATCTAATTTTCAAGCTCTTCTTCATTATTTCTAGATTGTTCCAATTCGAGCTCAGACTAATTGAATTCATCAGTAATTTGGCTGCATTCTTCAGATTTCTCTTTCAAGGACTAAGTAAGCTTCTCTTCATTCTTCTTTCTATCTTCAATCTCCTTGGTCATCCTCATCACAATAGATTACATCTCATGCTTCAAGACAACATTATCTCTAGTAAGCTTTTCACATTCCCCTATCTTTTCCTTCAAGGCTTGACTCAGGTGTTCACCCTTCATGTTCTTACTTTCTTTCTGTTTAAGTTGATCACATAGTTCCTTTCTCTTTTCCCTTGACTCATTGATTTTATCTTTCAATGATTGAGTGAATTGCTCAACATTCATGAGGCTTGCCTGTAATTCCCGGACTTCAAATTTGGACTGATCAAGATCATCTAGAGCCACCAAAATTTGTTGTTGAAGACTACTTGAATCCATTATATCACTTTCTCGGATCTTCCCCAAGCTTTTAAAATTCTTCTGAGGAACTAGGCTCTGATACCAATTGTTGGAATCAAGGAACACTAACAGGGGGGGTGAATCAGTGTTCTACTATTTTTAACTTTATTAATCTGATCTTTAAAGAACTTCTAACATTCAACCAAAAGAAAGATGTATGAACATAAAAAAAGCAACCAAAACACCATAACACGAGGATTTTTTACGTGGAAACCCTATTAGGGGAAAAACCATGGTGGAGGTCAATCCACAATATGATCTGAGTATACTCAAAAAATATTTACAAGAGGGGAATGCACATGCATTCAAGCACACTGCCTAGAGCTCACTACTCAAATACAAAAAGAAGACTCACTGTCTTACAAAAGTATTTGGATTATATCCAGAAGATTTGAACTGACAAGATAGCATTTTCTAATGCCTAATTATAGTTTCGGTTAAACACATTAATCACTTTCTTGACCTTCTGTTTGATTTTTCTCTTCTGCTATGTCTGCTTTAATTCACATCACAAATTATTTTATGCATAAGTGAAACTGTGCATAATCGCTCTACAATCCTTCTAACTTTTGCATCACACATCAACACACTTCATACATACATTAAAATGATATAAATGATTACTTATATATATCTTCAACTAAAGATTTAATCAACCACATGTCGGCTTCAATAAAACATAAAATGTAAACCGTCAGCTCAATCCATAAATAATTTTCAATGTGCACCAACCAAAGTCGGCCAAAACATAGTGAGGACCCAAATCATCATGCTCAAACACAAAAGACTTCAAACAATTACTTCTCAAAGATCCACAACACACTACATTCACTTAGTTGGCCTTTTACATTGATAAACAAAAAAATAATCAACTGAATCTTCTAACTTGCACAACAATCGATACAAGGCTCTATGATTCAAGGAAAACATAGATAATACATATAACAACCTTCCCTAACATAGTTCCCTTCACTTGATTAGCTCGACCTCATTAATCCCCTACTTTGCAACTTGGTACTTGCTATAAATACTCCTTCCTTACCACCACAGGTTAAGCTACAAAAGAGTTTAGCCCATCCAACACATATATATAGCTAACTACCATAATAAAATCATAACATCCATTCACATACATATATATTCATATTTAATCCATACAATTATACAAATAATTCACCATATTTCATTTTCACAAAATGGGTTCAAGGTGGCAAGTTATGCATAATAGGATAACATACTATGGAGATATTGTCTAAGAGATACTTCAAAAACATAAGTAGAGTGTCTTAAAAGTATATAAAAAGCAATAAAAAGATGTTAATAACCAGACTCATCACTAACAACCATAGATATGCATCTTCTTTAACCACAAGGCTAGTGATCATAATAGACATCCTCCTTTAGCAATAGACAGTTGAGATTAAAACATAGAGATGAACCATTTTGCACATGCATATACATCCTCTTAGTAGCACATTCTTTAACCCTCCATAGTCACTAAGAAATATTTCATTAAATATTTCTATGCCTCCAAAAGTCTAGCAGACGGCAGCGATGGTGCCACATGGCTCTTTGCCTACTATCCCTTCATGAGTCCAGCTTTGACAATGGGTCCCTCATGGGCTAGTAGGGAATGAATGAGATTCATTTGTCAGAGCACATCTTAACTATTGATTTAATAACCTTTAGCCATCAGTGACTTTGAATAGTGTTAGGGTTCGCCATGAGGGTGGACATGTCTCACCTACCCGCCATCCCTTCGACTTCTTAATTTTATTATTTTAATCTTGTGGGCTAGTAGGGAACCAATAGGGTGTGTTCTGTGGGACCTGCCCAATATTACAAAGGCTTAGGAACATGAAAAATATTAAAAGATTTACAACCTGCATAATATAAAGCAAGATTCATAATGACTCAATGGGTGATGATTGGGAATACTAGGATGAAGGGGCCAGTCAAACATGACTTTGACAGACATACATTATAACTAAATGGCTAAGAATCCATTATAGAGATTCAATAGAGGAATATAGCAAAAAAATTCACCAAGACCAGGGGGTTTAAGGTATAAGCATATGAGGATTTTGGAAGCCCTAACTTGTAGATTCAGGACCCTAAATTGGATACAATTGAGGAACTCAAAACCTCAAAGGCCCAAATTCATCAAAAATAAACATGAATTGCAATAGGATGCACACATAGGATCTCTCAGATCGAATATAAATGATGCACATCTAAGGGGGGGAATGAAATGTCAACAAGCGCATTACAACTTATAGGGGGTAGTTACCCGATTCCAATTCCTACAGTCTAAAAAAATTGCTTTCAATATATAATATAGAAAAGGTGGCCTTGATAATATCAAACAAAATCCTTTAAGTTGCTCAATTACATGCATTGTAGATTAATTTAATAAAAGGATTAAATTACATTTTATATAATGAAAAAAATCAATTAATATAACTTGTGAAAGCTACACTTTTAAGTATAGAAGAATAATTTGGTACCTTTCTAATTATGGCTTGATAATTGTTGTCCAATATAATATATATTAATTTGAGGCTCTCAAATATCTAGGCGATGTTTTAAATGATTTAAAAAAATATATATTGACTAAAATATTTTATACTTAATATAGATATTTGAAATATATTGATAAAAAAAATTGTTAGATTTTTTGTTTAAATAAAATATTAATATAATTAGTATATATTTAAAAATATTGAGAGATCAATTTAAAGTTATTTTATTTTATCTTACAATAAATGTATTTATTATATAGATGGACACATATATTTTATTGCATCTACATTGTTTAAAGTTTTATTTTATATTTTTAGTTTGGTTAATTGCTTAATTATTTAAATTTTATTTCTTCTCTCAATGTATGTCTATCAAATTTTCAAATCTAATTAACAAATAAAAAATCTCAAATGAACAAACCATTTTTCTTTTAATCATAAAAAGTGATTACTTTTTAAATTTTAAAAAATATATACCTTTCCATTCATTATATATATAGTTTTACATGTTAGTTATTTTAGAAATATTATGTTTATGATTAAATATTAATATTTTGACATGCAAATAGTCATCAAATTTAAGATGAAACATAAAGGTTTTTTGTTAACATGCTCACACCATTACACTCCACCCCTTGTTGTCATTGTAATATGCCTCTCAACATTAAATATTTTTAAAATAGTAAAAATAATTATTATTTTCGTCTTTATATAAATTGATATATATTGAAAATAAATAAAACCAAAGGCAACTCTTATGTAAATAAAATAAGATGTTTTTTTTTTAGGAAGATGTATTTAAATTATCTATAATATTAAATAAAATAAATAAATTTAAATAATTATATTTTCATTTTATTATTTGACTTATTTAATTATAATAAATAAAATAGTCCTAAGTAATTTTTTCTATAATGTTTAAATTTTAAAATTTATATATTTTCACTCAAAATTTACATATAATTCAAAATATATTACTTTTTTCTATATATAATTCAAAAAGAATAATAAAGAAAAATTAAATAATTTCTTTTCCTTAAATATAAAATACCACTTCATTTTATTACTATAGAGATAATTTTAAAATCCAATCCATTGAGTTTTCAACCAAGTCGATGTCGAGTCATTCCATAACATCATGCAACCTTTGAATAGAGGTCATGAGCATTTGCTTGCCAACATGGATAGGTAGTAGGTTGTATGTTTTTAATTTTTCCTTCTTTTTCCAAGTATGTAACCTTCATTCAATATTTATATTTAGTTTATGTTTTGATTATATGGGAAAAACATATTTTGAAGGGACCCAAAACCCTTTACAATTATAGATACAAAATGCTGCTCTAAAGATGTAACAATAAACTATCAGCAACAACCATTAGCAAAAAAACAACAAAATAATAGGAAAGAAACTGAAACCCAACAACAAAAAAACAAACAAAGAAAGACATGGAACTGGACACTACTTCATGTTTCTTAAGGTGTTGGCCACCTCAAGTTCTTGGTTCCTATGAAGGCCAATCATGTCCAACAGTTCTTTTTTCTCATCCTCAAAGGTCTTCCTCTAGTTACCCATCCCTCTAGTAGTAGGGCCTTTAACATCATCCTTTCCAAAAATTTTCCCTTTACCTTTAGTCACCTGATCCTTCTCCATCATCTCAAAAAAATATAGTTGGTCTTCTCTAAGCTCATTGATCTTGTGAAATAGGACCTCCAATGAATCCATGCTATTCTTAATAGAAATATGACTGGCATGGAGTAGTTTCTTGATGTGTTTGTTGGTATTCAACACCTTGGCCTCTAAATTAGCTAAGCATTATTCACATAAGGACTTGAAATCAGAGAATGACCACTCAAGATCAACAATTCTATCAATTGGAATATCCAAGGCAAAGACTTTTGGAATATTCTACACACTCTTTCAATCCCCTGATTTTGATCTTAACCCTATTGAATTCCTGAAGAGTCCACTTTGCCAATTTGAAAGTAATAGTGGCCCCCACCCTTTCCATGTCAAGGAGTTTGAACATTGAGGTGGAGTCATCATTAAGATAGGAGAAGTCCTTTGACAAGGGGTTAACCTTAAGAGGTTATGGATTCCCATGCTTCTGCTTAACACCCTCCTCTGTACAGGATTCTCACCAACAGGTTCCACACTTGGTGTGTTTCGAACCGGGGAGTCATCAATTTCCACCATCTTCTCCTCAAGAGCCTTCTCTTTGCAATTCTCTGTGGCTTCCTTTAAAAAATATTTTGTGGCCTAGTTCCTCATCTTGGCAATGCACTTAGAATACCTTTTGGGCTTCTCCTTGGTCTCCATGATCACATCATTCTCCTGTAAACCATCCTCCTTACCACCTGCCTCAACATTAACCTGACCAATATTCACAGCATTGTCCTTGGACCTGGAATCCCTAAAACCCCTCTATGTCATTTCCATCACACTGGGACTCTGACTCCTGAATAATAAGCCTCTTGGTTGCCCATTTTCCTTTAGGGTTTCCCTTCTTTCTCTTCTTAGAAGGGGCAATCGTAGGGGAGGGAGACCCATCCTCTCCTTCTTCATTCCACTCCTCCTCCTCTACCATGTTGGTATCTGAACCAAATGAGCTAGAGTAATCAATTAAAGTATTTTCCTTACCCTTAATTGAGTTGGTAGGAATTAGGGCTTTCACATGCTCCATAATTAACAAGATGAGGCCCTCGTGCAAGACCGATGCCCTCCTATTTTTCAAATGCTCATACACAGATACCTCCATCAAAGACAAGAGAAAGAAAGGAAATCAAATAAAAAAACCATGCCTAAAATGATTTAAAAGAGTAAAATGGTGGCCTAGGATTACAGTGAACCTACCTTCCAAAGTCACATACCACATGATAATTTATGCAATATCTACCCAGATTTTCTTAAGACTTCCGCTCATAGCCCCAAGACTCCATCTTGATGAGTTTTTTCCGTTCATCATCCTTAAAGAATTGAGCCATTGCCTCCTCATTACTCTTCTTATCTTTGAAAAATTTGTGGCCAACCATAGGCATCCTAGTCACAAAAACTATCAGCTCCTCATTGATGTCAAAAACCTTTCCCTTGATTTGGAGCTTATGATTGTGCCAATATGAAAGAAATTCAGGCAAAGTGTTGGGGGTCATGTTCATGAAGCCTTTCCAAGAAAGGTGTAAAATTACCATGTTTGAGGATCCTCCAAATTTTCTTCTTCTTCCTTAGCCCAACACAGGAATGGGGCTCAATTCTACTTCGGTCATCCCCTATATTAAAAAAAACTAGTAGTAGAGAACCTTGGAAAGAAGTGTTCAGCCAAGAGCTAACAAGCCAAGCGATACCCACAAAACATGTGAGTATAATGCCAGTACTAATGGTTAAATAAAGTCACCACATAAAATCAACCAAATCCATCATTTCATATTAAAATATTAGCAGCCTCGAGGAGGGAGTACTCCTCCCACACCCTATACTCATTAATTCTAACATCTTCATTGGCAAAAAAATATGCCAATGAATTTCCCTCTTGATATATGTGAGAAACACGAGTTTCCTCACAAGATATCAACATCATAATAGCATCCTTAATCAATTGATCAACACTCTAGCTAGGCTTTTGGATTCTACATAGACAATTGTTGATGTTTAAATAGTCTCCTTCCACCAATAGTTTAGAGTAGCCCTTATCCAAGGAAAATTTAATACTTATAAATGCAACCTCAACCTTAACATAGTGATTTTTCTGATTTCCCAATAGGAGTGCTACCGCGCCCAAGAGCCTACCATCCTCATTCCTCAACACCCCCACAACCAGCAAGACTAGGGTTTCCCTTGGATGCCCCATAAAATTAATTTTAACCCACCCTAAAGGTGGGGGCTTCCACTTAGTAATCAATCTAGCATTTAAACTGGACTTAGCAGCCTCATATAGAATTATGGGAATCTTCCAATTAGAAATCACCAACAAGTCATACCCAGCCAAACAAGAGGATGAAGCACAATGTGGAGCATCATACCCAATAAGAGAAAAGTTTTCCAAGATTTATCGACAAATCTTAATGAAGAGACTATTTATCTTGAGTTTAGAATTGTGAAAAATTATGTTGTTACATTCTTTCCAAATACCCAAAGCAATATGTGGGGCCATAAGATCCCACAACTGTCAAAGAATGGGGGAGGATGAAGGACACTTCCATTGTTAAAAAAAACTACAAAGAGATTCTAGGAAGACCCAGTCCAGATTCCAAAGGCCAAGAAAATTACTCTAGATAAGAGAAGAAAAAATATAACCATGGAGAAGGTGAGAGGAATACTCTACATCATCTTCACAGAGGACACATATATTCAAAATTGCAAATACCCTTTTGCAAAGATTATCTTGAGTTAAGACTTTATTTTGCATAAGAAACTAGAAGAAAACATTCACCTTAGGGATCAACATCTTATTCCATAATTTCCCCCAGAATGAAAAGGAGTTAAGCTTCTCCAATGAATTAACAAAGGAAGAGGCCACCGAAAACTTACCATTAATACAAGGGGACCAAACTACCTAATCTGGTCTTGGATAAAGAGGAACTTTGGCATTACACAAGAACTCTTGAAGGACATTTAGTGATGGTCCCATTCTTGAAAAGCCTTCCACTCCCCATTTTGAATATAGTCTACCACCAAGTCACCAAAAAGGTGTTTGCATAATGAAATAATAGGAGAGGTCCTAGGATGATTGACCAGAGGCTCAAAATCGCACCAAGTGTCTTCCCAAAAAATAATTATGGAACCATCACCCAATAACCACCTAATTTCATTAGCAATCAGGTCCCTGCAGGGGATAATATTTCTCAAAAAATAAGACCCAACAAGGATGTCATCAAAAGCAAGCATATTCTAAGATCTCCCATAACCATTCAAATATTTATTTCTAACTAGAGAAGTCCAACCTGCTTCCCCGCTAAGGAGCCTCCAGATGTTCTTCGATAATAAAGCCTTGTTAAAAGCTCTTAAATTTATAATCCGCAAACCACCCCACTTCTTAAGCCTGCAAACTAGGTCCCATCCCACAAATGGAATTTTGGCTTTAGCTTCAATTCTCGACCACAAAAATCTTTTCATAATCTATTCCATTTTCTCCTCAAATTTAACAAGAATTTTGAAAATACTCATGGCATACAAGGGAGATTCTAAAGAGTAGAAGAGATGAGTTGTACCTTCCCTACTTAGCTGAGAAGCACACCCTTCCATCCTGCTAGCTTTCTATTGGACTTATCTAGAAGTTTGAGCTAGAGGGAATCTGGAGTCTAAGAAATACACAAGGGGAGCCCCAAATAGGTCAACGGTAGATCACACCTATTGTAGGAAAGGATCCTGGCCAACTTCAGTTGGAGAAATTTGGGGGTATTGAGGAACAAAATTTGACTCTTGGGAATATTAATATGTTGCCTAGATGCCTTCTCATAAGCCTCAATTAGCCTCTTAACAGTCCTAATTTCACAAATAGAATATTCACCCATCAAGATAGTGTCATCAAAAAATTATTGATGAGTAACAGGCTCACATCTGGAAGAGGGGGAGAGACCCCTCAAGGAGCCTGTAGATAAATCCTTCTTAATGTTCTAACCAAGGGCTTCTACCATCAAAATAAAAAGCAACAGAGAAATAGGGTCTCCCTGCCTCAAACCACGTGAACTCCAGAAAAAAGGAGAAGGAGATCCATTCACCAGAATAAAAAAAGGAGTCAAAATGAGTTGTTCAACAAGTTACAAAAACTTTTGACAAAAGCCAAAATGAGTCAAAATGACTAGAAATAACTTCCAACTAACCCTATCATAAGCCTTAAAAAGGTCTAGTTTCAAAAAAAAAACTCAAATTCTTATTAGAGTTAAGAGAATGGGAAAGTTCATGAACTATAATAATGGAATTCAATATCTAACAACTCTAAAGAAAACCACTTTGGTGCTTTGAAATCAGTTTAGGGAGAATCCTTTGGAGCCTAGTGGCCAAAACCTTTGAAAAAATATTATAGATAGAATTTCAGAGGCTAATTAGATGGTAGTTTCCAAAACCATTAGCATCAGTAGTCTTGGGAATCAAGACAAAGAAAGTCACATTCAATTCTCTAAGTAATCTTTTGGAACCAAAAAATTCCTTGGTGGCATTGATCAAATCCTCTGCTACAATCTCCCAACATGATTGAAAAAATAAAAAAAGGAAAACATCAGGCCCATGGGCCTTGTTCCCCTCTAAAGATAAAATTTCCCCCTTAATCGCCAAAGAAGAAGGAATAGTAGTTAGATCCCTATTAAGGCACTCTAAGACTAGCTAAGTGATGACATCCGAAGAAGCCTCCACACTTCTTTGTCTCAATCAAGGTCATCTTTGAGCATATGCTAATAAAAAATTATAGCAGCTCTCCTAATAGCATCCTCATCTGTCAACAACGAACCATCAGCCATGATGAAGGAGATCTTGTTCGACTATTTATGCCTAAGGGCAGTAAGATGAAAGAAATTAGAATTTTGGTCCCCAAAATTGAGCCATATAGTGTGAGATCTTTGTCTCTAGAAGTATTTGTTGGCATATGACTTCTGGTGTTGTCATTGATGGCAACCTAAGTCATTAATCTAGTCCACACTTCAATATCTATCCATACCGGAAGACAAAGTGAAGAACATGGTATCTAACTGAAGTTGAATTTTTTTGCATTACCAATTTATCAGTTCGAGTTATGGATCTTAGGGAAGGTCATTGGGTATCTAGAATATCTTATTCTCAAGTTTTGTGCCATCGTGTCAATTGGTGTATGAGTTAGGAGATCCAGTTGATTGATTTTTTGTTTAACAGTGCTAGAAGGCCAACTAAGTAAATGTAATGTGTTGTGGATGTTCGAGGTGAAATTGTTTGAAGCATTTTCAGGTTTGAGGATTTTGTTTTGGGTCCTCACTATACTGTGGCTGACTTTGGTTGATGCACATTGTAAATTATTTGAGATTTGGGCCAACAGTTGGAAAATATTTTATGTTTTATTGAAGCCAACATATGGTTGATTAAATCTTTTGTTGTGTAGATATATATAAGCAATCATTTATATCATTTTGGTATGTGAATTGAGTGTGTGAAGTATGTTGCAAAATTCAAAAGGATAGTAGAGCGATTATGCACAATTTCTCTTGTGCATAAAAGGATTTGTGATGCGAATGAAAGCAAATAGAGGAGAAGAGAAAAATCAAACAAGTAGGTCAAGAATACGACTGATGAGCTTATCTAGAACTCTAATCAGGCATTAAAAAATGCTACTTTCTCAGTTCAAATCTTCTAGATGTAATCCAAATCTTTTGTAAGATAGTGAATCTTCTTTTTGTATTTGAGCAGTGAGCTCTAGGAAGTGTGACTGAATGCATGTGCATTCCCCATTTGTAAAAAATTATATTTGAGTACTCAAATTGTTGATTAACCTCCACCATGGTTTTTCTCCTAACAATTTTTCTATATAAAAATCCTTGTGTTATGGTGTTGTGGATGATTGCTTTATGTGCTTGCATCTTTCTTTTGGTTCAATGTTGTAAGTGGTTTAAATATTAGATTAATAAAGTTAAATTTTGTAGAACACTAGTTCACCCCCCTCTTAATGGTCCTTGATTCCAAAAATTGGTATCAAAGCTTAGTTCCTCATAAGAAGTTTAACACCTTGAGGTGGATCTTGGAAATTAATGGACTCTAGTAGTCTTCAGCAACAACTTTTGGTGGCACTTGATGATCTTGATCAGTCCAAAGTAGAAGTCTAGGAGTTGAAAGCAGGTCTTAAGGATGCTAAGAAATTCATTCAAACATTGAGGGATCAGATTATTAAGTCCAGGGAGAAGGGAAAGGATCTTTGTAACCAAATTAAGGAAAAAGAGAGAAAAAGCATAGATGATGTTCACCTGAATCAAACCTTGAAGGAAATAACTAAAGAATGTGAAAATCTTTCCAGAGAAAATGCTACCCTAAAGCATGAGATGGAATCTATGGTGATGAAGCTGACTAAGGATATTGAAGAGAGAAAGAAGAATGAGGAGAATCTTGCTTAGTCCTTAAAAGAAAGATTTGATGAAAGTAATAGAATTAATGGAGGATTCATTCAGTTGGAGATTGAACTACAAAAATCCTGAAACAATGAAGAAGAGCTTGAAAGAAAAATTGTTATTCTCAAGGATGAACTTGCTATTGTAAATGAATATAAGGAAAAGTTCAAGATTAGCTCAGTTAAGCTTGATGAGTTGACTCAAGGTCAAAATAATGGAAATGACAACAAAGGTCTTGGATATGAGAAAGGAGAAAGTTCTGGATCTAGACAAAGGGATTTCAAGAAAGGAAATCAGATGAATAAAGCAAAAAGGTATCTAGTAAGACAACCTAATGCTCAAAAGTTTGATGGATACTATTTTTCTTGCAATAAATTTGGTCATATGGCTATCCAATGTAGAAGTAAAATTAAATCAAGTGATCCATCATTCTCTAGTTAGTGTTTCATTGCAATAAGTTTGGTCATAAGTCAATTGAATGAAAAAATATGTCAAACAACTCTGTCAATAGAAGGAATGTTAAATGCTATACCTATGGAAGATTTGGGCATATTGCTAACCAATGAAAATCAAGATTAAATCAATGGAATAACTGGTTTGGACAAGGAAATGCTATGTGTTACAATTGCAACAAATATGGTCACATTGAAAGATTCTGTAGAAACAAACAAATGGATAGAAGAGGTCCAACATACAAAGGAATAAATACACAGAAAGATGATAAAGGAAAATGGAAAGTGACTGTGGATGAAATAAGAGATCAGATGAAGAAGACATGGGTAAGAAAGAGTGAGTCTGATGCAGGAAATGGTTCTGTACTAGAATGTGGTGTTGGTAATTCCTCCGGGAATTGATTTTAGGCCATTGGCCTAGGGGGAGTTTTTCAAGAAAAATCCTTTTTCCCCTTGTCAGTAGTTGGTTCTGAAATGAATCAGATTGCCAATAGTTGTATTAATGATTTACAGATGCATTGGAAAACTCTAGTAAAGAAATTGTTGAAGGTCTGCAGAAGAATTTTTCTCTTGCTGACTGAGAAAATAGGGTATATGAAACACCTAGGGAAAAATAATTTAATACAACAAAAGGTTAGGTGTGAGAGTTATAAAAATAAAGTTGGAACCCTCATTTGCCACTTTATATCGAAGAAAAGAAGAATGAGAGAACTTTGCAAAAAAAAAATCAAAAGTGTGAAGATAATTCAATGGTGAAACCCTAATCCATCGAGTACTTCAGTTGTATTGAGAAATTTTCATTTAATTTGGTGTGGTTGAATAACTTCTTTGGTAGAATCAACGAATGAGTAAGAAAATTAAAATGGAACAAATTAGAGAAATGATAAACCTAGATGAGTATAGTAGTGAGAAGATTAGAGTTGTACGAAACATGTTGTCACTTCATGAATTGAAATGTTTGAAAGAAGCCAAACACAATAGCTTGGATATTTGGAGTGAATTCCCCTATTTTGAGAACACAAAAATCATTAAGTTTATGCTGTACAGATTGAATGATGATATTCTAACTCTAGATAAACCCTACCATATTTCGAAAGAAGTGATTGGAACTGTAACTGGGCTATGCAAAGTTGGGGATGTACCGAGAAAGAAGTCAATCTAAAATAAAGAAGTTGAAACCCTAACTGGAGTAATTGGAGATCAAAGGGAATTAATAAACTCAATAATCAGAGATTCAGTGACAAGGTACATTGTGCATGGAGTATCTTACAATTTTTTTTTCAGAAACAAAGAAGGTGCAGCTTCAGCATGTGTTGTTAACATTTCACACAAAATGATAATGGAAGATTAGGATTTTGACCTTTGCGGATTACTGAAAGATCAACTAATGGAGAACACACAATTGAAAATAAGACAGATTACCCTTTCAAGTTTGGTACTTTGGTTATATGTCTTATGATGTATTTTATGAATTGCTTACCACTGAACAACAATGTAATATGGGAAGAGAGTGAACCAGTTTGCAAGCAGATTTACATACATTCTAACAATTTGGCAAACTCTGATCAAGAATATGAAAGTTTCTTTAAAGGTTTGCTAGGAAAGTTTGGCTCAATTGGAATTCTCCTTCCGGTAAGGGCACTTGAAGTTGGTTCCTCCTCCGGTGAGATGGAGAGAAAGAAGAAAAGTGCAAAAGAAATTGTTTTTTGTGCTACACCAACATGCAAGACTCCAAAAGTTGAAGGGAAAAGAAAAGAACTAGAAATAGCTGAACCAGAACAAGAAAAGGAAATGACAGAAGAAAATGAAGAAGAATGTGATTTAACCAAAAAAGAGCTATTGCAGCTTATTCATGAGAAAGATGGAATGTAGAAAATCATAGACATATGGTCTATCAGACCTTCAATGGAGCAGAACATGATTTTAAACATACTATTTGCTCATCTTGTGCACAACCATATTATATTTCATAGTTTATAGAATACGTTGCCAGAAGAGATGATTAAATGCATCAAGGAAATCATGAACTCCGAGTCTCAAAACAAGGAAGAAGAAGTAATTCTACACCTAAAGAAGCAGTACAAATTATCACTCACCAAGCTAAAAAGGCACATGAATCAGCTAAGGCAATGCATAAACACAACAAACAACATCTATAACTACTATCTTTGATGGCCTCATGCAATTGGAAAGTACAAAGGAAATTTGGAACAAATTGAAATAGAGTTGAACAGTATTGGACAAGATTTTAACATGTTTCAGGATCAAGGTGGTGCAATTAAGAAAAGGATTCAAGAATTACAGACATAGCATACAAATGTTTAAAACACCAGAAACAGGATTGTTGACACCTTTTGGAAAGTAAAGGACATAATTGAATGCAGATTGGAATAGTGATTGAGATATTGAGGAAACGAGAGATATTAGAAGAAGCTATCACCATTCTAGAATCCCTCATCAAGATTATCAACTGAACATCTGAAAACAACAGCATGATCATAATCATCGGGATTGCAATAGAAGCATGGAAGAAGTTTCTTCCAGAGATGAAGGAAAAATACAAAATAATTTTCTAACACAAGTATGGATTGTATTTCTTCAAAAAAACTGAATCAGTTTTGAATAAGTTTTTGGTTTCACTTCAAAAGGCAATACTGTAGGAAAATATTTTATTATTTTTTTGTCATTGATGTCAAAGGGGGAGAGAGAGCAGTGAAAAATGCCTTATCGAATTCAGAGGGAGCTATGTCAGCTTGACTTTTTGAAGTCTTGAAGGATTGTATTATGTTGGTTCTGACACTTAGTCATTTTTCACTAAGTGCTTCCATCAATGCCAAAGAGGGAGATTGTTGGCATATGGCTTTTGGTGTTTTCAGTGATGGAAACCTAAGTCATTGATCTGGTCCACACTTTAACATCTATCCATACTAGAAGACAAAGTGAAGAACATGGTATCCAACTAAAGTTGATTTTTTTTGCATTACCAATTTATCAGTTCAAGTTGTGGATCTTAGGGAAGCTTGTTGGGTATCTGGAATATCTTATTCTCAAGTTTTGTGCCATTGCATCAATTGGTGTATGAGTTAGGAGATCTAATTGATTGATTTTTTTTTAATAGTGCTAGAAGGTCAACTAAGTGAATGTGGCGTGTTGCAGATGTTTGAGGTGAAATTTTTTAAAGTATTTTCAGGTTTGAGGATTTTGTTTTGGGTCCTCACTATGTTGTGGCTGACTTTGGTTGATGCACATTATAAATTATTTGAGATTTGGGCCAATGGTTGGAAAATATTTTATGCTTTATTGAAGCCGACATATGGTTGATTAAATCTTTTTTTGCAGATATAGATAAGCGATCATGTATATCATTTTGGTTATGCAAATTGAGTGTGCGAAGTATGTTGCGAAATTCAGAAGGATAGTAGAGCGATTATGCACAGTTTCTCTTGTGCATAAAAGGATTTGTGAGGTGAATGAAAGCATACAAAGTAGAAGAGAAAAATCAAACAAGTAGGTCAAGAATGTGACTGATGAGCTTAACCAAAACTATAATCTGGCATTAGTAGATGCTACTTTCTCAGTTCAAATCTTCTAGATGTAATCCAAATCTTTTGTAAGACAATGAGTCTTCTTTTTATATTTGAGCAGTGAGCTCTAGACAATGTGCCTAAATGCATGTGCATTCCCCATTTGTAAAACACTTATATTTGAGTACTCAAATTGTGGATTGACCTCCACTGTGGTTTTTCCCCTAATAGGGTTTCCATGTAAAAATCCTTGTGTTATGGTGTTGTGGATGATTGCTTTATGTGCTTGCATATTTCTTTTGGTTCAATGTTGTAAGTGGTTTAAATATCATATTAATAAAGTTAAATTTCATAGAACACTGATTCACCCCCCTCTCAGTGTTTCCTGATTCCAACAGTCTTCCTCCTTTGTAACAATATCATGAAGTTGAGCCAAAAGAAGATCCTCCTGCAACTGAAGCTCCTTTGACAAACCCTTAGATTAAATTTCCTCTTGAACAAGATCCAACAGCTGAATAAGAGACTTCCTAGAATAAAAAATATGAACAACACAAAAGACAATTTCTTAGCTACTCTGAACAACACACTCCCATCAATGCACACTTGCCACCATCTCTTAATACAATCCATAAAATTGGGATCCCTTTACCACATAGCTTCAAAATGGAAAGGAAAATAATTTTTACCCCTCTTCTTAGTAGCCACAAATGAGATGGGAAAATGATCCAAACCACACCTCGTAATCGAAGAGAGGGAGTAAGAAAAATACACAAACCACAAGGCTGAAACAAGAGTCTGATCTAGTCTGACTTGAATATTCTCAACACCAACTCTCCTATTGGATTAGTTGAACTAGGAACCTGCCATCTTCACATCGATAAGAGCATTGTCATCTATGAACATTCTCAGCTCTAGGCAGATGTCAGGATTAGCCTGAGTACCACCCAATTTCTCGTTATCACATAGGGGAGTATTGAAATCTCTCATTACCAACCAAGAGAGCTCCAGAAAGTTAGCCTGAAGAAAACCAAGCTTGTCTCACAACCTCTTCCTAGCCCTCTTCAAGTTGGGAGCATAGACATTGGAAATAACCTAGGAAGAATCATCTCGAAGAATAAAAACCTTGTATCCACATGATTGAAGTCGTCCGCAATTAGGAAACCTTTAATCAACCTAGAATTCCAAAAGGTGGAAAGACCACCTGAGACTCCCTCAGAGCTTACCCCATGAAAACCAAAATCTTTGAAAAATAAATTCTTTAAAGCCTCCAGCTTATCAATTTGCATTTTTGTTTCTTGAATCAACAAAATATCTAGGTTATGGTCTTGGATCAAATTCTTTAGGAGGTCTTGCTCATGCACATTATTTAACCCCCTAATGTTCCAAGAAAAGATCTTCATTTGCACAAAGAGGAGGTGCTCTTAGAGCACAAATCAAAGAGGGTTTTCTGAACACCCTCTACAATATCCAACTTACAATACCTCTCCCTACTTTTCTATAAGGAGGGCCTCCCTTGACCCCTCTATTCAAAACCACAATCCACTTTTTTCCTTCTCGTGGTAACTCCTTTGTGGGGTTGAGGAGGACAAGAAGAAGAAGTCTTCTTCTTTCTACCCCACACCAGAATATATCCTTCATCTTCCTTACTCCCCATATCAACAACCACTAAATCTCCCTCTCCACCCACAAGACCAAACACATGATTCGGGGGAGAAGAAGGAGCAACATTCAGCTCTAGAATAATGTGTTTAGGGGAGCACAAACTATCTGAAACATGATATACATCAATATCTTCATAATGGATGGCAACCTCATCCTTAGGCTTCTTGGTCTCCTCAGGGTGAGGAGCAATATGATCCTCATTAATGGCTACAACCTCCAAAGCATTACCAACACCGAAATCACCCTATTGAGGAGGAGCATAAGATCCGTTAGCCTCCTTGACCTTCTAGACCTAAGATTGAGAGACAACCTTAGGAGGAGCCACCTTAACAAGGCATTCCTTAGCCCAATGGCCTGATTTTTTGCATTTGAAGCATGCAAATAGAAAAGAATCAAATAAAACATGTTGTTTCCAACAACCCACCTTTAAGTTTAGTTGAAAAAAGTTAGGAAGAAAAACATCTTGGTCAATCATGACATAGATCCTGACTGCAACCAAACGCCTTCTAGAAAGAGTGGCCTCATCAATAGAAACTAGACGTCCAAAAGATTTTGCAACCACATTAAACACCTATTCATCCCAATACTCCAAAGGTAGATTAGGTAGCTTCACCCAAATAGGGGTCGAATGAAAAAGGAACTTTGACAAGTCCATCCCAAGTTCCCAAGGGCATAACACCAAGGTAAGATGACCAAAGATCCAGGCCCTTTGGAAAAAAACTAACCTCAAATCTTCATCACAGGAAAAGGAAAAGGAAAGAAATCCTTTAACCATAGTTACAACCTCTACCTACTCCTTTAGAGCCCACTTCTTACGAATTTAGCAACGAACCTCCTCAATATTAGGTCTAGGACCTAGAAACTTGCTCACCAAAGAAAAGTCCATTCTAGCTATGTTTTTATCTACAATATAGTTCAGAATGGACAAAGAAAAACCACCTTTCATATTTGAAGAAGAAATTGATTTAGAAGTGACTCCTTTACCTTTAAACTTTGAAGAAAAAAAGTCAGCCCATCTCTACCTGAGCAAAGAAGACTACCCCGCTGACCAAGACTTTTCCACTAGAACATGCTCAACCTGAGAATCTTTTGGTTTAGATGTTGATGATACACCAGTAAGGGCTTGTACGGTAGCACCAACTTCCTCCACATGACCCACATGGGCCTTTGGAGCTTGAACCAATGCCTCCACCAATAGAAAACTAGCACATGCTTCCTTGGAAGCCTCTAACACACATTTCCCCTCAGAGTTTGCAACTTTGACTGCATCCACACCACATGATTCATCCTTCCCAACAATATCCATAGAAAAAATTGAGTCTATAGGCTAACCAAAATAGAAGTCACCATGATCACTAGGAAGTGAGTTCAAATTTAAATCACTCAGTCTCGCCTCACTAACGATCTTTTCAACAGTGGTCTTCTCCTTAGTGAACCTCGCCTCCATCACATCTACAATAGTGATAGTTTATGTTTGATAAAGAATTGCAAATCTTATATTTTGTATTGAAACCCTAAAATTTCTATTAAAAATAAAAATATAAAATTGATACCCTAAATTTTGTATTGAAACCCTAATTATAAGATTGAAACCTTAATTTTTTTATTGAGACCCTAAATATAATATTGAAACCCTAATTTTTTATTGAAAGCCTAAATTTTGTATGCAAACCCTAAATCTCAAGCCAATGTATTCCAATGAAGATTTATCATTTATTCTTATTATTCTAGGTCTATAATTCTTCCATGCTCAACAAACCTATAACTAAAGTGCCCTAAAATCTAGTTAGAGTATTTTGATCTCATAGTCCAATTTACAATCTAAAATTCATTGCATGAGAACAAGTTTGATTATAGAATTCCTTTTTTTATCTTCTAGTAATAGTTTACAAGCCAAATGAATACATTCCTAGTCTTGATACCCTCATACTTATATCAATCAAGAACCCAAATTTAAATATAATTAGCTTGAAATAGACTTGAAACCAATGAAACAAATAATCAAATTGATACAATAAGTAATAAGAATGTTATCAATCATAAATTCTTTGGTCACTTTTTACTAGTTTGAAGTGGTCAAATAATTTTGTCTCTAAACCAAAAAGGAAAATGCTCATTGCCATCAGTTATTCATTTTTCTAACCCTTCTTCTGGTGAGTTTTCCATCTCCATTTCAAATTCTATCATTGTGAAAAGTGTTTCGAGTATGGAGATGTCTTTGGTTGGGAAGTTCTTGGGCTCTTGTATGAATATTGAGATTGTTTTTTCTTTAACTATCAAGAGATGGAGGACTAAAGGGCAAGTTGATGTTGTTGCCATGGTGAGGGTTTTCTTCCTCTTTTTCTTTCACTTGTGAGGATGATATGCTCATTGTTTTGACTAGTGGGTCATGGATTATTGGTAAATCCACTTTGGCCTTGAAAAAATGGGACCTTGGGTTCAACCCCAATGACTATTCCTTTAGTGCATCCCTGGTTTGGGTTAGACTTCTTGGTTTTCCTTTGGAGTTCTAGGATGAGGAAGTCTTTAGAGGTTTAACAGACACTTTTGGTAGTATTATTTCCATCGATCAAATGACTTCTTCTCGATGTCACTTGGTTTATACTCTCATTTGAGTGAATGTTGAGCAAACCTTAGATTTTTTTTTATCTTTGATTAAGATTAAATCAAAGTTTGGTTAGTGGAACCAAGCTATTGAGTTTGAATCCATTCCATTTTCCTATTTCTTGTGCAAGGAGGTGGGTCATTAGGACAAGAAATTTTCTAATAAGATTCATAAAAATCCTTAGAAGGAATGGAGGGAAATAGGTGAGGGGAATTTGGCTAATCTAGTCCCTACTACTAATCAGGTGAAGAGCTCAAATGTGGATTTGGGTTCCAAGGAGGTCTGTGAGGAAAAATCCTTTAAGCCTTCTGATGTTGGTTGTTTAAATGAGCATATCCTTTCACACTTAGGTGGTGGATTAGAAGCAACTATTGGTCTTAAGGAGGCTATTGAATATGAGGTTTCTAATAGGGAGGTCATTGAGGTCCTTGATATTTATGCTAAAGTAGAAGCAAATGTTATTGAATGGTGTGTTCTAATGTTATCTCAAGGTTTCTCACCTCCATCTCAGAGTGTAGTTACTTTTCTCTTAAATGGTTTTGAGGATTCTCAAGACTTGAGAAGATGGAAGTCTCTGTCAGGGAACTGTGATGTTTCTAATCATAAGCCTCTTTCATTGGTAAGTACTAAAGACCCTCCTTTTAAATTGGTAAAAGAGAGGAATAGAAGAAAACCCTCTTCCCCCCTTGGGGTAACCACTAGGAATATACTCAAGACTAATTATGGTTTAGAATCAAGGGGAAATGGCATGCCCTCTTCCCAGTAGAGTAGGGAAAAGGAGAGCAAGTTGGAAATAAATGAAGGTATTCATAAAACTTTGTTTGATATGTGCTTGAAAAATACACCCCAAAATCCTTATGAATATTTTAATTCATGGAACATAAGGGGGCTTAATAACCCTCATAAGCATGATATTTTATCAAATTTGATAAGAGATCATAGGATTGATATCATTCTTATTCAAGAAACTAAGATGTTGAGTGATAATTTGGAAAATTTCTAAAATCATCATTCAAGGATTGTGGTTTTCATAGCTCCAATGCTAAAGGTGCCTCAGGAAATATTGTAACTTTTTAGAACCTGAGGACTGTTAAGAGATCAACCCTTTTTGTTGACCCTAATCATTTTTCTAATTCCTTCACCCATCTATGTGATGATTCTTCTTGGATTGTCTTCAATATTTATGATCCCGATAACAAAATTGCAAGAAAGAGCTTATAGTGTAGTTTGATTCTTTTCAAATCTCAATTCTAGAATGATAGATGGTTAGTTATGGGAGATTTTAATACTCCTCTTAACAATGATGAGAAATAGTGTGGCTCCCAAATCTATGTTGTTAGTAGATTTGATCTAATGTAATTTATTAATGATCATGCTTTGTTAGACTTAGACCTTCAAGGGGTAGATTATACTTGGTCTAATAGAAAGGTGGAAGATGCTCTTATTTAGGTCAAGATAGATTGTGCTGTAATATTCCCTGAATGGCTTCTCTCCTATCCTTGTTCTCTTTCTATTCTTACTAGGTTGAGGTCTAATCATTTTCCTATTTTCCTCTTGATGGATTTACTAGGGAGAAAGAAGAATTTCCCCTTTTGGTTTGAAAAAATGTGGATTTCTCATCCAAATATCAAAGGTAAAGTGTAGTCCTAGTGGGATATTAATATTGATGGTTATGCTACATTTAGAACTGCTAGAAATCTTTCTTTTGTTAAATCCAATATTAAAAAATGGAACAAGTCTTCCTTTGGCCATATTTTTCAAGATAAGGTTATGATTAAGGAGAAACTAGATGGGGTGCAAAGGCTTATTAAATCCAACAGTTTAGATCCCTTAATCATTGCTCAAGAGAATTCTCTTTTCTCTCATCTTCATGTTATTATCTCAAGGAAAGAGGAGTTTTAGAAACATCGTTCATGTGCTATTTAGTTGTAGAGTGGTGATAGGAAAAACAAAATTTTCCATCTCTCTAATATGAAACAACATTCTTCAAATTGTATTAATTCTATTCTTAGTAATGGTGTAACCCTAGATAAGGAGGATGACATTATGTAGGCTTCCTTTGTAATATGAAGTATAACTCCAAGAATAAACCTCCACCTACAAAAGAACTTATGTTTGATTTGGATAAATCTAATTTCATAAGGATATGAGTGTAGATGATGTGAGAGAAAATTGTAGTCGCTTGATCCACCTTAATAAAGTAGTCTACATAGTTCTCAATACCAATCTAACACAAGTCTTGCCAGAAGTGAACAAGAGGATTAGGGAGGAAAATCCAAATCACATAATATTCAAGAATTCAATAAGAAGATTATAAAAGGAAACCCATGGCTTCAACAAGAAAACATATTGACCCCATAACCATGAACAGTCTTCAAAAATAATATTTTGATTAAAAACTAAATAAAAATAAACCCTTGACACAAGAACATATTTTGATTTCCCTTCTGTAGCTAGCCATCACTACTTAGAAATACACAAATTTAGATCATGAAATCGAGACCATAGTCTATCAATTGTACAAATCAATCTCTTTTGGGAGAAAAAAAACTTTTTTTTTCATGCTTCATCCCCCAAAACCATAATAGGTGGAGATGGGGCACATAAAATAAAAACCTCCCAAATTTTGGAAAATCAAGTGAAACACTAGTAGCATGGCATCCGAGCAGGAGAAACAACATGCCTCTAATGAAAGGTTCCCCAATGGACACGATATTCTCATGTCCCTTTACAATCAAGGTAAGTGGTGGTAGGCTGCAAAAGCCATGATGGAGGAAGTAAACCTGTAGATAACCATTGCCATGTTTTGACTTAGTAAAATAACAATTGCTGGTAGTTTTTGGAGGTGACTCAACCAAGGAATATAGGTTGAAGTTGTTGGGACTATATACATGTTTTTATTTTGATTATTTAAGAAGCCACATTACACTTAATATTATTTGTTCAACCTATCAAGAAGAGAAGTTGGTTTTAGTTTTTTATTTGTAGTCTTAGAGGTGGCATTTAGATGTAAAAGGTGGAAAATTTGAGAACTAAACTATAGCATTAAGCTTCACAACATTTTGTATAAATAGAAGGTAGTCTTTTAGGTTTTGGGAATTTCTTCATTTCAATTATTATAATCCATTTTTTCTATAGGTTGTCTTGTGCATAAGTTTGGTCCTTGAGATTTGTGGAGAGGTGTGAGAGTGAGAGTTTTCATTGAGAGATTTAGAGTCATTTTCTTGTAAGATTTGAGTGTCTTGAGATAGAGTTTAGAATTGTGGGAAAGTTGAAAGTAGGAGCAACAAGTGAAGTTTTGATATTGAGCTTGAAGGGAAAATTCTTCATTAGAAGCTAATTTCCAAGCATGCTAGTCTTTCTTACTCATTAATCTTTCTATTATGAAATCTATGTTTTTATTGAATGAATGCAAGTGCTTGAGCAAGTTATAGTGGCCTACCATATTTGTTGAGCAAGCTTGTGAATATGGCTAGATTGGAAATAAGTTGTTTTGGATATCATATTATTATGATACCTATATATAATTATTATGATCATCATGATTGTATAACTATCAAGAAGGTATATGTATAGGATACTAAAATGGTTTCATATTACTTATTTTCTTGCATGAATTATGGTGTTAATACATGGGAATGATATCAAGTTAGACGAATGATGCCTTCCCGGATAGGATATGATGTTATGTAACCATGTTGGTAGTTTATCCTTAACTAGTTAGTCATATTTCCTTGAAAATAGGAAGAAAGTCTTTTTCCTAGGGTTAGGGTGTGCACTTGATTGTTGCACATTTTTATTGAATTCATAGGTTGGGATTAACCTATCTATTCAATTGAATCATTGTATTGTTGTATACTTTTGAAATGGAGTCATTTAATTTTATGATTATACTTCTAAAATTGAGTAATTTAAAGTCATGATTATACTTTTGAAATGGAGTCCTTTAATGTTGTGACTATACTTTTTAAATGGAGTCATTTAATGTTGTATGTGGATTATACTTTTGGAATGGATCATGAGGTGTGAGAAATGATATTTCATTGAAGTTCTATATTGTTAGTTTGTAATGTTATGAGAACCTGTGTGGTTAATGAGGTTTCTCCCTAGGATTAGGATAATCCATGGAAGGGGGAAACCTAGTTGGTCAACTAGATCACTTGAATGAACATCACCTTTTGGGCCGGAATTATGTTGTGTTATATGGATTAGCTTGTCAAGAGTTAAATTGCGGTCATGTTATTTAACCAATCGAGCAAAGGGGTGGGTGAACATATGACTACCACTTCGTAGAAGTGAGACAATACTTAGGAAGTGATTTTAATATATATTATCAAATATTTGGCCAAAGTAGGTGTAAGTTTCCACTGCATACACTTTTTGGTTCATTGTGAGCTAGGATTGTATAACTAGGCTAGGAATGTCATGCATGTAGGTGGGTATCCACTGTATGGTAGCACTATTTATGTTAGACAAAACACCATGCTCAAATAGGCTATATTATGAGGGTTACCCAACCAATATATTTGTTGAAGGGAGGTCCATCTTACCAATTAGGTAGATGTGTGGGGGACTGCAATAACATGGTTGGAGGAAAAGCACTTGGGTGATACTTCTCCTCATGTAGTTAGCAGTAGAGATTTGAGGATGTATGCTTAGGAGTGACATTTGGACCATTTGTACTTGTTTCACTAGTCTCTTGAAAGCTAAGTATGTAACCTTAATCTTGTATCTTATTAAAAGTATATTTGAAAAGTAAAATCATTACATGGGATTATGTAATTCTATATGTATTTGAATCATTACATGGGATTATGTCATATTATTTGGAAAATGAAACCATTACATGGGATTATGCAATGTTATCTTATTAATGCAATAAAAATTTGAAATGGGATTATTTTAAATATGTATCTTTGTTATTGAAATAGAAAATATGGAAAATTTTATTGTTATGCATTGGTGAACTTAAACTATTCACATATGGGGTTAAACTTAGGTGAAAACAATAGGCAAAACATTGGGCTTGTTACAATTATATCCAAATTCAGAAATGATTTTATAGCCTCTTCCATAAATGACTTCCAATTCTTTAGAAGAAGATGGCTTTTCATAGTAATTCTCATCATAGGTCAATGTATAACTAGTGCTTTCTCCATTATGAACAGGTGCAAAATTGGATGTTTGAGGAAGATCTATGGGAGGTGGTGTAGATGCCACAATGATTTCTTTTACATCTTTGGATTTTGATGGTGATATTTTATATTCCCATATGAAAGTCTACATAAAATCTACTGACCCCCAATCATCATCCAAGATTGTTTTGTGGGTGAAACACATTCATCTTTATGCTCAACATGTATGGGTTCAATGTTTGAAGATGGAATCAAAGTGTTAAGGGGTCTTATTTTCCCTATTTCAATTTGTAAGAATTTTTTGGAAATAGGATTAGCTTTCACCATGTATACTTTGTTGTTATATGTGTATTTCATGAGGCGGTGAAGAGTTGACAAAAATCTCTTCATCTCATGGATCCATGATCTTCCTAAAAGAAGATTATATGAGAGAGTATCTGGCATGACATGAATAACGATAGGTAACGAAACATGACCTACTTTAATAGGTAATGTGATTGTTCCCAATGGTTGTCTACCCACATTATCAAAACCATGAATATTTAGAGCATCAAGTTGAATAAGAGACTTATCCACACCTAATTTTTTTAAAAGATCAACATTACAAACATTAAGAGTTGACTCAATATCAATAAGGGTATGTATAATGTCAATTTTGTTAATAGCAACCATTATCATTAAGGATTCATTTTGATTTTGTATCTAAAGAGGGGTTAATTCATTTTGATGAAATATAATATCCATACTTGTGGAATTCATACCCTCAAGTAAAGTTGCTACATCATTTTATTTAGCACTAGAAGGAAAAAAATTTTCTAAATCCTCTTGAAGCATGTTAAGATAAATCAACGAGTTTTGAATCAAATCCAACAATGAAATCTCAGCGAGAGTATCACAAAGTTGTTTGACAAGATCATACTCACCATTATATAGAGGAAAATGAAGTATGGTAGGGAGAATAGGTTGTGGGAAATAGATTGATGGAGGGATGGTTTGCACTTGTTTTGGTTGCTTGTTGTTTCATGTGTTGTATGTATGAGAAATAGCATGATATTGTTGTTACTATGATACATCTTGTCACATATGGTTGTGTTGAGTCAATTTTCATACAAAGCTTAAGATATGACTAGGTGTTGTTGGTTTGTTTGATGGCGGTCCTATAATAAGCATTTGATTGTTTTGTGGTTGCATCAAGGTTGATTTGAAGGTGGATAAATCACTAATTGAGGTGTAATTTCATTCATTTTTCTTTGACATGTTGAAACCTTACAAATATTAGTGGACAATTTAGGAGAGATGAAATCCTCAAGGGCCTCATCTAATGTATCAAAATTATTGTAACTAAAAGACTTGTTATATGTATAGGAAACTTGTAGAAAGATATATGACATGATCAGATTGCTTAACTTTCTCCAAGATGTTAATTTAGCATTAATCATGTATTTCAGTTTATGTTTATGTTTGTCAATGTGAATTACAACCAAATACAGTCTCACAAAACTGTTACAATGACAAATCAAAGAAATAGAGTCTATATTTGCAAGAGGGATACATATATTAGTTTGTGATTGAAATCTAAACCAAAATGAGCAAGTCTAGGGCATAATGCACCATGGAATGACTTGATTTTTTTTTAAAGTCCAAGTTTTGAGGCATTGAAAACATGTAACAGAGGTCTAAGATAGGGTTGGTCGAGATCTAAAACTAAAATTGTTAGTTGTTTTCACCAAGTTTATGAAATGTGACCTTATGTAATGAACTATGGTATTCAAACTTTGTAAAAATGATGTTCTTTTTAACCAAATCATACACTAATTTAGAAAATTTAAGAAATTCCTTAGAGATCTAATGTATTTCATAATTAAAAATGCGCAATATGCTTCAATAATTACATAAATTCAAATAAATGACACTTTTATCTCAAATGAAAAAACTTCTTTTTGCAACAAAAAGTAATCTAATTTTTGAAATATTTTGAATTTTCTCCCTAATTTTCATATCAATATGAATTGAATTAAAAATTAGAAGATTTAATTGATGTTTGAAATGTTAGGTTCACCAAAATCTTTAATTGAAAAAGGGATCCTAGGACTAGTGTATAGCTTCACCAAGATTAATCCTTTTCCAATTAACATTAGAAGCCAAATTGGAAAGGGGTATGAGATTGGCTAAAAACCTAAGAGGAGAGTCAATCTAACTTGGATTTGGTTCTTTTATTGCCTTGGAAATTGATTGAAATTATTGTGAATCACTTGAATTAATTTTACTATAAAACTTTATCTAAAAATGCAAACTCTATGTAGTGACAAAATTAAATTAATGAAAAAAAGGTAGATTTGAAAAAGGTAGAGTATTGTTCACCCATGACAACAATTTGAGGTTGAAATAGCTAGTCTAGCATGCAATGTGTTCCAAACTGAGCTCCTCCTTTTCTAGATTTGATTTCACAATCCTATAATTCCCATTTTGCCTTTTGTAATGCTACTATGAAATCTCAATCTTTGGATTTGAACATGTAAAATCCTCAAAAAAGAGGGCAAGGGGTGGCTATATAGGATTTTTCCTATGTCAAACCCTATTTTGATATTTCTACCTCCACGAATAGCCAATTGATTGACTAAAATATTGTGTGTGCTCTTAGCCTTAAGTGCATTTAAGGCTATAATGAGCTAAAATTCTAAAAAACATACTCAAATGTGTTAGAGGAGGATTCCTAAATGATATAATAAGATCAACCCAAGAGAAATTTAAATAACCTTAGGAAAATCTAAATTACATCAATACCTTGCTTAAGGAAACATGTAGATCAAAGCTTGAAGATGAGAACAATCTAAAAACAAGTCATTAGGTGGTTGAAAAGGGCCAACAAAATATCCAGAACCTAGATTCCATCATGTTCTTCCATTGGCATCAAACTCCAATCATTGTGACAACTTGATTAGAAATTTCCTCTTGAATATCTAAAAATTTGAATGTGTTTTGGCACTGTAGTTGTCTTATAATTATTTCCATTGATTTTGAAATAATAATTCATGTTGGAAAATTGACTTTGGGGAAGTGGAAAAGTCAGAGCACATGTGCAGAGGACACCTCAAGATTGTTGTATAGCCATCAAGGGTTTGATTTCTTTACATGTCTATGCCTTCCTTTCACCTTGCTTTTTCATCATTTCGGCTTTCCTATTAGCATTATTTCTTGGTATGCATTAGTGTACGTTTTGGTTTCCTTCCTTTTGTTATGCATTGGTTTTTCTACCCTTCTAGGTTCCCTTCCTCCCTCTCTTGTTCCTAGCAGAATGGTGAATTCATTGGAGGTTATGGAGAATAATTCCAACGACCCCCCTGAAGTTGGGGTGACAAATCCTTGCTTAAAGGATAGTGTCGACCCTAATAATCGCCCCCGATCATTCAAGGATATTCTTATGGGAGGAGAGAAGGTAGTTGTTCCAGATTTGAAAAAATTCATTATTGTGGATGATGGAGCTGACTTTGAGGATTTTCAAGTGAGAGGGGACAATGGTAAGTGCCTCTAGAAAAACCCTAAAAAAATTGTCTTTATTCTAAATAGTGATATGGCTAGCACCCTCAACAAAGAGGACAATAGATTAAGGAATTTAGCAATATTCTTTACTGCCCTTGATTGCAATTAAACCCCTGTAAGAAGTTATTTTAACCAATGGATGGTGAATGTCTAGAAAAAAAAGTTGGGAATCCACCATTCTCTTTGTCGTATGATTTAGAAAGGTCTTTTTTTAATTATGTTCAAAAGCAAGGATATGCAAACTAAAGTTATTAATAAAGAATTCTAGTCAGTGGGTAGCTTTTTTTTTAGAGCAATCTCTTGGTCTTCTAATTTATTAAATGAGGAGGTGATAGCCCTCTCATACCCAAGATGGATTACTTTAAAAGTACTCCCACTTATCTTGTGGACATTTATACCAAAAATTGTCTCACAATTTAGGAGGATGCTCAAAGTAGAAGATACAAAAAATGCTCTGTCACATTTGGATGCCATAGTTTTAATCTCAATTACCCCTAGGGTTGATATCCCGGATGAGGTTGAAATTGAGACTGAAAGTGTTATTTTGACCTTCAAATTCGAACTTCTAGGAGGTATTAATGCATGTTTCCTCTATAAAAGGGAGGGTCACGTAAGGAAGAATTTCCTAGTTCTTGCTAACTGGGAGAATGTTTAGAAAAAAGGAGGGGCCAATAAAACCCTAAACCTAATTCTCACTCCTCTATGATGGTAGTCATGGTTGTTAAAGATCCCGAGGGAGGTGATGGCCCTATTGGGGATGCTATTTTTAACCCCAAGGCACTCACTGAGGATGTGAACACCATCATGATGGTGGATAACAACTTTTCTATTGATATTGCAAATGGTTCACAAGACGCCATGTTCACTCTATCGCTAGAAGAGGAGGAAATTCTCTTGGGAAAGGGCAGCCTATTTAGTGCTAATAACCCCCCCAAGGGTGGATTTATCCCTTGGTCAAAGAGGATATTGGTCAAGATTGTGGTGGTGGAGTAAGGCAGTGGGGTAATCCCCTCCCCCCATGCCACAAAAAGAATGTGAAAGAGCTTGTCGTGGATAAATTACGACAACAAATTGCCAAAAATAAAAAAGTTGTTAGTAATTATAAATCGGGAGAGAGTTTCAAAAATATTGAGGAATTTGTTGTTATAAGTAATCATTGGAAGGATAATAATGTTCCCTCAGGAGCACCTTTCTCAAAGAATAATGATTCTAAAGCTTGTAATGGTCGCTAAGGGCCTACCCTCCATCCTCATTGAGACAAGAAGGAAAACAAAACTCTTTGTTTGCTTGCTTGCTCGAGTGGTGATTTAAGGGTTGTTGATATTAATATTGAGTATGTTAAGAATAAGGAAGCTCCTATTACCAATAAATCTAAGGAAAGAAAAATAGAATTGGAATAAAAAATTTCTAAGAATCATGTGAATATTAGCCATAGCACTGATAATAATATCCTTAATTCTAATTCTAATGGTATTAATAATGCTAAAAATAATAACAATATTAATGGTAGTATCAAGATAATCAATAATTAATCCCTTAATCCTGAAGGATCTAGAAATGAGAGACTTGAGCCTTCCAATGGGAACCTTGAGATGACTTCTACTAATAAACATAGGAAAACTCTTAATTTTGGTGAGAGTGGATATCCCACTGGCCTGTGGGATCTGCAAGGTGAACTAAATATAGACGTCTCTCTTGATAGATCCATGATAGACCAATTTAATCAAGCTTTTAAGAGCATTAGGGAAGCATCAGTGGGTAAGGAGAAGGTTCCAAAAGAAGGAATAATGGAGATTCAAGCACCCTAGGAGGGGGCTGACCTGCACACTAGTGATGTAAACAGTTTAATTGTAAAATAAATGCTTACGCAAAAAAGGAGGAGAAAAAGATAGAAACAAAAAGAAACTCCATACCTTATCTGAGGAGAAAAAACCAAAAGGGTAGAATTCCTAAATGTTTTGATGGATTTAGGAGCATAGAAGGAGATGTGCATGATATGGATGTAGACAACTCTTAACTGCATCTCTTGGAATATCAAAAGATTGGAATCCCTTGACTGAAAATACAACATATGGAGTTTCCTTAATCAAGAGAAAAACAAAGATGTTGCCATGTTACACGAAGTTAAAACGATTAGGTTTACTCTTGAAACCAATTTAAGATTTATCTGGAAGGATTCCTCCTTATTTACCACCAATCATGATAGAGGTAAAGGGGGAACAACAATACTCCTATTCAATAAATGGAGTAAATGGGTTATTGCCTATGGAATCTCCCCCTGCAACAGGACAGTTTGGGTAAGGGTTGAAAAAGATAACCAATAGTTTGGAATATGCTCAATATATGCACCTAATGATTATAGGTAGAGATGTGAGTTATGGAAGTGGTTAAGCAAACTGCAAGAAGTTCCTTGGATAATTGGGGGAGACTTTAATATGGTGGAGAATAGTGAAGATAAAGTTGGAGGTTCTAACATGAACTAGAAAGGGAATAAAAATACTTTTGGTATAAAATGAAAAATAGCCTAAGGCTATTTGACCCAGTGGAAGGCTCCAAGAAGGAAAATAAAGCCATATGGTATACTTGGTGCAATTCTCAAAGTGGAAATACAAGAATCTATTGTAGACTAGACACGTTTTATGCTAATACAAATAAGTTTCATTTTGAACAAGTTGATGAATCAAATAGTAGGGTTAAAGTCCACCCTTGGACCCTATCTAACCACCATCTTATCAAGGTATTATTTGTATTGGATAATGCTAGTTTGGGGAGGGAAAGGAAGGATAAGAAGTTCATCCTAAACTCTAGCCTCCTAAAGTCAAAGGATTGCAATGATGTTATCTTCACCTTATGAGAAATTAATAAATGGACTAAAAAAAATAAAAATACTTTGGAAAGATGGAATATTAATGCCCAAAGTTGGTGAAAAATATTTCAGTCCATTGGTGAGCAAAGAGCTAAAGATCTCAGGAGGTCTAAAAACCATCTCCAAAAAAAATTTGTTAGAGGTGGAAACTAGAATTCTGTTGAGGATTGTCCAAAATCTCCTAATGAGATGGAGGACATGACCAGTGTGCCTTATGCAAGTGTAGTTGGCAGCCTTATGTATGCAATGGTCTGTACAAGACCAGACATTTCCCAAGCAGTGGGAGTTCTTAGTCAGTTTATGGCTAATCCTAGAAGAACACATTGGGATACTGTGAAGAGAGTGTTTAGATATCTGAAGGGCACTTTAGACTATGCTTTCTGTTACCATGGTAACTTGGTTGAATCATAGAGAACTCTCAGTATTCAAGGTTATGTGGACTCTGATTAGGCAGGGGACATTGACAGCAGAGGATCCACCAGTGGATATATTTTCATGATGAATGGTGGTGCAGTGAGTTGGATGAGCAAGCAACAAGCTGTAGTCACTTTGTCCACTACAGAAGCAGAATACATGGCAGCAACACATGCTTGTAAAGAGGCAATCTGGTTAAAACATTTGTGTTCTAACATTGGTTTTGATGCAGGAAAGATTACTATCTACTGTGACAGTCAGAGTGTTATATGTTTGGAAAAGAATCCTACTTCCCACGCCAGGACGAAACATGTAGATGTACAGTATCACTTTGTATGAGTTATGGTGGAGGATGGAAAGGTCTCTTTGGAGAAAGTGGATACTCTGGAGAATGTTGCAGATGCATTGAAAAAGCCTGTGAGCACAAACAAGTTCAGTTGGTGTGCCAGTTCGATGGGCCTCTTGGCCCATGAGTTTCAGTGGTTTTATATGCTCTGGAGGTGTCAGTAAGATCTTTGTCAAGTGGGAGCTTGTTGGAATCTGTGCCTCAATTCTTACTGACAAGAAACTCCTTAAAGGAAAAGTTGGTGTGACATCATGGATGTCTGGCCGACTAACTGGTCTAAAGTTCTAAAATGTTCATATCGGTGTGACAGGGTTGATGTCTTACCGACAAGACTATCACTGTGACATTCGGCATTCGGCATGATCTTTTGAAAAATGGAATCCTTCAAGCGACAGTGTGATCTTATCGGGCGTCGGGGAGACTTGGCCGAAGCGTCTACAATCAGTATGTGGTCTCACCGACCTGGATTGTCTCGTCAACAGTATATGGCTTATCGGTGAGACAAGGGTTTCATCAAGATGTCTTCACGAACTTGAAAGGTCTCGCCGACCGAGATGTAAAGCTATTGGGGTAACATGTGGTCGCAGGGAGATGTCTCAATGATGCAGCTTGGTCATGCCGACAGGAGTTCTTCGCGGTAACAAAAGACTTCACTGGGAAGTCCTTGCGACTTGGTTAGGTCACACCAATGGGAGATGTCACTTGGTCTTCACGGTGACAAAAGAATTCACTGAGAAGTCTTAGCGAAAGTCTTGAGTCTCATCGACAGTAAGTCTTTGGTAAGACTTAGGGCGCTTGGAGAAAGGTCACGGCGAAAGACACGAGTCTTGGCGACAGTGTGACTTTCGGTGTAAGCTGTGTCTTGCAGTATGATGTCTCACCGAAACCTTGGGGTCTTGCTAATAGAAGTCTAGCTTCGGTGTAGCATGTTGTGGTCGATGGGAAGTCTTCGCGAGAACGTAGTGTCTTGCCGATAGTTTATCTCATCGCTGTGACTTTTAACTTCGATATGAGTCTTGTCGATAAGGGAAACCTTTGTTGATAGGAACAAAATGGACATCAATGGTTTCAGTATAACTTCTTTGTTGTCTTGCCGATTGCTGAAGACTTAAAGCCGATATCGATAGAGAAACTTTGTGGCATCTGGGAGACACTATGAGTGTCTCACCGATATGCCAACAAAGTTTGAATGCCATTGACTGTGTGACCATCCTATGTAGCATCCCGCTGGACCAATTAGAGGAAATGGTTTTTTAAAATAAATGACGATTAGATTTTTTGTAATTGCTATGACGTTGGAGAAAAATAGCTTGCAAGGAAAAATCTATATTGGCATGGAAAATTTCTTGAATGGAGATATGGCGGATAAGAATGCACAGAAGGAAAAAGCAGAATGTGATTAGTTTAAAGCGGATCAATTCTGTTGAGATAGGGACAAGTGAGTGAATTGAATGGTTGAGAGAGATTTTCTGTAACTGTATGAACAGTGAATGTAGCTACTGAGAACTGATAACCTAAGAGTTGCATCTCTGAATTGTATGTAATTTTAGTTACTATAATACAAAGAGATTCAGCTTGGTGTAGTGGGTTTTTTCTCGTAAGGGTTTCCCACGTAAAATCTGTTGTTCATTGTCTTTGTGTATTTGCTCTATTTCTGTAAATCTTTCATGTGTGTCTTAATTAGATTGTAATTTGAAAAATCAAAAGCCCCGCATTGCATTCTTCGTTGTGGTTTTGACATTAAGAAAGTGTTTTCGTACCTCTGCTTTCCTTACACGGGGTAAGTGCTCAAACCAAAACATTGGTATGTTGCTTCTGGACTTTGAAAAGGCTTATGAAAGAATTGAGTGGCCTTTTATCATAATGGCACTTGAAGCCTTTGGGTTTTTGGATAAGCCTATGCCAAATTATCAAAAATTTATTTAAGGATGCTACAACCCAAGTTGAAGTTAATGGGGCACTAACAAGGACTTTTCAATTGGAAAGGTCCATAAGACAAGGTTGTCCCCTTTCCCTTACACTTTTTTTCATTGCAGTAGATGTTCTACATTATATCTTAAGGGACTCTCTCTTAAGCCCTAGAGTGAAGGGGCTCACTCTTCCAAATAATGAAGAACTACTCAACATCCAATTTTTTGATGATACAACAATTTTTTTGTTTCTAGAGGAAGTGGACTTTGACTATTTAATTAAGAAATTAGATATCTTTTGCAAGGCAACAGGTGCCAGAATCTCAAAATTAAAGTCTGTATTACTAAGTTGGGGGGGCATCCATCCGAATTGGTTCCAAAAACATGAAATTCAATTGGGGTACAACAAAATTGTAAGATATTTGGGTATCCCCTTTGCTATGGACCCCAATCTCAAAGATATGTGGGATTGGCTAAGAAATAAAATTGAAACCAAGTTAGGCTCTTGGAATAAGAAATTCTTATCCATTACAGGAAGAGCTTAGATATGTCAGAAAATTCTTTCATCCTATAATATATATTATGCTTTTGTGTGGTTATTTAATAGTTATCAAGTGGAGGAGATCCAGAAGAAAATAAGGTAGTTTTCATGGTCAGATGGTAAGGGTAAGAAGAGGAAACACATAGTCAAATGGGTTTGGTGTTGCATTGAAAAGAAAAAAGGTGGTTTGGGTCTAAAAGGCCTAAGACTCGGGGCATAGCTCTAGCAGGTAAATGGATATGAAAGAGTCTAATAGGAAATGAGCATTGGAAAGTCTTAATTAGAAATAACATCCAAAATGTTATGCCTAAGAAGGCCAAATCCTAGAAGTTCTTGTTGTTAGGATATTCAAGCAGACCTAAGCAATAAATATTAATGATTATATGCAGATTAAAGGATCTAGAAATAACAATGAAGAATAACACATAAGATATTGACACAAACATTTAATGTGGTTCACTGGTGCAGGAGCACCCAATACACACATTTTCAAAATTAAAGATCAAGGAATACATTAGGAAATAGGGGGTATTTGGGTCATTTAATGATTTAATAAGGAATTTGAGCCCATTAATGATGTAATTAGGTGTCTTTGATGTTATTTAGTTCAAAAAAAGCAAAAGGTTGCATAAAAATGTACTTATTGTCAACAAATTGTTAAAAGTGCAAAACTAGGCAATTAGGGGTCTAGTTGGTAAAAAGTTGGTTTCCAATGTCCAACTAATTAAAATTCCAGTTGGAGGATGTTTGTAAGGGTGGTTAGATGTTAAATAAGCCTCTCATGGTTGAGGCATGGTTGTTGAATCATTTTTTTTGAAGTTATAATGAAAAAAGGTTTCTTTCTAGAAATTTTTGTGTAAATTTGTTGCTAAAACGTGTGGTACGACCTTTGTACGACCTATACGG
The DNA here is from genome assembly GCA_007258455.2 of Sequoia sempervirens. Taxonomy (NCBI): domain Eukaryota; kingdom Viridiplantae; phylum Streptophyta; class Pinopsida; order Cupressales; family Cupressaceae; genus Sequoia; species Sequoia sempervirens. The sequence goes on from VDFB02000017.1 coordinate 461,883,228, forward strand.
GCTCAAACCTATTATGGTTGGAAAGAGGAGAGTTTCAAATTTCATTTGAAAGTGGTTTGGTGAATTTTCATTGAGTTTAGAGGGTTTTATTGACGTTTTACTGAAACTGCCCTGTTTTGGTGTAAATTGGTGGTTTGAGAGTAATAAAATGAGTTTTTAGGGCATTCCACCTACTGTAGCAATTGTGACTCGGTGGAATAACCCCATTTGTTGTAAAATAGGTTTCCAAATTATTTGCAGGTCAGAGGAAGTGTGTTTGTGGGTTTTCGGTGTTGCCCTAGGTTGAATTTGGGTGATTTTCCTTGTGAAAGTAAGGAACTAAAGGATGGTTTATGAGTTTTTTGGAAGAAATAACATATTAAATGATGTTTTAAGCTTGTGCAGGCATAATCATGAGTGTTTGAACAGGTGGTAGGGTCTGGAAAGGCCTAGAGGTATGATTTACAATAAACCCTCCTTTTGAAGGCCTAGAATCAAGGGTTTTAGGGTTTGCCATGTTGGAAGAGTTATTTCTGGAAACTAGTGGTGGATTTAGTAGTTTTTGGGCATTTTAATTTCTTCCCCAAGGTTTCATAAGGTTTGGTGGATTTTAAAGGGTACCTTCTTTGTAAAAGTGGGCTAATCCACTAGCCTTTTCCATGGCAGGAGTATTAGATCTTTGAATTTGTCCAAAAGAGTTGATATTGGTCTTACTATATGTTGTATAACTTGCAAAAGGGCATCTTAATCATCCTTGAGTTTGTTAGGTGTTTTGGAAAATATTGGTGAAAATGCCTAAACTAGGTTTGCACTGAAACTGGGGTTTAGGATTGAAATTGGGAAATTGTGCTTCTGATGATTGTTGAACTTGGAAGACTGGTTGAATTACTTTATATGATCATTTTAATCTTTCTAGATGCCTCTTGAAGGAAGGTTGCCAATTTGAGTAAGGTTGAGTCTCCTGACTCTGCATCAGAGTGGTATCAGAGCGAGGAAGTAGATCTCTTAAAGATTGAAGGAGAAAGGACATCATGGCTACCAGAGGTTTGAATGAGAAAGAAGAACAAATGAGGAATGCTCTTTTCTAGACCAGATGCAAATGCAGAGGTAAGATCTATAAAGTAATGATTGATTCAGGTTCATTGGGTAATATTGTTTCAAAAGAAATGGTTGAAAAATTGCATTTGACAAGGCTAAAACATGAATCACCTTACAAGGCATATTGGGTAAATGATAGTCAGCATGTTGTGGTTAGAGAGCAAGCATTTGTAGATTTTGAAATTGGTCCTTATAAAGATGTTCTATTATGTGATATTATGCCTATAAGGGATTGTCATATGATACTAGGAAGGGTTTGGCAATATGATAGATTTGCTATGCATGATGGGAGGCTTAATGTGTATGAAATTGAAAAGGATGGGCAAAGGTATATTTTGAGTTGTTTGCAGGAAGAAGGGACACAAAGAAGGATAGGCATGTGTGGAAAAAGAGAGTTGCTAGAGCAAAAGGAACAAGGGGAAAAGGAAGAGACTGAGTTTTGGAAAGCAAAGGCTAAGGAAGTTGAGGACAAAACAAATGAAGTCAAGACAGTGAAGAATAGGTCTACTACAGTGACTTGTGAAGAAAGAAGATTTAGGATAGAGATCCCTCAAAGGGAGAAAGGTAAGAGTGAAGAAGAGTTGATAATGGAGAGGCAAGGGGGGCCTAGAGAGGTCAACAAAGATAAAAAGCAATGTCCACTGAATGGATAGAGTAAATAGAAGCCACAAGAGACTAATAGAGGCAAAGATGAGTTGCATCAGCAGTATGTTGACATAAAGGATGGAGGATATAATAATAAAGAGATCTTGAAGACTGAGAATGTTAAGAGTGGAAGAGGAGATACAGTCAAGACAAGTGAGCAGGTTGGAGAAGGCCATGAAAGGATTGAAAAAAATGAAAAGATCATGATTGGGGTAGTGGAGTGTCCCCTAAAGGAAAATGCAGATGAAAAGAAGACAAAGGTTGCAGACACAGTGGACTGTATATTAGAGGATATAGAGGTAAATGAGGCAGTGATGATGATGCACAAATTGAAGGTAAAGGAAAATGAAGAAGCAAAGAAGATAGAGGAAGAAGAATATGTATTTGAATATGCTACTGAGGAGTTTATGGATGAAGAACTAGATAAGGAAGAAGAAAAGACAATGAGTCAAAGAGAAGTGCAAAAGATAGTGAATGGGTTTGCAAAAGAGTATGCAGATGATGAGAAAGTTATAGTCACCTTGGAGGGTGAAAAAGACCAAGCAAAGTGGATAAGTGAAGTTCCAAGAGAACCTGGGAAGGAAAAGTTGATAGTGAACAGCCTAGTGAAGGCTAGAGGAAGGGAATCTGAGAAGTCTCCACTTGTGATGGAGGAGAAGACAGAGGGCATGGACTGGATAGAGGTTGTGTGGCAGATGTATGCTACTGTGGGGATGGTTCTAAACATAAAGAACTTGAGAGAGGTTGTGAAGTGGAAGGGTAAGAGGCTAAAAGGTTATCTCCCTGATTTGTTCATTCTTTTGACAGAGGTCAGACCAAGGGTTAAAATGAAAGTGGAAGGACACAATGCAGGTTATGTTGCAGAGAGTGAAGTTGAAGAGAAGGAAAAATGAAGATGGATGAAGGACAATCAAAGCCTAGAAGTGCAGATTCAAGTTGATAGAGCAGACATGAAGAGTCAAAGTCACAAAGCAAGCATGTAATTTCAAGAGGAGGACAAGTATAAGCCCAAGGTGAAGATGAGACCATTGAAAGGACAAAGAGGAGTATCTAATTATGTTTTTTTTTGCAGGTACAGAAGTTTCCAAGGGACTTGGAAGAATTTTAAGCCAGGGTGTATGGTGCAGGGGCACCCAATACACACATTTTCAAAATTAAAGATCAAGGAATACATTAGGAAATAGGGGGTATTTGGGTCATTTAATGATTTAATAAGTAATTTTAGCCCATTAATGATGTAATTAGGGGTCTTTGATGTTATTTAGTTCAAAAATGCAAAAGGGTGCATAAAAATGTACTTATTGTCAACAAATTGTTAAAAGTGCAAAACTAGGCAATTAGGGGTCTAGTTGGTAAAAAGTTGGTTTCCAATGTCCAAATAATTAAAATTCCAGTTTGAGGATGTTTGTAAGGGTGGTTAGATGTTAAATAAGCCTCTCATGGTCGAGGCATGGTTGTTGAATCATTTGTTTTGAAGTTATAAAGAAAAAAAGGTTGCTTTCTGGAAATTTCTGTGTAAATTTGCTGCTAAAACGTGTGGTACGACCTTTGTACAACCTGTACAGGCTCAACCCTATTATGGTTGGAAAGAGGAGAGTGTCAAATTTTATTTGAAAGTGGTTTGGTGAATTTTCATTGAGTTTAGAGGGTTTTATTGACGTTTTACTGAAACTGCCCTGTTTTGGTGTAAATTGGTGGTTTGAGAGTAATAAAATGAGTTTTTAGGGAATTCCACCTACTGTAGCAATTGTAACTCAGTGGAATGACCCCATTTGTTGTAAAATAGGTTTCCAAATTATTTTCAAGTTAGAGGAAGTGTGTTTGTGGGTTTTGGGTGTTGCCTAGGTAGGTTGAATTTGGGTGATTTTCCTTGTGAAAGTAAGGAACTAAAGGATGGTTTATGAGTTTTTTGGAAGAAATAACATATTAAATGATGTTTGAAGCTTTTTCAGGCATAATTATGAGTTTTTGAATAGGTGGTAGGGTCTGGAAAGGCCTGGAGGTATGATTTACAATAAACCCTCCTTTTGAAGGCCTAAAATCAAGGGTTTTAGGGTTTGCCATGTTGGAAGAGTTATTTCTGGAAACTAGTGGTGGATTTAGTAGTTTTTGGGAATTTTAATTGCTTCCCCAAGGTTTCATAAGGTTTGGTGGAGTTTAAATGGTACCTTCTTTGTAAAAGTGGGCTAATCCACTAGCCTTTTCCATGGCAGGAGTATTGGATCTTTGAATTTGTCCAAAAGAGTTGATATTGGTTTTCCTATATGTTGTATAACTTGCAAAAGGGCATCTTAATCATCCTTGAGTTTGTTAGGTGTTTTGGAAAATATTGGTGAAAATGCCTAAACTAGGTTTGCACTAAAACTGGGGTTTAGGATTGAAATTGGGAAATTGTGCTTCTGATGATTGTTGAACTTGGAAGACTGGTTGAATTACTTTATATGATCATTTTAATCTTTCTAGATGCCTCTTGAAGGAAGGTTGCCAATTTGAGTAAGGTTGAGTCTCCTGACTCTACATCATTCACCCAATATGGGCTATGTCCACAGAAAACTCAGCCACCCAAATAATTTTATTATCTAGTGCAAAAACCCTGATTACAATCTTGCAAATTACCCTCGTGTTTGAGCAACACCTACTCCTCACTTACAATGAAAATCACACACCCTCTACATACATTGCAACTTACATCCCCTTTTATTTCACTCATCCTTTAGGTCGACCTAATCACACCATGTCCTAGTACTGATTGGCCTACCAATGAGCAACCTGAATTTGAAATACAGTTACATTGTTATCAATAAATATAGTTCAGTCCAATGATAATTGATTCACAACAACGATGTAGAAACAAAAAATAAATCTGTGCCACGTGCCAACACATCACTCATCTAACATTGTTGACCATCGCACCATTTGGGTCCCACTTCGACATCATCCATGAGTCAACCGAGTCAATCCTCATTGCCATATTGAATTGTCTCAAGTGGTCCCTACCTCCATCGACTTGTCGCAAGATCCAAGAATTTACTAACCAAGTCATAGGGTTTAGAAGTTTCCTAACCTAGCGATATCCCGACGAGCCACTTTTTCATCAGCTTTAAACCTTTGCCTGATAGCCTTTAGGATCGCCAAGTTGGAGATTTTCAGAACTTCGAAACTCCTGGCATGAGGTTCAAAATTTCTACTCTGATGTGATTGTGTGACAAAGAAGTCACAACACCAATTTTTTTAACTAAGTATTTGCACGATCAATCTACCAAATTTAACTAAGTATTCTTTAGTGGGTTTTCATTATTTGCATGATCAATCACCACATATCAACAATCTCCCACTTGAAGACTAATCAGGCTCCACACCAAACAATTCTCCCACTTGGAGACTGATCTTGGATGACACCACTACACTTGCAACTCCCACTAGATTATAGGTCTGGCTCATTTCTTGTATCCACCATTACCAATCATGAAGGCCAACTGAAGTTGAAGATGAGCTCAGCTTCTCCCTTGTCACTTCCTTCATAAACATATCCACTGAATTGTCATATGTATGTATCTTTTCCAGCTTTACCTGTCCATCTTCCAACATTGATCAAATGAAATGATATATCAGTTGTATGTGTTTGGTTTTAGAGTGCAAGGTAGAATCCTTTGCAAGATGTATAGCACTATGACTATCCATAAACAAGTAACTTTCATCCTACAGTTTTCCCAATTCGTCCATGAAAAGTTGCAGCCATATCATCTCCTTTACCACCTCTATTGCAACTACATACTCCGCCTCCATGGTGAATAAAGTAACCACCTTTTACAACCGAGAAATGCAACTCATTGTTGTCCCACCAACTATAAAAACATAACCCGTGGTACTTTTCCTAGTATCTATATCCCCTATCAAATCTGAGTCTACATAGCCTTGTAAATCAATATTAGAGCCCCCAAAACATAAAAATTTAGTGGATGTATCTCTCAAATACCTGAGAATCCTTTTTACTGCATTCCAATGCTCAACTCCGAGATAACTCATATAACCACTAACAACTCCTATGGCATGTGCAATATCTGGTTTTGTGCATACCATGGTGTACATTAAACTTCCTATAGCTGAAGTATATGGTACCTTGGACATTTTTTCTTCCTCCTCTTGTGTCTTTGGACACATATCCTTAGTCAATTTGACATGATTGGGCAAAGGTGTGCTAACAACTTTTGCATTCTGCATATGAAATCTCTACAACACCTTTTCAAAATAATCAACTTGAGATAAAAATAATTTTCTATTTTTCCTATCTCCTATAATCTTCATACCAAGGATTTGTTTTGCTGCCCCCAAATCCTTCATAGCAAATGAATTTGCTAATTGTTGTTTTAACTCCTTAATTTGAACCATATTAGACCCTGCTACAAACATATCATCAACATATAAACATAAAATAATGTAGTTGTCATCATATATCCTCTCAAAGTAAACATAGTGGTCTAAATTGCACCGACTGTAGCCATTTTTAACCATAAAGCTTTCAAAATTAATATACCATTGTCAAAGTGCTTGCTTCAAGCCATATAAACTCTTCTTCAACCTGCACACTAATTTCTCCTTACCTTTGACCTCAAATCCTTTTGGTTGTTCCATATATATTTCTTCTTCCAAATCACCATGGAGAAAGGCCATTTTAACATCAAGTTGTTCTAAATGCAAATCTCCAGCAGCTACATTACTTAAAACGGTGCATATAGAATTCATTTTAACAACTAAAGAAAATATCTCATAAAAATCAATACCCTTTTTCTATGCAAATCCCTTTACAACTAACTTAGCTTTAAATCGTTTCTTACTTCCATCCTCCTCTTTCAGCCTATAAACCCATTTGTTTTGTAAATCCTTTTTACCTACAGGAAACTTGCATAAGTCCCAAGTCTAAATTTTTAGCAAGGAGTCCATTTCTTTTTCCATTCCATGCTCCCACTGAACCTTGGCATCCACCTACATAGCTTCATCATAGCATTCTGGTTCACCAACATCATTTAATAAAATAGAATACAAAGAGGGAGAAAATATTTTTGGAGGTTTACTTAACCTTGAAGATCATCTAACATTCACTAGAGTTTGTGGCATTTTTTGTTGTTGTTATGGAGCATGAGGAACCACTAGAACATCGTTGTTTGGAGTATCATCCAACATTGCATAATCATTTTCTTTCTTCTCATGCTGCTGCAACTGATCTTTGTACAACACTTTCTCATTGAATATGACATCACTACTTCTCAAAATTTTCTAATTTTTAAAATCCCAAATCCTATAGCCAAATTCATCAATGCCATATCCAAAAAATATACATTTCCTTGATTTAGCTTCTAGCTTCATTCTATTTTTCAAAATCTACATGTGTGAAAGCTTCACAACCAAAGGTTCGGAGAAGAGAATAACTCACCTTCTTACCTGTTCATGCTTCCTCTGGAATACCACAACCCAAAGGAGTAGAAGGACCTCTACTGATTAAATAAAAAATAGTGTTTATAGCCTCTACCCACGTGTTTAAGGGCAGCCCAACATGCAACCTCATAGTTCATGCACACTCCATTATTATTCTATTCATGCATTGAGCCACTCCATTTTCTTGTGGAGTCCTTGAAACCTTTTTCTGCCTTTGAATACCATTTGAGGAACAATAATCTTCAAAATATTTGTTGCAATACTCACCACCATTATTAGATTTGAGACATTTTAACTTCTTACCTGTCTCATTCTCAACCAAGCTTCTCCATTTAAAAAAAAAATCAAATACATCAGATTCCTTCTTAAGGAAATAAATACATACCTTTCTTGTTGCATCATCAATAAAAGTGACATAATACTGAGAACCACCGAGAGAAGATACTTGAGCTGGTCTCCATACATCCATATGCACAAGCTCCAATTTCTCATCTTTCGTAAGCTTCTCATCCTTGAGAAAACTAACCCTCTTTTGTTTTCCATACACAAAACTTTCATATAAATCCATATTAACACATTTTAGACTTGGTAAAACATTCTTTGAATGAAGTACTTTCATACCTCTTGCACTCATATGCCCAAGTCTATTATGCCATAGTGCTGATTCATAATCCACAACAACTATCTGATTTTTTGCCTGCTAAATTGCATCAACTCTTCCTGAACATTGATTTTTATCTACAATAGCTAAAGTAGAAGGAATAGTATGACCTATATAAAGATATAAGGTGCCTACTTTCACACCTTTTGCTACCACTAAGGCACCTTTTGTAACCTTCCAATTTTATCACTAAATGTAACAACACAACTTTCATCATCTAGTTGCCCTACTGAAATTAAATTTTTGCTTAACTTTGGAATGTGCCAAGTATCTCATGTAGTATCCAATGATTCCCATTCTAAAACTTAATCTTGATTCTTCCCTTTCCAACAATTTGACAAGGTTTGTTATCTCCCAAATAAACCAGCCTAAAATCCCCTTGGACATCATCAAGGGAAAGAATCAAAGCATCCTCATCAGATTTATTACTTACCACATTTGCCTCTTTATTTCCTTCCTTTTTTTCTCCTTTATTCTTCTGAGACCAACAACCTTTCTTTAATGACCCGACTTACCATAATACCAACAATCCCTCTTGTCTCTGGACTAGGATCTCTTGTCCTTTGATTTTCCTTGTGACTTACCATGACCTCGAGAATTATTTCCTCTCTCCTTTTTTATGCCCTTTCTTTCTGCATTCAACACACTTCCTGATGTGGATGTACCACCTGAGCTTTTCCTATGAATTTCCTCACTCAAAATAACACCAACAACATCATCAAATTTCAGCGTATTTGAACCAAAAAAAGAATTACTAACTACCATTACCAAGCTATTCCATCTTTCAGGAAAAGAACATAGAATGAAAAGATGCCTAAGTTCTTCATCAAAGTTTACATTTACAAAATTTAATTGAATGGTAACTGTGTTAAACTCATTTAGATGATCAACATTGACCCACCTTCTACCATTCTTTATATTGAATAAGCACTTCATAAGAAATACCTTAGTTGAAGTGGAAGGATTTTCATTTAACTTTGTCAAGGTTTGCATCAACTCTTCAGTTGTCCTTACTGTTGAAATATTAAACACCACCGATTGTGCTAGGCATAACTGAATGGTTCCTAGTGCCTTTCTATTTAGAATATCCCATTCTTCATCAGACATTGTGGCCTCTTTCTTTGCTTTTCCTTGCAATGGCCACCATAGATCCTTTTGATATAAGTAATCTTCAATCTACATATTCCATAATTGATAATTTTGGTCGTTGAACTTATTAACCTAGAATTTTCCTTCTTCCATTGCTCCCACTCAAAACTAGAGGTTTCCTACTAATCAACTGAAAATACACACAACTTTGATACTAGTTAGGAAATTCAAGTAGACCCTGGAGAGCAATAAATATTAATGATTATATGCAGATTAAAGGATCTAGAAATAACAATGAAGAATAACACATAAGAGATTGACACAAAAATTTAATGTGGTTCACCCAATATGGGCTATGTCCATAGAAAACTCAGCCACCCAAATAATTTTATTATCTAGTACAAAAACCCCGATTATAGTCTCACAAATTACCCTCGTGTTCGAGCAACACCTGCTCCTCACTTACAATGCAAATCACACACCCTCTACATACATTGCAACTTACATCCCCCTTTTATTTCACTCATCCTTCAGGTCAGCCTAATCACACCATGGCATAGTATCAATCAACCTATCAATGAGCAACCTGAATTTGAAATATAGTTACATCGTTATCAACAAATATAGTTCAGTCCAATGATTGTTGATTCACAATAGCGGCATAGAAACAACAAATAAATTTGTGCCACGTGTTGACACATCACTCATCCAACATTGTTGACCATTGCACCATTCAGGTCCCACTTCGACATCATCCATGAGTCAATTGATTCAATCCCCATCGCCATATTAGCTTGTCTCAAGTGGTCCCTACCTCCATCAGCTTGTCGTAGGATCCAAGAATTTACTAACCCAACGATATCCCGACGAGCCACTTTTTCATCGGCTTTAAACCTTCGCCCAATAGCCTTTGGGATCGCCAATTCAGAGATTTTTAGAACTTTGAAACTCTCGACATGAGGTTCAAAATTTCTACTCCGACGCGATTGTGTGACAAAGAAGTCACAACACCAACTTTTTTAACTAAGTATTTGCATGATCAATCCGCCAACTTTAACTAAGTATTATTCATCAGGTTCTCATTATTTGCATGATCAGTCGCCACATATCAACACTTTCCTCTCTATGATTTAGTTTTTGGTAACTTTCTTAGTATCCTCTACCGGCTCTAATGTTTTTAGGAGCTTATGGAAAGCCTAGGAGTTAAGCAAGAGTGTTATCCTAGCTAATTATCATATAGATGTGGACTTAGGAAAAATTATTCAACTAAGGTCTATTTGGTGGAATATTTAGCATAATAAGAAGCCTCTTTCCCTCCTTTAGGGGTGCTCGATGAGTGTGTGGAACAATAAAGGCATCTCTATTTTCAAGAATCTAATTAGAGATGGGAACCTCAAGAGTTAGGAAACTCTCAACCAAGAGTTTAGTATTACCCTAACCCAAAAGAGAACCTATGATAGGATTAAGGAGCAAAGGGAGGTCATTTTAAAGTCCCAAACCTGCAATTTTAATGACCCACAATCCCTTGATTGGTTGCAAAGTGATAGAATAACTAAAATAAAGGAAAAAGAAATATATTGCTTGATTATTTCTCTCATTAACCTCTAGGAGTACCTAAATAAAAGTTGAAATCTTAACTTAAGCCAAGGTGAATCAAACAAGATCTTTTCTAATTTATGGAATAATATTATGGAACCTAAGAAAGTAGGTTTTAAATGGATGTTGTTGCTCCAAAAGCTCCCAAATTTTGATGTAAAAGGAAAAGTAAGTACTTGTGAAATTTGTAAGAAATATGAATCTATTTCTCATTTATTCTTTGCCTATTATTTTGCTAAGGAAATCTGGAATATTTTCTTAATTGACCTAGAAGGTAGGGGAGATCAATTGAATTAAAAAAACATGAGATTTTGGTTGGAACAATTAATGGAATAGGAAAAGGAAATAATTTATATTGGTTGGTCTTAACTACAAAAGTTTTATGGTTTACTTGTAAAGCTAGAAATGATGAAAAATATCAAGGGGTGAGGAGGGCTCTTACTGATTCTAATAGAAGACTCACTTCTTATTATGTTTCTATGCAGGTATCGATTACTTTGGAAGTGGAAAAAGATAAGTTTCAAGAGCTCATGAGGATTGGGAAGATTGAAGTAACAAGAGAAGAACTAATTTCTACAAATCAGTGGCTATTCTTCAAACCAAAGGTGGGGAATTTTATGATGAGGGACACAAACAAGATCCAGAATAAAGCTAAGGGATGGGCCAAAGGAAAAAGTGATTAAATCTATAAATGGTGTTGTGACTGCTCTATATGTTTAATATATGTGTATATACAAAAACATGAAAAATAGTTATTGCATAAAAGACACTTTTTGAGACACTCCTGAAGTGATACATATAATGTCTTGCTGAATAACTAGATGAAACTCTAATGATCCATATGGATCAGTTTTGTAATATGATATATCTATGTACTTGATCCTTTTGGATCTCCTCTGTAAATTATTATGAATATAAAAGAAAAAACAATAATTCATGTATATATAGTGGAACTTAGGATAAATTAAAGTTTAGGTCGACTCATTTAAATTTGAATTTTTGGGATTAAAATGTCCAAGGCCCAAATTTGAAATTGCATCTCTAAAATTAGAGATTGACAAAAATGGGAAATAAAATTTGTCAGGAAAAATAGTTGGACTAAGGTGCACTGTGTCCTAGACCGGCTCTCTCACACTCAACAAAATTTGGTTTGGATGTTTCGAGTCTGCTAAAATCAAGACTTCTCCAAGGTGAGGGAAATTTTCAGAGTTAATTTTATGATGTTTAATTGATATGACCTTTTCTAGGGTAGTATAGACACATTCTCCCAGGTTGATAGGACAATTTAAGGCTAGGGAATGTCTAAAATACATTGATGTGAAAGTTCACTAAAGCTAGTTCCAAATAGAGCATGAAATTGTACTTTCATCTAAAAGGGAGTACAATTTTCGATGCTACAACTCTCCAATGTAAATATTTTGTATATATGGGGTATCCTAAAGGAAAGGACTTCCTTTAGTGAAATTTGAATTTCTTGTGAAAATGGGAGGCTTGAATTTCTTAGGTTGATCTTGGTTGAAAGGTGCTTCTAAATGAAATAGATTTGGTCTAAATGGATTTCTTGTGTTTGAGTTTTGACTTTATTTACCCTGAAGTGGCATTATAGGCATGCCATTTATTTGGGTTATATATTTTTTATACAAATTTGAAATAAGGGTATGTAAGACAAAGTAAACACATAAACAACCTATCTACTCAAATAAAGTACTTGGTTTTATAAACCCACAAATATAATTTGACCTAGTAATAAATAGTATGGCCTACTAATCTCAAGGTACTGAGTCTACTGACCACTTTTAATCCTCAAGATTGCATAAGGATGCAAGAAGAGAGCATATGTGATCTACTATTCTATTTCTATAAGCATGATTTGAGAAAATTCCCAAGGATAACCACTTATTGGTGCACTATAATGACCAAACATTGAAAAGGTTCCCTAAGCTAGGCTTGTATAGATAATAAGTAAAGAATTTATCTATATATCCAAAGGTACATGAGGCCCAAGTTACTGGAATTAGAGAGCTTTTCTAAGGTGTGTGATCAAATTCAAATCCTTTCTCACTTCACTTCTAGAACAAAGCTACACCAAAAACAATAATTTCTACCTTGTAGGAGGAGTCTTTTAATTCCCCTCCTAATTGATATACCTCTTTGGAAAATGTGGTTTTGAATTTACATATTGTGATGAAATCCAATCCAAGACCCCTAAAATTATATAAAAAAGGAAGAGATGAGTGCATCTAATTCTAAAGATCATATGAGGGAAGAGCACGCACACTCAATCTTCAAGTCATGCAAGTGACAATTTTTTTTTCTCAAGATCACCTCATAATGTAGGAGAAGACTATATGTGACTAGGCACACAAATAGATACACACAAGAAACAAGAATACAATTTTAAAAAATAAATATTATTTATTTGGTTTTTGATTACTATGGCTACACAACACAAATATTAATAGTTTTATATTTAATATCTTTGATGCACTAAAATTGAAAATATAAAATCACCTATAAAAATGATTAAAAATAATGAATTAATTGTATATTTTTGAATAAATATTAGATTAAAAAATAAAAGAACATAATTAGCCTCCATAAATTTTAGATTATTGTAGAATTTTTTTTTGATAAAGTAATACACAAAATCCAAAGTTATCATCAACAAATAAGAATCTTAGAAAGAAAATTACCACATCCCTAAAATTACAACCAATTTAATATATAAAATGTATGTATGCTAACTCATGCATATAAAATATCATAAACTTTGGAACCACTAACACGAAGAACATATTAGCTCATTACCTTTTACAGAAGGAGGAAAATGTCTCTTTTGATACGAAACCAAACCCCAATTTTGCTACAACATCCAATGGTCAACTTAAATCCTCTAAAAAATAATTAGTAAAGAAATAACACTGCCTTTGCATGCACTCTATAGTCTATAACGACTAACATTGGAAAGTGATGAAATCTGCATGTTTAGATATATCATAATAAAAAATTATGTATACTTTTAGTTGTGCTCGGTTTCTTGACTTTTGCGTCTTAACGTTGACATCTTAATTTTCTATGATGGTTTCGCTTTTTTGTTTTTTATATTGAACAGGTGGTTTTGCTTTTGAGCTTTATTTAAATTAATTTTTGTCTCTTTCAATTTGTTTTAAAGAGCCAACATTTTAGACCCATCATTTGATGGAATGTGCGAAACCTATTAAAAAATACAAAAACTTTAATGTCCGATAACGAATAAATGTAGTGGATTGGACATGTGCTTATGTCAAATGTTAGATTTTTCCATTTCAGTTCTCGTTTTTTTCAATGTAAAGGAAAGGGGTCTCAACAACCAATCAAAGAAGTGAAAAAGACAAAAATATAATACAAGTCAGGTGATCTATGAATTTAAAAGGAAGCAAAAAAATCAAATCTATAATATAATATATTAAACTACACCAAAAAGAATAATATCCATATTTAGTTGTTTCTTTGCATGTTGTAGTTTTCTTTTAAGGGATTTTTCTCTATGTTTATATCACCGTGTCATTCTCCTAGAAAGGACCATAGTAAAGTAATACATTGTGAAGTACATAATCCCCCCTCTTGATTCTTATGAATGGAACTCCAAATTCTCACTAATGTAGCAACACAAGATTTTTTAAAGTGGGAAGTATTGATTTTATTGGGGATTTGAGGAGTAAACTTCTAAGAGAATTTTATAGTGCAAATGATTAGAAAATAGTCGAATTAGGTAGTAGAATAGTCTACTTGAATGTACACATGAATAGAGAATTATCATGAACCACACCCACATAATTTAGCTTGAAGTGATTATGCTTGTGACTAGCGTTTAAGTGTCTTACACATGTGATATTTAAGTGATTTTTTAATAATTTTATAAGAAAGAAGAAAATTGAAAATATTTTATTTCATTAATATTGATAATGATTTTCAAAGATACAAAACAATAATATTAATCTTGAGAACTAATTTTTATAATTTATTTCTAAAACATATTATTTTCATCACTAAAATTATTTATATTTTTATATTTTATCTCTAATTTTAATATATGAGAGTTATGTTTAGTTGTGCTAAATGAATGTCACAATATTATCTTTTATAGTATTTTCTATGAATGCTTTAGTTGTCGAGTTATTCATGGATAATTAACATACCTTGAAACTACTAATCTAATATTTTTGCATGGAGGTTAGAATAATTTTGATTTAAACATATTTTACTTATACATACAAAAAGTGATGTTGATACATATTTGAATAATTATAAAATATTGGTAGTAAAAATATATGGTTTTTTATAATATTTTTGGATTTCAATTTGTTCCCTTAGAAACACAAGGTAGTTTAGATTCTATAATGACTTTAAACAATCCCATGATTCATCTTACCAATAAAAAAATATAGATAAATTTAGAAGGATTAATGGTCTAGCTAAGTTAAACATCATGCTTTAATGTTAAGACATAAAATAATTTCAAATAATTCACAAAGACAATTAAACTTATAATAGTTGGATCATATAATAGAATATGAATTTGATAAGGAATTTGCAAAAAAATATAATATTATATAAACATGCATATATGAACATATTTAATTTAATTCCCAAATATTAAGGTTAATGAAAACATAAAATTCAACTTCTACATTGAGAAATAGAGGAGGCAACTTTATTTTATTTCTTAATAAAAATACAAAAACATGTATATATTTTTTATTTTGGTATATGTAGAAGTTGTTTTTCTATAAAATCAACAAATAACAAAATCCCTAATTTAAAATAGAGAGAAACATATTAGGTATTGGTGAGCTTAGTAACAAACTTTATATCCTTAGAGACTACATGTTTTGCAAGTTCCCTAGGGCAAGTGACCCTCACAACCATTTGAACCTCTATTAAATTATTTGTGTTTCTTGTTGTTATGCATATTTTGTTGCTTTGTTGACAAGTTTATCAAAGATGTCATTGATAAATTAGCTAATAATCTTCATGTACTTTCTATAAATACCAATATTAGGGTGCACATACTTCAGAACTTTAAATAAGTAGATCTTATAGTTATCACTACTCCTCTTATAGTTCTTTTTCCTCTTCTTAGAAAAAAATTCTCTAGAAACATTTTTTCAGTAACATGATATTTCTCAACTATAAGTTTTCTATTTGAAATGGACTTCTTCTTTTCTTAGATCCCATCGATAAGAACTACATTATAAATTATAGAACTAAATGATAATTACCTTAAATGCTAATTATATTTTTTTAACTTTTGATAGTCCAAATTAAACAATTAGAGAATTTACTTTTAAAAATAAAAATTGACCCAAATGACACAACATAATGCTTCATACAATGAGTTTATTATGTATTAAGTTATTAAATTCCTAATCATATTCGATAGGTGCTTGAAAATTTAAGGATATTTAGAATTGGCTAGCTCACATGTGAGAGGCTTCTATGCGAGAAATGATACAAGATTAAAGATGTACTATAATGTTGTTTGGGACACTATATATTTATTTATGGTTGTTAGTATTGAATGGATTGACATATTATAAAATTTAGTCACATATACTTTGGTTGTTGGAGCCTCCAAATTTGACTAATGATTGATCTTCCCCACTGCACATAATATAGAGGCCCTCACAAGAGCTACTATACTAGATGATATATAAATAGAGAAAGTGTTTATGATAATAAATAAATTTACAAGTTTTTGAATAACATGGATTAATTTAATAGGTATCTAATTTATTGTATAACCATAGTTAAGATTAAAGATGACAATGAAACACTCTTTGGGAATGAGATAATCTAGTTGAAGACCAATACCCTCCCAGGGGGCCATTTTTAGTATAAAGGATATTTGATGGTGGTAATTACTACAAAAAAAAAGTAAAATAGTTAGTTATCATGATGTGGAAGTTGTTAAGCTTGGAATTGATGTATCAATGTGAGAAATGTTGCCTCAAAAGAAGTTGAACTAATAGTAGTGGTATTGGTAATATTTTGTATGATGTCCTTTAATGCATGGTATTGATTGGTAGAATGATTTAGTACCCTATTATATGTATAGGAGAGAAGTTTTAATGAGTTATGTGGAGAAAATTTATTACATGTGGGGGGAGGAAGATTGTGTTGGAGAATACCAAGATCAAAAAGCACGAATTGATAAACTTCCACTAGTGAAACGATAAACACTATATAAATATAATGAGAAACCTTGCATATATATGCAAGGTGGATGAGGTGAGAAGGTAGGAGACAATGACTAACTACCCCTCCAAATGTGCAACATTTGTGAGCTCACTTGATAAATGTGTGGGAAAGTGGCAAGTATGCATGCATAAGTGTCTCAAGTGATGAGGAAACATGTATCAACCATATGAAGTGAGACAAAAAGGTAAAATTCCCTAAGTGGAGACTTAACTAGTGTGAATAGGACTCTCCTAGGTAGGCTAAAAGATAACTAGATAGATATTGTGTCTATTTACACCAACACCCCCCTTAAGAGAAACTTAGGGAGTAATGTATGCAAGATGATTACCATGGAGTATTAAGATAAATCAATATCATACATCATAAATTTATAATTTAAAAAAATCTTGAGGGGCACCAAATTTAAGCTCATGTTATGCCTACTAGGATTGTCCTTATACATGTAACACACATGGAAATAGGAGTGAAACATGGCATGGTTAAATTATTCCTTTTTTCCACCTCTAATGATAGCTAAGATACCATGGAAACACATTACCACTTTCATTCCCATCACACATTGCACTGCCTAGAACAAGACCCACAAAATAATTGTGATGTGAAGAGAATGTGTGATGCAATAAGGAGCTACCAAATATCATACACCTTAGAGAAGCTAGTTTCCTTTATATATGATAGGTACATGCAATCATCATCTAAAAAAGCAAGATATGTTGTTTCAACCTAATACCAAACATTGTCATCACAAATAATTCTACCACTAAAGACATGTGTCACCACATTACAACATCATAATCTGTAAAGAAATCCTTTGACAAAATATATGATGCAAATAATGTATGTGATGTAATGAGAAGTCCTTATCTTTACTCTAGCATGTACACATTTTCCTTGGGGAAGCCATTTTAAATGACCATTACACATAGTACAACTAGTGGTGTCAAAACAAAATATATGATGCAAATTTAAACTATGTGATGTAATGGGGCATTGTCATGTGGAATAAGTGATAGGAGCCTTTACATATTCAAGATACATAATCATCAAGAATAGACTGATAAAATGACTCCAACTTAATATAATACTAACACTTTATCATGATAAAGTTAGTAGATATGAATCAACATTTGAGGATACATGATGACGTAGTTTAGGATCACAGTCACTAAAAGGTTATCCAAAAATAATTGTGATATTCAAAGGGGAAGCACAATGAAACTAGGAAATTCCACATGGATAATTTTATAGGGACCAATAAGCTTAAGACACAACAAGACACACAAACCATTATATATAAAAGAAATAGACTATAATGAGTTATCATAAAGTGCAAGGTCGATAAGACTACAAGATCATGGGATTAACATTAAAGAATTAAGTGGTTTCACCTGGCTAACTAGTCACCATTAGAAAAGAAAGCCAAGTTGAAAATTACATGAAAGACCCTACGATGAATAAGGTTTTAGCCTAAAACTTTAGGGGATAAACATTAACATAGAATAGAGGTAAGAAAACCTAGGGTTCAAACTAAAAATTTGGAACATTGTAATAGGGCACCCTTGGTGTTCTTACTACTTGTCAATCCATTCTAAAGTTGTGATTGATTCCCAATTTATATGTTAGCTATAGTCACTGATAGTATTCCTAGGTTTTCAATATTATTGGAATGTGTTGATAGAATGAGAGCACAAGGAAAAGTGTTCTTAGGTCCCCACTATTCTTAGAAAGTGGTGAAGGAATATAGGCTAAATTAAAAAATAATATTAGTTAACTATTTTAGCCACATGGGTGAGATTGATAATAGGTGGAATATGTTATTAATTATTGATTTATTGTGATGATATGGAAAAGGATGGTTAATTAAATAATATAATTATTTAATTAAGTTATGGACTTTAGGTGAAATGGATATGTGCTAAGTTAATTAGGACTAGGTGATGGGACATAGGCTTAGGTGATGAAATTGGTCAATTAGGTAATAAGTGATAGGTTTAGTTATGATGAACAGTCCTAGGGAATATTTTAGGTGTTTAGAAATACATTGCAATAATAGTAGGGCTTTCCCTACAACCACCAAACTATCATATTCTAACTAGGTGCTTGATGATAAAGCCACATTAATTGAAACTTGAAATAGTGGTTTTTTAGTAATTGGAAAAAGAGGAAGATAATTTAATGGGATAATGATCATATCCATGTCACTATAAAATTTTAGATGTAGTTAACAAATTAATCCCCAATCTACTTAGTTGAGACAAAGAACTTGTCTAGACATTTTGAAATGGAAGGATAGTTGCATCTCTATTATTCCAAGTTTCTCATCAAGAGAATAACAACATTAAAGTCTCTAGTCAAAATCCAAGGGAAAGAAGAAACTATAGGATGAACAAATCAAACACGCAACCAAAAGAAAATCCGACCCTAAAAATCCATTGGTGAATAAACTTTGGAGAACAAAGTTTAATTACTAAAATCAAAACAGATACTTGCAGAAAGATAAATAATTCTTACATGTTAACCTAGAGGAAGGTGTAATTTGATGAGCATCCCACAAACAAGCTATTTCACCTACATAGAGCCTTGCATGCATAGGAATTGGAATTTTGACTACCTTTCTAGAAAAAGAAAAGAAAAAACAACATTTTCTCCATAGAAATTTATATTCCTTAAAGAAAAAGATTATTAGGTTTATGAATTCAACTGAGATCTCAAACAACCTTTTAATAAGGGGAGATACCCAAAACCCTAGCATTCCATGAGATAAAAATATTTTTGAAGGAGAGGAAAGTGGGAACTAACGCATGAATTACTCTGGATTCAATTAATGTTTCTCTTGTTAACTTCCCTTTCTCCTAAACATTTTTCTTGTTTTTAAGATTCTTTTGTTGAAGACCCAATATGGTAGGATTTTTATTTTTAATACTACCACTATCTTTAACTCCAATATTGCAAGAGATAGGCATAACATAATATGTATATTCTTCTACAATATTAACATTCAAAATAGGGATTGTAGTGTTCAAATCAATACCAATCAAATTAGCCACATTCTCTACACTAGACCCTTCCTAAGATAATATTTACTGATCACATGGGTGTTAAGACTTATAGCAGTGGGAGTTGGGAGGAATAAAGAAGTACCAAGTCCTAATTAACTAAAGTTTTCTAAACCAAATTAGACTCAAAATCGTCAAAATCCTAGACTACCAAATTTTATTATTTGAATTTTCCTTGGAAAAATCCTTTTTTGATGCATATTACTTCTCTATTTTATTACTACATATGAATCAACCCAATTGAGTTACGTCTTTTTGGGAAATTTCTTTGAAGATGCACATAATCATGACATATACGACATTTGAAAGAAATAGCCTCATAGCTCACATCTTGGATCCAATTCATATTTCCCAATCTAATCTCTAATGAACCAGACATAGGATTATTGAGATCAATCTCTACACATATATAGTTTGGATCAAGTGCTTGATGAGAAGGGCCAAGAGGTTTTCTAAGAATTATTTCTATTGAATGAAGAACATCAAATCTCCAAAATTTCGTGGGTAGTCAAATAGACAAACCTAAATTAGAATTTGAGGCATGGAAACTCCTCTTTCTGATCAAATCCAAAATGCCAAGGCTTAATGAAATACCTTGCCTAGTTGTGAAAATATGACCCTCCTTCGAAATCCTTATTTATATTTGTCATTCTTGTGAAGACTATAAAAAAACCATGACCTAACATGACAACCTCCATATCTCCCTTTGGTTGCCATGTACTATGAGTCCAATTTTCCAAGGTAAAGCTCTAAAACCCACAAATTTACAAATTAATGAATCCTTTGATAAATAAAGCACATCATCTACAATGATTTCTAGATTAATAACCACAATGGTTTGTTCCTCACTGTTTTACAAAAACCCATTCAAAATGAAATTATTGTTCATTCTTTGATCAATATTGGCATCATGTATAGCTTACATGACAAAACTAACTACATTAACATGACCAAACATCGAACATTCATCCATTCAAACATCTTTAAATAAGAAAGAAAAAGGTCCACCTAGACCCCCTCTAGATCCAACCATAAGGGATCCACACATATAAAACATAGGTCTTACATGCAACAACATCCGATAATGATGAAAATTAAAATTGAAGTCCTCATCCCTCATTAGCCTGTAGTACTTAGAATTATTCTAGTTATTTAAATTACAATTGTGTGAGGGGGAAGATGTTAGACGAATAATGAAGATCAAACTACAATTGAAATTAGGATCTAAGCTAAGATCAAACACAGAAAATCTAAAATCCTATCCTACACATATGAAATGAAACTAAGCTAATTGAACATACATTAAGAAACCTATGATTACTGAAATGAATGAAATCAATAAACAAGGTATTACCATCCCGTAGCGAAGTGTATTCGTGTGATGTTGGATTGTTCTTGTCAACATGCAGCCTCCAAAGTTCGTGTGCCAAAGCTGGATGAATGATGCTTGTTTGATCGAAAAAGGTTGAAGCTCTATTAATGGTGATTGTGACAACACTTCGCTACAAAAAGTGTGTTGATTCTCCAATCCTTATTTGTGAGGAGAGAGGTTTGTTATATAGGAAAAGAGATTTTGAATCAACAATCAAGATCGCATTGGAGAATATCTAGATCAACGGTCAAAATGTGTTGAGAGGATTTAGACATGAGAAGATTGTGCAAAGTTGATTGCACAATTTGGGTGATTGAAGAATAGATTGGCTAGTTAGGGTTTAGATTGATCAATCAAGATTTGATTGATTTTAGTTAGGAAATAGATGGTTGAGTTAGCAAAATTAGGTTTCTCAGTCAACAACCCATGATTTTCTCAATCAAAAAGTGGGTGAGAAATATGAATTAATTGATTTAATTAATTAATTCTTTTTTGGAGTTGAACGTGAAAATTAAATTTGACTTTTGCAAATAGAGTTGCATTAGTTTGATTTGATTTTTGATAATTTATTTGAATAGTTTGATTTGATTATTCAAATTTTGGAGGGAAAGTGTGATAATTAAATTATTATGATTTAATGATTCAATTAATTTTGAGGAATAAGGTGAATTAGTAACATAATCAAATAATTAGTGTTGTTTGACTAATCAAGACGAAATAAGATTAGATTAGGACTTTATTAAATAAATATAATTTATTTAATTGGTCGAAATGATGAAATGTGAATTAATCAAATAACATTGTATTATTCAATTAATAGTAGAATTAGGGTTTTCAAGAATTTATTAAATAAAGGGTATTTATTTAATTTGTTGAGAATGATGAAAAAGTGAATTAATTAAATAACATTGTATTATTCAATTAATAGAGGAAATTAGGGTTTCAGATGTTATTTGATGATCGTGGGATGATTTCAAGATGATTCGAGATGTTTCAAGATGTTTTGAGATGTTTTAAAGATGTTCTAAGTTGATTTTGAGATGTTTCGAGATGTTCTGAGTTGATTCAAAGTCATTCTAAGACGTTTCAAGTTGATTTCAAGTTGTTTTGAGACATTCCAAGTTGATTTCAAGATGTTCTGAGATGTTTTGGGTTCATTCCAAGTTGTTTCAAGACATTATGAGTTTTTTGGCATACGACTTCTAGTGTTCTGTTATTGTTGGCAACCTAAGTCATTATTCTGGTCCACAGATCAAGATTTGTTCATACCGACAAGTAGACTAAAGAACAAAGTATTACTGGAAGAGAGAATGAAGAACAGGTGTATCCAATTAGAATGTTGATTTGTATGCTTCACCAGATTATGATTTTAAGTTGTGGATCTCGGGGAAGGTTGTTAAGTATCTATATTATCTTATTGTTAAGTTTTGTGATGTCGCATTAATTGGTGTATAAGTTAGGAGATCCGACAGAATGATTTTTTGTTTATTAGCTCACAGTGGTCAACTTAGTGAATATGGCATGTCCCGGATATCCGAGGTAAAATTAATTAAGGTATCCTATGCTTGAAGATTTTTTTTTGGGTCCTAGCTATGGCGTGGCTGACTTTGATGGGTACACATCAAATATTAAATGTGGATTGAGTCGACTATTGGAAAATATTTTTTATTTTACTAAAGCTGACATGAAGCGACTAAATCTTTGATATCGGATATATATAAGAGATCGGTTAATTAATTTTGAAGGGCAAGTGGGTGTATGTTTGAAGCACGTGAATAGTGGAAGGTTTGTTGAATGATTTGGCACAGTTCACTTGTGCAAAAGAGGGTTGTTGTGAAGCAAATTAAGGTAGAGTAGAACGAAGTGCAAAATTAGACAGAAGGTCTAGAATCTAACTTATGAGCCTCACCAGAACTGAAACCAAGCATTTTTAGATGCTACTTTCTCATTTCAACTCTTTGTTGTAATCTAAATATGTTGTAAGGTAGTGAACCTTCCTGATTTTGAGTAGTGTGCTCTAGGCAGTGTTCCTGAATGCATGTATATTCCCCTTTTTCTTCATACTTTTAACAAAGTATAAATTGTGGATTAACCTCCACTGTGGTTTTTCCTCTAATAGGGTTTCCATGTAAAAATGTTGGTGTTATGGTGTTTTGATTGTTTCCTTCATGTGCTTGCATCTTTACTTTTGTTTAAATGCTACAAATGGTTTAAGATTTGGATTGTAATTTAAATATTGTTGAACACTAATTCACCCCCCCTCTCAGTGTTCCTTGAGTCCAACAATTGGTATTAGAGAAAGGTTCCTCTGCAAAAGTTTAATAGCTTGAGGTGGATCTTGGAATTCAACAGACTCTGGTGGTCTTCAAAAATAGCTTTTGGTGGCACTTGATGATCTTGATCAGTCTAAAGAGAAGTCCTAGAATTAAAAGAAAATCTTGAGGATGCTAAAAAATTCATTCAATCATTGAAGGATAAAATCAATGAGTCAAGAGAAAAGAGGAAGGAACTATGTGATCAGCTGAAGCAGAAAGAAAATAAATGCTTGGAAGATGTTCACTTGAATCAAACCCTAAAAGAAATAACTGAAGAATGTGAAAAGCTTGCTAGAGACAGTGCTACTCTAAAGCTTGAGATGGAATCTATGGTGATGAAGCTAACTAAGGAGATTGAAGAAAGGAAGAAAAATGAGGAGAATCTGGCCCATCCCTTAAAAGAAAGATATGAATAATGCAGTAGAGTTAATAGTGGATTCATTCAGTTGGAGATTGAACTCAACAATCCATAAATAATGAACAAGAGCTTGAAAGATAGATAGTTATTCTCAGAGATGAACTCACTACTGCAAATGAATACAAGGAGAATTTTAAGATCAATTATGCTAAGGTTGATGAGTTGACTAAAGGAGATAAGGAAGCAAATGACAAGCGAGGGCTTGGATATGAGAAGAGAGAAAGATCTAGATCTGAACATAAGGATTCTAGACAAAGAAATCAAATGAACAAAGGCAGAAGGTATCCAGTAAGACAACCAAATGCTCAAAGATTCAATGGTTACTCTTTTACTTGCAATAAATTTGGTCATATGGCTTCTCAGTGTAGAAGTGAAATGAATTCAAGTAGTCCATCATTCTCTCGTTAGTGTTTTAGTTGTAATAAGTTTGGTCATTAGTCAATTGAATGTAGAAGTATGTCTGTCAGTGTAAGGAATGTTAAATGCTACACCTGTGGAAGATTTGGGCATATTTCTAATCAATGCAGATCAAGAGGAAATCAATGGAATGAATGGTATAGACAAAGAAATCTTGTGTGTTATAATTGCAACAGATTTGGTCACATTGCAAGATTTACAGGAACAAAAACATGGATAGAAGAGGTCCAGTATACAAAGGAAAAATTTCATAGAAAGATGATAAAGGAAAAGGGAAAGTGAATGTGGAAGAAATAAGAGATCAGATGAAGAAAACATGGGTAAGGAAGAGTGAGTCTGATGAAGGAAATAATCCCACACCAGAATCTGCTTCTGGTAAATTTTCCTTCAGAAATTGATCTTAGGCATTGGCCTAGGGGGAGTTTTTCAAGAAAATCCTTTGTCCCCCTATCAGTAGTTGGCACCGGAATGTAGGAAATTGTCAGTAGTTGTACTAATAGTTTACAAATGTATTGGTGATCAGTTGTGCAAAAATTTGAGAAGTAGAAAGTTCGCAGATGAATCCTTCTTTTGTTGTCTAAGAAAATAGAGTATTCAAAACACCTAGGGCTTTGATAATTTCGACGATCAAAGATCTAATAACAAGGCACATTACGCATGGAATCTCATACAAAATATTTTTTAGAAATAGGGAAGGCACAACTTCAATAGGTGCAGTTTACATCTCTCGTAAAATGATAATGGAGGATCAAGATTTTGACTTGTGCGGATTACTAAAAGGTCAATTGATGGAAAATGTGCAACTAAAAAAGCAGGCAGATTACCCCTTTAGGTTTGGTACCTTGGTCATATGTCTTGTTATGTATTTTTTGAATTGCTTTCCATAGATCAATAATGTTGTATGGAAAGAGAATGAACCGGTTTGTAAACAGATTTTTGCACATTCTAATACTTTGGAAAATTGTAAGCAAGAGTATGCAAATTTCTTTAAAGAATTGCTAGGGAATTTTGGAGCAATTAGCATTTCCTTTCCGATAAGAGCACTTGAAGTTGGATCCTATTCTGGTGAGATGGAGAGGAAGAAGAAAAGAGCACAAGAGATTGATGATTACACTCCTCCGGCACACAAGACTCCAAAAATTGAAGGAAAATGTAAAGAACAAGTGATTGTGGACATACCATATGAGGAATCTAATGAGTACACTCCAAGGGAAGAATTGGAATTAGTTGAACCGGATGTAGTAATGATAGAAGGAAGCGAAGAAGAGGGTGTTTTGTCCAAAGTAAAGATACTACAACTTGTTCAAGAGAAAGATGGGATGTAGAAAATTGTTGGCATATGGTCTGATAGACCCTCATATGAGCAGGACCTGATTGAGAGTACACTAAGTACCTATTTTGTGGACAATAACATTGGATTGGAGAGTTTGCAAAATATGTTTCCATAAGAGATGATTGAATGCAATAAGGAAGCCATGATCTCTGAGTCCTAGGATAGGAAAGAGGGAGAAATAATTCTACATATGAAGGAGCAATTTAGGCTATCTCTTACCAAAATAAAAAGGAAAATGAATGTGTTGAAGCAATACATAAATACAACAAATAAAATCTACAACTATTGTCTTCATTGGCCTCATGCAGTTGGGAGATACAAACATAAGCTGGAGCACATTGAAACTAAGTTGAACAAGATTGGTCAGGATTATAACATGTTTCAAGATCAGGATGGTGCAGTCAAGAAAATTATTCAAGAGTTGCAGTCTGAGCATACAAAAGTTCAATTCACTAGAAACAACCTTGTGGACACCTTTTGGAAAGTAAAGGATTTAACCAAATGCAAACTGGAGTAGTTAATTGAGGTTCTGAGGAAAGGAGAGAAATTAGAAGAGGCAATCACAATTCCAGAATCTCTCATCCAGATTATCAACCAGACATCTGAGAATGACAACTTGATCTTAATCATTGGGATTTCCGTAGAAGCTTGGAGGAAATTTCTTCCAGAAATGAAAGATAAATACAAGATAATTTTTTGACTTGAGTAGCAGTTGTATTTCTTCAAATTTTGATCTAATTTTTGAATTAGCAAGGGGGGAGATCCAAAATATGTTTTTCATTGATGTCAAAGGGGAAGAGAGAGCAGTGAAAAATTCCTTATCATTCTAAGGGGGAGTTGTGTTTTGAAATTTTGAACTCTGGCAACGTAATCATATTGGTTCTGACACTTAGTCATTTTTCATTGTGTTGCCATCAATTCCAAAGGGGGATATTGTTGGCATATGGATTCTAGTGTTGTCATTGATGGAAACCTAAGTCATTATTCTGGTTCGCAGATTAGGATTTGTTCATACTGACAGGCAAAGTAAAGAAAATAGTATTACCAGAAGAGAGAATGAAGAGCATGGTATCTAGTTAGCATGTCAATCTATATGCTTTGTCAGATTATCATTTTGAGTTGTGGATCTCGAGGAAGGTTGTTAAGTATCTATATTATCTTATTGTTAAGTTTTGTGATGTCACATTAATTGGTGTATAAGTTAGGAGATCTGGCAGGATGATTTTCTATTTATTAGCTCACAGTGGCTGACTTAGTGAATATGGCATGTCACAAATATTCGAGGTATAATTAATTAAAGTATACTATGCTTGAGGATTTTATTTTGGGTCCTAGCTATGTTGTGTCTGAATTTGATGGGTACACATCAAATATTAAATGTGGATTGAGCCGACTATTGGAAAATATTTTTATTTTGTAGAAGCCAACATGAAGCGACTAAATCTTTGATACCAGATATACATAAGAGATCAGTTAATTCATTTTGAAGGGAGAGTTGGTGTATGTTTGAAGCATGCAAATAGTAGAAGGGTTGTTGAGTGATTTTGCACAATTTCACTTGTGCAGAAGAGGATTGTTGTGAAGCGAATTAAGGCAGAGCAGAACGAAGTGCAGAATCAGACAAAAGGTCCAGAATATGATCTATGAGCCTCACCGAAACTGAAACTAGGCATTTATAGATGCTACTTTCTTAGTTCAACTCTTTTTTGTAATCCAAATATGTTGTAAGGAAGTGAGCCTTCCTGATTTTGAGCATCGAGCTCTAGATGGTGTGCCTGAATGCATGTGCATTCCCCTTTTTCTTCATACTTTTAACAAAGTATAAATTGTGGATTAACCTCCACTATGGTTTTTCCCCTAACAGGGTTTCCATGTAAAAATCTTGGTGTTATGGTGTTTTGATTGTTTCCTTCATGTGCTTGCATCTTTAATTTTGTTTAAATGTTGCAAATGGTTTAAGATTTGGAATGTAATTTAAATATTGTTGAACACTGATTCACCCCCCCTCCCAGTGTTCCTTGAGTCCAACAGAGTTGTGATAGGTGTTAAGTCAATTTTACATGTTTACATTTTCCCCCTCTTTGCTACAAAGTACTGGTTGCTTTGTTTCAAAGATTTTGTTTGTAAGATCAAGTTTTTTGAAAAAGAATTATGCCCCATTGTGCTCCGGTGTTTTGTGGAATGATGGTAGGACTCTATGCTACCCCCTTGAGAGGTTGATTGAAAATTTCAAGTTTTGAGGTCAGGCTCACGATTCTGTTCTATTTTATTTCCGATGTCTTTAGGTCATAGAATCATGTTTATAGGTCCTTTGTTTCTTGTTCTAATGTTTTTAAGAGCTTCTAATTTGAAAGTAGGAAGTTTCCTAGTTGAAATTAGGGTTTCTTGTGGTTTAATATAGGAAATTAGTCCTCTAGATAGCTCATTTGTGTTTTAACTCTATAGCTAATTCTTGTCACTGGTTCTCCCATTCTATCAGTTTTCAAGGAGCAATGCCATGATTTGATGGAGCCCCACATCGTTCTGAGCTCATTCGGGAGGTTGGATGACCTTCAGGCATTGGTGCCCTAGTATGTACCTTCTCATTTTTTTTCTTTCGTCTTGTTTCATTCTTGTTTTGCGTGTACTAAGTTTTCTAGGTCAAAAGTGAAGTTAAGTGAAGTTTATTGATTTCTAAGTGTTTTCCTTAGTTTCCTCACTTTTTCACGCTGAGAATCCATGCCTTTGACTTATTTCCACACTTTTGACTTATTTCCATGCCTTTGACTAGAATCTTCACTTTTGTTTTTGAGCATTTGCTTGAAAATCTCGCCTTTGATTAGAAAGCTCACTTTTGACTACTTCAAGTCCTAAAAGCTCACCTTTGACATATATCCTCACCTTTGACTTATTTTTATGCCCTTGTTTCCTCGCATTTGCTTGAAAAGCTCACCTTTTCCTAAAAAGCTCACTTTTGCCTAGTGCTTTCAAAGCATTTGCTCAAAACCCTTGCATTTGACTCTTTCTATTGTGTTTGACTTTAGCTTTTGCTTGAAACCCTAACATGTGTTCATTTGTCATCCTTAATATCATTTGTCATCCTAAATATCATTTTTCATCATGTTTTGTGTCATTATGTGTCTCCGCCTGTTTAGAGTGAAACCCTAAAATTGTGGGTTTAAAATCATTGCAAGTTGGCCTCAAAGTACTACACCCGAGTGAGAGATGTCCTCATAATTTGTTTGATTCTATTGCCCATTTTGGTGTGTTGGAGTGATATTTTCTCAATGTTGTGGGACTACATTACATTTGTTATATTCCTTCTATCAGGATCCATACCGATATGATGAATGCACTTGTGGAACGGTGGCATTCGAAGACATCCTCATTTCACCTGCCTATAGGAGAGGCAACTGTCACTCTTAAGGATGTATGGTGGATACGTTATCTTCCTATTCATGGGGAGATGGTTACTTATCACATTCAATGTGGTACCTATGCCATACAATGGGTGTTAGATGTTTGACACTTGGTGGTACATCAATCAGAGATTGATTTGTTTATGTTTTCTGCCAGTGTAGATCCTATCTTGCTTGTCTTATGCGGTTTGATTTCAAGACTCGTTGTTCCTGATAGCCAAGGTCAACAGTTTCCCATGGGTTGGGGTGTGTTTATTGAGAGTATGCTTGAGCATGGTATGAGGTATGCTTGGGTTCCATGTCTTCTCACCCACTTGTACAGAGATATGCACGAGGTCGTGTATTGGGGCGGGAAATCTATTTCCACAGATATTTCACTTTTGCATGTATGGGAGTGGGAGCATATTGCAGTTACTCGACTGGATGGGATATAGGATCATCACCTTGATGATCCATACTTCTATCGTTATGGGGATTTTATGCACTATACCTTGCTTAGGGATCCTCCTTATTGACGTTGAGTTTTCGATGATATGCCCAGTTTTGTGTGGAGACCTTATTTGGGGTGTGATGCTTGGCCAAAGGATTTAGATCACCTTCTCTATTATCGACAGACCTGTTGGTTGCTTGGTCATTCTCATCTTGTGCTAGAGCATTATTTACTAGACTGAGTATGTCGTCAGTTTGGGGAGAGACAGGGCCGAGTTCTTGATACTTATGAGGCTCGTTTGGATCAGATGACTTGGGAGGTTCGTGTATGGGGTCTTTAGCCAGATATAGATATTGCCATTGCTAAGTTTAGAGCACTTGCCCCAGTTGGCTGGGGTTGGCTGGTTGGTCCAGTAGATCTAGATACCTCTCATGACTATGATTAGTGGTGAGCCTGCCACAGGCCGTTGAGACTCACTGTTCCTGCGGGTGATCCCGCTTCAGGCATATCAAGTATTACAGGTCGTCGTGGGGAGTGACAGTGTATAGAGGTCTTCACAAAGAAGTTGGATAGAGCCCATCGTGATAGGGCCTAGGGCGATCAAGATGAGCAACCACCTTAGGTGCAGGGTCGTAGGTAGGTTTTGGGTCCTCCTCCACCAACTAGGGATGGAGACATACCGTTAGCTTAGATAACTGTTGCCAAAGATGCAGAGATAGTGAGACAACATGCTACAAAGGCTTAGATAGATATTTTGAGGGATGAGCGAGATAGTGAGAGTGGTCAATGACATGTTGCATAGGCTTTTGTATAGTTACTAACTACATAGAGAGATACTCTCAGGGCAGAGTGTGATAATTATTTGTAGAGGTCTACCTACTATTAGACTTTATATGAGCTCATTATTCCTAAGATTGCTCGGCCACGGTTTGGAGAGCCTAGTTCTGTGGGTGGTGATGGTGCAGTTGGTGGTGCAAGAGGTGGTGCAGGTGATTAGTCTGTGAAACAGCTAGATCATTTTGGTGATCTATAAGGTTATGTCTTTCCTGTCGGGGTCTTACTTTTGTACTTGATCTTCATGTTGTTCATTGCTTAGAGGCATTTTGTAGACATGTGTTTTGTATGCATATATTCATCAGCCCAGTCAAGGACTCATATATATATTATGATTTTTTTATATCCTATCACACTTATGATGATGCACTCCCTTTTTTTGATGATGATATATATGATATATACCTTCTTCGATTCATTCTCATTTTATGTTTATGCGATGATGATATATGGTGTTAATATGAATGAATGCCCCATACATAATGTTTTTTATTGCTTTATTATCATGACGATTTGTATTGACGATATTGTGGATGCAAAATGGTACTAATGATATTGCTATGCAGATTTCACTCAAAAGAAATGTTGATAATTTAATAGAAAAATGATGTTAATTAGAGGAAATATTGATGATGGATAGAAATGTGATGTTAATTTAGAAGAAATATTGATGATAGATAGAAAAGTGATGTTAATTTAGAAGAAATATTGATGATAGATAGAAATATGATGTCAATTAGAGGAAATATTGATGATAGACAGAAATGTGATGCTAATTTAGAAGAAATTTTGATGATGGATAGAAATGTGATGTTAATTTAGAAGAAATATTGATGATGGATAGAAATGTGATGTTTGTTAGTAGTTGATGAGTTTCTTTTGCTTTGCTTTAGAGACTTTGCAGTTTGAACAATCCTTTTTTATATATTAAATAAAAATAATATGCACCAGGGTATTAATGACCAAGGTGACTTTGAATCTATTGCATGGACTTTGACTCTACAAACAAGGAGTATTCTTGCTCATACCAGACATACGGAAACCCTATTAGAGTGTATGGGTGAGAATATTTAAAAACATGTCAGACCAGTAACACAAGAGGTATTAAGAACCTAACATGTCACTGTTACATGAAATGTTAAAAAGATGACTTCCACACATAGAACAAAGCAAGTATTCGCCATGGTATTGTTACCTAATTTTTAGCTTTCAACTGAAATCGGGTAACTTAGTGTTTAATTATTTTCTTGTTTCTTAAACATTTAAAGATAAACC
This sequence comes from Sequoia sempervirens, assembly GCA_007258455.2. Taxonomy (NCBI): domain Eukaryota; kingdom Viridiplantae; phylum Streptophyta; class Pinopsida; order Cupressales; family Cupressaceae; genus Sequoia; species Sequoia sempervirens. Next base: position 461,914,817 of record VDFB02000017.1, read on the forward strand.
ATAACACTACTAATTTCAATATGTGTGAAGGAATGATTGTCAAAACAAAGGAGATTACATTTTTTCATTTCAATGTTGCATTACAGCAAACATGAAAGAGAATCATAGATATACAAATGTAGTCTTTTATTGATAATCTTGAAATATACATGTCCCTCATAAGCCAAGCGACTAACTCTCTTATTCAATGAACCTATGAAGCAATTCATGAATGAATAAGTAGAGAAAGGAAATGTGCATATGACAATTGAAACAACCATTTCCTGAGAATGACTAGTTGTAGGTTGCCTGAATGCTTTGTTGCTGCCCCGAACCACTTGTGTTCCTTCTAGCTCCATAGTGCTCCTCACCCTGCAACTAAAGAAGGCATGATGTTAGAGCGAAGCTCCAAGCAATGAAAGATTCAATACTTACATACACACCTACCTATGCATGTATAAACTGATCCATAAGTGCATTAAACAAAAACCTCTGACATATGCATTTATTTCCTAACCATTTGCTTCATGTGCAGATTTAGGACAAGTCTAATTATTGTTTCATTATCAGATCAAATGATAGCATGTGGGTCAAATGTGGCTCCCACAAGGGTAGAGCTCAACATGCTTTAAAAGAAAAGGAAATCGAGCAACTTCATCAAAGATTTATCTGTTATCAATGCATTAAATCAACATGGAATCACACCAGTTGATCAACTTTCATTATCAGATTCAAAAGATGCAACATACTGTGTTGATATGTCTTTCAATCTTCTCAAGTGGACCCTTAATCCATTTTATAAAAGGGAGTGATTTTTGAAATTCATCAAGTTTCTTCATAGATGCATCAAGTTCAATTATGTATCTTCTAAACAATGAGGAATCATTTCAAGTTGTCATCAGGCCCCCCTCATCATAACCCTATGGGGTTGTCACACATTACATAGGAAGGTGGGCTGTTAGGTCACCCAAATATATGACAGGTGGGTGTCCAATAAAGTTAAAATGAGGAAACTGTGCATATTTATTACACATAACAGAAGCAAGAGCAATGATTGAATCGAGGTCATGATACAAGTATGTCAACAACACAACAACTAAAATGAAATCTGAAGTTGCACAAGGATGAATTCAAGGCCTTATAAATCAAACATAAGACAAGCAATGTTTCCATATCACCTGCAATGCATGATGTTTGAAGGAAAAGCACAAAAGGCAAAGACATTCAAGAAACATCAACTCTAGTTGACATAGATATGTGCATATCATGAATATGTCATTATAAGAAGTTTATGACAACAATGGAACCCTCATATGATGTGATCACTTCTAATGGGACGGTCATGTGCATTGGCAGGAGAAAATGGGCTTCAAGGTAAGTCAACAATTCAATGCATAAATAATGGGCAGTGCATCAACAAAGTAAGTATGATACTCAAGTAGTAGTTGTGGAGCAACCACATCATGTAGAACAAAGAGTATTCAGCCCTCACAGTGCTCCTATAGCAGTGGAATATGGGTGTTGGGCCTAGGGACTTTCAATGAAAATTAATGATGGTTTCCAGTTGTACACTTACCTAATGGAGGTCACCATTCTAATGCAAGAGGAAGAAACATATGCTATGTTTTGAAAGACTCTTTGACTTTCATGGTGATAGAAAGAAATTGTGCATTGTAAAGAGATGTTGGAAACAAGTCAGTGTTGTTGGTTTGTTTTGGATGTATGGTCTATGCATCATAACCTTGTATGAGGGTTGGAGCAGCAATTTAATCCATAAGAACATGAGGTGTCATTGTTAACATAGGCATTAGTAATCCAGCTTTCAACAATAAGTGATTGATGACCAAAGATAAATCAAAGACAATGTTATTGATGCATCATTAAAGGACAATGGCACTGCACCAGCAAAATGCTCTCTATGTGATCTCATACAAGCTACAAAGTAGTCCTAAGAGGCTAAATGAGACAACAATGCAATACTCTCATGAATAGGTATAGCAACAATGCATGTTGGCCTTATGCTACAGCACACCCATATGCAATGCGAGTGTACGAAAGTCTAGTCTAAAAGAAAGGTGAGCAAGTGCACGATTATGAGAATGAATTCCATTGTATTGTGCATTTCAAGTAAGGAAAAGGAGCTGCAACCCTCAATCTCCATCAATCATTGAAGTACAAGGTGATAACCTCTAGATGGAATAAGCAAGGGATGTGGTATACATAAAGAACAAGAAAGTCATCATCATGGGGGAAATGCATGGAAACAATCAATAAAGTTTTATTGCAAATCCTTTCTAAAGGTCCTAAAAGATAACCAGGTAGAAGCAACTAATGGTGATGAAGGAAGACAAATGTACCCTAATTCAAGAATAGAGCAATGCCCAAGGGTGGGGTAGTACCATCATCTTAAGTACCACTGCTACAAGATAATCAATGACAATCTTTATGTTTGTATGTATGGGGGTCCTAAAGTATGCTTTAGGTAAGGTGCATTCATGACATCTTTTGGTGAGGGGTTTCCCAAAGATAATAAGATCCGGTGTTATTGCTACACATATGTTTCAACCATACAAATGCAATAAGAATAAATGACAGAAACAGATAGTCTCTCATGACCATAAAAGGAGAAAAGAACCCAATAGTGGGAGGCAAAGAAAAAAATGAATTGTTGTTCCGCTTTTCATGGTGCCTATTTATGCCACTGGGTTAGTATATCCCTATGGAATCCGAGATGTGGGAGGTGTGAGTGAAATGAAGATATTCAGTAACATGGGTTTTTACAAATAAGTTGCAGATTTGCCAAATATAAAAGCTACACGAGACCTGAACAGGGGTTTTTCATTAAGATGCAGAAATGAAGCAAAATGTCAAAAATCCAAGAAAACCCAGTTGAAAAAATGGAGGTCGAGCCACAACTGGTTCTTTCTCTTCTACATTCCAAGAAACCCATCTAGGTTGACTAAAATTATAGATATAGAAATGGAGACTCTACAAAAAACCACTTGGGTTTTTCAGAAAATAAAAGAGAAATTACAAATGCTGGAGCTTTTTAGAAGCCATCATTGAGTTTTTTTTTTAAAGAACAACAACAAATATAAGAGCCCATTTCATCTTTTACTTCTATAGGAGAAATGATAACTTGAAAAAACCCTTTTATAGTCTCATGCCCACGGCCTGAATGAACAAGGTTTCTTTAGAAAGCAACAAAATATGTTGAGTTTTCTTCATTCAATGTAAAATACTGAAGAAAATGAGCATTCATTGCCTTATTCTCAAGAGTGGAGGCTCTACATGAATCATTGTTTGCTCAAAAAGCATACGAATCGAGTCAATCTAACTTACTTGGAGATTTTTGCTTGCATTTGTTGCATATTCGAAACCTTTTCTCTTCACAGAAAGCTTCAAATAGACTTGCCAATGGCGGCTATCAAACAGGAGAGAAGCAACAGAAGAAAGAAATGGCATACAAGTGGTTAAGAATTTCTACAGCCACGACTGTTTGCTCACAGTAGCTTCAAAAAATATGTGAAAAACATAATTTTTCCAAGAAAACCAGTTTACCTACTGTTACAGGCTTTCTTTCATTAGAAAATGTCAAAAAATTGACAAAATCGGCCAAGATAGCACCATTTTCATGTGTGTTTCCAAACCCCATGGCAGCATGGACTGTTCCAGATTTTCCTTGACCAAAAAAATGATGCCTTTTCCCTCATGTTGGTATGTTTTGATAATTAGGGTTTCACCCCTATTTGATTTCGATGGGATTTTTTATCCCTTGCTTTTAAAATCAAACACATGTCAAATACAATGGGTTAGAAATAGGTATGTTATCACTTAGGTATTTTATGCCTTAGAGATTTTCCCCTCTATTTCAACTCATTTCCAAGTGTTTTCAAAATCAAACACATGTTAAATGATGGGGTCAAAAAATATGGTGTTTTCCCTTAGGCATTTTATGCCTTAGGAACTTTTCCCATTTTTCAAGCTTTGCTAAGTGTGCAATGCAATATAGAGTATGCCATGTGACCTATGTGCAACGCCTTGTTTGCCCAATGCCATTTGTTTTAGAATATTCTTTCCAAGTGATTTGGAGGTCGGCCATATTGGCCAAGTGTTATAATGCCTTTGCAAAGCAATGCATATGACATGTGTAAGTGAAATGCAAAATGTGGTGAGTTGTTGGTCAATGCCTTGGAGACTTTTTGAAATCTTTTAGCTATGGCATTATGTGTTACATTTTATTCCAATATTTGAAGATATCATGTAAGTGATTTGAAATTCACTTTTATTGTGCCTTTTAATGCAAATGTAACACAAGGAGATGGTGGGGCCCTTACTCTTATGCTTGAATTGTAAAGTGACTTGTTAAGTGATGTTTTAGGAATCACTTAAACAAGGTCATTAACTTTAATGTTGTTTAGAGCTTTGTGTTTTAAAGACACACATATTGCATGATGAAGAATGTGGTCAAGTATTGGATGAAGACCAATGATGACTTGCAGAGGTATGAAATGTGTGGGATGTTGTTTTTACTAATTTTGGTGACAAAGGAGGCCAGCTGGAAGTATTTTTGTCACACTTTTGGGATGGCTATTGACTTAGTTTGTTTCTTCTCCATGTAGAGGACATTTTAGAGACTTCTAGAAGGTTCTTTTGGGGCCATTTTTGTTTTATCCTAGCAAAATCTTCTAGAAACACTTGTGTGGGAGTTTTGGTGGGTGTTGGTTAAGTATGTTCATTTTTGAACATTTTAGGAGTTCTTTCTTTTTCTAGCTGAAGGATAGCTTGCTTTTCTTGGAGTTGTTTTTACATGGAGTTGCATTGTAACTCAGACAATCCTATTATATAGTAAGCACTTTGCTTTAATAGATTGGAGTATTTTACCTTTTCTCTTCATGTTTTATGGTGTGTCATTAATGGTTGATCAATCTGTTTTGTGAAAATTCATTTTCCTTACAAACTTGTCCCATGTTTCATGCATCCATTTGACAGAAAATGCATGTTTACAGGTTATAATCTGTGTTGTTTAATGGTGTTATTGATTGTGAAGTCTATATTTTTTCCTTTTGAAAACATTGTTAAAGACCTCTTTGTAAATTACTGATGTGAACTGTATTGGAAAGGGAGTTGTGTGAGTTAGCTTTGAAATATTAATTTAAATGTGCAAGGCTATTAGTAGGTCTAGGTTGTTTTGGTGTATCACCTTAGTTTATTTTCAGTATAAGATTTAGTTTATACAAACTCTTACCCTTATCTCAGAAGATGAAGTAGTTAGGTGGCATCAAAAGGGGAAGCCAACCCTTATCACTGGAGGTCTACTTTCAAATAGGTTACCCACAACCTGAAAGTAGTCCAATGTTGGTCCAAATCTTTTAAGTTCCTTAAAAATCTTAGCAAACAAGGTGCAAATTTGGTGTTCTAACAGTTTTGGCACGCCCGGTGGGACCTTTAGTTATTTCAGATTAGAGGAATACACCTGTTTGCCGGTTTTGATATGCAGCCATCAATTTTAAAGTCCACACTAACATATCTAGCGGCTTTGAATTTGAAAATTAATGGTAGATCAGTGTTGTAACAACTTATGAAACGAATTCAGACAAGGGGAAATTCTGTCCCATTAGATTATCTGCAGCTTTCACACACCGTAGGAGAGGCAAACCAAAAATGAAGGTTGTTGTTTCGTCAAGAAAAACAGTTTCATCTCCACCAGCAGTGATATTTGTCAGCCGAGTAAGACAACAAAACTTGGTGCCAAACATGGTTATTCCAAGAAACCAAGTTTTTGTGCCATTCAATGGTGGCAGCCCACTTCAATTAGCCCAACACGATGATATTCTAGTGGCTTCTCTCAAGAGTTTACCATATTTTTCAGGTGAAGATCAAACTACACCAGTTGAGCATATTAAGGACATCTCAAATTTGTGCTCGGTGCATCATATAACTCAAGAATATGTTGCCTTGAGACTGTTAGTGGCATCGTTTAGAGGCAAAGCACTCCAATGGTTCAGGAGTTTGGTAGTCAATTCCATCTGAACATGGGATGAATTGGAAGAGGTACTTTGTAAGCAGTTTGAAGACAAGTATGATAAATTGTCATTTGTGGAGCAACTGACTCACATTAAATGGGTTCCTCATGAACGAATGACGAATTTCAATTTCTATTTCCAAAGAACGTGGGATAGAATTTCAGGCACTACAAGGCCTCCAACTGAGTATGCATTTCTCTATTTTTTGAGAGCTTTAAACAATGAGGTTGTTGTTTTAATACAATCTATGGGTGGAAATACTTTACTAATAGCTTATGACATAGTTGTGAGAGCAGAAAATAGCCTAATACAAGCTAGAAGGATTGCCCCTAGGCCTCCCATGCCATTTTTTCCTGATATTCAGCCTCCTACAACTTTGCCACCACCTCAATTAGCCCCTTTACCAGCTGCTATTAACACAAAAATTGCTAACCAAGGACCATCTCAGGAGCTACAGGAAATTAAAAGCAGCCAACAAAAGATTGAAAATTTGCTCCAAACTTTTGGAAATGAGTTGGTAAGCATTAAAAAACAACAATTTCAAGGTTTCAAACCTTGGAAGCCTCAAAACCAAGGTCAAGGATAGCAATTTCAGACTAATAAACAACCCTATCAGGGAAATTTTCAAGGTGCATGACAAAATCTAAATTCGAGGTCATTTTATCCATATAATCTAGTTCCAATCAGTGCAGCTAGAGATATGGTACCAACTCAAAATAACCTTGCAGCAGAATATGACTGGTGCTATCGTTGCAACCAGACCCATAATCAAACTACATGTTTGAATGGTGTATGAATCAAGCATTGATGGTTCAAAATGTTTCGGGTGTGCAAGATGGGCCTAATGGTGAATCATCCCAATAGTAGGAGCTCCCTAGAAGTGACACAACTCTCCTAAATTGGCAAGGAGAAGAGTTTTGTGGAGTAAACAGTGATAGCTCTCCAATAGCAGCCAACACTTGAGCCAAAAAGAGAGCTTTCGAGATCGGGCAAGCAGCCAATAAAGAGAAGGAAGTTGTTGGACCTTCCAATCCTCATGTAACACACATTTTTCAAAGAACTTCACAAGGCATCGGTGGTGGACAACTTGGGAATCAACCCCAACCAACCCACTTGTAGACAGACCCTACTGTTGCAAAGACCCATCAAAAGGTAAATGTTGTCACACCCTTCAACATTATTGAATCCATGAAAAGGATGAATGTGAATATGTCAATGTGGGATTCCTTATCTATCCCTAGCCAAAAGGACTTGTTACAATCTACCTTAGTTGAAGTAGGTGTTTCAAATGATATACCAGTAGGTCAACCAAAGGTTGTCTTGACAAATACACCTCAAGATAGCTGTAAACAACCAAGTAAGGATGTCAAGCCACCCCCATTTTATGTGTCCTTGATAATAGGAGACAAACTAATTCATAATTACATGGTGGATTCAGGGGCAAGTAGTTCTGTCATGCCCAGAAAAATTGTTGATAAGTTAGGACTGAAATATCAGCCTCTTGAGAAAGGAGGTTTTTAGCTTGATGGGATAGCCATTAACACCGTAGGTGTCATCAAAGGTTTGAGCCTTACCCTACATGCTTGCCCCAATTTCTCCATTCCCTAAGACATTTCAGTCATTGATTTACCACCACATTTTACATTATGTTTGTCAAGGGGTTTCACTGCCAAGATAGGAGCCTATTTGTCATCAGACTGGTCTCATATGGTGTTTAGAACGAGATATGGGACTAAAGTAGTCATCAAATCTGAGCAACTTGCTAAGGATCACATTGAACCATATGTTCCAAGTGTTGTTAATGCTAATTGTGCTATTTTTAGTGATGATGAACTTGCTACTACTCAAGAGCTGCAAGTAGAAAGTATACCAAATGCACTGCTAAGTGAGTGGGTAGCAGAAAATATTATAGCCCAAATGATAACATTGAGGAAATTGGTTTGGGTGTTTATGTGTTGCACGAACCTAATTCAGTGATTCCAAACCTCGAAAAGGAGGTGGGACAACAATCAAATCAACAAGGTAGAGTATGGAAGATGTTCTTTGATGGTTCTCGAAGCAAGAATGGTGTTGGTGGGGGTGCAATGCTTGTGTCCCCATAAGGTGACAAGTACTACTATGCTTTCATATTTTATTTCTCTTGTACTAACAACACTGTTGAATACGAAGGTCTGATTCAAGGCTTAGAATGGGCATGAAAAAGAGGAATTAGCTGCTTGCAAGTGCATGGTGATAGTGAATTGATCGTCAATCAGGTGAGAGGTATGCATGTCACTAAGAATGATGTCTTAAAATCATACAAACATAGGGTGTGGGATATTCCTAGGGATCAGAATAAGCATGCTTATAGATTGGCTGCCATAGGTGCTCAAGTTGATATTCCAAGTGAAATTAGGAAGGAAAAGTTGCAGCCATATGTTAAAATAGTTATCAAACCTTCTATTCTGGATAATAACATTCATTGGAAAGTCTTTGGAAGTGATGAAAAAGTCTTGAGCTTCATGCTACAAGAAGATGAATTTGCAGTAGTCAACCAAGAGAAGCTCAAACAACAATATGATGATCAAATCATTCAATTGAATCCAAAAAACTACCCAAGGGTCTAGTCACCTTGGAATCCATTTTTAGCACAGATGACCAGTTAAAAAAGAGTAAAACCAACATGCAGGTCAAAGAACACTATGAGGAGCTTGAGATCTTCAAAGGTAAGCTCCTCAAAGTAGGAGAAATTTGTTCACCTGCGGATAGGCAAGCTTTCATTGCCCTCTATCAAGAGTTCCAAGATGTATTTGCATGGGAATATTTTGATTTAAAGGGTTTTGATCCCAAAGTTTCCCAACATACCATTGAGCTTGAGCCAAATTCCAAACCTGTTAGGCAGAAATAGAGGCCTTTAAACCCCAAACTTGAGCCTCTTATGGCCAAAGAGTTGACCAAACTGATTAAGGGAGACATCATTTTTCCAATCAAACATACTTCATGGGTCTCTAACCTCATCTCGGTTAGAAAGAAAAATGGTGAAATTAGGTTGTGTGTTAACTTTAGAGACCTAAATAAAGCCTCATTAAAATATCATTATCCGCTACCCTCAATGGACCAGATTCTACAAATTGTAGTTGGTTCAAAAATATTCTCATTACTTGATGGTTATTCAGGTTATAACCAAGTTTTAGTCAAATAAGAGGATCAGTACAAGACTTCCTACACCAAAAAATGGGGCACCATGGCTTATAAAAAGATGCCTTTTGGCCTATCCAATGTTGGTGCCACGTTTCAGAGGGCAATGGATAAGGCATTTTAAGGTTTGATTCACAAACTTGTACTTATTTACCTTGATGATGTAACTGTGTTTTCAAAGAGGGATGATGAACACCTTGCACATCTAAAACAAGTATTTGAGAGGTGTAGGGAGTATGGTATATCCCTCAACCCCAAGAAATGTATCTTTGTTGTCCATGAAGGAAAATTTTTAGGACATATTGTGTCAAAACAAGGGATCACCATTGATCCAGAAAGAGTAAGTGTTATTTTGGATCTTCCCTTTCCCAACCATAAAAAGGGGCTGCAGAGTTTTCTTGGCATAATCAATTTCGTCAAAAGGTTTATTCCTAACATTGGCAATTTGTCGAAACCACTAACTATAATGTTAAAAAAGAATGCCAACTTTAGTTGGACCAAAGAGGACAAGCATAGTTTTGAAGTCATAAAAGAGGCCTTATTAGCACCCCCTACTTTGGTAAACCCAAACTTCTCAAAAGATTTCATTTTATATCCTTTTGGCAGCATTGATATAATTTCTGCAATGCTGGTACAGTAGAATGATGTTGGCCTAGAATAGCCTATTGCCTTCTTTAGTCAACGTTTAGAGGAATATGAAAAAGGATACACCTTTGTAGAGAAACATGTACTTTCCGCCATCAAAAGCTTGCAGAAATTTAAACCTTTGATCAATTTCTAACAGCAAGGTACATTTGATGGTTGCACACCCTAGTGTAAAGGAATTCTCACTAAGCAGAGATCTAAGCGATAAGAGGGCAGGATGGATTACAAAATTAATGGAGTATGATGTTGATATCAAAGTAACAAAACTTGTCAGGGGTAAGGGACTGTGTGAACAACTAGCTACAAAGGTTGAAGGCGAAGGAAATGCTGAAGCAGAGGCGGTTCTGGTTGCTGATAATGGAGTTGCAGTTGATGCATCTGAGACAAATGCCGGTTGGGTGCGTGATATGACTCACTTTTTGCAAACCGGTGAATTTCCACTAGGTTTAGATAAAGCCAAATGGAGGTATTTCAGACTGCAGTCTATTCCTTATGTTCTAATTGGTAACATTCCTTTTAGAAAGGACATTAATGGTGTCCTCCTGAGATGCATTGAACAACATCAAGTTGATAAAGTACTTCACAAGTTTCATGATGGAACTGCAGGGGGTCATTTTTCCCCAAGAACAACTGCATGGAAAATAATGAGAGTTGGCTATTATTGGCCAAGCTTGTTTAAATATGCCCATGCTTGGGCCAGGAAGTGTGTAAAATGTGCCATTTTTGCAGGCAAAGAGAGGCTGCCAACTTTACCATTGTAGCCTATTCAAGTAGAATAACCCTTCATGAGATGGGGCATTGATTTTATAGGTGCCATTAACCCACCTTCAAGTGCAGGTCACAGGTGGGTACTTACTGCAACCGATTATTTCACATGATGGACAGAAGCAGTGGCTTTGAAAGAAGCCAATGAAAGTGTTGTTTTAAATTTTTATGATGAATTGGTAACAAGATTTGGGTTACCTGATTCAATCATTTCTAATAATGCTTTGGCGTTTGTTGGGTTAAGAGTAAGTGACTAGGATGTAAGGAATGGCATCCATCTAAATACCTCATCAAATTATTACCCTCAAGGTAATGGTTTGGCTGAGTCAACCAATAAAAACCTGATCAAGATCATCAAAAGGATTTTGGAAGATAACCAAAGAACTTGGCATAACAAGTTAAAATCTGCCTTGTGGGTAGATAGGATAACTCCAAAGAAGTCCATTGGAAACTCCCCTTATGTATTGGTATATGGTAAAGAGGCAATGCTGCCTTTATCAGTTGAGCTTCCAGCTCTTGATATAATGAACCAACTTGAAATGTTTGAAGAGGAGGACCCAATGGTTGTCTGATATGCATAGTTAATGGAGTTGGATGAAACTAGAGGTAGAGCCATGAAAACAATGGAGTTGCATCAAATCCAAACCAAGAAGGTGTTTGATAAAAGAGAAAAACCCAGGGTGTTCAAAGAGGGAAATGTTGTTCTGAAATGGGATGAATTGAAGAGCAGGCCTGGAAAGCATACCAAGTTTGATAGCATGTGGAGTGGCCCATTTTTCATTACAGCGTGCAAAGAGCACAATGCTTTTCAACTGTCATCAATGGATGGAGAAGCTCTGCCTATCCTAGTCAATGGGATACACCTCAAACTCTGTTTTGAGGTATGATCTAAAACTGCTCTTGTACATATTAGAGTAGATTTCATTTCCTCTAAGTGTTGATGCACATTAGTTAGGTTTTCTAGTTTTCCCTAAGTGTTGTTTTGCACAATTAGGTGGTAGTTTTCATTTTGCATTGTTGGTTTCTCTCCGTTTTCAAAGTGTTTATTGCTAGCTTACTGAGTTACAACAATCTAAAATTTTGTTTTCAAGTGGTGTTGGTTTTTTGAGTGACCTCGTGCCCAATAGATAGGCTTAGGCAACTGGTCTCATGTTTAGCAGGAAAACATATAGCAGATGTCGCCAAAAATGTTACCTGATTTTTAGATTTCAGCTGAAATCAGGTAACTTAGTGTTTAATTCTTTTCTTGTTTTTTAAACATTTAAAGATAAACCATAAAACTGCTAATTTCAGTATGCGTGAAGGAATGATAGTCAAAACGAAGTAGATTACATTTTATCATTTCAATGTTGCATTACAACAAATGTGAAAGAGAATCATAGATATAAAAATGTAGTCTTTTATTGATAATCTTGAAATATACATGTCCCTCACAAGCGAAGGGACTAACTCTCTTATTCAATGAACCTATGAAACAATTCTTGCATGAATAAGTAGAGAAAGGAAATGTGCATATGACAATTGAACCAACCATTGCCTGAGAATGACTAGTTGTAGATTACCTGAATGCTCTGCTACTGTCCCTTACCACTTGTGTCCCTTCAAGCTCTGTAGTGCTCCTCACCTTGCATCTAAAGAAGGCATGATGTTAGAGCGAAGCTCCAAGCAATGAAAGATTCAATCCTTACATACACACCTACCTATGCATGTATAAATTGATCCATAAGTGTATTAAACAAAAACATCCAACATATGCATTTATTTTCTAACTGTTTGCTTCATGTGTAGATTTAGGACAAGTCTGATTATTGTTTCATTATCAGAGCAAATGATAGCATGTGGGTTAAATGTGGCTCCCACAAGGGTAGAGCTCAACATGCTTTAAAGGAAAAGGAAACCGAGAAACTTGATCAAAGATTTATCTATTATCAATGCATTAAATCAACATGGAATCACACCAGTTGATCAACTTTCATTATCAGATTCAAAAGATGCAACATACTGTGTTGATATGTCTTTCAATCTTCTTAAGTGGACCCTTAATCCATTTTATAAAAGGGAGTGATTTTGGAAATTCATCAAGTTTCTTCATAGATGCATCAAGTTCAATTATGCATCTTATAAACAATGAGGAAGCATTTCAAGTTGTCATCAAGCCCCCCTCACTGTAACCCTATAGGGCAATCACACATCACATAGGAAGGTGGGTTGTTAGGTCACCCACATATGTGACAGGTGGGTTCAATAAAGTTAAAATGAGGAAACTATGTGTATTTATTACACATAACAGAAGCAAGAGCAATGATTGAATCAAGGTCATGATACAAGTATGTCAACAACACAACAACTAAAATGAAATATGAAGTTGCACAAGGTTGAATTCAAGGCCTTCTCAATCAAACATTAGACAAGAAATGTTGCCATATCACGTGCAATGCATGATGTTTGAAGGAAAAGCACAAAAGGCAAAGACATTCAAGAAAAATCAACTCTAGTTGACATAGATATGTGCATATCATGAATATGCCATTATAAGAAGTTTATGACAATGGAACCCTCATATGATGCGATCACTTCTAATAGGACAGTCATGTGCATTGGCAGGAGAAAATGGGCTTCAAGGTAAGTCAACAATTCAATGCATAAATAATGGGTAGTGCATCAACAAAGTAAGTATGATACTCAGGTAGTAGTTGTGGAGCAACCACATCATGTATAACAAAGAGTATTAAGTCCTCACAGCGGTCCTATAGCAATGGAATATGGGTGTTGGGCCTAGGGACTTTCAATGAACATTAATGATGGTTTCCAATTGTACACTTACCTAATGGAGGTCACCATTCTGATGCAAGAGGAAGAAACATATGCTCTGTTTTGAAAGACTCTTTGACTTTCATGGTGATAGAAAGAAATTGTGCATTGTAAAGAGATGTTGGCAACAAGTCAGTATTGCTAGTTTGTTTTGGATGTATGGTCTATGCATCATAACCTTATATGAGGGTTGGAGCAGCAGTTTAATCCACAAGCACATGAGGTGTCATTGTTAACATAGGCATTAGTAATCATGCTTTTAGCAATAAGTGATTGATGAGCAAAGATAAATCAAAGACAATGCTATTGATGCATCATTAAAGGACAGTGGCACTGCACCAACATAATGCTCTCTATGTGATCTCATACAAGCTACAGAGCAATCCTAAGAGGGTAAACGAGACAACAATGCAATACTCTCATGAATAGGTATAGCAACAATGCATGCTGGGCTCATGCTACAGCACACCCATATGCAATGCAAGTGTATGAAAGACTGGTCTAAAAGAAAGGTGAGCAAGTGCACGATTATGAGAATGAATTCCATTGTATTGTGCATTTCAAGTAACAAAAAGGAGCTTCAGCCCTCAATCTCTGCCAATCATTGAAGTACAAGGTGACAACCTATAGATGGAATAAGCAAGGGATGTGGTATGCATAAAGAACAAGAAATTCATCATCATGGGGGCAATGCATGTAAACAATCAACAAAGTTTTATTGCAATGCCTTTCTTAAGGTCCTGAAAAAAAACCAGGTAGAAGCAACTAATGGTGATGAACGAAGACAGATGTACCCTAATTCAAGAAGAGAGCAATGCCAAAGGGTGGGGTAGTACCATCATCTTAAGTACCACTGGTGCAAGATAATAAATGGCAATCTTTGTGTTTGTATGTATGGGGGTCCTAAAGTATGCTTTGGGTAAGGTGCATTCATGGCATTTTTGGTGAGGGGTTTCCCAAACATAACAGGATCTGGTGTTATTGCTACACATATGTTTCAGCCATACAAATGCAATAAGAATAAATGATAGAAACATATAGTCTCTCATGACCATAAAAGGAGAAAAGAACCCAGTAGTGGGAGGCAAAGAACAAAATGAGTTGTTGTGCTTTTCATGATGTCTATTTATGCCACTGGGTCAGTATATCCCTATGGAATCCGAGATGTGGGATGTGTGAGTGAAATGAAGATATTCAGTAACAAACCCACTTTGGGGTTATGTATTCTAAGGACACTCTACAGAAAGAAATTACATTTTTCCCAAAAACCAATTTAGATGCTCAGTGGATTTAGCACACTTTGCTACAAATTAAGGTTTTCAGGATGCTCACATTGTGCAGTAACATTAAATCATTTTAACAAAGTTTGAAGTTGTTTTCAGATTGAAAACATACCCATATGGGTTCAGCACAAAATCTGAGAAGAAGTGGTAATATGTTAAAAGCTACAGGAGTTAAAATAATTAAAAGGGTCCATTCATGTGTTTTGACAGGCTGTGGTAAAAACTAGTTTTTCCTGCAAATGTGAAAAATCCACTTGGGGTTTCAGCAAAATAAGCAACACTGTTATTTTTTACAAAGGAATGAAATGAAACTTGCAAAAAAATCATTCTTTTACAACAAATCTGGGATCTTTACAAAAAATCTAATGACCCACATGGGTTTTTACAAACAAGTTGCAGATTTGCCAAATATAAAAGCTACAGGAGACCCGAATAGGGGTTTTTTTATTAAGATGCAGAAATGAAGCAAAAAGTCAGGAATCCAAGAAAACCCAGTTGAAAAAATGGAGGTTGAGCCACAACTGGTTCTTTCTCTTCTACATTCCAAGAAACCCATCTGGGTTGACTAAAATTGCAGATATAGAAATGGAGACTCTACAAAAACCCACTTGGGTTTTTCAGAAAATAAAAGAGAAATTGCAAATGTTGGAGCTTTTTAGAAGCCATCATTGAGTTTTTTTTTTAGAGAACAACAACAAATATAAGAGCCCATTTCATCTTTTACTTCTACAGGAGAAATGATAACTTGAAAAAACCCTTTTACAGTCTCATGGCCATGACTTGAATGAACAAGGTTTCTTTAGAAAGCAACGAAATATGTTGAGTTTTCTTCATTCAATGTAAAATATAGAAGAAAATGAGCATTTGTTTCCTTATTCTCAAGAGTGAAGGCTCTACATGAATCATTGTTTGCTCAAAAATCAGATGAATGGAGTCAATCTAACTTACCTGGAGCTTTTTGCTTGCGGTTGTTGCATATTCAAAACCTTTTCTCTTCACAGAAAGCTTCAAATAGACTTGACAATGGTGGTTGTCAAACAAGAGAGAAACAACAGAAGAAAGAAATGCCATACAAGTGGTTAAGAAATGCTATAGCCACGACTGTTTGCTCATAGTAGCTTCCAAAAATATGTGAAAAACACAAATTTTGCCAAGAAAACCAGTTTGTCTGCTATTATGGGCTTCCTTTCATCAAAAATTGTCAAGAAATTGACAGAATTAGCCAAGATAGCATCATTTTCATGTGTGTTTCCAAATCCCACGGTGGCATGGAGTGTCCAAGATTTTCCTTGACCGACAAAATGATGCCTTTTCCCTCATGTCAGTATGTTTTGATAATTATGGTTTCACCCCTATTTGATTTCAATGGGATTTTTATCCCTTGCTTTTAAAATCAAACACATGGAAAATACAAAGGGTCTGAAATAGGTATGTTATCACTTAGGTATTTTATGCCTTAGAGATTTTCCCCTCTATTACAACTCATTTCCAAGTGTTTTCAAAATCAAACGCATGTTAAATGATGGTGTCGAAACATATGGTGTTTTCCCTTAGGCATTTTATGCCTTAGGGACTTTTTCCCATTTTTCAAACTTTGCCAAGTGTGCAATGCAATATAGAGTATGCCATGTGACCTATGTGTAACGCCCTGTTTTCCCAATGCCATGTGTTTTAGAATATGATTTCCAAGTGACTTGGAGGTCGGCTATATTGGCCAAGTGTTATAATACCTTTGCAAAGCAATGTATATGACATGTGTAAGTGAAATACAAAATGTGGTGAGTTGGTGGTCAATTCCTTGGAGACTTTTTGAAAGCTTTTAGCCATGACATTATGTGTTACATTTTATTCCAATATTTGAAGATATCATGTAAGTGATTTGAAATTCACTTTTATTGTGCCTTTTAATGCAAATGTAACACAAGGAGATGGTGGGGCCCTTACTCTTATGCTTGAATTGTAAAGTGACTTGTTAAGTGATGTTTTAGGAATCACTTAAACAAGGTCATTAACTTTAATGTTGTTTAGAGCTTTGTGTTTTAAAGACACACATATTGCATGATGAAGAATGTGGTCAAGTATTGGATGAAGACCAATGATGACTTGCAGAGGTATGAAATGTGTGGGATGTTGTTTTTACTAATTTTGGTGACAAAGGAGGCCAGCTGGAAGTATTTTTGTCACACTTTTGGGATGGCTATTGACTTAGTTTGTTTCTTCTCCATGTAGAGGACATTTTAGAGACTTCTAGAAGGTTCTTTTGGGGCCATTTTTGTTTTATCCTAGCAAAATCTTCTAGAAACACTTGTGTGGGAGTTTTGGTGGGTGTTGGTTAAGTATGTTCATTTTTGAACATTTTAGGAGTTCTTTCTTTTTCTAGCTGAAGGATAGCTTGCTTTTCTTGGAGTTGTTTTTACATGGAGTTGCATTGTAACTCAGACAATCCTATTATATAGTAATCACTTTTCTTTAATAGATTGGAGTATTTTACCTTTTCTCTTCGTGTTTTATGGTGTGTCATTAATGGTTGATCAGTCTGTTTTGTGAAAATTCATTTTCCTTACAAACTTGTCCCATGTTTCATGCATCCATTTGATAGAAAATGCATGTTTAGAGGTTATAAACTGTGTTGTTTAATGGTGTTATTGATTGTGAAGTCTATATTTTTTCCTTTTGAAAATACTGTTACAAACCTCTTTGTAAATTACTAATGTGAACTGTATTGGAAAGGGAGTTGTGTGAGTTAGCTTTGAAATATTAATTTAAATGTGCAAGGCTATTAGCAGGTCTAGGTTGTTTTGGTGTATCACCTTAGTTTATTTTCAGTATAAGATTTAGTTTATGCAAACTCTTACCCTTATCTTGGAAGATCAAGTAGTTAGGTGACATCAAAAGGGGAAGCCAAACCTTATCACTAGAGGTTTGCATTCAAATAGGTTACCCACAACTTGAAAGCAGTCCAATGTTGGTCCAAATCTGTTAAGTTCTTTAAAAAGTTCAACAAACAGGGTGTAGATTTGGTGTTCTAACAGGTATTATAACAAGACTATCCACAAATAGCAAATTGAAATGACGCTTAATTGCCCCCATTCCTTCTTCTCTAAATCCTTATGGACATCCTTGGAGATCCTGGGAATGAGTCAATAATGTAAATAACAAAAATAAGACAACAAAAAAGATAAAACTATGTTGTTATATCACTTGCCATATTTGTTTGGGGTGGGTCTATTTATCCAATGTTGATCTTGTCTATTGTAGGAACGGATCCGTTAAGACATATCTTAGGATGTTGTTGGGTCTTGTCAAAAAGATATGTATTTGATACTTGCCTTTGTTTTAATTTGTTTTGTGATTGTCTGCTTGAAGGTTCCAACTATTGATGCTTACTTTGCTTGTTTTTTTTTTTTGTCAAAGAGTGAATGTGATGGTCTGTTTATCATGGATGATGTTTAATTGTGGATTGTGATGGTGAACATGGGTATTTTAAATTTTTCTAAGTTTTATGATTTTTTTTTTGTTTTTAGGGACTGACCTAGGGTCTCGGGGGATAATAAGCCTTTTCTACATTGTACACAAAAAGACCACATAGTTCGATCGTTTGACTCAAAGCATAAACTGTTTTTGGGTAAACAACATTGATAATCTAGATTGCTATTCCACTTTTGTGTCTAGAGGATATGTTGTGGGAAATCTACTTTAACTAGTTGTGAGGTTCAAGCAAATGTTGATATATTAGACTATTTGAGTGAAGGAATAACCCCATGATGTTGTTTTGTTTTTGATATTTTTCAAATATTTTTGTCTTTTGTTGTTTTTTGATGTTATTTTTTGGATTTTTATTTTCTAGATGTTATTTTTCTTTTGTTTTTTTCATGGCCATGATAAGATGCTCAAAGATCTAATCCATGACCAACTTTTTGAAACTGCCCCCAGTTGTAGACAAGTCAACTTTCCTTAATCAATGACAAGCCATGGTTGGATACCCTGTTTTATTATGAAATGAATGGGTGGATGTTGTGGATAGTACTGATAGATAATGATGCAAGTTCTATTCAAGCATAGCGCCTATTTTCTAGGTTTTCACTACGATACCTGTTCTAAGAGCACCACAAAGTGGTTTTCATTCAGAGAATGTTTTATTTCTCTTTACTATTTTTCTTTCTTTTTGATTTTTTTGTAGTTTTTATCCTTTTTTCTATTTTTTTGGATTTTTACCCTTTTTCCTAGGGTGTAAGATACTGAAAACTTGGATTGATATTTCACTTTATTTTTCTAGAGGATATGTTGCGAAAAATCTTACGCAAACTAGCTATGGGGTTCAAGAAACTATTGATATATTAGAATCCTCAAGTCAAGGAATAAGTCGATGTTGTTGGTATCTTTGAAGGTATTGTTTTGGTGGTACACCTTGTTGTTTCGAAGGTTACCTTGGTAGTGCATTTGGTGGTATACCTTGTTGATGGGATGAATTGGGAAGGGTACCATGCCGCACACCTTGTTGTTTGGACAATGCCTAGATCACAATGTGAGCTAGAAGACATAGATCAAGATTTTTTCAAAAGCAAGATGTAAGTACTTGCCCCCCAGTCTCTAGCAATGTAGGTGATGGATTAGCTTGTGATAGGATAACATTTTTGGATAGAATATGCCCCTTTGGACAATGCCTCATGGCTCAAATAATGCTAGATAGGATAGGATCAATGATAGTGACCCCATGTCAAGATATTTTCCATAAGCAAGTGTATAGTGTATACCAAACATTTGTCAAGATCAAGATACATTGGATTGGGATAAAAATGGATCGGATTTATTATGGATCAGCTAAGATGCTTCCACCTAAAATGGTGCACGTAGATGCTCGATTCTACACATGATGCCTATTTTCTAGGCTTTCATCATGGTACTTGTCCAAAGTGCCACCATAGTGGTTTTCACTGGAGGACGATTTTTCTCTTGACTATTAAATCTTGATTTTTTTTATTTTTTATTAATTTTTGATGTCACACAAGACACATGTTTACCAGGTTTTCATCATGCTGACAATTTTTTGCTCATGTTTTAAACACTTGGTGGTGCTGATGTAGATGTTGTTGGTGCTAATATGGTTGTTGTTGTTGTTGTCATGATGTGCCAACAATATCCTACTTGGAGGAGTTGTTTTGCTAGGATACGAGCACTTGAATGTAACCCCTGATACTTCTTATCTTCCATGTTGATATTGAAGTTAACCTTACCTTGATGCGCACATTGTGATAAAGTGCCCTTAGAATCCTTATGATAAAGAGTTGCTACCAACACATGGTTAATGTGATATTTGTATATCTTGGATGGCGAAATGCATTGAGGGATATGATATTCAGATGGATTGGTTGATAGTTTGGAACCTTTGACTCTCCAAACTTGGAATGATGAGCAATGATGGGTGGATATGGAGATTCAATTGGGACCAACATCTTGGTATACCTTGTAGGTCACTCTTGAAGCTTTCTTTTGCATTGTTGGAATTCTTTGATGGATAAACTTCCCCTTTTTATTTTTCCCCATAGTTTCTTTGACTAATGGAGTTTGGTAGGGATGATTTTCTTGATTTTTCTTTTGTATCCATTTGAAGCTTTCTTGTCCATTTTGTTTTGCTGATTCTTTTGCTTCAATGACTTGTTCCTTTCTTGGGTATAGCTTTTTCTCTTATTGTTGGTCCCAATGAGAGGGTGGAGAAATACGTGGATGATGATTCATGACATAGCTAGTTGTAGTGTTGGTAGAAATTTTATCATAAGGACTCTTCATGCTCTCTATGTTGATGCTTGCATTAGATAAAGTTTCCCCCGGTATTATAGAGGTATCCCTGATATGTTGGGATCCTTTAATTGTTGAATAACCAAGACCTTGATGCTTAGGATTTCCAATAATCTGCACTGGTGCTAGGATACCCTGTTCATGTAGGCCTAATCCTTTGTCTTGATAATGCATCTACTGAAAAAATTTATTTGCAATAGGATCTTATTTACCTTGGAAACAAGGTGTTAATCCTTCTCTGCTTTGTTGTGGATCTTCAAATGTGATAGCTTCTTTACGAATAGGATCCTTCATATGAGGGATAACTTCTTCATTGATATCTTCAACTTGATCCTGTGAAATATCAGATTCTGATGGCCCTTCAAAATGTATTGGTGTTTCTTTGAATGTTGTATACCTAATGCTTTGGTACTCAAGATTGTCCGTTATCTTGGTTGATTTTAAGATACCGTGCTCCATATTTTCATGCTCGATGTCTTCAACCTACTTGGAGGATGTTCCTAATTTTAATGCTTTTTCTTGATCAATTTTTGATAGGTCTATATGAGCAAGATATAGTAGAATCTATAGACCTATCAAAAATTGATCATTGATATAGTAGAATCTATAGACTTGTTATACCAAGGAAGTTTAAAGTTTGGTTCACCATAAATTGTACTATCATTGATCTTGATAAGTTCATGTTGTACTAGTTCATGCATGGTTACCTCTAAAGTCGCTCCCAAAGGGGTGAATTTTCTTTCTGGTTGGTAATCTTTTCTCTATGGCTTTTCTCAACTGTTTTGCTCTTGATTTTGTGAAACTCCTTGATACTATGTTTGAGGTATATTTTGATATTTCACTTGAGGTACACCTTGGTGTTGCAGAACTTCTTGATATTACAGATATTGGAAGTGTTGCTGATGTGGATATTGAGGTGTTTGTGGAATAATGTATTTTTGATGTGGATATGTAATGTTTCTATTTTGCACATGGCATTGGCAATACGTCGAATTTTGATTTCATTTAATTTCCTCAAGATCTCTCTCAATTTTATCTAGGGAAATTTGATGTTCTAGATTTATTCCTTGATGGTAATTTTGAAATCCCTGATGTTGTTGCCCTATTTGATGTTGTGACCCTTGATAATAGTAATATGGGTAAAAGATCGACATGTTTTGGGGATGTTTTGGTGCTCAATACCCTATCATAAGGTCACTTGGTTTATATTTCCAAGAGGATCATACCTATTTCCATGTGAGAGGTAATAATGCAGGTCTTTCGGCTGCTATGTTTTCTTTTTCTTCCTCTTCATTTAAGATGATTGATGCGATGAGAAACTGACAGGTTGTTTCATTTTTCTCAAATATAAGGCTCTTAGACTACTTATGATGTTGGTTTATGCACCTTTAATGTGTGAGAGACTAGGTTGAATAATCGGTGCTACAAGGCCTGGTTGTTGAACTGGAGTTGTTGGTTGCTAGATGGTCATAAGGTGTAAATGGTGTTGTGAGGTGGTTTGCTATGAAACTCAAAAACCCTAAGGCTTGAGTGTTGTTTTGGAATGTGGCTACCTTTTGGAAATCCAAATGTTGAAGAACTAGGGTCAATATTCCACTTCCTTGTCTAGAGGATATGTTGTGGGAAAGATACCTAAACTATCTGTGAGTTCCAAGTAACTGTTGATATCACAAAATTTTTGAGTGAAGGAATGATGATAATGTTTTGTTTGATTTTAATTTCAAATAAGTAGTATGGGAATAGTGGATGAAAGACTTTGTGACCAATCTAATTTTCCAAATGTTTTGTTTAAACAATGACCTTATAAACAACTTCTGTTTGTTTTCCCCTAAGTGTCAATAAAAAAGATTGAGTTGGAATGGTAGTTTGTAACCTTTGTGTTCTTGAGTATGAAAAATGATATAATAACATTGGACTGACTCAAAAGCATGGACTTTATGTGACCTGAATGTCTATAGCTTAAGTTGTGAAATCACAACACCCAAGCCATAGTTTACCAAATGTTTACCTTGATCAAGGTAACCTGAAATAAAAGCCAAAATGTTCAGAAACCTTTCAGGATAAATCCTTTCAAGGAGTGAAAAACATAAGGCTTCTTTCACAAGTATATAGTAAATCAAATGGTTTTTTATTTGACCAACTTGTTCAATGTTTGTTTTGATGTGTTCTTTTTCTTTAAATCAAACACATAATTTTATGTCACAATTGTTTTTGAATGTAATTGGGCAAGATTAATATTAATAAGAAATTACAATCTTAGTGGAGAGAAACCATCCTCTTAGGTTGGCTTGCCTCATGATTTGAAGAGATGATTTTACATGCGACTTATGGCATAGGCCTGTAGTCAGACTTGGCAAGTAACTTCTTAGAAGTAAATTTCGATGCACCACTTTCAAAGAATGTTTTGGATAATAGGGTGGCTTCTAAAACAATTGGCTCTTAGTCATGTTTTGGGGATATTATTTTCGGGCACCTACACATGCGGTGTTTTATTCAATTAAGAACCTTCCAACCCTTGCAGGTTTTTACGTATCATGAGGATACTAAGGAAGAATACATCGGTATAGGACATCTGCACCCGATGAGTGATGAAATTTCCTCACACTCACAAAATATTTATATAGTGGTCCAGAACGAAAGTACCACTTGGTTCGCCCACAAGTCCTTCGACGTGGGAGATTCCTCAAGTAGGCAGGCCCTCTAAAAAGGTATGCTTGAAAAAAGTGCAAAGCTCAAAATGTCCTCGCTCACCCAAGATCGCTAAAAAGGTGTGATGGGAGAAGACAAACATTTAGCTTTGCTAATCAATGAATACACGACATATAATTCATAGAAAATTGATTCATTTTAAACACCTTGAGTGGTGTTATCCCCCAAAAAATATGTGAATAACATAAACGAAATGTTCTTTTTTATTTTTGCACCAATTGAAGTGTTCAGGACATCAAGCAGTTAAGATAGCAATGGTGTGAAAACAACAAGAACAATTTGTTCATTTTAAGCCCCAAAATTGAAGTGTTTCTAAGAGAATCAGGCCTGATCTTAACTGGTCAACAAATTTAAATCGTGCATGTGTCAACAAAATGGAAATCATTTGCGTTATTTTTATGTGCATCAAATTCAAAGGTTCTTAATTATGAAAAAATGAAATACGTTCAATTTTAGAACCCAAAATTGAAGTGTTTTCGTTCTTTTTATGAGCACCAAATGAGTGTTCCTATTTTAGAAAGCTTAAAACTAGTTCATTTTAACAACACCAAATCAAAAGTGAGTTTGTTGTTGTTCATTTTAATGCACCAAAATAAAGTTCCTAACTTAGAAAAGCTTCAAATTAGTTCAATTTTAAAAAGCACCAAAATCAAATGTGAGAGTTGTTGTTGTTCATTTTAGAGCACCAAAAGAAGGTTCCTAACTTAGAAAGCTTAAAAATGGTTCATTTTAAAAACACCAAAAATCAAATATGAGAGTTGTTCATTTTAGAGCACCAAAAGAAAAATTTTCCTAAATTAAAAAAAATGATTGTGACTCTGAAAATCTTCAACCAATCATCTTCCCTACACAAAACAAGTTAATATGTTTCAAATATTGCATAAAAATCCATTAATTCCTACAAAACAAGAAAACGTTAGCAAGGAGGTTCATTGCAATAGTGCAGGATCCATGCACTTGACTTCCGGAGCAAATGCTCAAAAAAAATGCTAGTGCTTAGAAATTTTTTTGCAAATGCTAACCCAGAAATTTGCAAATGCTCAGGAAATAAAAGTGAGGTTCTTAGTGCAAAAGCAAACTTCCCATGGAAAAAGTGCACTTCTTGTTGCATATACTTAGAAATTTTGTCAGTCAAATGCGAGCTTTTGTTGGGAAGTGCGTGAAACTTCTCCTGAAAGCTCCCAGAACCATGCAACTTGAATTTGGCTCATGAAAACATTAGTACTAACAACCTAGGTCCCACCAGGCATGCCAGAATGTGTGAGGGGGAAGATGTGAGATAATGAAGATCAAACTACAATTAAAATTAGGATCTAAGCTAAGATCAAACACAAAAAATCTAAAATCCTATCCTACACATACGAAATGAAACTAAGCTAATTGAACATACATTAAGAAACCTATGATTACCAAAATGAATGAAAGAAATAAACAAATTATTACCATCCCATAGTGGAGTGTATTCGTGTGATGTTGGATTGTTCTTGTCAACGTGAAGCCTCCAAAGTTCGTGTGCAAAAGTTGGATGAATGATGCTTGGTTGATCGAAAAAGGTTGAAGCTCTATCAATGGTGATTATGACAGCACTTTGTTGCAAAAAATATGTTGATTCTTCGATCCTTATTAGTGAGAAGAGCGGTTTGTTATATAGGAAAAGAGATTTCAAATTGATGATCAGGATCGCATTGGAGAATATCCAAATCAACGGTCAAAATGTGTTGAGAGGATTTAGACATGAGAATATTGTGCAAAGTTGATTGCACAATTTGGGTGATTGAAGAATAGATTGGCTAGTCAAGGTTTAGATTGATCAATCAGGATTTGATTGAACAGTCAGCAATTGATTGATTTTAGTTAGGAAATGGATGGTTGAGTTAGCAAAATTAGATTGCTTAGTCAACAACCCATGATTTTCTCAATCAGAAAGTGGGTGAGGAATATGAATTAATTCCTTTTTGGAGTTGAACATGCAAATCAAATTTGACTTTTGCAAATAGAGTTGCATTAGTTTGATTTGATTTTTGATAATTGATTTGAATAGTTTGATTTGATGATTCAAATTTTGGAGGGAAAGTGTGATAATTAAATTATTATGATTTAATAATTCAATTAATTTTGAGGAATAAGGTGAATTAGTGATGTAATCAAATAATTAGCGTTGTTTGACTAATCAACACGAAATAAGATTAGATTAGGACTTTATTAAATAAATGTAATTTATTTAATTGGTTGAAGTGATGAAACATGAATTAATCAAATAACGTTGCATTATTCAATTAATAGGAGAATTAGGGTTTGCAAGACTTTATTAAATAAATGGCATTTATTTAATTTTTCGAGAATGATGAAAAAGTGAATTGATAAAATTACGTTGTATTATTCAATCAATAGAGGAAATTAGGGTTTCAAATGTCGTTTGATGATCGTGGGATGATTTTGAGATGTTTTAGAGATGTTCCAAGTTGATTTCAAGATGTTTTGAGACGTTCTGAGTTGATTTAGAGTCGTTCTGAGACATTTCAGGTTGATTCTGAGTTGTTTTGAGACATTATGAGTTGATTCTGAGATGTTTTGAGACGTTTCAGGTTGATTCCGAGTTGTGATAGGTGTTAAGTCAATTTTACATGTCTACAATAATACATATAGGTTATTTTATTTTATTTTGATAATTAGTATTTTTTTAATAATTTTTAAAGATCTAAATGAAAACAAATTTGTTGAATATTTCAATAATTTTATTGATTGCTTTATAACATTTTATATTTAAATGAAAAACATATTAAATTCATAAAGAGATGCTTAGAGCAATCAATTAAAAACATATCAATATTAAATTTTAATAGTTAATTATGGTGAATATAACAAGTATTATTGAGCAAATATTACTATTTTTCTCCATCAATTTTACTACTAAAAAAATATAATACTAATATTTTATTTAAAAACAGATAACTTGTGGAATGAGTGAATATAAAAATTTGAAAATCATTTAAAGCACCCCACAAATATTTATGAGGCTCAAAGTTAATATCATTATCTTAAAAGTCCAAACCAGAAAGAAAACAAATATAATATTATCACATACCTAATGAAAGTATTGGAATTTGTTCTTTACTGACCACCCTCGTACCGACAATCATCGAATCTGCGCTGCCTTTCTATATTTAGTTTGTTGAGAAATGTTCGAGAATTTTTATTATTTTATCTTATTAAAGGTATTGAAAGTTCTCTCTCTCTTTGCACTTTGTCAACCTTCTAGCATGGACAAATTCAAAAGTTGGTCACATTCATTAATAAGTGTGGGTAGGCCCACACCTGATTGGAAATACGTAGTAATATGATTGCTTCAAATTTAGGTAACTATGTCAAAGTGGCTTTTGTTTTATTGATAAAGTTCAAAACAAATTTATTAAAGATTACATTTTGAAAAATACATAGGTCTTTAACATTTTGAAATGCTTTATGTGGCTACGATCAATTTAAGAGGTAAAGGCAAAGAATAAATAAGAGTTGTTTATATTCACAGTTGTAATCATAAAGTACTTATAAACTAGTTTATTTGATTAAGCTATAGTAAAATCAATTGTAAACTAATATATTTGATTAGGTTATACTGAAATTGATATTTATTTATTTTTAATAAAAGAAAAATATGTGAAAAGCCTAACCTGTGGAAAGAAAAAGATAACTTTATAAAAATGTTAAAGACTATAACCCACGGCACAAGGCCGTACTATCATGCATGTACGTGGGCCCGGTTGCAACGTCGAACCCTAAAGACCGCTTTGAATGAGATATCAACGAACAACAGACCTCTGTTGTCGTTATGCCAAGTGAATTTTTCCTAGATGTAAAGAGACTTTATTTTTGTACACACCCTATTATAGAATTCCCAGATTATTGAATCACTTCTTTACTCCATGAGATCTATCACAGCAAATCAGATTCTGCGATCTATATCATTGTAATAGAAATAGCAAAATTACAGTGCACTACAAAGTGCAATTACAGTCTCAGCCATATTTTTGGTTTGCTTTCCAAAACAGGCCAAACCCTAGAAATTTGGTTGACGGAGTCAACCTTCAAATTATATATAGAAATAGCAAAATTACAGTGCACTACAAAGTGCAATTACAGTCTCAGCCATATTTTTGGTTTGCTTTCCAAAACAGGCCAAACCCTAGAAATTTGGTTGACGGAGTCAACCTTCAAATTAGGCCCCGTTTGATGGTCGATCCTGCAAAAAAAACCAAGATCTAAAATTAAAAAAAACTTACTATGCGGTACATGTTTATATTCAGACAGATATATGAAAGTACAGTTAGGTTTCTATAAGAAATGAAACAAAGTAGTACTGTAACAAAAATAGAGAAACAGGGGACTTTAAAAGAAGTCTAATAATGAAATAATCAGAAACATTGTGATATTGTTATCAGGATTCAATCATATAGTTTTACGAGTCAAACTCATTGATCCATGTTTCACGAATAGTGGTTCACAAAAATCCATCTCTCATGAAATAAAAACTAAGTCCAATATAAAAACAGAGAAATAATAAAATAATTAGAAACAGGGGAATGGAAAAGATTATCATCAAATATCACAGAGTATGATTTAAAAAGTTAATGCAAGAATCTGTAATTTAATAATCCAAAAATAACAGATAATAAGGTTATAGATTGTAAAAATCTGATATCATTAATACCCTTCATGGGGTGGAATTATGTTTTGAAATAGTAAATTCTAACTGCTTAAAGATTAAACTTGCAAAGAAAATTATAGATCTAGTCCTTTTAAAAAGCTCACTTTTAATTTTCTATTATCCTAATGATAGATCATATAGCATAATCTGAAAAATTGATGAAAAAATTTCTAACACAATCAAATGGGAAAACAGCAACGGGTGACTTAAACCCTTAAACCAAAAGAGAACAGGGGAAAACAGAGAACAAAAGGAAAAGACTGGCTTACCATCCATCAATGGATTCGTACAACCATGAGGGTGGGCCTCAATTTCAGATCTTTCAAAGCGTTTTCTGGGATAAGAATGAACAACACAGACAAACAAATTACATCATCATTTAGTCCGGAGATTATTGCAGGGGGTATGAAATTCAAGCCACCTAATTCTCTTGACTTGTAAACCCCAAACTTGCTTTCTTATTAAAACAATTCCCTGCCTTATAACCCTACTGCAAACATTTTTCTTCTTCTGAAGACTGAAAGTTAGGATCTGGCAAAGAATGAAAAGAAAAAATCCTAAACAGAAGAGAATAGAACATGAAAAATACACACCTATCTGGGTAGGTGTTGTACTCGAACAGTGGTCGAATTCAACTATCTTTTCTTCAACGAATTGAATATCAGTAATTCCTGGCAGAGTTTGCTTTAGCCCCTGGATCTCTGTTTTCTTTCTACTGTTATAGATCCCTGCAACAAGGAAACGAGATGTCTGAGACATTGTTGGAAAGACCACCTCTCCAATTTGCTATCTAAAACAAATGAAGCAACAATGCCTTGATGAAAAGGGGGGATTGAGAGATATATATGGCAAGTATTACAAAACCATGTCAAGAATTTTAGCTTAGCCCTGTTGATCAAATGTTGTAAACTGTTTGGGGCTGACATGGTATAGTCCAATGACTTGTGTACGAAGAAACAAAGCGGCCAGCGCAATTAGAGGTAAAAGACTAATATTAAATGAATGCAATGGTTGTAGCTCGCATTTCCATTCAAATTACCCCCCTGCTATGTATTGTTTAGCAACACGAGAATACGCCAACTACATATTCTTAATTGAATTTCGAAAGAGGGACAGTTGGATACTTAGCTTGCACAATTGCATTTTAAACAGCAGTTAAGTGGACATGTGTCAGATGAGCTGGCGCAGAGATGTGTATTTGATGAGGATTGGTGCATGTTTTTTCTATAGCCGCACGAGTTGAGTTGTTTTAGGTATACATCTTTGTCATTGAAAGCAAGAAAATAAAATTGTCTACTTTCCAGGTTCAATTTTCTAAAATAAGGAAAATAATATAAAGTCCTGGATAATTGAATTTGAGATTAGGGCACATGGTGTGTACAAAGAGAAGTCATGGCATATAAGTCATAAGTAGTTATAATGGATGTTATATTTTAATCAATTAGAAAGCAAGCGTTTATTAAGTTAATATCCCCGTAGAACATTTTCCCCCTCCACCGCAACCCTCACTCCTACTGCCAGCCCCACGACTCCTCTTTAGGGGAATCAAGATATTTTGGACGACTTTTTTATACAAACATTCCACAAAGAAGATAATTTGTTCCATTTGTGCACCTTGTTCAAGATGATACCAATATTCACCAGTAAGGAATAATACTGCCGTCTATATGGTATTTTCTATTTCCCAGGTTCATGTGGGGTTGGAAATTGAAATAGATTTTATTCTATGCCCAACACAATTTTTTGGTGGGGAAAATGGGCCACACTCACTTGTCTTATATAACGGCCCTATCTCACCATTATGAAATGGAAGCTTTAAACCTTAGTTCGTTATAGATGATGGTATCTTAATCAATTGAAAAGCAAGTATTTTTACTTAATATGAACATTTGTTTTTAATGGGGATATATAAATTTGTTTTTTATTAGATAAGTTAGGAAAAGGGTTTTAGTTTTTTTACAGTAGATTTGAATTCAAAATCATATAAAATAGTTGGATATAATATAATTGAGAATATTAAGAAAACAACATTTGTTGGTTAAATTAGTCAAGATTAGGTAAGTATAGAAGAAAACAAAAACTAACCAAAATACAACTAAAAAGTAGCAAATCAACACTAAAACTTAGAAAATCAACTCTAAACTTGGTAATTAAGGTCTCTTAGTCCTTACCCAGAGCCTTGAGTTTCTCTTCCCTTTGAGCAATACTCATATCCTTATGCAAATCTATCCCTTTCATATTTTTCTTGGCTTAGTTTTCATCCACCTAAACTTGTTTGCACGTCTTCATTTTTTCTTGAAAAATAACAATCCCAAAAACTGTTTTCCTTATCATATTATCATTCAAATTAACTGAAACATGCATGGCCTCTTCAACTTTGACCAACGTATCATGAAAAGTTATTGATTCCTAGTGGCATGTTCCACAACTGTCATTCTAATAAAAATATCATCTTTTTTTAATAGAGCAGTCAAATTATCTTTAAAGTTGATGCCCTTGCAAGCATCATCCTTCATAGCCTCTTCATAGTCACCACACTCCCTGTTTTTTTATTTTCTTTGTCATCTTTCCCATGATCCTCCTAAGCAACTTCAACAAAATTAGTGGGGAAAAGAGAGTCTAGACTCCTTTGGGGGGGATTCACAAAAATCCCCATCCTCTTCAAAAGAATCCTCAAAACATAGAATTGTACAAGAGAAAATAATCGAAAGTAATTTATTGCAAATGATATCCTTTGACTGTTTAGCATCTTTAGCAACATAACTCTTAGCCAACCTAGCTTACCTTCTCTCACCTCCAACAAGTCCACCATGCACTTTAGCAAAGTTCTCATCTTTTCTTTTAAAGGAATGTTGTTCAAAGGTAGCCTCAATATCAATATCAATAGAGGAAAACTTAATTCACATTTTTCTTCAAAACCTTTGAATAAGTTCCCTTATTATCACTTTTTTTTATAAAAGGGGTAAAAATTTATTGAGTCAATAGTAACCAATCATACAAAGCAAGTCGGGTCCTTAACAGGCACCCAAAGCGATAACCAAAAAACCTATAACCACCAACCATCCACAGAGTGGGCAATAACCCCCCAAAAAACCAACCAACTAAATAACATCATCTAGCCATTTCCTCAATAATCATCCTATCTAACCCTTGCGAATAATCTCAAGATAATTGCTCCTAGCTTTCAATATGTTAATCCCCAACATTTTGGGAAGCCCATTTGGCCAAACAATCAACAACCTTGTTCCACTCTGGTGGGATATGAGTAAAGGAGACAAAATCTAATATGGAACTTAGTCTAAGAATTTTCCTAGCCACAACTCAACAAGATGCTAGATAACTCCATCCAACTTTTTCTCATTCAACATACTAACTAAGATTTGGGAATTTGACTCACAAATGATCTTACGCCAACTAAGAGCACAAGCTTTTTCAATAGCACAAAGAATAGCCAATTCGTCCATGATGTTATTAGTTTTTTGGGCCCCTTATAAATAGAGAAGAAGAAAATGACCTCACTAGAACTCTCTTCCAACTCCACCAATCCTAGCATGCCCAAGATTTCCTCTAAAATAATCATTTGTACTAATCTTTAAAACATCAGCTAGAGGAGGGGACCCACGACCTTCTCTTTGAGTTTTATTTCTGGGTTGGTGGCACCTCCTAACACAAGGGGATTCCAGTGATAAGCCTTATAAACCAACTCTTCACCCTCTCTTCATCACCCTTCTCCAAGGGAAGAGATACTTCACATTTAGCTTGCACAATCTCTTGAACCATGCCAACAATCCTATACCATACATGTTGAAGCATCAACTTACTTCCCTGAAAGATCCTATTATTCCTTTCAAACCATATCTGCTAAAGAATAAAATAAGGTTCGATATTCCACTCAACCTGAAGAAATGAAGCCTATGTTAGAGGCCTCCCCAAACTTCTCTAGAAGTCAATTAGAGAAGAAGTATGAACACAATTTTTCCTCTAAATACTTCACCATAGGTTCCAAATGGCCTTAGAAAAGAGCATTGTAAAAATAAATGGGATGAGTCCTCTTCAATATTGCCATAGAGAACACAAAAAAATGGTCCCTGAAAACCATGATTTCGAAGGTTATCCCAAGTGAGACACTTGTTTCAAGAAAGAATCCAAAAAAAGCAGTTACATTTAGGCCAAGAAAATTTATTCTAGAGACATTTTCTACCACAATATTTCCATCCCCCATATTTTTGAAGGTTCAACTCTTGATAGCCACTGGCCACCACATAAAAATCCCCTCTGGATCTAGATGCCAAACTAGAATATCCTGCTCTTTAAGTGAGCTACACTCTCTACCAGCTAAAATATTTCTTAACTCTACTCAGTTAGCATCTGATTGGGCCCCATTTGGTCACTCAATTGAATCCTTCCATCTAGACACTCCCACATGCCCCTAAAACTTGTTAGATTTAAAGTTCGTAACTTGGGAGCATCTAGCTTCTAAGAAGTGATGTCAAAGGTATTGCAGATGATGATACATGGTCATGATTGGGGGAAAACCATCCAAAGAATCATACCAAAGGAGAGATTTAGTTCCCTTGTTACAAATCTAGAACAAACCTCCCTTGATCAACTTGGCTCCCTTTTTAAGAGTCCCAAATGATAGAACCTTTCCCGATAGAGAAACCTGGGTAATCTCTTCCTTCACCACCCCCTTCAAGTATTTGTTATAGATAATCCTGGCCTATACACGATCTTTTTTATTGCACCATCTCCAATATAATTTAGCAGCTAATTCCTAACCATTAAGGCTAGCTTGTCACAGCCTAAGGCCCCCTTCTTGTTTTTACCTACAAACAGTCTCCCACTTAACTAGATTCCACTTTAAAGAAGCCAAACTACTAGCCCATAAGAATTTTCTTGCAAGAGAATCCAAATCCTTAATAAAACTAGGAGGGGCCACCTAAAGCATACACCTATAGTTAGGAAGAACCTAAACCATTGAATTTAGAAGCAACACTCATCCTACAAAGGACAACCACCTATGAGTCTAGTGATTCACTCTTGTCCTAAAATTTTCCAAAATACTTTGTCAAGATCCCGTAGGAAGGGTTCTGACATAGAGAGGTATGCCAAGATAGATCATAGGAATATTTCCAATATGAAATCTAAGAATATGAGAAATTTGTTGTTGAATAAGCAAGGGGGTATTGAAGAAATAAATGAAAGATTTACCTTTGTTGATCTTCTGGCCTAAAGATGCAAGATATATGTCCAACACCCAATGAAACTTAGTAGCTTATATGATCTTAGCCACACACATCAAAGAAATATCATCAATAAATTGTAAATGCATTTGTGGAGGTATGCCATTACCCCAACTCCATCCTTGGATAGCACCTTGATTAACATGATTCTTAATGACTCTCCCTAGACCTTCTGCCAAAAGAATAAACAAGTATGGTGACAAAGGATCCCATTTGTCGAAGACCTAAGCACATTTAAGAGGAAAGACCATTTGACCCTTTCATAGGCCTTAGCCATGTCTAGTTTAATAAACATAGCTTTCTCCTTTGAAGTCATCATGGAGTGTATGGTCTTAGCTGCAATGACTACTCCATCCAAGTTTTGCTTGTCAGCCACAAAGCCCCCTACTTTTTGGAGATGGGCCTGCTAATCCACCACTTTAGCCTCTTTGCAATCAGCTTAGACAAAATAATTTAAACCACATTGCATAGATCTATGGGTCTAAATAGACTCATCTTGTCAACCCCTTCGCACTTGAGAATAAGAGAAAGAAAAGTAGAGTTCATAGCCCTCAACATATTTTTATTCCCCTAAGACTTCTAAACCACCTCCAATAAATCCAATTTTATAATTTCCCAAAATTCTTGAAAGAATTCTATCGGAAACCCGTCAAGACCAGGAGCTTTCCCTTTCTTCATTTGAAAAATAATTCCCTCCAATTCATCTAGGGAGATAGGTCTCATAAGGTGCTCATTCATTTCCAAAGAAACAAGAGAAGGAATACATGACAAATTATGGTTTTCTTCTTCTAATACATCAGGAGAATCTCCTAGGTAATAGCATCCAGGCTAGCCTGAACAACCACCTTAGCATGGAAGATATTTTCAAAACACTACCTATTCCACTTCTTGAGTTGTTGCTTCATTAGCTACAATTTCTTGACAAAAGAATACATTGTTGTGTCAAATGTTGGTCTACCCTAGTACTACCAATCTTCCATAAGATCCTGAAGAAGTGGTTCTTGTAGCCACATAAGTTGAAACTTAAAAGATGGTTTTTTAGTGACATGTGCCAATGAAGCTAAGAGCTTAAATGGCCAGTGGTCAGAACCCATCTAGTCTAATATCTCAGAACTAGTAGCCCAATTGCCACCAATCCAAAAGCAAGAAACCAAGAACCTATCAAGCCTATTTGTAATTGATTCCTTACCGCATCTCCTATTATTCCAAGTAAACTGGTCATTACTAGGCTTAATATCCACAAGATTTAAGGAAAAAATATTTTCTTTGAGAAGAGTAGCTGATGGATCCAATCTTTACAACCCTCCCCTCTTTTCCTCCAAATCAAAAATAGCATTAAAATCTCCAATAAGAATATAAGGGTATAAAGGAGCTAGAATCTGAATATACCAAATGTGAGACTAGAGATGAGATTTTCCAAGAATATTAGTTTGGGTGTAAACATTAGAAAGAAGAACAACCTCTCCAGACTCCAAACTTGAAGTAATCATAGAAATAGAAAACTAACTAGTAATCTGCCAAAGAGGAATACTATTCAATGGGTTACATAAGCAAGAAACACCTGCTACATTACCTTGAGCACGAATACATTGGCGGTGACTTCTCCACCAAATTTTGGAAGCTAAATTACACATATTCTCCATAGAAAGCTTAGTCTCCTAAATGAATATCATATCTAGCGAATGAACTCTCACCATCTCTCAATTTTTTTTTTTGTCTACGGCCACTATTTAAGCCCCTCACATTGCATGAGAGAATAATAATCTTTGGTATTGGGAAAAGTGGGAGTCAATGGTTTTGATAGACCCTAACTTCACCAACGTCTCCCCCATTAGCTTAGTTTTTTCCAAGTCCTTTCTCCCCACCTTAAGAGGTTTCTCTAGCACCCCTTTCTTGAGATTCTTTTGCTAGAGTTCTAAGATAGGAGGGGATTTATTTCCTTTCCCTAAATCCAAGCATTCCTTCACCAATGGGGGTATATTCTTTGCCAAGAATGAATCTTTAATCCTTTCCATAACTTCATTTACCATTAGAGTTGTTGAAATCTTAGATGCCAAATTCGTGTCCATTTGTGCTACTATCAAGCCACCATCTTGAGTATCCTAACTCTTAATAGTTTTGGTTACCACATGTTCCACCTCTAGGACTCTCATTTCAAGATTCATCATACCAGGGTAAACCTCCTATTGGCCAAGATCATCAAGGATTTCAAACTGGTTGAACACATC
This sequence comes from Sequoia sempervirens, assembly GCA_007258455.2. NCBI lineage: Eukaryota > Viridiplantae > Streptophyta > Pinopsida > Cupressales > Cupressaceae > Sequoia > Sequoia sempervirens. The sequence goes on from VDFB02000017.1 coordinate 461,950,181, forward strand.
CTCATCTTGTCTCTCCTTAAAGGTTATTTTCTATCCTCTATTCTTATTGTGAGGCTTAACAAGAATATAAACTTCCTTATATGTAGCCTCAACCAAAATATGTCCCTTCCCTTTATCCTCCTTAGAGGGATGTCGTGATGGCTGGTTAAGAGGAGGCTCTGAAGAATGGATCCTAGAACATCTTTTCTGTAGGTGCATGTATTCATGACATGTCCAACATAAAAAAGGTAGTGCTTTGTAGTCTAACTATTGAACCCATGAGGAAGAACCCAAATGAATTTCTAAATAATCTAGGAGAGGGTTACTCAAATCAATGCAAATGCAAATACGGGCAAAAGAAATTACCTATTTTCCAACCTCTGTTGAGAGGGACCCACCAACTTTCTTAGCAACAAGGCAATCATATGAATAATTTCATTCATCCAAAATTCTAAAGGAAACCAAGGGAGTCACACCCATACAAGAACTCAATTTGAAAGCTCCTCCATAGGTTTAAATCCAAAGTGTCATGGCTTAATGAACAAGACAACCTAATTGTAAAAGCATGTCCCCCTCAAATAATTTGATGTGATCAACCAAACAATAAAAGACCACCATAAAATAATTATTGGCCATCAACATCACCTCCATTTTCCCCTTGCGATTCTACATCCACCTAGCCTAGGATTCTAAAAATGACAAAGAGACTTGAATCCCCATGAACTTGTAGATTAACACATAAATTAGGTTGAATCACAAGGACCAGTCTATCCTGAATCATCTCCATGTAGTCATTTACTTTCAAAATATGTGCTCCCCTAATCAAAGACATCCCCTCCACACTCAAAACCTTATTCATCCGATTACCAACAACTGCATGCATGGACGAGGATAGGTCATTCCCATGCAAGGTCACCCTAAAATTATTTTTTTATTTTAAGCCAATGGCTTCACCCAAGGCCATAACCCACAAGATCCAATACAAAGGATCATTTCCTTAATCCACCCCTAAACCCAAAACCCACATGCTGCCTCTGATCCCTAAAAAAACACACACATTGCCTCTGCAAACATACACCCAAAGGATGGCAAAAAAACCCCTACCCATCACCCCTTTGTTCCCCAAGCTCAACAAAACCCCCATGCCCACACTAGCAACACACCCACAACTGATCTACACAAGCTAGAAGGAAACACAGTGAGGGCCAAAGCCTTAGCTCATGCAATAGAACACCCTCGTGGCTCTCCTCATCGCACTGAACCATCTCAAAATTTAGTTCCCTTATTATCATTATTTATAAGGGACAACAATATTTTCTTAGGAGAAACGTCATTCTTACCCTTATTGGCCTTAGATTGTTTATACCTAGGGCCAACAATTATGGTTTCAATATCATTAGTAGGAGTAGAATTTTAGAGACAAGGGCCAACCATAACATTGAAAATATCCTTCTTTCCCTTGTCACTTTTATCTTGAGACTTTATAGTCTCCAAAGAAATAGTTATTTTCTTTTTACCATTCTTGCTAGGTCTAGGGTTTTGACACTTAGCATGGAAAAGCTTAGGAGGAGTATGTAGGGAAGAGGAAGTATCATCATCAATAGGAAGGATGACAAGTGTAAGACTAAGATTACATTGATATAAGCAATAGATTAATCTCTAGAGTTAAAGTAGTGAAGCCCCACTTGTAATGCAACATTTCAAAGAAGAAAATAGAAAGAATGGGAAACTAACATGATATGTTGGGTTCTTAGTTAGGTAGATTATAATTTGACTATCACAGTAAATTTTCACTACATCTTTTTTTATTCTAATATTTGAATAGAATATCTTAAGCCAAATAACTTCTTTGCAAGCATGAGTATCTACCATATACTTAACTTCAGTAGTGGAAAAATCAACCACAAGCTGTCACTTATTTTCCAACTGATTGCACCACCAAATAAAGTAAACATGTAAGCACTGGTGGATCTTCTGTTATCAACATCACCTACCTAGTTCAAATCCACATAACCATGAATATCAAAGGAATTTCCATCTCCTATCAAATTACCATGATAACTCAAGGAATACTTTGAGGCACCCTTGAAATATCGGAAGACTCTTTTAACAACATCCCAATGAATTCTACTAGGATTAGACATATATTTGGAAAGAACTCCCATTTCTTGGAAAATGTCTGGTCTAATACAAACCATAGCATACATCAAACTTTCGATTGCACTTTGAAAAATGAACTTTACTCATGTCTTCAATATTGAAAGGGGATGTTGGATAATGTAAAGTAGACAACTTCATTCTAACCATAAGGTGAACAAACAATGGTCTAGAATAATGCATGTTGAATCTTTGTAAAATTGAATTGGCTACACCAAGATCTTTCATTTCAAATTTAGCTACAAGTTGAGACTTTAGTTTTGAAATCATTTCTTCCCCTTTACCAATAAAAAACATATCATCAATATATAAAATAATAAATAAGAAACGATCACCATTAGCTTTATAGTAAACACAATGATATGATTTAGAATGCTCAAATCCAAAACTCAACGCTTATGTATCAATTTTTTTGGTTCCACAGATCTTAGAATGCTGCTTGCAGCCATATAAAGATTTATCCCATTTATAAACCAAATTAATTTTACCTTTAACCACATAGTGCTTTGGTTGTCATATAAATATCCTCATCCAAATCATCATGAAGGAAATCTATTTTCATATCCATTTGCTCAACCTCTAGATCATAAGAAACAACAATAAAAAATAAGAATCTAAAGGATTTCATATTTGCAATAGGAGAAAATATCTCACCATAATGAACACCCTCTACCTAAGAGTAACATTTTCAACTAAGGTATGTTCTTTGTACTTCTCAAAACCTCCATTTGAACTAATATTTTCTTGAACACCCATTTGCAACCATTAGGCTTTTCGTCCTTCAAGAAATGGTATAAGATCTCATGTATCATTCTCCTTCAAAGTTGTCATTTCTTCATCCATAGAAATCTTCCAATATTTTGCATTATTCATACCTAATGTCTCTTCTATAGATGTAGGTTCATCCATTTTAGTATTCAAAGAAAAATACATCTCCAATCATTAAGTGAATACCTTTCAAGTGGTTGTCTATGCCTTGCAAACCTTAGAACAAGTCAAGTTGGAGGTTCTTCCTCCTCTTCTGAAGAATCAGAACTAGATGACATTTCCTCAAATTCTTTTCTATCTAATAGTCTCAATTTGAATTTCTCAAGTGTAGAAATAAGTTGAATCACATCTTTTTGTTCACTTTGTTCTAGCTGGAATGTAATACAAGAAGGCTTAGTTTCTATAAAAATTACACTTCTAGTATAATTACCTTTTTTGAAATAAGATCCCAAAGCTTGTAGCCTTTCACACCATTATTGTACCCAATGAAGATACATTTGACAGCCTTGTTCTCCAACTTTGTTTTCTTCTCCTTTGACACATTGTGTATATGCCTCACAACCAAAGACTCTAAGATGTCTCAGTGAAGTCTTGTGACCTGACCATTCCTCCATAGGTATTTTATCAACAAGAGATGATGTAGGAGACATGTTAATTAGGTAGAAAACAATGGAAACAACTTCATCCCAAAAAAAATGTTCTAGACCAACACCACTAAGCACACTCCTAGCCTTCCCCATTAGTATCTTTTTCATTCTTTATGAAAATCCATTCTATTATGGACAATATAGAGTTATTTATTGTTTGTGAATACGATAATATTTGGGTAAAAGTACAAAGTTATGCCACACTCTCGACCAACTTATCAACACAACTTAATTTAAGTACTTCTAACTAAAACCAATTTTGGTCAAACATATGATCTAGTAAGATTCATTCTAGCTAAGTTATATATGTATACAAATTTTCCAACTAAAATTGTTGGATAAATGTATATGTAGCACCACTTTGAAGCCAATTTACTAAAGAAATAAGATTATTTGAAAAGCTTGATGTTTCAACAACTCCTAGTCATGTAAATAACACTTTTAAAAAAATATAAAAATACCCTTTTATAGATCCATAAGTGTAGTTTTCAAAAATATATATATTTCAATAGTTTAATTATTATTTATATTTTAATTTCTAATTTTAATAAAAGTAGGTTTTTTGCACAAAAATATTAGGTTGATTACCATATCAAGAAAAATACTAAAACTTATTAAAAAATAGAAAAAAATATGATGCACTAGATAAAAGAATCTATATCAAGATGGTATGATTTTTTTTCTATTTTAGATAAATATTTAATATGAAAATTGACATCAAAGGGAGGCAACTATGTTTTATTATACAAGTATATATATATATTGGAAAAAAAAATCCATGCACTAAAGTTTCAAGTTATAAATACACACAAAAAATTTGAAGGAAAAAATAAAATTTACTATATAAAGATTGACATCTCATGTAACTTCATTTATCAACATTTTATCAGCAACAAAATTATATTGTAAATTTATTAAAAAATATATTCAAAAAAATACAAATATAAAATATTCTAAAAAATACACATTTTATTTTTTTACATCATTTCAAAATTCAAAACAATATACCACTTTTTAGTGATTCAAATTTTAAAGTTGGATCAATGTTGGCTATTTCCTTTATAAACTATGACACAACTTTGTACTTTTACCCATTTATAGAATATATAAAAATAATTAGAGAAAAATTTGCCACCATTGTTCATCCTTAAATATTTCATTTTCTTTCCAATCTACAACTCAACCATTGCTTTAAATTATTTAAATCAATCGAAAAATTTATATTTAATCTTTAGAAAATATATCCATGTCCTTTTGTTATAATCATCAATAAATGAAGCATAATATATGGATTTTCCAATGGAAGGAATTCCTACAAAACCAAACACATTAGAATGAATAAGATCCAATACACCACAAGATTTATCAAAACATGAGTAAAATTAAATGCATTTTTTTTATAAATACAATACTCATATAAATCTAAATCAAGATTACAATCAATCAAACCTTCAACAAGTTTTTATTTTTCAAGTTCCTTAGACCATTTTCTCCAATTTGGCCAAGTCTCTGATGCCATAACATAGTCTTTTGTATAGGTAATTTTAATTTAGAAAAATTGGCACCCTCAGGTACCCAAAATCCATGACTATTCATTGAATATGAAACCCTCATATTTTCTAATGATAATGGATTAGAATGAGGGATGGAGTGATTGAATTTAAAGGTTTTAGGAATGGTGTTCAATGGATGACCAAAAATTGATTATGAGATCAAGGGTGGAGAATGGTTGAAAGGAACTCCCTTGGATCTAAGAGATGATGAAGGGTGGAGATGAGGGTAGTTAGAATGTGAATGACTAGGATTAACTTACCAAATTTAGTAAGTAGCTATGAGGATGAGGGAAATTAGGGACATGCACACCTAAGAAGGCTATAACATTGGGATGTGTCAAGAGAATAATGGGAACACAAAGACAAGCATTCTCAGGTGCCCAATTCTTGGAATTTCTTGAGAGAACAATGGGAGCACAAAGAAAAGTGTTTCTAGGTTCCCATTATTCTTGGAAATTGGTGAGGGGATATAGGCTTAATTAAATAATAATATTATTTAATTATTTTAGCCACATGGGTGAGGTGGATGATAGGTGGAAATAGGGAATTAGTTATTTATTTATTTGTGAGGAGATGGAAAAGAGTGTTTAATTAAATAATATGATTATTTAATTAATTTATGGACTTTAGGTGAAAGGATATGTCCTAGGTTAATTAGGACTAGGTGATGGGATGTAGGCCTAGATGATGAAATTGGTCGATTAGGGATTAGGTGATAGGTTTAGTGATGATGAATAAACCTAGGGAATACTTTAGGTTTCAGAAATTTCCCCTCATTGATGCAATACAACTAAGTGGTGTTGTGTGAAAGAAGAGATAAAAAGTAGGATGGGATGGAATGTAGCTTCAGTGGAAAGTTTCCCCAATCACTTAGGGACAATGATGGAAGTGATGCCCCCTTAAGATCTAATTTTTGGGTGAAATGGAATCTCATACGTATCTTGAAAATACAAGATGTGTCATAAAGGATAAAAGGTTAGTTGAGAGAGATTATATTGGGATGATTTACATGCCATGGATGTAGGATAGGATTGATTAAGGATTGGGAATTTGGACTAATATTGCTAGGATGATTGGACTTGATTAGCATGGATGTACATGTTAGATAATGAAATTTCACAAGGATCTATTGCAACTAAATTACACATGATTGGGATTATGGATTAATGATGAGATAAAGATAAAGGATTTAATGGATGAGGAATGCATGTTGTCATTATAACTTCACGTGCAAAGGCACAACCTTTATTTGGATGTAGAACTTAGTGTTATGCACCATGATATAAGAGACCTTGATGAAGATGTGTCATGTTCATATGGACTAACTCACAAAAAAAGAAGTAAATAGAATAATGATCTAATATACATGTTGTCATAGGTACACCATCATATGAGTGATGAAGGTGATTGTGATGGTGTGAGATATGGTACACTAATATTAGATGCATTAAACAAGAAAAAATTCAAAAAGAAAGAGGAAAACCAAAAAACAAAAAGCACAAACTGACACAACCGTGACAATGTGAGATATGGTACACTAAGGCTAGATGCATTAAACAAGAAGAACACCAAAAATAAAGATGAAAAAAAAGACACAAATTGACACAAACAAAGACAAAGAAAAATAGAAAGACAAATACAAGGATTGAGTCATGAATCAATGGGATGATAGATGATTATGAAAAGGTCATGCCTCAATGGGTATATACATGTGGATCATTCCTTGAGAAATGTCAGCAAGGGGATGCCCCCAATTAAGCACAAAATCAAGGAAAGGGTATGAATGGAATGGAAGGAAATGATTGGGAAGGAAAATGAGTGGAAGATTTGGTAAATTGAGAAATCTAATGAAGGAGGATAACATGAGTAGGCAATGTATGTAGAGGTAATAACATAAATATATGGAATTGATGGATGGGTAAGGGACTTGAGTGAACAATCTAGGGTAAGGGATATAATGAGATGAATAAAATATGATGGTAATAATAATATGGATGAACACATGCTCATAGAATAGAGTGGTTGCGTGCTACACATGATGCATGTTTACCAAGATTTTATCTTGGCATTTTCCCAAGGCACCACAAGGAGTGGTTTTCACCAATGGATGATTTATTTCTCTTTACTATTTTCATGATTTTTGGATGTCTTGGATTATTTTCATTTTCTATTTTTTGTATTTTTTGGAAGAACGGTGGTAAATGGGTTAAGCATAGAAGTTCTTGAGATAGAAAATTTCCATAGCCTCTTCTAGCTCATGACCATTATGAGTGGATAGTTTATATGCTGTAGATTCAAACTTGGTAGTAATGACATATGGATCCAACCATTTTGGCTCAAATTACCCTTTCTTCTCTCTATGGGTGGTGTTCTTTTGGTTTTCCTTAAGGATAAGGTCTCCAATATCAAACTCTTGAGTGTGGAGGAATTTTTATATCCACAATGCAATAAATGCTAATATTCTTTAAGGTGATTGGGAGTAGTGAGATGATGTTCCTCAAGGAGTTCTAGCTCATGTAAGTATGATGCTCGATAATCCTCTTTTAAGATGAAGTTACATAAAGAAACATGCAAGGAGGGGAGCTCAACCTCTATTGGAAAGATTTTTTTGGCACCATAGGTAATTGAATATGGAGTAGCACCAATGTGAGTGTGAATGGATGTGTGGTAGGCCCAAAGGGTAGGATTTAGTTGAAGGTCTCAGTCATGACCAACATCATTGATGGTTTTCTTAATAATTTTGATGAAGGTTTTGTTTGACACCTTAGCTTGAATATTAACTCATGGGTAATAGGGGTGGACCATTTGTGCTTAATATGGAATTTTTCACATAAGGATTGCACTTCATGGCTTTTAAAGGGTTTTTCATTATTTGTGATAATGAAAAATGGTATGCCAAAATGAAAATGAGATGGTTAAGGATGAATTTGGAATTTGGATGTTGGTGGTGAAAGTGATTGGAACTGCTTTGACCCACTTAGTGTTCAAATATTTGATAGTAGTAATAATGAATTTATGGCCATTGGAGGAGGTGGGATTAATCTTTCCAATGAGATCGAGGCCCTAGATAGAAAAGGGCCATGGAGTAGTAATGGGATAGATGGCTTGTGAGTGTGCATGGATAAGGTCACCATGTTTTTGACAAGCAAGGCATTTCTTTGCATATTGAAAAGCATCGAATTTCCATGGTAGGCCAATAGTATCATGTACAAAGGGGATTCTCAAGGCTAGGATCATGCCATTCATATGAGCACCACAAATATTTCTATGGACTTCCTAAAGTGCAAGGATAGCCTCATCCAAGTTGAGACATCTAAGAAAAGTGCCATCATAACCCCTATGATAGAGCATGCCACCAAGGATGGTATAATGCTACGTGCATTGGATAAGGGATTTTCATTTGGTGGATGATATGTTAGGTGGGATGGTTTGGTTTTGGAGATAAGAGAAAATGTCACTGTACTAGGGAGTGTTGAGACCAACAATGTCACATATCATATCGGAGTTTGGAATATCATAAGCATGTATAAGGAGTTTCTTTACAAGGAAATTATACTCACGAGCTTCATCAAGCATATCCAAAAGAGATCCAATGGTGGCCATTGCATCAACTACTTTGTTATTGAGATGAGGAACTTGATCAAAAGATATATCCAAGAAGTATTTGGTTGAAATTGTTGACTATACATTTATAGGGCACAAGTTTGTCATCCTTAGTAAGGAACTCATCATTGACCTAATTAATTACCAACTATAAATCACCAAATACTTGCAAATGTTGAATGTGTCATTTAATTGCTAGTTTCAAACTAGATAATAATGTCTCATATTTTGTTGTCATTTGTACAAGGAAAAGAAATGTGGAATTCTTTAGGAATGAAATCACCTTGGGGTGATAAAAATAATTCCAAAACTTGATCCATGTGATGTGAATGATCCATAAAAGTAGTCCATGGTTTCTATTCCTCAATGTGAAGGATGGATTCATCTAGAAACTTTGTATTCAAAGGTTGAAATTCTTGAATATGATCCTTTGACCTTTGATATCCTTTTGATTGGCATATTCAATATCAAACTCACTATAAGGATCATGAATCACTTTTCCATTTGACTAGAAAGGGTTGCTTTGGACAACAAATATTTTGATGGGTTAATTTTGGCAATAAAATGAGTTGTAGTATTAAGCATGTAATGACAAAGTTTTTTGTGTGGAAGAGACTATTGCAATGCAAGATTTCTCCATGGATGTTTAATTGAGTTCACTTCCAACCAATGTTTTTCTAAGGTAATAGATGATATGTTCTCTCCCTTGATGATTATGTTGAGCTAAAAGGGTACCTAAGGCATTATGTGTAACAAATATGTATAAAAAAAATGCCTATCTGGAGTAGGTGCCACTAAAACTAGAGGATTAGACAGGTATTACTTGATTTGGTCAAATTCTATTTGACATGACTCATTGCACTCAAAGTTTACAATCTTTCAAAGTAGATGTGAAAATGGATGAAACTTGTTTGCTAATTAGGAAATGAATCATTTCATAGCTTGGATTTTCCCTTGTAGACTGTGTAACTATGTGAGGTTCCTAGGGGGTAGAAATTTTATTTGACATGACTCATCACACTCAAAGTTTACAATCTTTCAAAGTAGATGTGAAAATGGACGAAACTTGTTTGCTAATTAGGAAATGAATCATTTGATAGCTTGGAGTTTCCCTTGTAGACTGTGTAACTATGTGAGGTTCCTAGGGGGTGTAATTTATGTTATTATTTTTTACCTTAGTTGGATCTACCTCTATGCCACATCTAGAAAAAATGAGAAAAATTTATTGGGGTTTATTTTGACTTTATATTCTTTGAGCCTTTGAAATATGCGGTGCAAGATGACTGGGTGATCTGCTTTGGATTTGGGGTTTCCTAGGATGTCATCTACATAGTCTTCAACAATATCATATAACATATCATGGAAATGATAGTCATGGCCTTTGATATGTGGCAACCATAGCCAAATGACATGACTTCATAAAAAAATTACCCCACGGGGTGATAAAATCTACCTTATATTAGTCATCAAGTGCTATCTGAATTTGGTTATACCCTGAAAACCCATCCATAAGGGATAAAATCTCATGACCTGATGTCAAATCCATAATCACATCAATATTCAACAATGGAAAATCATCTTTGGGGAAAGCCTTGTTGATATCTCTAATTTTTGTGCATACTTTGATTCCTTTTGTTGGCTTGTTGACAAGAACTATATTAGAAACCCACTCTAGATAGTCAATAGGTCGAATGAATCCCAAATATAGTAGCTTTTGATGTTCTTCTTTGACTAAAAAGGCCACTTTAGGATGCATTTTTCTTATCTTTTATCAAATTGGTTAAGTATCCAAGTTCACCACAAGGTGATGGACAACCAAAAAGGGTCTAATCCAAACATTTCAACATAGGACTAAGAAAATATATCTAGATAATCCCTAAGCAGCATAGAGATGTCCATATTTAACTCAGGATCTAGAGCAACTACAATCTGTGTCAACTTAGGTACCTCTTTTTTACCCATATTTATGTCTGTGAATGATGGCATAGTATAGGCTAACTACACTTGATCTATATAGATTCAAAGCATACTTAAGCCACTAAACATCAATCCCAATAAGATCATTCAATGTAAACAAAGATGAGGAAGCCATTAAAACTAACATTCTAATACATGAAAGCTTGATAAACATATACTCTAAGACATTGAAACTTATCCTATTAGGGGAGTGGTGTCGCATTGATATGGAATGGCGACCCTTTCCCAATCCCTTGGATAATGAGCTTGTTCCAATCAATTTTATTGAAGAAAACTGATGAAACCAATGAAAGATGTGTTGTAAAACATGATGAAAGTTATTTTAACATGATAAATGCTATGATGATCGATGTAAATGTGTGCAAGTCCTAATTCCTAAATATGCTAAATCAATGCAACTAAGTTACCATGGATGCCATTAATGGAGGCTTTAAGCTATTGTGATTAAAATTTTAAACTAAAAAGGCTAAATATGGATCCCTATTAAAAGATGGATCCGTATTCAATAGATGCAAGGTCTATTTATAGAATAGGAAAAATGAAACTGATGGTCAAGATTGAAAGAATCAATCAATGGTCAAGATGGAAGGAAAATGGAGGCATGGATCATGGATTCGCATCAAGGGTTCATAATCATGCAAAGAAGCACACTTACAAAACTTAATCCAAAAGTTTTGTTGAAAGTTTGTTACAAGGAAGAATATTCCTTTTTTCAAATGAGTGCAAAGGGAAAGAATATTCCATTATAATATTCCCTTTTTGGAAGAAAATTAGTATTTAGTTAATTAAAACCAAATTTTAATGCGCAAAGGGGAAGGAATATTCCATGAGAATATTCCCTTTTTGGAGGAATGTGCAAAAGAGGAATATTCTCAAGGAATATTCCCTTGCAAGTGGGAGAATTAGGATTAATTAGTAATTTGATAATTAAAACAAAGTTTCAATTATGCAAATTAGGGGAATTTAGGATATTCATTAAATAATTAACTTATTTAATGAAAAGGGGTCAAAATGACATTTAATTAAATAATTAAGATTATTTAATTTAAATGAGAGGATTTAAGGTGTTAAATTAAATATTTTGATTCATCCAATTTAATAGGATGAAAGGTTAGCATGAAAGGGGTAGGAACTAATTAATCATATTAATAGATGAAAATGATGTAATTAATTAAATAGCTAGGCTAATTTAATCAATTAAGCAAAAAGAGGATGGATTTTAGCATGAAACAGTGTTAGTATATCAGATTCGAGTGTGTGATATCATTCAGGACATTTTTAAGTGTCTACATTTTGCCCCTCTTTGAAGCGAGGTACCTATTACGTTGGTTCAAATACTAACGCCTTTCGAATTAAAACTACCGCTCAAATGATTTTTTTTTTTAAATTAATTTTTTTTGGATGCCCCACTATTACCTCAATGGAAGGAATTAAGTTGATTCCTTGCCCCCTCAACAGATCAAGTGGAAATTCTAAATTTTGAGTTGATCTTGCGATAAAGGTTTAACATCAGTTCAACTCAAAGAGGGTGAAAGATACTTGAAAGCTCAGATGTTTGATGTAGATAGATTTTATGATGTATAGACAATCATCGACCAAGGGTAGCCTCATGTATATTTTGATATATCACACATATTCGACACTTGGATAAAACTGTTAGTAGAGGTAGAAGAATAAGAAGAAAGGATTGACCTTTGATTTCAAGATTGATTCATAAGTCCAACAAGTCCATGATTCATCGAGACTTTATTAGATATGATGATGAGATGGATAATTTTTCTCATATATTGGGATTGGGAAATCTTCGTCATTCATTATTTTTGATATAACACATAAATACGATGCATCATGGTATTGATAATCAGGACAACTTTGTATCTAGTGTAATGGACTTTGACTCTACAAATAGATAGGATAGTTCTTGTTCACACCTTGATGTACGAAAACCTCATTGGAATATAGTTTAGAAGCTTAGAATATATCAGACCAAAATATATGCAATAGTCAACAATCTACTCCAAAAAATCAACTCCCTACACACAACTAATCAAGTATGCACCAAGATTATTTTACAAGAGTACCCACAAGCACAAAAAATGAAAGATAATGATTGATGCCCTATTCCTTTCTCTCTAAACTGTTTAGACATCACCGAGAGGTCCTTGGAATGGGTCAATAAGATAAATCATAAGAAGAGATCAAAGACAAATAATCAATGTTATCTATATCTCTTTCCAGTTTAACATAGCTAAGGTGATTTCTAATGATGTCCATCATAGGAAGGATGCATCCTAGGACATGTTTATCAAGTGTTTTGACTAAGAATAGGTGTGTGATAAGTTGTTGATACAAACTCCACTGACTCGTTTACCTATGATTTATACTTTAGACTTTGGCACTTAGGTTCTCACTTTATGACCTACGATACTTGTTTGCTATTTTTTTTACCAAAGGTTGAAGGAGACGATTAATTTATCATGGGTAAAAATTTATTGTGGGTGAAAGTGATATGGGATGGATTGTTTTGGGTTTTTAAGAATATTTCAATGTTTTTGGTATTTTGAAAAAAAGTTTTGAGGCTGTTTTGATCTTTTTTGAAAGATTTATGTGAATGTTTTTGGTTTTCAATTATTTGAGGTTGTTTAGGGTTTTTCTCAAGGATATTTGATGTTGTTTAGGTTTTTTAAGGTTTTCCAATGTTTTGGGGTTTTCAACTTTCCAATGATTTGGGATTTTCTGAGTTCTCAAATGTTTTGAGATTTTCTGAGTTTTCAAATGTTTTTGTGTTTTCTAAGTTTTTAAATGTTTTTGAAATTTTTCGAGATTTGACAAAGACCTAACCTAAAAGTCTATCCTGGGAGCCTTAGGGGCTGATCAAAGATAAGCTTTGCCTACGTTATACACGCAGAGACCACATAGTTCCACTGACTTGACTTATTGGTGATGAGATTTGGAAAATTGATGGATTGTTAGTTTATTATGACAGACTCCTAAAGGAATGACCTAGGGTGTCTTGGGGGCACATCAATGATGGCCTTGCCTATGTTCAAGCTTAGAGACTTGTAGTTTGACAAGGTAACTATTTTTGGATTTTTGATGTTTTGACCATTTTAGGGATTTTGATGTGTTTTGGATGTTTTGGATTTTGGCTTTACAATTTTCTGAATGTTTTTGGACTTTTTGATTTTGTGTTTTTGGATTTGGATGAATGTTTTATGATTTTTTTTGGTATTTTTGATGAGATTTTAAATAACCTTAAGATATGCAAGAACCTGATCTGATCTGTAAAGAATTGCCCATAGTGTTATGTAATAGACTACCTCAATATAGGTAGGACAAACTGACCTTAGGAATATGCCAAGTAGTACAAGAGGGGATACAATATTTCATAATATCAAGCTATGATACAAACGCGGATGGGTCATGGAATAAATAGGATGAATGATGCAATGGTTGGATGCAACACAAAAAATGATAGGATAAAGAGCCAAAGAATAGATGGAGGTGCTTTATTTATGTAAGACACCTGTATACCAAGTTTTCACCAAGGTACTTTCCCAAAGCACCACCAAAGTGGTTTTCACTAGAGGACGATTGTTTTTCTATACTTTCATTAATCATTTTTCTTATTTTTATGGTTTTTTTATTATTTTTTGATTTTTTTGATTTTTCAAATTTAGGCCCTTCAAACCTAGACATAAAACTCTTTAAGATGCAAACTGTTGATTGGTTCCTGCAAGGGTTCACCTTTAGGCATTGATAATTGGTATGCTCCTGATCCATAGCTTGTTGTGGCGACAAATGGACCTAACCAGTTAGGCTCAAACTTTTCTTTACTGTCCTGATATGGAAGATTTTTCTGATTCTACTTTAGTACAAGATCCCTTACCTAGAAAGACCGACTTTTGATCTTCTTGTTATAGCTCCATTTTAGTCAGTTTTGGTATACTTGCAAGTGATTAAGGGCATCAAGATGATGATCATCCAAGAACTCTAGCTAATTTAGCCAAGATACTCTATACTCTTCATTAGTGATCATATTCTGCAGTGACACTCATAGCGAGAGAAGCTTAACCGCAATAGGTAGGATGGCTTCTGATATGTAGACCAAGGAGAAAGGGGTTACACCTGTTGGTGTGTGAATGCTAGTTCAATAGGCCTAAAGGGTGGGATTTAACTGTAGATGCCAGTCATGACCAACTTCATTAATCCTTTTCTTTATGACCATAATGACAGATAAGGTAATTCAAGATAAACTTGGCAATTATTTTCCCTATTATGTAGGTAATAGGAATGGCTTCCACCCACTAGGTAAAGTACTCAATGGCTATGATGATGAACTTGTGGCCATTATATGAGGTTGGAGTAATTTTTCCTATAAGGTCAAGTCCCCACTATGAGAAAGGCCAAGGTGTGACCCATTGGTTGTAACATCTAAGTTGGATCATGAATAAGATCTCCATGTTGTTGACACTAGACACACTTATGCAAGTACTGATGGGATTCTCTTTCCATGGATGGCTAGTAATACCCCATCCTCAACAATTCTTAGCTAAATTCATGCCACTAGAATGGGAACCACCTATGCCATCATGTACTTTTGTTAACGTAGTCAAGGCTTCCTCTTGGTTGAGACATTTTAGTAATGTCCCCTCGATGCTTCTTTAGTAAAGGGTATCACCTAGGATCACAAATTGGGATGCCTTCTCAACAAAGGTCCTTTTAAGGTTGGAGGTGATATTAGATGGGAGGGTTCCTCTACTAAGATAGCTCAATATATCATGATACAATGAGGAACCAGGATCAATGATTACACACAAAAATTTAGATTCTAGGATTTCAAAACCTGGTACGAGAAGTTGTTCTATGAAGAATTCACATTGAAGGGCATTGTGCGGAATGTATAACAATGATCCAATTATTGCTATAGAATCTACTACTTGATTTTTCATGCAAGGAATCTACTCAAAATTTATTATTGTGTGGTCTCACAACACACCCCAATTTTTCCCCTTGGCAAAATGTGGACCCCTTTTCTTTTTTCTTTCCTCTCACTTTCACTTGCTTTGGCATTGTTTTGGGGGTTGGTAGAATTGAAAGTTTCATTTTCAATTTTCTTGGTCTTTGCTTTAGTCCTTGTTCTTTCTTGGATTTGGTGTCCCGGTCTTTTCATAAAGTTTTATCAGTTTACCAAAAACTCAAATCCCGAAGTTGTTGCAGTTGCATCAAAGATGTATCTTTGATTGTTCCTAGTCCCACCTGGTAAGTCATCACCTGAAGGTTGTCAATCCCAGTGGTTGTGTTTCCCTATATCAAAGTCTAATAGTTTCTTTTTGTTTTCTTTAGTCAAAGGTTGGAAACTGGAGGTTCTGTTATGAAATGTTTGAATCACTCTTGATCTCTCTTGAACCTAGTTCCTAGTTCCTCTCTTTGCTCTTGGTTTTCTTTAAAGCTTGGAGGTAAGTGTCTCAATTCCCAATAATATTTCCAAGGTTTGATACCAAAGGTTGTCAATCCTAGTGATCATAAATGATAACGTATCTTAAAGGCTTTTGCCTCGCAAAAATCAAAGTGATGCAAGAGTGCCACGTAAGTGTTCATAATTTGAACCCTAATTCACCATGATTACACCTTTATTCAAGAAATTAATGCATTGTAACAGGTAATTATTGAAGTGACAAACTACTAATGTACTTGGCATCACCTCAAGCATGCAGTTGCATTTATAACACCCTACTTTGTGTCATACTACAAATTTGCAAAGGACATTGAACGGACAGAACTAATAGTGTGGCACATAAGGAAAGGTAAATTTTGAGAAAATAAGAACATAGCTACCAAGGATTTCAAGGTTGCATTTTGAAAAGATTTTTCGTCATCAACAAAACTAGGTATGTCTTGAATAATAGAAATTTTGTTAATCATTTTCATGCATGAAAATCTTGAGAAGATGGTATTTCCCTTTAAAAACTGAAATTTTGATTATTTTTATTTGAATTTAACCGAAAGATGAATTGAAATTTTTATGAATTGCTTAAAAATTGGTTAAATTTAACCCTAACTCACACACAAGGCACATATTTGAAAATATAGAACATGCCGACAAAAATGAGTACTTTTGAAGCAAAACCAGAAGATGAATTCAAATACTGCAGTTCACAAGCTATACCAATTGGTGGGATAGCTACTAATAATAATATGGGATGGTCTTCTGATGTTGAATTCCTCATACGAGCATGGCAATAAAATGCTTCTCAGTGTACAAGGAATGATATAGCAAGTGGGTTACTTTTAGCAAGAGGGTTTCCTCCAGCAATGGAGGCCCCTGAATTAGTTATGGAATGTTTAAATCACTACGACCCAAACAAAAGAGTCATTGAGAAGGAGGGAAGAAATTATGTAGATCTCTCTAAGAAAGGAATTATATATACATTTGGGCTTCCTACATTTACTCAAATGTACCATATTGATATAAAGGCGAAAGCCAAAACCTACATGAGTGTCGAAGAACGCAACAAAGAAATTATGAACACACAGTGGTGCTAGGAGAAGATTACAAAGTAGAAAAAGCCAATTCTAAGGTTATGTTCAACCTAGATGTTCAAGATATCATAACTATGCTAAGTAGGATAGCTAGATTGCAAGATGCTAGTAAATTTGAATCATGGTTGCTTGTAATCATATCCAAATTGTTGGAAGGCCTTGTACCCATGCATTGGGGAATATTTATTAGCAATAGATTGTATGATTAGATAAATGTATTTCCAAAGTCCAAACATTTTTATATGTTGTCATATGTGATTTATTCCTACACCTTAAGGGAAAATAAGAAAGGGTTGAAAAGGATTGGTACTCTGGGTAGAGAAGTAGGAAATAGTTTAATATATGTTCATTTACCTCAAATTACTATCCATGGATACAAGGAGCATTACCAGAGAGTTAATGATGTGTTTTCCATGAAGCTGGTTAGAACAATGGTAGGTGACAAAGCTAAAAGATTGTCTTTGGAAGCACAAAGTGTTATCAAACTGATTGAAGGCTAGTACATTCATTTTCCCACTTTCACTTACATTACAGTGGAAGGGTTTGATGTACATCCTTTCATGCTACCTAGATACCCTACAGATAAAATAGTATTACTAGAATTGGTGAGACAGTTAAAGTTGTCCCAAGCTCTTTATAGTACAACTCATAAAAAGGCTTCTTTCATATTTTCTATTGCAATAGGAAACTATAAATGCAATATAATTAGAGTAGCCAATTTGTGTGAAGAGGAGTTGAAAACGTATAATTTGGAATACTTCCCACTCCAAAGAAAGTATTATGACCCAAAAGGGAATATTTCTAAGAACATAGTTGGTTATTGTGCGCATGTCCAACACCTAGAAGATTATTGGCTAAATTGTGAAGATGAGCACAAAGAAAGAAAAATAAAATATGAAAGATTGTCATTAGAATCTATGGGAATTCTCAGGATTCATGATGTTCCAGATTAAATGGATGAAGATGATGGTGAAGTGTTGAATAAGGCTTACAATGAAAATAGAGTCTATGATGAACCTATTCCAGACCTGGATTATGAAAGTGAAGAAATAACATCAGTTGAGGAATTATCTACATCGGTTCTACTATAGACTCAACATTGGATAGATGCTTTTTGTAAATCTTTAAGAAAGAAAGGAATAAAAAACACATACTCACAAGATAAAAGAAAGAAACAAAGAGAAGAAGATGATTCCGAGTGTGGGGGACTTGCTAAGAAAAAAGAGGAAAGTTGGTAAAGCAGTTGCTGGTATACATATCAAAGAAATAACCCCTAAGGCTCCAAGCCAAGGAGTTTCATTAAATTTGGCTGGTAAGTGTAAAGATGTCAAATTAGGAAAATTTCAATCAAAAGTAAATCCAAAAGTGGCATCTTCTTCCACAACAAAACCAAGGATCAAGCCTACTACTGATGAAGAAGAAGGGATGATAGAAAATACTAGTATACAAACAAGGTGTGCATCTCAGAGAGCTACAACATTATTCACTTCTCCCCCTTCAGTTAATATGGCTATTGTAAAACATGCACTAGAAAAAAATCCTATAATTTTGGATGAAGTTTCTGAGGTAGATAATGCTAATATTAAGGAACAAATGGATAAGTGGGGCATCATGTGGGAATGAGTAAAAGAAAAGAAGTCTAAAGATAAACCCATGGTACAACCAATGGTGGGAGGAATTCCAGATACAGGGTCAATTCCTATGAATGTTGAAGAAGAAGAATTCATAAAAGGAACACTAACTTTAGAAGTGGGGAACCTTGATGTTCTTGAAATGGAAACAAGGGAGATTGCAGGATAGAATCCTACTAATAATATTGTTATTGAAGATACCTTTGATTCCCAACCTTCGCTAGGGAATGATCAAAATTATAATGAGCAACCGTAGGTCTTTGAAAAATCAAAGGAGGACCAAGTTGAAATTGAAAATGAACAACCTTCATAAGTTTTAAGTGATAAGGTCAAAGATGAAGAAAATCCTAATGTGACAGGATATGAAGAAGGTGATGTCTTAGGAATGGATGTTGAACACCTAGCTAGACAAGAAAATACAAGTCTTGAAACCAAAGAGACAATGTTGAATCCTGGTAATCTAGAATCTATGCCAGAGAATACTGAAGATGTTCCTATTTCAGAGGATATAACAGATAAAGTTGTGTTGGAAAATGTGCCTCAATCTCACAGGTTGAAACCTCTTGTGAGAAATTTTGCTAAGACTAGTGAGATGTCTATTCGATCTGCTAGTTGATCCTGAACTGTCGTTGTGACCTCCTGAATGTCTTTGCGATCGGCATATGAAACTTTCGGCGTGACCTTTGGTCTATTTGGCCGATGTGGTAATTGGTATGACTTGCTCCTCTCGGTATGGTGTCTTAGCGACTGGGAGATGTCTGGCCGATAGGATAGTCTTTCGGTGTGACTTGGTGTGTTTGGTGTAACCCTCTTTCGAGTGGGTTGGTCTCACTGATGGTTATACACTAGGAGTCTTCGGAATGACATAAGGGTTCGCTATGAACTCTTGGCGATGGGCATTTGTCTCATTGATGCTATGGGATGGTCGGTATGACTCATGGCGAAAGGTGACTTTAGAGTAACACTTTTGCTTTGGTATGATGTCCCAGCGATCGATGAAGGTCTCACCGACAAAGGATATACTTGGTGCTTTTGCGGTGACAAATGACTTTGGTGTGAAGTCTTGGTGACTTGGAGAGTCTTGCCAATAGTCCTCGGTATGACATGTTCGCCCAGTGTAAGGTCTTGGTGAAAGTCAAATGTCTTGCCGACTCGGTATGACATGTTCGCTCGGTGTAAGGTCTTGGCGAAAGACAAAAGTCTTGCCGACTCGGTATGACATGTTTGCTCGATGTGAGGTCTTGGTGAAAGATGAATGTCTTGCCGACTATCGGGTGCTTCGGTGAAACTTGAGGAGACTCGGTATAACCTCTTGGCGACAGTTGGATGTCTTAGTGATAGCGTTGGCGGATAAGTTCAACTGGAGGTTAGTGAGAGGTCTCGCCGATCATACGAATGAGGAGACTCTTGCCGATAGATGAATGCTGATACAATGGGTTTCAGTATGACTTGAAGGCTCAATGTGATCTCCTGGCGATAGCAATAGTCTCACCGATGTGCATGTTGAGGTCGATGCAACTTGTAAGCTTGGTGGATCCTCTTGCCGATGGAGAAAACTCTTGGCAACAACGTGTAAACGGGTCTTGTGGCATCGGGGAGACACTTCTTGTGTCTCACCGACATGCGACACAAGTTGATCGCTGTTGACTAAGTGAAGATTGTTCGACGTGGTGCGATGTGGACCAATCCGAGAAAGAAAAATGTGAACTATTGCGACAATTTCTATGTGGCAAGGGAAAACTCTACACGAGGAAGTGGAAACATCTTCGTTATGATGATGATGCTGATCTAGAGATTGCTTTCTAATTTTTGAGAATGAATGCATATATGTATGCATTGGACGTTCTAGATGAGTATAAGAGAAGGAAGTTGATAAGCCAAAGAGCTGAAGAGTCGAGAACTAGTGAGAGAGATAGTGAGGACTGAGTGGCTGGCCGAAAGGTCGAGGCCATGAGGTCGAAGCAGAGGAAGAGAGAGGCAGATTTGTGCTAGAATCTCTCTTTATCATGAATGCCATGGTTGATCTCTCTAGGAGAGTTTGCTACCAGTTGTATCCAAAATGAACAAGATGTAATCTCTGAAAGGCTAAGAGCCTGAAACTAAATTGTAACTTTCTGTTGCTGAATAATACAATGGCTCGAACTTTGGAGAGTGGGGTTTTTTATCCGAAAGGGTTTTCCCCACGTAAAATGTTTGTGTTATGTTTTCTATAGTATCTTTCATCTGTGTTGTTGCTTGTTGTTGAATTTACATGTGTTTCTCTCAAAAGGATTAATGTGGGAAATAACTGTCTATTTCCACTTTAGGACATAGTAGTACGTGTCTTTGAGGCAACCTAATGAAATTAAAGTTACTGAAGGCACTACTATTCTTGGAGGTTTCTCTGAGATGCCCTACTTTTTCCTTACAAGTGGTATCAGAGCCTTCTTTTGGTTGCTAGTTCTAGGTATTTATCCTATGAAGATTTCTTAGCTTGTTAGGCTGGAGGAAATTTGGAGGAATCGTTTGATGTATTGATCCTTTGATGAGTGGAAGTCTTGTGATATTCAGAGACAACATGCAGCTTGAAGGATGGTCAAGATGGAAAAGGGAGTTGATCATGTTGTGATCTGTGTCTCCTGGCTGGTAGCGGTATAACCTTGGAGTATGAGGTGGATTTTCTTACTCTGTGGCTGTGTAGCAGTAAAGCTTTCATATTAGGATGTAACTGTGTCAGGCTCCTAGGTGATATGGAGAAGCCTAGTTTGTTTCTCAGCCATGGAAGAGAGTACTTATGCTAGGTGGTGGTTCCGGGTGTTGGAAGGCACTATTTCCTATTAACCTCGAATACATAAAGGCTATGGAGTTAATCATTAGATGATTTGAAAGCTTCTGAAATAGCCTTTCTCTCTTTCTTGGATGCATGTACATGGTAGTGGTTTTAGAGTTGGTCTGAAAGGGGCTAAAATTCTTCTGAACTGCTGTTTTCTTTCTAAGGATGTTCTGTACTTGCATGGCTTTGTGGTTTTGCAGGTTTTACATGACTAAGAAAAACTTGTGGTCTTGTGGAGTTGCTATTAAGCTATTTTCTAGACACTGGCTTTTGGGGTATTCCTGGATGAGATAGATGCAGTTCTGCATGCATGCTTGGTGCATGGTTTGAGGAGGCCTATTTTCTTCTCTGCATGGGAGTGTTGGTACGTGATTTGTCATTCAACATTACTATGGTGGTGCTTGTGGGTTCCTTGATTATGGTGCTCATTGTGGACATGATTGGAAAATTAGATTTGGCGTGATATGGTGTTTGAGTCATGTTGTCTACGTGGTTATTCTCTTTGAGATCTTAGTTTTGCATTTCCAATGCGATGATGGGTTTGCACGTCTCTGTTGAATGGATCTACGGGTTGTGCAATGTTATGGGCTGTCTTTACCTACATGTTTGCTGTGAGACAACTCGGAAGTGGACTATCTATATCCATGAGGTCGATTCATTATTGGTGCAAATTTGTTAGTTGGCCTTGTCTGTGGTCACTTGTGCATTGGTGTGGTGCTTTGAGATGAGAGGATGGATACTATTGAGTAACTGAATAGTCGGTCATGGGAACCTGTAGCAGGTGGTCATGATGCTTGGAGAGCTCGGGTGTCACATTTCAGTGGGAGCTTTAGCAGTGACTATGATTTCATCACATGGTGGTGAATAGTCTTCTTTAGTATTGTAGGTGTTTCTTGGGAGAGCTCTTAGATCCTGTTGTTACAGAAGGGTTCTTTCGCATTTGCATGGACATTAATTGAAGAGGTACAACATCTTGGATCCATGGAGGACGCTTGGAGTCTTTGGTTAAGGTGTTGGTGGTGCTTGACAGGTGATGTTTGTTTTTTAAGTCTATTTGCTTTATGTCATGGTATACTCTTGCTTTTGCACTGGAGTTTGGCATTGTGCATTGTACTTGAGACAATGGTGAGGTCACCTGAAGCATGGTATCTCTTAAGGGGATATGTAGATCATGGTGTCATGATAAGTTCCTGATTCAGATGATTGGAGCTTTGATAGTGGTCTGGTAATTCTTTGTGTATTGGGTGCTTTGATTATTTGCTTGAAACTTTGTGATAGTGCCGTAATGCAGTTGAAGTTTAGCATGAGATGATCGATTGCTAGTACTCATGGATACATGAAGAATAAGGTGAGGCTGTCTTTCTCTTATGAGAGAAGTGTTGCTGCTTATTATTCTTGATGAAATTTTCAGCAGAAAGTCCGAGAAGCCTACACCTTGGTTGAACGTGAGTTCAATAAGAGACCTATGAGGAGATTGCTCTTGGATTAGTCATGATGACTTGTTTATCTTGAAGGAGTATTCTCATTCCCACTCTTGGTCTACTCAATAGTTTATCTGAAAGGTATTTGACCCATTATATTTTTCAGATGTGTTTTATTAAGTTCACTTTCATGATATGGATCTTGAATTGTTGTGTAATGGTTATGGAGGATTCATAGTACAGTTTTGTTTTATCTCCTTGTTACTAATGAGAATTGGTAGGAGATGTTGTATGGGCTGATTTCCTGAAATGGGGAATGAAGTAGCTTGATCTTCTTTGAGATGCTTACATCCATGTTGGTTTTAAAGTTGGTTTGATCTTGGTGATTGAACAGATGGATGTTGTTAAGGCTTTTCTTTTAGGATGTGAAGAAGATCATTCTTGACACAGCTGGCTATATGTAGGAGGATTTTCTACAGGAAGATGATGTGCAGAGTTTCTCTCTATGGCCATGATGGTTTGTAGTGAGAGAAATGTGTCTTGTAGCATTTTTTTGCAAGTTGTGCATATCATTGTGGATATTTCCTTGGTACTACATGGTTACATTTTCTATGTGTTGTAATTGGTAGACTTGCAATGCCTTTTGACCTTTCAGATCTGAAGTACTCAGGCAGTGGGAGTTCCTGTTGTGTTTTGTCTTCTTTTACTGATTGATACTTGGAGCTTGCATTCGCTGTTGATGGGTTGGTTTTGGAGTGGCATAAGTTTACTAATGTTGATACATGTGAGGTATGTGAGATTGGATGGCATAGCATGAGTTGTGGGTGCTATTTCCAGTCACGTGGGTTTATCAGTTGGATGGAGGCAGTCAGTCTGATTGTTGTTCTAGCTGGTGTTTTTGTCTTGTTTATGGAGAATGACTTTGCTGTTGTGTTCTGATTGAAGCTTTGAAGCTGATATTTCTTCTGTATAGCATTTGAGCACAGTGAATTGGTAGCAGTATCTTGATGGTGGTATCACTAGGATCTTTTACTTGTGTTCATTAGAATGGTGCTTATTCACCTTGGCATTGTATCTTTCTTCCACAGGTGGCATGTTGGAAGATGATAGGATTGTTGCCTGAATGGTGGACATCTTGGATGTTGGAGCAAAATTCTTGATGGAGCATGAGAGCATGTTTTAGGTCTATGTGGTTTTCCTGGAAGGTTGTGATCGATTGCATTTCAGTTGCTTTGTTGGTCATTGAGTTGCAGTTGGATGCCTGGTCTTTGTTACAGATTGTCGGGTTGACTATTATCTGTGGAATCATGTTGATCAAGTGTCTTGAGAGTTGCAGGGTTTGAACTGGTGGAGCTAGTGTGATCTTAGTTCCTGGTTGCTTTGGAGGTGCCTATGTGATCTTCGTCAAGTGGGAGATTGTTGGAAAATGTGCCTCAATCTCACAGGCTAAAACCTCTTGTGAGAAATTTTGTTGAGACTGGTGAGATGTCTGGCCGATCTGCTAGTTGATCCTAAACTGTCGTTGTGACCTCCTGAATTTCTTGGCGACTAGCATCTAAAACTTTCGGCGTGACCTTTGGTCTGTTTGGCCAATGTGGTAATTAGTATGACTTGCTCCTAATGGTATGGTGTCTTAGCGACTGGGAGATTTCTGGCCGATAGGATAGTCTTTCGATGTGACTTGGTGTGTTCGGTGTAACCCTCTGCCGAGTGGGTTGGTCTCACCGATGATTATACACTAGGAGTCTTCGGAGTGACATAAGGGTTCGCTATGAACTCTTGGTGATGGGCGTTTGTCTCATCGATGCTATGGGATGGTTGACATGACTCATGGCGAAAGGTGACTTCAGACTAACACTTTTTCTTTGGTATGATGTCCCAATGATCGATGAAGGTCTCGACGACAAAGGATATACTTGGTGCTTTCGCGGTGACAAAAGACTTCGGTGTGAAGTCTTGGTGACTTGGAGAGTCTCACCGATAGTCCTCGGTATGACATGTTCACCCGGTGTAAGGTCTTGGTGAAAGTCAAATGTTTTGCCGACTCGGTATGACATGTTCGCCTGGTGTAAGGTCTTGGCGAAAGACAAAAGTCTTGTTGACTCGGTATGACATGTTTGCTCGATGTGAGGTCTTGGCGAAAGATGAATGTCTTGCCTTCTGTCGGGTGCTTCGGTGAAACTTGAGGAGACTAGGTATAACCTCTTGGCGACAGTTGGATGTCTTAGTGATAGCGTTGGCAGATGAGTTCAACTGGAGGTCGGTGAGAGGTCTCGCCAATCATGCTAATGAGGAGACTCTAGCCAATAGATGAATGCCAATACTATGGGTTTCGGTATGACTTGAAGGCTTGATGTGATCTCCTAGTGATAGCAATAGTCTCACCGATGTGCATGCTGAGGTTGATGCAACTTGTAAGATCAGTGGAACCTCTTGTAGATGGAGACAACTCTTGGCATGTAAACGAGTCTTGTGGCATTGGGGAGACACTTCTTGTGTCTCACCGACATGCGACACAAGTTGATCGCTATTGACTGAGTGAAGATTGTCTGATGTGGTGCGATGTGGACCAATCTGAGAAAGCAGAATGTGAACCATTTGCTGTGAAACCGTTGTGACCATTTCTATGTGGAAAGGGAAAACTCTACATGAGGAAGTGGAAACATCTTCGTTATGATGATGATGTTGAGTTGGAGATTTATTTCTGACTGTTGAGAACGAATGCATATATGTATGCATTGAACGTTCTAGATGAGTATAAGAGAAGGAAGCTGATAAGCCAAAGATCTAAAGAGCCGAGAACCAGTGAGAGAGAGATAGTGAGGACCAAGTGGCTGGCTGAAAGGCTGAGGCCATGAGGTCGAAGCAGAGCAAGAGAGAGGTAGAGTTGTGCTGGAATCTCTCTTGATCATGAATGCCATTGTTGATCTCTCTAGGAGAGTTTGCTACCAGTTGTATCCAGAATGAACAAGATGTAATCTCTGAAAGGCTAAGAGCCTGAAACTGTATTGTAACTTTCTGTTGCTGAATAATACAATGACTCGAACTTTGGAGAGTGGGGTTTTTTATCCGAAAGGGTTTTCCCCACGTAAAATATGTGTTATGTTTTCTGTAGTATCTTTCATCTGTGTTGTTGCTTGTTGTTGAATTTACATGTGTTTCTCTCAGAAGGATTAATGTGGGAAATAACTGTTTGTTTCTGCTTTAGGACATAGTAGTACGTGTCTTTGAGGCAACCTAATGAAATTAAAGTTACTGAAGGCACTACTATTCTTGGAGGTTTCTGTAAGATGCCCTACTTTTTCCTTACAAGTTGAATATGTAAGAGAAGTTCCTAAGCATACTAAAAGCCAAGAATGGAGAAGAGTTACAAAGGTAGAACATGATGAAGATGTACCTGATTGGTTAATTAGATAATTGACCTCCCTATTGGAAGTGGAATTGGTACCTTTGGATCTAAAATTTTTTATGCAAGAAGTGGAGACTCCTAAGCCTAGGTGAAGTGCTAAAAAAAAACATGAAATATAGAAGAATGTAGATGGAGGCAGAACAATCCATATAGCTACCCTAGTAGCAGATAAAAATAGACATGAGATAATGCCTAAGGAATATAAGATAACAAGTATCAATGTTGGACAATCATCCTGGACACAAGAATTAGAAGAAATGAAGATAAATTTGGATGCAACTATTGCTAGGGAACATAAGAGTAAACAAAAGAAAAGAGAGTTGAAATAACAGGTTGCTAGCCTAGAGAATTTTGTAAAATCGTTAACCCAATTTGGTCAAGCACAAACTAAATTGCCTCAAAATCTAGTACTTATGTCAAAAGAATAGGTGGGTGCCATTGCAAAAGTTCACCATAGGATGAATGTATTTGAAGAATGGATTAAGTATTAGGTAAGGAAAGGAGAAGAATTCATTGTAGATGCAATTGGGAAATATAAGGAAGCACACTGTTGGTTTGAAAAATCTAGAAGATTGAAGGAGA
The DNA here is from genome assembly GCA_007258455.2 of Sequoia sempervirens. Lineage (NCBI taxonomy): Eukaryota > Viridiplantae > Streptophyta > Pinopsida > Cupressales > Cupressaceae > Sequoia > Sequoia sempervirens. The sequence continues at coordinate 461,977,263 of VDFB02000017.1, forward strand.
ATGTAGATTTCGTCAGGAACAGGTTGATGCTAAAAGGAGAAATGTAGAAACTCTCATGCAAATAGATGTCCAAGAATTGATAAGAGAAAATATAATTTTAGAACAAGAAGTTCTATTATGTGAAAAATGGAAGAAATAGTTAAGTTGGGAAGGTGACACTTTAATACAATGTATAGAAGGATTTGAAAAGGTCACCGATAAATGCAGTAAGTTGATTGATAAAGATCAAAATTTTATTGAAGTGTTAGCACATCAAGATTGTGATCCCTAGACACTAGGGCAGGAGGGTAAAGAAGCAAAATTTTTCAAGGAATGGATTGAGAGAATAAATAAAGGCCCTGTTTAGTTGTTTACCCAAGAAGTCATTGACGAGATCATCCATTACAGAAATACTATAGTCAGGTATAAACTAGAGAAAGTGCAAAGGAATGCCAACATACTCTAGATATCAGAAGAATACACCAAGCTCAAGTTTAGTTGGGAGGCAATATAGGGAATTTCAAAAGAGAAAATGCACCAAATATTAAATGCTTTCTAAGAGTATCAATTGAAGAAAAATGAAGAAAATTTCCTAGAACCTGAGCTCTAAGTGATATAACGAAGTACCAGATATCAGATACCATAAGTGTCACAAAGGCATTTTGTTGAAGTTGATTTTGCAGGTTGTTCCCAATCCCAGTAGAAGTTTCTTGTCTAGTATTCTAAAGAATGTTGATAGCCTTGTTTTATATGGAGTGTTGTGCACCAGAGTTTGAAGTTGAAATGTGTTACTGCTGAAGAATTCAAATCTTTGACTTCATCTAGAAGATTCTAAGGACAACTAGCATATGCCATGTGCTACATTTTGATTTCTAATTTTTTATTCTCTTGATAGACTTTAAGTTTGAACTCTTGAGGCCTTCTTCCTATAAAAAGGCCGTTTATTGCTTTACTTTTATTTTAAGTTTAGAATTTGTGGATATCATAAGAGCCAAAACTTCTCTAAGTTTTGTTATTTTTCCCATTTTCTGAATCATTCAGAACTTATATGCACATAGAACTTAATCAATATCGAAGCCAATTTGATAGCTACCTATCTCATGTATCTTTTGTAGCTGGTTTTGTTAGTTTAGCCAAACAAGACCGTATGTTGCACTGTTTAAGGGTGCATACAAAACCTACTCGGTGTCCAAACTAAAACCCCCTTCTTTAAAAGCTCGCACCATTTTATGCCTAGCTGTGAAGCAATATGGTGATGTATAAAGTGGTTTGCTTTGATTAAATCTTTGGAAATGCATGGAAGAATAACCAGGAGATTTTTTTTTTAGTATTTTGATGTTTTATTTTAGGTTAGATGCTTAAATTTCTAAAAAAAATAAAGATGAATGAATGGAAATTTATTGAAAATATTTTGTTTTCTATGAAATTGCTAAATGCTTAAAGCTAAATCTACTTAAGTGATAGAAAAATTGTTTGATGTTCATGAAATATTATTTCAAATCTTTTGATTTCATGAGATTATTTTATGATCAAACTGGAAATCTTATATCTAATGCTTATGATTCTTAATGAAACTAGAAATAACCATTTACCCCTTGAGATTAATAGTAATATCACATCATACCTTGAAGCGAACCTAGTATGGTCAAGACCGGACTACCAGAGTTTTGGGATTAATCTAAGTCAACCTTTTCCTATTACACGAACACCTTAGGTTTCCTTGGTTCAATCTTTCAAGTATAGATAGGTTCTTCACGGTTTTCCTGTCAGGATTTTATTTGCACTGTTGTTTCAAGTGACATCATCGTCAACAATTATATCTTTGAAAAATTCCTTAATACTTTCTACCATCTTCTTATAAGGAGTAAGCTTATCATCCGCATTTTGGTAGTCGTCATTGTACTAATTGATAACTAGCAGTGAGTCTCCATAGACTTTCAACTCTTGTATCTGCCACTGCACTGCTTTCCTTAGACCTGTTATCAAGGCTTCATACTTAGCAATATTGTTAGTACAAGGAAAGGATAACCGGTATGACTTTGGAATGCAATCACCTTGAGTGGTGATAAAAAGAATACCTGCCCCTGATCCATGTTGGGTAAATGATCCATCATACATTTTCCACTGATTTGTTGTATTAACAAGGAACACCGATTCATTAGGAAACTCAAATATCAAAGGATTCTTGGCATATATAGGTGGGTTTTCTAGTTGGTCCATGATCACTTTTCCTTTTATTGCCTTGTGCTCTATGTATTGTATGTCAAATTTAGTCAAGATCATCACCCATTTGGCCATTCACTCAGTGAGAGTTTCTTTGGATAATAGGTATTTCAATGGGTCAATCTTTGCAATAAGCTTGATTTGATGTGACAACATGTAATGTCTGAACTTTTAATCAAAAACCATCACTAAGAATGCTTTCTCAATGGATGAGTAATTCATTTCATAGCCTACCAAGGTCCAGTTGATGTAATAAATGGCTCTTTCCTTGTCATTTTCATCATGTTGTGCTAGAAGATCACCTAGTACTATTGATGTTGCTGAGATATACAAGATTAATGGTTTGTTTGGTATCAGTGGCATGAGCACTAGAGGTGTCAATAGGTATTCCTTGATCTACTAGAAGGCTTTATCACACTTCTCATCCCACTTGGAAGTTATTTCTTTATGGAGAAGATGCGAGAAAGGGTGAATTTTGTCTGATAATTGTGCTATGAACCTTCTAATGGATTGTAATCTTCCTTGTATCCCTCTCATCTACTTCAATGTTTGTGGAGGTTCCATTTCTAGGATGGATTTCACTTTTGCTAGATCTATCTCTATCCCTCTTTGTGATACAATGTAGCCAAGAAGTTTCCCTAATATAACCCCAAAGACACACTTTTTCAAGTTCAATCATAGCTTATACTCTTCAAGCCTATTGAAGATGGGTCCTAATACCTCTATGTGCTTACTCCTTTTCTTTGACTTGGCTAAGATATCATCCGCATAGTCTTCAACTATTTTGTGGATCATATCATGAAAGATGAGGGTCATTTCTCTTTGATAGGTTTCTCCTACATTCTTTAGCCCAAATGGAATCATGTACAACAATATGTTCCCCATGGACATGTGAATACAATTTTGTGTTGATCCTCCTTGGTGATCATGATTTGATTATAGCTTGAAAATCATCCATGAGTGATAGCATTTCATGCCCAACTTTTAAATCTACGATGATGTTGATGTTAGGTAGAGGGAAATCATCCTTCGGACATGCTCTGTTTAAGTATCTAAAATCCATGCATATTCTGATGCCCCCAGTGGGTTTGGATATTGGCACTAGGTTTGAAACCCACTTAGGATAACCTATCGATTAGATGAATCCAACATCAAGAAGCTTTTGTAACTCAAGTTTCACCAAAAGTGCTATTTGAGGGTCCATCTTTCTCAATTGTTGCTTCACTGGTTTGTCTTTAGGATAAACTGCTAAGTGATGCACCACCACTTATGGATCAAACCCCAAAATATTTTTGTATGACCATGCAAAATTGGATCTTTGCTCTTTTAGGAATGCTTCAAGGTTTTTTGTTCTTCATCCAACAAGGATTCGACATAGAAATTTATCTTGGGTGCTTCTCCTGTCACTAGAGTAGCCTTCTCTACTAACACTATTGACTTTTTGGGATGCATTGCACTAAGGGGGAGATTGAATCCCTCATCCTTGGGTGCTTTAGAGAGGTTTTCACCATTGTATGTGTCCTTTCTTTTTACTATTTTGGGATAAAAAGTACCATAGTGTGGTTTTCACTCAAATATTTGCATGTTATTTTCATATTGTCCATTTTATGACTAAAAGATTCAATCAACCCCCCATAGTATGCCCATGTGTCTATCTCTATATTAAAACTAGATTTGCGATCTTCCCATGGTAAGTTGTTGTGGAGTCCCATGAATTTTGAGATTGCTTCATCATTTTTGAATAAATCTAAAATCAGTGGTCCTTGTTGGTCCCAATCAATGAATTGTGTGTATAATAGGATTATTTCAGTTGTTTGGTCATTTGGGGTGAAATATGTTGTGGATATCATGAAGACAGAGTTATTCTCAAATAAGTTAGCAATGTCGAGGGGGAAGTCATCTAGGGTAGTATCATGTATTGTTGGTAATCGAGAGGAAGCCTCAATTCGTTTAACAGACATACCTTTGTCAATAAGGGTAACCTTAGTAGTAGTATATCCTAGGCCAAGATTCTTTATACGTCTCTCAAGAATGATGGGTTCTAGCAAACCATTTTCATTTTGACCTAGTTTCTCATTCTTGTTGTATCCCCATCCCTTCATAAGTTGCAAGCCTTTATTGTTGTCTTCCATGGGAAGAATAGGGATAGGTTGGTCATCCTGATAGAGTAGTTTAGAGACATCCTCCTCATTGACATCTTCTTTGTTCAAATCCCCCCACTTGGTGAAGGTAGTAGCTACTATCTTTACTATTTCGGCCATTTTGTTGATAGGTGTGGGTTTCCCATGAGATTTGGGAGAAAGAGGTAACTCTCCCAAAGAAAAAATGTCTTTCGATAATTTATAATTTCCACAACCATCATCTTGGGTCACTTCTTTGATGTCAGGAATATTCTACACAATGGGTGCTTTTGTTTTTGAGGTATATGCAAGGGATGATGGGTCAAAAAATCAGGTAGAGGGTGTAGTTCCTTCATCATTTTTAGGGATTTGTGGTATTTTGTAAAACTTGGATTTAAGGTTCTTGCAACAATAAAAAGGCTTAGGATCTCCATTCTTGGTAACTTCTTTGTCCTCAAAAGGAAACTTTACACATTGGTGATAGGTTGAAGCTACAAAGTTTAGAGCATGAATCCATGGTCAACCAAGTAGGATGTTGTAGGGGAGATCAAGGTCTAACACTTGGCATGTGGTCTCAGCAATGACAGGTCCTACTTGGATGGGTAGTGTGATGATGCCTTGTGATACCCACTCTTTATCATCATATGCTATGATGGTGGTACTCCCTACTTTCATAATAGCATCTTCTGAATAGCCCAAGTTTTTGATCAACTGAAGGGTGCAAATGTTCAAACCAACACCTCCATCTACTAAGACTCTTTTAACCTTATTCTTATGAACAATGACCTCAAGATGTAAAGCACGATTATGAGGTGGCTAGGATGGTAGGTCTTGTTTTGAGAAGGTGAGAAGATGAGGGATAGTGATATGCCCTACCATAGCTTGAAATTGTTTTGTATCCATATCATTAGGGATGAATGATGTAGATAAAGCCTTATCTAAGATTTCCCTATGTGCAGAGGATAGCCTCAATTGTTCCAAGATAGGAATTTGCTTGGGGGTCTTCTTAAGCTGATTGAGGAGACTACACTTGCTAGGGTTTGATGTTGGAAAAGTAGATCAAGTGCACTAAATTGAGATGTGACTCCTTGGATGATGACCTTGCCACATCGTGTGGTGACTTCACACTCTGCACTAGGTCCTTTGTTGGTGATAACGGTGATGAAATTGTCACAGGAAGCGACCACATTGGAATAGACATGTTGCATGTTATTATAGGTCTTCCCTTTTCCATTGTCATTCCCTTTGCTATGATCTAGCATGGGGTTCTTATATATCTTAAGATCTTGGTTACTAGATGGTACTTCAACAGATACGTCTCCATTCCTGATAAGATCTTGGATAACATTTTTGAGCCTCATACAATTCAATGTTTTATGTCCCTTAATTTTGTGAAAGTCACAAAGATCTTTTTCATTGTACCATAGTAGTTTATCTTGTGGTTCCTGGTAGTTTTTGAAACTAGGATGTGTTATCAAGTTTGACTCTACCAATTTCTTCATGATAGTTTCAATAGGTTCTGACAACTGTGTGTATTTATGTTTTGGATAGTTGTTCCTATTGGGGGTTCATCTTTGTTGTGTTTCAGTGTTATTGATCTGATTATTTTGTGATGGTGTGGTTTGTTGTATGCCTGGTTAAGTGTTAGTCATTTAATTGGTGTTTTTCCTAGGAGCACTTAGGACCACCTTAGCATCTACCAAGCCATCATTCATCACGTTCTTGTTTTTAGCCCAGACTCGAGGCTTGTCACTTGAACTAGTTGATGGGTGGTTGTCCTTGTATGCTTGGTTGTTTCCCTATGATATTATAGTGCACTCAATGTTGAGTGCTCTAGGGAAAAGTTTATCATAGGTGGTAATTCATTGCATTTTCAAGTGGAAGGATAGATTTTGATCGACATTCGCTATGATAATCTCAACTTTTTGCTCGTTAGGAATGGGCCACTTGCTCTTGCTAGCTCTTTGTCTCCATCATTGTAAGAAATTGGTGAAGGATTCTCCTTTTTTTTTGCTTGAGAGTATACAACTCTTCTAAGCTCACATTCACATCAAGGTTAAAGGAGAAGTGATTTATGAATTTATTGGTGATTTCTTGGAAGGTTTTGATACCTGTAGATAATTGAGAAAACCGGTCGATGGCTGGGCCCATCAAGCCTTATGGAAAGAGGCGCATCAAATAGGAATCATTGTAGGTGACCTCCATACACATGATGTTAAACTCTTTGACATGGTCCACAAGATTTCCTCTCCCTTTGTATTTATTAAATTTGGGGACCTCAAAACTAGGAGGGAAAGTACCATTGCGATGTTTTGGTTGTATGGATATGGACATAGGTTTGGTTGTGTATGGGGCTTCTTCATTTTTCCCATCTGGATATCCTAAATTTCTTATGTTAATGCCTTAAGTTGTGATGCTACATCATCTTGTGGGTTTGGTGGAGGAACATATGTTGTATATTGTGAGATGGTGGATGGATTCTACATGGGATTTTGATATGATGGGGTTTTGTATGGTGTGTATGGTGGTGTAGGATATTGTGAAGGTGATAGTGGTGGAGGTGTATATGTTCCCAATGTGTTTGTATTGCTGATTTTTTGTTGAGGGTTATAGTACAAACCCTATTGTTGTTGTTATTGTTGTGTGAGCACTTGCTTTTGTTGGGCATACTATTGTGCTTGTTGTTGTTGTTGGGCCACTAGGGCTGCTTGTTGTGTTGCTAAGGCTGATTGGTGTGCTTGTTGTTGTTGTTGGGACACTAGGAATTGATGTTGAGCTTATTGTTGTTGTTGTGCTTCTAAGGCTACTTGTTGGGATTGTTGTTGTACTACTAGAGATGCTTGCTATTGTTGTTGTTTTTGTGCTACTAGGACTGCTAGTTGTTGTTGTTGTTGTGCTACTAGGGATGGTTGTTGTTGTTGTGTTTCTAGGGCTGCTTGTTGTTGTTGCTATTGTTGTTGTGATGCTAGGGCTATTTGTTGTTGTTGCTATTTTTGGATGACTTTTTGATAAGCCTGTTGTGCTTGTTGTAAAGATAAGGCATCTACTTTTGATATACAATCAGTTGGTTGTTGGGACATTTGTGATGGGTTTTGGGTGTTGATGTTTTCAGTGGGTTGCAGGTTGTTGATGAGAGGTTGAGGGTTCCCTTGGTTTATCATTCCTTGTAAGATGGTGGATTGAGATGGAGGAATATAAGATTAAGGTCCTGTTTGATTTTGCGTGATGTGGGGGACCGAGGGGAAAGATGATGTTGGTGCCATTTGGTATTGTGATGGAAATGGCACATTTAGACCTTGCAATTGATTGAAAGGGTTCCCCTAACCAATGGGTAGGGGGTTCCCTTGTTGTATTTGAAGTGTGACCAAGGTACTACCTTGGTTGATGGGATTCGTAATCAAGGTGTTATTTTGATTTGGATCGATGATGGATGTGTTTTGTGAAACCAATGGGGTGATTGGATAAAGATGTCCCTATTTGCATTAAGGGTTAATTTTGTGTGAGGGTGTTGACATACCCTATTTGGTCAATTTGAGACACTTGGTCAACACTACCTTGTGTTATGTTGAGCACACTTCTGGTACTTTTGAGGATAGACAAGGATGGTTTCCCACAATATATTGACAACTGAAGTGTAATTGGTGTAGGTTGATGTAGGGGGTGTTCAGGAACAATAGGACCACCAAAGGTAGGTGTCCACGTGTTTTTTTGGGGTGGATTGGTATTGAGAGTACCCACAAGTGTGTTTCTTTCCAAAGGAAGAGTGTGCCCAAAGTCCTTAGCAAGACTAGTTGCAAGACTAGGGGTTTGCGTTTGACTTGGCCCTAGTGATGGAGTTGATGGAAGTGTGGATGAAGTCAAGCTTTGTGTCAAGCCTTGTGCTGAAAATGATGGGGGATTGAAGTTATTTTCTCTGTGGCTTGACATTCTTTCTTATACTCAAGGATTTCTTCTTTGGTAAGCTCAAATGGATTGTTTGTAACATCTTCTATTTAATAAGGTCCTACTAGATCTTGGATTTGTTGTGCAGGGGTAGAATGACCTCATGGATTAAATTCTTGAGGTTGGTATCACTTGTGGTGGATACGACTTTGGTTTTCTCTATGATTCTCTTATGTTGTGATCTTGTTGTTACCATAACTTGTGGGTCACCTACATGGGAGAGTTGTGTTGGGATTTTTAATGTTTAAACTCTTTATTTGACTCAAATTTAGGTAAGAGGGCACTTCTAAGTCATTTTGGAGAAATAATGTGAGTGGGAGATGAAAAGATGAATGATATGGGGAGTGATATTTGCAAACATTTTGGGACAACAATTTTGATTATAGATTTGATGTTTGATGTTTGGATAAAGGATGCTAATGAACTTGTGAATCTTTAAGGTAGACTTGTGACCTTCAATATAAACTAGTCCACAAATGATAACTAACTTAACAAAATGCATGGAAAAGGATTCATTTCACATACAAAATAGCTAAGTTAGGGTTTGAGTTGATAGATGTCTAAGTCCAAGGTGTTGGTGTGTTCAAAACTTTGCAAAGTTTGGTGAAGTGTGAAATATGATGGAGGATGGATGAAATATTTGACCCAATGTTGACCTAGAGTGAACCTTTTGTGTTGCAAGAAAAAGGTATTGAGAAAAATGCTTTACCCTATGGGTAATTTAAACCCAAAAGATAGATGCTCACTTAAATGATAGGGACAATATGGACATATAAATCTTGGTCACCCAACAAAGGGAGAGAATAAACATTTCTTATCAAGTTGTCCTGATTGTGGTAAAGTTTTAAGGCCCATTTTCTAAATTTTTTTCCATGAGTGATAGCATTTCATATCTAGCCATTAAATCTATGATGATGTTGATGTTAGGTAGAGGGAAATCATCCTTTAGACATCATTTTTTTAAGTCTCTAAAATTTGTGCATATTCTGATGCCCCTAATGGGTTTGGAGACTGGTACCAGGTTTGAAACCCACTCAAGATAATCTATCGATTAGATGAATCCAACATAAAGAAGCTTTTATAACTCAAGTTTCACCAAGAGTGTTATTTGAGGGTGCATCTTTCTAAACTTTTGCTTCACTGGGTTGGCTTCAAGATAGATTGCTAAGTGATGTACCACCACTTTTGGATCAAGCACGAACATATCTGTGTATGACCATGAAAAGTTGGCTCTTCGCTCTTTTAGGAACATTGTGAGGTTTTTCTATTCTTCATCCAACAAGGATTCGACATAGAAAGTTATCTTGGGTGCTACTTCTATTCCCACATTCACTAGAGCAGCCTTCTCTGCTAACACTACTGACTTTTCTAGATGCATTGCACTAAGGGGGAGATTGAATCCCTCATCCTTGGGAACCTCATAGAGGTTTTCACCATTGGATGCATCCATTCTTTTTACTATTTTAGGATTAGAAAGTTCCACAGTGTGGTTTTCACTCCAAGATCTACATGTTATTTGCATATTGTCCATTTTGCAACTAAAGGATTCAATCGTCTCCCCGTAGTACGCCCTTGTGTCTAGCTCTATATCAAAACTTGCTTTGTGTTATTCGCATGGTAAGTTGTCACGAAGTTCCATGAATTCTAATATTTCTTCATCGTTTTCGAATAAATGTGACTAATGGAATAGTATAGGCTAACTACACTTGATCCATATGGATTTGAAGCATACTTAAGCCACTAAGCATCAATCTCAATAAGATCATTCAATGTAAACAAAGACGAGGAAGCCATTAAAACTAACATTCTAAAATATGAAAGTTTGATAAACATCTACTCTAAGAAATTGAAAGTTATCCTATTGGGGGAGTGGTGTTGCATTGATGTGGAATCATGACCCTTTCCCAATCCCTTGGATAATGAGCTTGTTCCAATTAGTTTTATTGAAGAAAACTAATGAAACCAATGAAAGATGTCTTGTAAAACATAATGAAAGCTATTTTAACATGATAAATGCTATGATGATCGATGTAAATGTGTGCAAATCTATTCTAAATGTATGCAAGATTTAAAGATGCAAGTCCTAATTCCTAAATATTCTAAATGGATGCAACTAAATTACCATGGAAGCCATTAATGGATGCTTTAAGATATTATGATCAATATTTTAAACTAAAAAAGCTAAATATGGATGCAAAATGAGAGTGATTTTAACAACATAAGTTTTCTATTAAAAGATGAATCCCTATTCAATAGATGCAAGGTCTATTTATAGAATAGAAAAAATGAAACCAGTGGTCAAGATTGAAAGAATCAATCAATGGTCAGGATGGAAGGAAAATGGAGGCATGGATCATGGATTCCAATCAAGGGTTGAGGATGCAAGTTGATTTTTAATCAAGGGCTCACAATCATGCAAAGAAGCACACTTACAAAACTTTCCCAAGAAGTTTTGTTGAAAGTTTGTTACAAGGAAGAATATTCATTTTTTCAAATGAGTGCAAAGGGAAAGAATATTCCATGAGAATATTCCCTTTTTGGAGGAAAATTGGAATTTAGTTAATTAAAGCCAAATTTTAATGTGCAAAGGAGGAATATTCTCAAGGAATATTCCCTTACAAGTGGGAGACTTAGGATTAATTAGTAATTTAATAATTAAAACAAAGTTTCAATTACACAAATTAGTGGAATTCAAGATATTCATTAAATAATTAACTTATTTAATGAAAAGGGGTCAAAATGACATTTAATTAAATAATTAAGATTATTTAATTTAAATGAGAGCATTTAAGGTGTTAAATTAAATATTTTGATTTATCCAATTTAATAGGATGAAAGGTTAGCATGAAAGGGGTAGGAACTAACCTAATTAGATTAATCAGATTAATAGATGAAAATGATGCAATTAATTAAATAGCTAGGCTAATTTAGTCAATTAAGCAAAAAGAAGATGGATTTTTAGGATGAAACGATGTTAGTATAACAAATTCGAGTGTGTGATATCATTCAAGAGATTTTTAAGTGTCTCGAATGTCCATAGCTTCCTCAATAAGGAGTTGTGACCCACATTGAAGTGGAGTAGGAGCCAGTGGAAGGTGAAGCTCACTATCAAAGGATGTATTTGTAGGTTCTGATAGTTCCTCTAAAATTCCTTCTTGTTCTCCAAAATATGATGATGAAATCAATAAGATTTGAAAACCTTGCTTATGATCTCTTGATGGAAGATGGGTACAAGATTGCATTATTTCTAGAATGGCCTCATCATTTTGAAACATGTTCAAATTAGGAGGATCATATTGGTCCCACTCAATGGGTTTGTGGTATGTGAGTTCAATATGGATGGTAAGTATGGAATTATCATCAAATAGGTTTGTGGCAACAAACTCTTTGAAATGACTCAGAGGAATAACACTTCTCTATTGTCAAGATTGGAAGAGGTGTGCCTAACATTATCAAGAAAGTCTATAAGGGCATCAAATCCTCATTGTAATAATTATATACCAAACTAGTGGTTCCATCATTGGTAAGTATATCAATAGTATCTCAAGAGGTCCTTGTTTATGTAAACCAACACCTTTTCCTTGATAGTTTATTTTACTACAAATACGCAAGGGAATAGGATATATATGTTCTTTGAAGCAAGTAGCATACTACTCATATTTTTAAATCCATGTGGTATCAAATCCTAGAATATGTTATCATAAATGATGTAGAGGATAAATAAAGGTCAAAATAAGTGTGTTTATAATTTGATTGACTCTTTTGAAAGTGTCTCAAACCCTACCTTTGCAAGTTTCCTACAAGCCTTTCTCTCTAGGCTCAAACCCTCAAGAAAGTCCTAATTGGGTGTTTATTGTATCAACCCTAAATCTTATGCCTTCTTATGCTTCTTGAACCTTTCAACACACTCTACAGGGTCTCATCAAACCCTACTTTTCTATGGTGAACTCATAATAAATGATTTTTTCATTAAACCCTCAAAGAGCTAGGGTTTTGACAATTTTTTGAACAGTGAACATACACAACATTGCATAAATTACACATATGTTTGAATTGTAAATTTTCCTTTGGTAGAAACTTGATCAACAGCCTAAAGAAGGTTTTCACCAAGTTTCAACAATTTTCACTGGCTCAAACAAAAGTTTGAATTTTTTCTCCAGATTTATGATAGGGCAGTTAGCAGTATTTTTGTTGTATCTCAATCGAAACATCATGAAATTAAATGAATCCAAATGAATTTGAACTTGAAAAAAAAACTGTAACTTTCCATCCACTTTCAAACTAGTTTTTGTTCTGTACAAGGCCGTACAAGACTATTTTTTGACTGTTTTTCTAGAAAATTCTCATAAAATGTGGAGAAAACAGGGTGTTTCATGCAAAACTCCTTCCACAACTTCTTGGAGCCTTATTTCTCATTGATTAAATGTGAATTAACATCAATAATAGTTAAAAATTTAATTTATGTTTCTTTTCCATCAAAACCTAATGTCTTGTGCCTCAAACTTGCAAAATATGCCTTTTTAGAACCTAGTATTGAAAATAAAACATGTAAAAAGACCGTACATGGGATTTCATGGTCTTTCAAGACCTTATTAGACTCAAAAAACCAAAAAAAAAGGCTGATGAAAAAACCCCAAAACCCTTCAACAAGCCAAAATCACCTAGGAAATTCAAATTTTCATTTTGGTGGGAAAATTAAAATTTGAATTTCTAGGCCTATTTAAACAGCCTAATCCATTGGAAATGATCCCAATGGACCCCCTAAGACCTAAAATAAGTAAAATGGGACTCCTAACATCAAAATGAGTCTTACAAACATCACCAAAGTGATGCTACTGCATCATACTCCCAAGGGAAAAAAATGAAACTCAGGTTCCACTTGAGAGGAGCTCTGCAACTATCTTTTCATGCTTGATGATGTCTAATTTTGTCATCCATGTGGAATCCTAATATGGAAGGTGCTTCCATTTGACCAAATACTAAAATTATTTCTTGCTCTATTTGGTGTCAAGAATACACTCTAACTTTGGTGGTGTAGTGGGTGGTAGGTCCTTTATCCAATCAACATCTAATATCTTCTATATACCTACTCCATCAAAAATGGCATCCCCTTTTTAAGGGTATAAGTCAACAATATTGAAAATTGGTGATATGCCTACTCCACTAGGAAATTCTATCTCATAAGAATTATTGGAAAACTTCTTAACAACCCTACAAGGACCTATTTTCTTCATCTTCAACTTGGTATATTCACCTTTGGGAAACCTTTCCTTCTTGAGATGTGCTAAGACAAGATCTCCAACCTTAAAACTAGCCTCTCTTCTCTTCAAATCTACCTTTTATTTGCACTTTTCCACACTATCTTGGAGTTGATGTTTCACTTGTTGATGTATCTCTTGCATGGCAAATGAAAATTGTTCATCCTCTGCACTTTTATTCTCCATACCACTGAGGTCTCTTAGTTAAAACACTCCTCTTGCTTGCATGCCATAGACCACCTGAAATGGAATCTTGCCAATGTTCCTATTCATTGAGTCATTATAAGAAAATTTTGCTTGCGGTAACACAAGATCTCATTGTTTAGGATGATCCTTTGAAAGGAATCTTAGTAGGTTACCTAGGCTCCTATTGACCACCTCAATTTGGCCATCTATCTGAGGGTGGTAGGCTAAGCTAAAACTCAGATTTGTACCAAGATTTCTCCACAATGTTTTCCAAAAGTGCCCTAGAAACTTGCTATCTCTATCAGAAACTATGCTCAATGGAAATCCATGAAGTCGAATAACCTCTTTGAAGAACAAACCTACAACATATGAAGCATAACTTGAACTTTTTCTAGGAATGAAGTGAGCCATTTTGGAAATCCTATCAACAACTACATAAAATGAATCAAAACTCCTTTGTGTCTTTGGTAATGCCATAACAAATTCCATACTGATGGATTTATAAGGTCCATTGGGAATGGGTAAAGGTTGGTATAGTCTTGAATTAGTGCTACTCCCTTTTTCTTTTTGACATATAGTACACCTCTCCATAGCTATTCTAATGTCTTGTCAAGTCCAAAATGACCTACCATACTCTCACAATGCTTCTCCTTGATGAGATTTTCCCTCATAGAACATTTTGGCACACAAATTTGTGCTCCTTTAAATAGTAAACCATCTTGTATAAGGTAATCTAACCACTTCTCCCTGTTAGTGCTAATAGGCTTCTTGAAAACCTCATAGACTTCTTTAAAATCCTCATCATTCTCATACATCTCCTTGAGTGCTTCAATCCCAACAATTTTTAACTGAATTTCTTGCACCATTAATGCTCTTCTGCTTAAAGCATCAACCACCTTGTTACTTTTCCCCTTCTTGTGTTTTATTGTGAAAGTGAATTTTTGTAAGTACTCAACCCACTTAATGTGCCTTTGACTGAGTTTTTCTTGCTATTTATGAATTGAAGTGCGTGATTATCTGTATAGACCACAAAATCCCCAGGTAGAAGGTAGTGTCTCCATTTTTTTAGTGATTGAACCATTGAATACATCTCCAAGTCATATGAAAAAAGTGAGTGACTAAGCATCCAATCTTGGACTTAACTGACTTCAATAAGGTATTTCAAATAGAATGTGATGCTAGTGGGCATGAAATAGGGGATGCCTTGTTTGGTAGACTAGCCCCTGGTAGAAAGTCTATATGATGACTAATATCTCTTATTGGAGGCAAGGAGTTAGGAAGTTCTTCCAAAACTATGTCTGCATAACCCTTCAACATGTCTTGAATATCCCATGGCAACTGATCAATTCTTGCTGTTGTTATGATAGTACTAGGTTTGACCATCATTGAAAAACCTATCTCTTCCTCTTCCATTATCTTTAGAAACTCTTTTTCACCCATGAACATCACACTTGATCCAAACTTTTGGTCTTTATCTTCCTCCTTCAAAGGTGCTAAGAGATAGGTAATTCCATCCTTCTCCAAAACATAGACATTCTTCCTACCATCATGCATTGTTTTTATATCATATTTCCAAGGCCTACCAAATAATAAATTGCATACATCCATAGGGATGATATCACATAAAATCTTGTCTTTGTAACTTCCTATTTGAAACTCTACCCAACACTATTCATTGACTAGTACTTGTTGTCCCTTATTCAACCAGAGACATTATATGGTGTAGGATGAGGTAATCTCTTCAAGTTTAGTTTCTCTACCATCTCAACAACAACCAGATTATTAGTACTACCTGAATCTATAACAACTTGACAACACTTACCTTGGCACTTTCAAACAGTCCTAAATAGTGACTTCCTTTGAGGTGGCTCCTTTTCCATTGGAACCCTAATCAATGTCCTTCTCATCATCAAGGATTCTCCTTTCTCTAGTTCTTCTTGTTGTGGTGATGAGTTAACACTTTCTTCATCTTCTCCTTGAGCAACTTGAGTTCTTCTTTCATTCCTAAAGGTGGTAGTTGATTGCTCTTCTGGACAATCCCAAGATTGATGACTTGCCAACTTGTTGCACTTGTAGCATTTACCTTTGAAACCATTGAATCCTCCTCTTTGTCCAAATTTGTACCGTAAGTTATGCCTTCTTGCTCTAAAACCTCCTGTTGAACTTGATGCTTGTTCTTTCGAGGTGTTTGAATCACCTTGACTTCTTTGTGGTTGTCCTCTACTAGCATATGGATCTCTACCTCTGTAAGTCCTTCCTCTACCTCTATTCTTCTTTTCTTGCATCCTATTCAGCTTCTCCTCAGCCTTTAAGGCTAGTTGATAACACTCTTCATGTGTCTTGGGGCTTGTAAGACTCAAATCATCTTGCAAATTGTACTTCAATCCGTTAAGGTATCTTGTAACCTTGTTAGTGTCATCTTCCATGTGTCCTGATCTCATACTCAACTTGTAAAACTCTTTAGTGTACTCTTTCACTCCCATATCCTTTTGTTTCAAGTTTTGTAACTTCCTATACAATTGAGTCATGTAGTCACTAGGCATGAATTTTCCCTTCAACTTGTAAATCATCCTATCCCAAGAAGTAATCTTGGATTTTCCTTTCTTTTTCCTTTCTTCTTGAACATAATTCCACCATAGGGATGTATGACCTTTCAACTTGGTCTTGGCCAACTTTACTTCCTACTCTTTAGGTACCTACTCAAACTCAAAATACTTGTCCAAATTCCCTATCCAATCAAGGATTTCTTCACCATTCAAACTACTTGCATATAATAGAATTTCCATCTTCACCTTGGTTCCTTCACCCTTGATTTCCTTCAGCAATATTTCCATCCTCACATCATCAACATCCCTCTCTTCTTGAGGTTCTTCTTGAGGTGCTTCATCCACCATTTCCTCTTGGTCACTCATATACCATATAACCACTTCTCTTCTTTGGTTAGATTCCACTGAAGTGAGTCTTGCATCCAAAATAACTCTTATTTCCCTCATTTCTCTAGCAAGCGCTTCTCCCAATTGTGCTCCTATTCTCCTTGCCACCCATTTAGCAACATTGAGTCTTGGAGGCACCTTTCTTCTTTTGTATTGTTAACCCTTGTATTGGTTTTCTTGGATTAATCTAGCTTTGATACCAATAATGATGTAGAGGATAAACAAAGGTCATGGACAGTGTGTTTCTGACCCTATTGACTCTTTTGAAAGTGTCTCAAAACCCTACCTTTGCAAGTTTCTTACAAGCCTTTCTCTCTAGGCTAAAATCCTCAAGAAAGTCCTAATTTGGTGTTTATTGTATCAACCCTCACTCTTATGCCTTCTTAGGCTTCTTAAACCTTTTATCACACTTTGTAGGGTCTCATTAACCCTAATTTTCTATCGTGAACTTAAAACAAATTAATTTTTCATTAAACCCTTAAAGACCTAGGGTTTTAATAGATTTTTGAACAGTGAACATACACAATATTTCATAACTTACACATACGTTTGAATTGTACATTTTCCTTTGGTAGACACCTGACCAACAACCTAAAGAAGGTTTTCAAAAAGTTTCAACAATTTTCACTAGCTCAAACAAAAGTTATGAACTTTTTCTTCTTGCTCGAAACCCTAGCTCTGTGATAAGGCAGTTAGCAGTGTTTTTGTTGTATCTCAATCAAAACATCATGAAATTAAATGAAACCAAATGAATTTGAACTTGAAAAAAAACTCTAACTTTCCATCCAATTTTAGACCTACCTATGTTCCATACAAGGCTATACAAGACCATTTTTTGATTGTTTTTCTAAAAAATTGTCATAAAATGTGAAGAAAACAGGGTGTTTCATGCAAATCTCCTTCCATAGCTCATTGGAGCCTTCTTTCTCATTGCTTTAGCATGAATGAACATCAAGAGAAGTTATGAATTGAATATTTGTGTCTTTTCCATCAAAATCTAATGTCTTATGCCTCAAACTTTCACATGCCTTCTTACAACCTAGTATTGAAAATAAAACATGTAAAAATACACTACATGGGATTTCATGGTATTTCAAGACCTTATTAGAATAAAAAAATCCCAACCCTTCAACAAGCCAAAATCACCTAGGAAATTCTAATTTGCATTTTGGTGAGAAAATCAAAATTTGAATTTCTAGGCCTATTTAAACAACCTAGGCCATTGGACATGATCCAAATGGACCCCCTAAGATCCACACTAACTCAACTAGGACTATTAACATAAAAATAAGTCTTCCAAACATCACCAAAGTGATTCTCCTGCATCAATCAATAAGATAACCATTTAAAATTAAGGTGGTGGGGCCCCATTGCAACATGGAAAGGGGATTTTGAAGTCTTGGGTGAGGATGACCATAAGATCCTTGTGAAAGCGGTAATTTGGAAATATGAAGAGATTCATGGTTTGGTAATCTCCACATCCTTAATCAAGGATTTTGAATGATGATTTTAAGGATAGTTTTTTAGAGGATGGAGTGAAGGATGTAGAAGGTAAATTACTAGGGTCAATGAATGATGTGAATTTGGTGGAAGATGATTAAGGGACAAGTCAGAAGTAGGACAATGGTTATCATATTTCCCTTCCAAAGTTTGGAAAAAATGATAGGGTTGGAGATCATTAGGAATAGTAATTTCCACAATATTGTATGGGGACTTAAGATATTGATGGTAGGTAGAGAGCATGGCTTGCATAACATGGAGCCATGGTCAACCAAGCAAGATGGCGTATGGAAGGTATAGGTATAAGACATGGAATAGGGTATGTTACAATGAGGGTTGTACTTCGATGGGAAGGAAAATAGTAATATTTGTCTCTTTCTCTACATTGCCATAAGCTTTGATGGTAATAGTATGTGATCTCAAGGCTTCTACTGAATAACTCAAATTTTGAACTAGTTTAAGAGTACAAATATTTAGGCTTGACATGTTATTTATGGGGACACACTTTATCTTATTCTTGCAAATAAGAGCTTCTATGTGGAGAGGGCGATCATGTGATGAATAAAGTGGAGCAAAATCACTTGGAGTGAAATTGAGGCAATGGTCGATGAAAAGGTGGCTAAAAAGGGCCTAGAAATGTGAAGGCTTGATGTCATTAAGGACTTGTGATTCTCATAGGATACGGTTTAAGATGTCTCTATTAGTAGGGATGTGCATAAAAGCTCAAGAATAGAAATTTGGGCCAGTGTTCACTCAAGATGATCAAGAAGGTCATATTTTTTGTGACCTTGTTTGAAGTGGATGGAGTAGGAATTGGGGTGGTTATTTTTCCACGTAAAGTGTTAACCCAAATTGAGTGATTTCACTTTTATGGTATGGATCCATTCATTAGAATGCTCAATATGACCAACAATGGAATCATATTTATAAGGGTTTTTGTGATAATTGATGGTGTTCATATTGGAGTCTTGACCTTGGATGTATTGTTGAATAGGCTTAGGGAAAGGATTTTGATATATACCCAAGTCTTGGTTAAGTGAGGTGTTTTATGGTCCCTCAATTTTAATCCTACCTTTATCTATAAGGTCTTAGATATATTGTTTCGGTTATGTACACTTTCTTGTGGAATGACCTTTGATACAATGATAATAACATTATTCATCTTCCTTATACCATGAAGGCTCTGGTTGAGTATCATCAAAAGGCGTTATGAGTGGAAATTCCACCTTGTTATCCTTGACGAGTTGATGGAGAACTAACTCAATGGATTCCCCTAAAGGTGTAAATTATCTTCTTTTCATTATGCTTTAAGGGGTGTGAATGGAATGAAAATAGATGAGGTTTTTTGGAAATTTTGGACATGTTTTGAATCAATAACCCATCTCCAACTACATTCTTGTTTTTCTAAATAGGTTGTGTTAATCATTGGAAAATTTAGATTTATCATTATGATCTTTTGAATATAGTTTGATAACCCCTCTAGCAATGGGGGTTTTTTCAATTTGAAGACCACTTTGAATGAATTCATCAAAAGAAGAGAAACATTAGACTTGAAGGTGGAATGCCAAATATGGATTAAGATTGGTGAAAAATATATGCACTATTTTTTTTAGTGGTATTGATCATGAGAAACTACAAGCTAAATCTCTCCTGCATTGAAAGAATGACGATGATCTTTCCCTCAATTTTTGTTTAGTATTACACAAGTCCATCATGGTAAGTTCATATTCTATATTATAAGAGAAATGTTTGCAAATAATTCAATTAATTCTCCAAAGGATGCGATGGACCCCTTAGGTAGGTTCAAAAACCACTTAAGTTCTTAACCACCTAAGCTACGAAAAAATAGACATAGTAAGTATGTGCCTTCATGGGCCACTTCTGGACTAGCCATGAAAAACTCTCTGACATGTATTGGGAAAATGTGTCTCAACCTTGTAATTACATAAGGTAATATTGATAAATAAGTACAAGGTGTGTGGGGTTTAGGGGCCGCATGCCCTGATAGGGGCTTGGGGGTAACACCCTCGATAGCTAAATTTTATGTATATTTTATTATTGTAAATCTTTACCATTCATCATGAGGTCTCAGATCTGATGGTTGATATTTTGTTAGCTTGATTTTCCCTATAAGTAAACCCTATTTTATGAGGGTTTTGTATTAGGGCTATGTATTGTGAAGTATTTTGAGAGTCTAATAAATGTCGTGTTGCCTCTAGATCTCTAGTTGGAAATACTCCTGTAAAAAGCTTGCTCTGCAAGTATATTATAATCTTGTGATTTCTGAATAATATATTGGGTGAATTTTGGAGTGAGGTTTTTCTTCTGAAAGGGTTTTCCCCATGTACATGATTGTGTTTTGGTATGCATAATATTTATGTTTATTTCTATTTAAGTTTTTGTAATTGTTCAAAATATATGTAAAGTTTTGCATTATCCTCCTCTCAAGATTAGTGTAGGAAGTTGTTCCACTACCTTAGCTTCCTTACAAGTGGTATCAGAGCCTAATCACCTTTGGTTTCAATTGTGGGTTATTGGGGCTTTTGAACTAATCCATATTTGAGTGAGAGCTTATGTAGAAGATACTTTGTGATCTTGTTGAAAGAATTTTCAGATGGCAAGTTCATCAAGGAGAATATAGGTGGATAAACATTTTGGAAATAATTTTAAAATGGGAAGTTGGAGATGGAGGATCTATTGATAGATCAAGATTTGTGGGATGTTGTTGATGAGAATGTTTCAAGGTCCGTAGATGCTACTTTGGTTGCTCAATATGATGTTATAGTCTATAAATCCAAGGTTCTAATCAAATTGTGCTTGGAAGACTCTGTTTTAACCAATTTCCATGAAGAGACCTCCATACAAAAACTATGGAAGAAACTTGGTGAGATGTATCAAGTGAACTATTTAGTGAACAAGATTTTATTGAGGAAGAAATTGTATTCCTTGAGAATGGAAGAGGGTGGATGAATTACATACCAACTAGAAGCATTCAATATGTTGGCGACTCAATTGGAATCAATTGGTGTCAAAATGGATGAGGAGGAGAAATGTCATATCTTTCTTTGTTCTTTGCTTGATTCATGAGATTCTCTTGTAATGGCTATTGGGGGTACTTTTATTATATTGAAGACTGAAGATGTGGTGGGTTCTTTAAAGAGATGAGGAGGAAGGTATCCATTAGTGCTAAGGAGGTCCTAAATATTCATGGAAGACCTAAGGAAAAAGGCAAGAAGAATGAGAAGCATGATAAATCCAAGCCCAAGGGGATATCCAAATCTCCTAGAAAGTCCAAATTTATTTGTTGGAACTATGATAATCTTATATAGATTTGTGAGGACTACAAAGAAGAAAAGAAGAAGAAAAAGAAGAAATTTGATTCTAATTTTGATTTCGAGAAGGAAGACGGTGATGCAAAAGAAGAAGAAAAAGAAGAAATTTGATTCTAATTCTGATTTCAAGAAGGAAGATGGTGATGCTTACAATACGACTTTATCAACTCGTGCAGGTAATGATGCATGGTTAATTAACTCAAGTGCATCTTTCCATATGACCTTTAATAGAGATTGGTTTTCTGAATATGAAGGATTTGATGGAGGTGAGGTCTACTTGTGTGCTGATTCTTATTTAAGTATTGTTGGTTGTGGTAAATTTAGAATTAAGTTTCTTGATGGTAGAACAAAAAGATTAATGGTGTGTTGCATATCCCTGATTAGCATGATTTTTTTTTATCTGTGAGCAAACTAATAGATGTAGGTGTGTAGGTAGTATTTTTTGATGCAAGATGCAAGATGGTTAGAGGTTCCATGGTGATTGCTAGATGTTTAAGATATGACACATTGTATAAGCTTGATGCATTTACTATTGAGTGCAATATTACTTCTATGAAAAGCAATTCTGTGGAAAAGATGAGGGTTCCATCTTCAACATATGGTCATGGCTTCTGGGTACCCAAGGTGCTCTTTTTTCTGAATCAAATTTACATGTAGAGAAAACTATGTTATGGTACTAGAGACTTGACCACATTGGAGAAAAGGGTCTAAGGACCTTGAAAAATAAAAACCCTTTTGAAGGGTTTTTTGATTGTAATCTTGATTTTTTTCTATGAGCATTGCATTTATGGAAATAAAACCACGTTCAATTTTACTCAAGCTCTGATAAATCTTGTGGTGTATTGGTTCTTATTCATTATGATGTGTTTGGTCCTATATATGTACCTTCGATTGGAAAATCCACACATTATGTTTCATTTATTAATGATTATAGTAGGACATGTGTATATTTTATAAAGAGTAAATTTGAAGTTTTAAGTTGATTTAAAGAATTTAAAGCAATGGATGAGTTGCAAACTGGAAAGAAAATAAAATGTTTGAGGAATAATAATGGCGATGAATTTCTGTCTAGTGATCTTTTGATAGATTCTTTAAATATTGTGGTAGTCATAGACAAAAGACAACTTTGTATTCTCCACAACATAATGGAGTTGCATAAAGAATGGACATGACACTAATGGAGAAGGCTAGGAGTATGTTGAGTGGTGTTGGTCTAGAAAAAAGTTTTTGGGCTAAATTTGTTTCCACTGCTTGTTAATTGATTAACAGGTCTCCTACATCAACTCTTGTTGACAAGATGCCTATAGAGGCATGGTTGGGTCACACGACTTCATTAAGAAATCTTAGAGTTTTTAGTTGTGAGGAATATACACATGTGCCAAAGGAGAAGCAAACAAAGCTGGAGAACAATATTGTGAAATGTATCTTCATTGGATACAGTTATGGTGTGAAAGGATACAAGATTTTTTGAACTTTGTTGCACAAAAGGTAATATAGTAGAAGTGTTAATTTTAGAGAAACTAAGCCTTCTTTTGCTACATTGCAGCCAAAACAAAGTAAATAGGAAGATGTGATTCAATTTCCTTATACACTTGAGAAATTTGAATTGAGGCATAAACAACCACTTGAAAGGTATTCACCTGATGATTGGAGATGCATTTTTTCTTTGAATACTAACATGGATGATCCCAGATCCGTAGAAGAGGCATTAGGTATGAATTATGAAAATCTTGGAAGATTGTTATGGATGAACAAATGACAACTTTGAAAAATGATACATGGGATCTTGTACCATTAATTGAAGGAATAAAACCTATTGGTTTCAAATGGGTGTTCAAGAAAAATATTGGTTTAGATGGAGGTATTGAGAAGTACAAAGAAAATTTGGTTGCAAAAGGTTACTCTCAAGTTGAGGGTGTTGATTATGATGAGATATTTTCTTACAAAAATGACATCCATTAGATTTTTTATTTCTATTGTTGTTGCTTATGATTTAT
This sequence comes from Sequoia sempervirens, assembly GCA_007258455.2. Classification (NCBI taxonomy): domain Eukaryota; kingdom Viridiplantae; phylum Streptophyta; class Pinopsida; order Cupressales; family Cupressaceae; genus Sequoia; species Sequoia sempervirens. The sequence goes on from VDFB02000017.1 coordinate 462,000,733, forward strand.
AGGTTGAGCAAATGAATGTGAAAACTACTTTCCTTCATGGTGACTTGGAGGAGGATATTTATATGGCATAGCTAGAGCACTACGTGGTGAAAGGTAAAAGTAAATTAGTTTACAGATTGAAGAAATTTTTGTATGGCTTAGAATAAAGTCCTAGGATGTGGTACAATATGTGTTGAGTTTGGGATTTGAGCATTCTAAATGAAATCATTGTGTTTATTATAAAATTGATGGTGATTGTTTCATGTTTATTGCATTATATGTTGATGATATGATATTTATTATTAAATGGAAATGTATGATTTTAGAATTGAAATCTCAACTTGCTGCTAAATTTGAAATGCAAGATCTTGGTGTAGCTAGAAACATTCTTGGGATGAAAATTAAAAGAGATAGAGTGAACATAAAGGTATGGCTTGGCCAAATTAAGTATGTCAATTCAATTTTATAGAGGTTTGATATGCAAGATTGTAGACCATTGTGTATTCTTTTTTTAGCTAGAACAAAGTTATTTGTTTCAGATTGTCCAACATCCCCATCAGAGATAGAATACATGAGAAGAGTGCCTTACCAGAGTATAGATATAATTTTGATGTATGATATGGTTTGTACAAGACTAGACATTTCCAGAGTAGTCATAGTTCTTTCCATACATATGTCTAATCATGGTAGAGTTCACTGGGATGTAGTTAAAAGAGTCTTCAAATATTTGTGCGGTACCTTAAAGTATTCCTTGTATTATCATAGTAATTTGAATGAAGACAAGAGTTCGCTTGATATTCATGGTTATGTGTATTCAAACTAGGTAGGTGATGTTGATAGCAGATGATCCACTAGTGGTTATGTGTTTACTTTATTTGGTGGTGCAATTAGTTGGATGAGCAAGCGATAAGTTGTGGTTGCTTTGTCCACTACTAAAGCTGAGTATATTGTAAAGAATCCATTTGGCTTAAGAGGATATGTTTAGATATTCAGTGAAAATTTATTGTGACAATCAGAGTACAATATTTCTAGCTAAGAACCTGACATTTCATGCCATGACCAAGCACAATGATCCATAATATCATTTCGTTAGAGATATGGTCAAAGATGGCAAGGTGAAGTTGGTTAAGGTAGAGACTTTGATTAATGTTGTTGATTCTTTAACTAAGCCTATGAGCACAGAGAAGTTCATATGGTGTTAAGAGACTATGGTCCTTTCAACCCCTAAAAATTAAGAGATGATTTGTATACACCCTCACATCGCTCTTGCAAGGTGTTTGAAAAGTGGGATTTTTTTGGGAAAATGTGTCTCAAAATTGTAATTAAATAAGGTACTATTGATACATAAGTGTTTGGTTCAGGGGCCATGCATCATAGTGGGGGCTTAGGGGAAACATCCCCAAAAAGACAAATCCTATGTATATTTTATTATTGTAAATCTCGACCATTCATCATTAGGTCTTAGATATGATGGCCAATATTTTTTTGGCTTGACTTTCCCTAGAAGGAAACCATATTTTATGAGGGTGTTGTATTATGGTTGTGTATTGTGATGTATTCTCAGAGCTTGATAGTGGTTGTGTTATCTTTGGTTCTTTGGTTGGTGATAGCCCTATGATAAGCTTGCTCTGTAAGTATATTGTAATCTTTGTGATTTTTTAATAATATATTGGGTGGCTTTTAAAGTGTGGGGTTTTTCTCCCAAAATTTTTTTCCCCGTGTAAATAACTATGTTGTGGTATGCATGATATTTATGTTTATTTTTCTTTAAGTTTTTGTAATTGTTGAAAAAATTTGTAAAGTTTTTCATTATCCTCCTCTCAAGATTAATGCAAGAAGTTGTTATGCTACCTTTAGCTTCCTTACAACATGTTCCCTAGGATTGCCCTACCCCTTGTACTTGTCATATTTAGGAATTTCAAAAGATGTAGGGAAGATTATTTGTGATATTGACCTATCAAAAGGATAGGGGCACAATTCCTCAAAGGTATATGATTTCTTATAAGGCCCTTATTGAAGCTCTTTAAGAGCATCCTTCATGGGTCTTAGGATGATTAAAGATCCCAAAGGTTGGACTAAAATGATGATTTTGATTAAAGGATCCAAAGGTTTTAACTTTCAACTATGACCAAGGATTTAATTTGCATGATGATCAAATATGGATTATAAGGATGGTGGGAAAAAGATGATAATGAATGCAATGATTTAAGGATGTCATAATTTTCTCAAATATTTTGGATGTGACTTCAAGGATGATTATGGTTATGATCAAGTGGACAATGAACAATGTATTTGTGTGATGATTGGATAATTTGGACAAGTCAAAATGTGGATAATTTATGAAGGACTAAGGGTATGGTCAAAATGGATAAATGGGAAATTGACAAGGTATTGTTTTGGTGTGGGGTATGTTAGATTGATTTGGAAGTAAATGGTTAACTTAAGTTTGACTTCAACATTTTATGTTTCAGAAGGATACCAATTTGGAAATGTTTTCAAACAAACAAAATGATTTCAAACTTGATTTGACTCAACTTTGTAGCAAACATCTTGATGAGACCACAAATTGTCTCATATGTTATCAAAGAAAATCATATATTTATTCCTAATGCATTAGTGTTAAAGTGGATTTGAGTAATGATTGAAAGTTCTTTAGCTTGTTTAAAGTAAAATATAAAGTAAATGTTTGATTTATTTTTAGTAATTAAATGTGATCCAAATTGCCTCTAATATGTCTCCATGAAGTGTTTAAAATGATATATTGCAAATAAATGATTTATTAAATAACTCATGTTAAGAAGGAGCTTCATAGACACTTGCAACAAAAAGCTCTTGACACTTGAAGTAGTTAACTCATGAAAGATTTTGAAGGATTTGAAGAAGTAATGAGAAGATAGAGAAGACTCTCAGCACACTCCTACGTTCATGCAAAATCATGGAGCACCAATCATTCCAAAATTAATGGGATGAGTATTTGTTTCATGTTGAGTTCAAAGATCTCTCACAGTTATTAAATTTCATTCTTCCTTCTTCCACCAAAGATAACTCAAGTTACCACATCAATAAATTGTTGTTGCATGATTATAGCATGTTATTCATGCTAAAGATCAATGATTTGTTCGACTGAACTGAAGAATAATTCATTCATTCATGTTCAGAACTTGAAGACTTCCTAAAAATCATGCGCGTCAAAATTGTGAAAAATGTAGTTTCAGTAAAATAGTGATATGTCCCTCATTTCTCAATGAAATTCAAAATGATCTAGAAACTAGATTTGAAGATCTAAAAAATATTTTAAGGATTTGGCATGATTTGCATCAAGGAAGGAGAAATATGCATCAGAAAATGACCGAGACAAAAGTGGCGTGATTGAGGACAACAACTTCAATTTTCTCAAAGTTTTGTAAACGACCCCTCAAAAATAGGATCTTGGATCCACATTCTTAGTGGATAGATATAGAATATGAATTCTATAAATACAATGTAATCATTTGATCAAAAGGAGGGGATTAGAAAGGCTTGTTTCAGCTTGAGGAAATATGATAGATCTAGTTTCATTTACCAGCAATGTAATTCCATATTTCTAGATTAAATTTGAATCCAAGAAAGCTTTTCATTTCCAGAAAGTGTGGAGTAGTTTCATCTTTTCAATTCATGCGATTGTTCCTTAGATTAGTTCCATTTCATGCAAATTTCCTTTCATGCAAATAGGATTTAAGATTAGTTCTCTTTCATGCAAATAAGATTTATTTCTGCAAGTAGAATTAGTTGTCAAGCAATTTTTCTACTTTCTCTCTTGCATATATCCATGGACACCGCCTTGGATTGATAAATTAAATGATGAGGATTACAATGGCCCCATTAGGTCTTACAAACATGAACTTAGGTATATACAAAATCAAACAAGAAGACACAATAAAAAGACTATATTTATTAAATAAAGGGTGTGTTAACTTAATGTGGGCTTGTACAATAAAATACCTTCAAGTTAGTGGATAACTAGGGTATGTAAAGGTCATGTACCACCTCTACACCCCTTATCTTGAAAGGATAAGGCCCAATCAAGGAATAGTTGCTATCTCAACATAAGAAGGTACACAGTGAGTACCTTCAGGTGTGATATTTTACCTTGCACCATAATTAATAAATGACCAAAAGGTCTTAAACTATCCTATACAAGTCTTATCTATGAGTATCCTCTAAATACCACAAAGGTATGTGAGGCCTAATATATGAATTTGGAAGTGCAAGAAAGTCAAACATCTAGGAGAAGAGGGTAACCAAACCTTCTCCTTCACTTCCCCATGGTATAAATTTCTTAGGGGCGTAGCCCAAATGAAAAAATCATAAATTCCAAGAGGCATGTCTTTTGATTCACCCCCTGCTATTTATACTCCACCAGAACACTGGAGTTGAGGTCATCACTTGGGTAATGAAATCCCCAAGCATCCCCCCTAAAAATAAAAATTAATACACCACCTATTTCCAACCCTCAAGATCACCCTAAGGCACGAGAGGGGAGCATACGTAAGTGTGCTTGGGGTTTAAAATACACTTCTAAATTATTAACCCAAATTGAAATGTGAAGTGAATTTTAACCCAATTTAAGTGTGAGAAAATACAAAGCAAACAAAGCACACACAAAAAAAAAGTGACTATAAAAAATTCTTCAACAAAAAGTCATGCAAAACCACTTGAGTTATTAGTTTGCAAGATTGATGTCTTGAAATCACAAGAAAACATGCACACAAAAATTAGTAAAAATAGAAAAAGAGTAAGTCCTATAGAGAAATAAAATTCAAAAACAAAAACAAAAAATTCTTATAAGTTTTTTAAAAAAGCATTGAAAAATGATAAAAACACAAAACTTATGACTAAATGAAGTTTGAAAATGAAAACTTGAATTTGAACGCTTATACCAAAAATTTTGGATTAAAATTTTGAAATTTCACTTGCACCACAATATTTGTGGTGGAACTAGCTTTCAAACAACTATAAATTTTGAAAATTCGATAAAAAAATGAGAAAGTTATAATCATTTGAGTGTAGGATGCTTGTTAGAAAAATTTCAATGGTACAAAGGTAGGCTTTAGCCCCTCATCTTTGGCTCCTAGTTGGCCATGTGACCAAATTCCTAGCACGGGGGGCTATAGGTCTCAAGGGCTAGAATTTAAGCACCCCAAGCCTAGTTATGGCCTTGGGCTAAGTGGGGCATGTGACCAGGGGCTCTGAGTTAAGTAGAGCTCTCAATCCTCAATAGGACCAAGGGCTTCGAGGTTGTACAATAAAAACACTGTGCAAATTTCTACTCACTTTATGTACTACGAGCAATGTCCCAAGGGAATATTTTAAAAGAAATTTAAATGTAATTTAAAAACGCTATGCACTTGAAAACAATTTAAAGTTTAAAACTAGCAACTTTAAAAGGATATACATAGATTTTAATACAAATTGAATACAATTTGGGGTTTTTCTTGTGGTATAACCACCTATGTATATGTTCACAGCTAAATTGTGCTTGATTCTATACATCTCTTGCCAGCTATGAATATCAAAATGAAAACTCTACAAGGTGACTTGTGCGTATATATTTGGAATGCAACACGTATATTTGTGTATCCTTTTTGTGTGTATATGTTTTCTATGTATATTCCTCTAGGCAATGTATATGCATTTTTGGCACTTGCAAATACTCAATGTATATATATTTAAATCGACACTGTATTTTACCTACAATTTTTTTGCACAATCTAACATCGTCTGTATAGTACAAACTATATGACCTCTGTATAGATGTATTAAATTTTGTACATGTGTACCCTCAAATACTCTAGGGGAGAGGGGCCCATAGTGGAGCACCCTAACTTCTCGTTCCTCAAAATCTTATGTGAAAATTTCAAATCACTCCCAATTTTGTATAGGAGTTTATTTGGAAACTTGCATGCTTCTATATTTTGTTTTAGGGTCACATCATCAAATATGATGCCACATCAACATGGTTTTTGTTGAGGTACCCAAAAAGGGCCAAAAAAAAGGGGAGACCAATAGTGGTGCACTAAGTAATGTTTTATTGGTGCACTGATGTGGCATCACATGATTTGTTAGTTTTTGTATTTTATGAATAAAAAGTGTTTTGCAATTGGATATTAAGGTGCTCCACTATGAGGCCCACTAAGGACTACTTCTATCCCCACTATTGGACCCTTCCCCACTATATGCCTCTCTCTGCTACAAGATACTAAATTTTTTCAGTCAGTAAAATATCGAGTATTTTTATGTCAAATTTCATCTCTCAATCATTTCAGACTTAATGGTGCAACACGTTTTTCTCTCAAAGACACATGTAAAAACTTGATTCTTGAAACCCACTCAAAGGCTTACAAAATAAGTTAGTGATAAATCACCACAAAATACCAACATGCAAGATGGACTAAAATATGAGGGTGCTCCATAGCAGAGTTGCCAAAATGTAAATGTCAAAGGTTGAAACTAGAACAAAAACAAACAAACAATGCTAGCTTCTATTCTAAACTAAGAAAAACCTCTAGATAGAGCTCAATAATGAAAGCAGAACAAGATAATATTATTAAAAACTAAATTCAAATGTTACCAAAGCCTCCATTATTGAATGATTTGCTCCTTGCTTGAATGATACCAATTTTGACAACATATACTTAGTATGAATGATAATGCATTTGAATGAGGGATGGAGTGCTTTTGGGAATGGGGAATGGATGGCCAAGATTTGATTGTGAGATCAAGGGTGGAGAGTGGTTGAGAGAAATTTACTAGGATCTAGGAGATGATGAAGGGTGGAGATGAAGATAGTTAGAATATGAATGGCTAGGATTAACTTACCAAATTTAATAAGTAGTTGTGAGGAGGGAAATTGGACATGTGCACCTAAGAAGGCTATAACTTTTGGGATGTGTTGAGAGAATAATGTGAACATAACAACAAGCGTTCTTAGGTACTCAATATTCTTTGAATGTTTTGAGAGAATATGAGAGCACAAGAAAAAGTGTTTCTAGGTTCTCATTATTTTAGCCACATGGGTGAGGTGGATAATAGGTGGAAATAGGTAATTAGATATTTATTTATGTGCGAGGAGATGGAAAAGCGTAATTAATTAAATAATATGATTATTTAATTAATTTATGGACTTTAGGTGAAAGTGATATGTCCTAGGTTAATTAGGACTAGGCAATGGGGTGTAGGCCTAGGTGATGAAATTGGTCGATTAGGGATTAGGTGATAGATTCAATGATGATGAATAGACCTAGGGAATATTTTAGGTGTCTATAGGTAGTCCATCTCATGACCCACAAAGGTGTGAATTACATCTTGCATTATTTCCATCCTTACGAAGAGCTCTCTTTCCCATAGTGAATCACCTTTAGAGAATCAAGATTTTGGATCGCAACCTTAATAAGACTTTAAGAGCCTTCTACTTTCTATTTTTTCAAGCTTCCAAACTTCTTGCATACAATTCTCAATTTCCCTCACTATCCCTATTATTTCCTATCATTAGATGATTTTCCTTACTAATATAAAGAAGGATATAGAAAAAGTTGGATCCTTGAGCACACAAACCTACACTAGTTCCACAAAAACTTCTATTTCATGGGTTCTTTGAATTTATTGTAGATTTAGCAATTTTTTTTTTCTAGTTCTTGAGGAAGTAAATTTACTATTTGTTCTTGGTTAGTTTAGAATTCCTTTGTTTACTAGATTAGTTCTTATATTACATTTTCCTATTTTTACAATATATTAGATAAATTGCATTTACTTTTATTAGATTAGATTATCCTAGAAAATTGAAACACAAAAAATAAAATGTAGAAAATTACATCTTGGGAAAAAATGATAAATTTGAATTTATTTTAAAATTTCATTTCAAACAAATAGTAATTACATAATTTTTAAATTTGGGAAAAATACAAGAAATTTATTACTTCAAAATTTTACATTCATCTTTCTTAGGACTGCATTTAGAAACCTTGTAAAACTTGAAAACACCAAAAAGAGAAAGATAGCTTTTGATCCCAACATGAGGCACTCATTATAGACAAACTTAGTCATATATCTTCCTCATTTAGCATTCATACTCAATGTGCCTTAAATGAGAGAAGTTTAGATCAATATAATCTTAGATGAGATTAAAGAAAGCACAATAATTTAGGAAAATCCTTTTGAAGAAATAGTTTAGGAGCAAACACAAATCTTGTAACAAGCTGAATAAAACATAACAAGGGCCCATATCACAAGATTTTCTTAAGTTCAAGGTCAAATCATAAATCATTTTTAGAGGAAACTAGATAGAAAATCAAAATCATAAGATAAATTGGAAACACCAACTTGAACTTATTGTAAGAGTCAATCTCTCAACATCATCTAATTAATCATGAAAACATAGAACCATCAACACCATACATAAACAAACAACAACAACAACACTACTACTCATGTTGTTTTACTTTGTTTTGAATGTAAGAACTTGTCAATTCCACCCTTACTTGATTGGATCTTATCACAAGAGTAGAAGTGATTAGGTAGGTGCCTCTTAGCAAGAGTGTAGTTAAATGTGTTATCCAAAGTTTGACTCATTTGCATTGTGCTTGGTCAATCTAATTATTATAAAAACATGCTTATGAGAGATAAATATCTTCCTTATTTTTCTCCTAGTTCACACTTAACTCCCCTTTTACATGTTCTTTACATTGCAACAACTCTTACACAACTTACAAGTTGTCAAATTTACATTTAACAACTTTCATGACACTAAATAAGAGTTACAAATTATCAATTTACAAACTAAAAATAACATATAATACCACTACAAATAAAAATTCTCCCAAATATATGAATGCATTATTTTAAAATAGTATAATTAAATAAATAATCCAACATTAAGAAATAATCCTAATAGAGCTAAGTCCACAACACATAAACATTTATTTGATAGTGGATATCTCAATAAAGAAATAAGTGGTGATGTTTATAAGCATCATGGGACCTACTATGCAAAGCTTTGAAAATAGCCACCGAATTGGAAGAAGGGTAATCACTTATATGGATAAGCATGAAGCATAAATGATGGAATAATATTTTATTACTTATACTTGTCCTTCAACATTGAAGGAGGAATGGCCAAACAATGCTTTTGATTCATTCCATCAAGTTTGAATCTTAACTACCCATTGCGGTCAAACAAATTTATAAGAAATAAAATTCAGAAAACTTCATGATTAAGTATACAACTTATGCTTGGAAAGTTTAGGGGGGTTAGATAAATAATCCTAGTTCAATGTATTGGTCATTTAATTTTCTTCAATGTATTGGGATTATTGGGATGCTTGGAAAGTTTAGGTGGCGAGGACCAAGATTTCTCCATATCTCACCATGACGAATTCCAAAGTCTCCCCCTTGTGGATTTCCTCTTCCTATCCATATCTCCTTAGTCCTTTGTGTTTTGGTTAAAGTTTTGCTGGTGTTCAAAAGATGTTTTAAATGATTTATTGATTATAAATTTTAAATATTCAATGGTTTAAGAAAATTTAAATATAAGTGAAATACAAAATTATGATTGATTATTTTATGAGTGGTGGATATGTATAAGTAAAGGTTGTATATCTTATATTAATATTTTGTAATTAATATTTATTTTTTTTAGAGAGGTTGTATATGTGATTATAAGAATATTTAATGTAGGTGGAGGTTATAGTAAGCATATAATCAATTGAATTTATTAAATAATATATTTAATATTTTATGAAGTCTTGTTAAATGTATTTAATATTGTAAAAACATTTAATATTTTAACTCTCATGATACATTCAATATTTTTTATTTTATCAAAATATGAGAAAACTTTTACCAAATTTATCTTTCATTATTACTTAAAAAAATATATATATTTATTCACATCCACTTATACTTAATTTCATTTTTTAAAAATGGATATTACTTTTTTACAAAAGTTAAAATTTAAGAAATATTATAATCTTTATAAAATCTCATCTTTCATTATAATCTTCCATTTTTAATATTTATTTATATTATAATTTCATTTTTAGGCAAAAAAGATAAATGTATTTATTCTTTAATCTAAAAAATTAAAATATAGATTTTCAACCAGTGATAGTTGTCAACTAAGTCCACAAACAAAAAATCCAAGGAAGTTGTCTACAAGTCCACCCCCACTAAGACTCAAAAGAGATCACAAAATTAAAATTAAGATAACCAAAACACAAAAACAAACTATCAATCCAAGTCATGATGGAGTGAAAGAAGTTGTGAAGAATGGGCTAAATAAAGAGATCCCCAATCCATAACATTTCAGTTTTGGTCAACATTACAAGCCCATTTACCTAAATAGTCGGCAACACAAATTCCACTCTCAAGGAACATGAATAAAAGTTGGAATAAAAAAATTGATTTGTGAAGAATTTGTTCCACATACAATGCCAACCTACAAGAAGACTGAGAAAGTTTCTCATTATTCAAAAGACAAATCAAAACCATTGAATCTGTATCACAAATAAAAAATTTCTAACATTGATCACAACATTTTCCATAGCTACTAGGCCAACTTGAGTATCCATTTGATTATTAGTAGCAATCCCCGTAGTTGATGAGAAAAAGAAGTGAATTGACTCAATACTATCCCTTCCAATTTTACCAATCCCTATAGCACTTAGATTTTCTCGTAAAGATCCATCAATATTAATTTTAAAAAATCCCAATGGAGGAGGAAACCATTTACCATCTCCACTCATCTTGTTCAAAGGTCTATTCTTAGAAATAAGATTAGTGGGAAAAGTCAATTGCCCCAAATCTAACTTTAAAAAAATTAGATTATTAAAAGAAGAACAAACAACATCCAAAGAGTGTACTTATTTTGTAAACTTTCTTTTATTACATCTAAAATATTTTTCCAAATATACCCAATAAGACTGTAATAACCTTAGAAAATATGACGATTTCTTTCCAATCAAGTTTTCTAAAAGAATGAAAGTAAGCTCTATATCCTAGGCAATAATAGAGCAAATGCCAAGGTAGAAGGTTGATCCAAAGTAAACCAAAATTCAAAAATAGAAGAAGTGTGAACAAAATATTGATTCCAAATATGCCACCATTGCCTCCACAAGCTTGCAAAAAATTAACACTTAAAGAAAAGGTGAGACACACTCTCCTCATTAATTCCACATAGAACACATTTAGAAGAACCTTGGAAACCCATTTTTTGTATGTTGTCCCAAGTGAGAAATTTATTATGAGTAAGAATCCATATAAAAAATTTACACTTTAGTCAACAATGAAAATTCCATACTTTTCCACCAAGGAAGAGCCTCATACCCATTTATCTCATGTTGTAAGAGTTGATAACCACTAGATACATAATAGAACCGCTTTGGATCATACCCCTAGGCAAGGGCATTGACCTCTTCTAAAGAACAATAAGTTTGATCTACCAAAATAGAAGAGAGAGCAATGTTATCATTTAGATTACCCCTTGTAGGCCAACAACTCAAATCCTTCTAGAAATATATGCAAGTTTTCCCAACCAATCAAGAAGACCTAAAATCGACAACTTTAGACCATCCAATTTCCAAAAAATCTTACTCAAATCACTTGAATATGAATGAAAAAAATAAAGAATTAGAGGATAAATGTCTCAAGAGTCTGACCAAGATAACTAACAATCCAAAAAGACCTTTTTTAATCAACGATGCTCCTTTTTTTATAGTATTCCAAATAAAATAATCCTTTTTCAACCAAGCTTATGCATGAAACATCCTTAGAAACAACATCACCTAATTTATGCTGAAGAAGTTTAGCCCATGGTTGACTTTGGTGTTGACAAGTCATCTCCAAAAAGGTATTACTATCAAAGCTTGGCTATTAAACTCTAAAAGCTTAAGACCAAGACCAAAAAATTTCTTAGGTCTACAAACATGATCCCAACTAATTAAACTCTGCTTAGAGGAATCTTAATTTCCTACCCAAAGAAAATTTTGAGATAAAAAATTCAAATTCCTTTAAGAAAGATTTGGGATCAAATAACAAAAAATCTATAAACAAGAATAGCCTATAGTGCTGATTGAAATAAGTTAAGATGATTAGCAAAATATAACCATTTTAAAGTCAATTGATTAATATTCATTTTGAACCTATCACTGATTTGCTTCCAATTGAGGCAACTACAAAGACCAACTAAAATTGAAAATTACAATATAGTTTATATGAAGCTGTCCTCTATTAAACTTGAGATAAAAGATTTTTTTTGTTGAAAGTAAAAAGGAGTATTGAAAAAATAAATATTATACTTATCCTCATTAATTTGTTGACTCAAAGAAAGTAAATATATATCCAAAGCTTAAATTGATGGTCTTAGAAATAGTAGCAACACCCAATAATCTAGTATCATTTACAAATTGAAGATGAGAAAGAGAAGCATGATTTCAAGCTACTTGTATGCTTTGAATACTCTCATTAACTCTCATCTACATCAAGAATCTATCAAGGTATTTTGCATAATAATATATAGATAAAGAGAAACATGATCACCTTGTCTCAATCCTTGTGAAGAAGAGAAAATAGAACATGGGATTTCATTAATCAAAATTGAAAAGGATGAAGAATTCATACAAAGTTCATAACCCAAGAAATCCATTATGAATAAAATATAAATATTGATAAAATATTTAAAGTAAAATACCCTCATGTTGGAGAATGCTAGGATCAAAGAGCATGAAATAACATTCCACAAGCAAAAAATATGAGCACAATAGTATGTCTATCAATATAAAAACAAAAGTGGATGAAATATAATGTGAGCCTTGCTTATATAGGCAATGTAGATGAGGTGAGAAGGTAGGAGATAAAGATTGACTAGCCTTCCAAAGGTGCAACACTTGTGATGTCATTTGACAAGTGTATGAGCAAGTTTCAAATATGCAATAGGTATCTCAAGTGATGAGGACACATGTCTCAATGCTAAAGTGAGACAAAACTCTAAAATTCCCTAAGTAGAGGCTTAAACAATGTGAATAGGAGTCTCCTAGGTAGAATAGAAGCTAACTAGTTTGATAAAGTCACTATTTACTACACCAACACCACCTCTTAAGTGAAAATTATAGAGTAATGTATGCATAGATGATGAGTTTCAACTACTAGGCCATGTTAGGTACTCATGTACAACCTTATCATAAAGTAGAGTAAAGGAGAAAAAACCAATGGGAAATAAAAACCCCTCTCCAAAAGAGATGATGCAAATGCAATAAAATGTAGGAGTGGAAAAGGTAAGAACTACTTCTACCACAATATATAATGAATGTTCCCTTCATAAGGGAAAAAAGAGAGAAGTTCTATATGACCCCCCAAAAATATGTGAAGTAATGAACTCCATGTGAGAAAATTCTTCTTCCCAAAATTGATAAGAGAAGATAAACCATGCAACCTTCCTCAAGATGATGCCTATAGTGTGGGTATATGCTTGATGCTATATGTTGAAGATGATCCACGATTGTTAAACAATATTTATCCCTTTGGAAAGAAACAACACCACATCTGTGTGCAAGATGACTTCCCATTCTTAATAGGAATATGCAAGACATAGAATAAAGGTCTTTGAAATTTGCACAAGATCCAAAGACTGATATGATTCCCATGATGTCTTTGAATGATGCTCAATGATCTCCAAGCCAATTTTGATGTGTGATGGATGTTGATAAGATGGATAAGGTACCATATAAGATTTAGGAATAGGGGGTAATAAATAGATCAATGAGAATCTGATACTGTTGCAAATGATGTCAACATAGATGATAACTGAGTTGGATAGACCAACTCATGAATATATACACAATTTTTCACAATAGAAGCTAATGGAGGCAAGGTAAGAGCAATATCCAAAGATGGAAATGGTGATGCAAATTCATCAAATCTAACTATTATCACGGGAGTGTGCACCCTTGTTGAGATGATGAAATCACTCATCCACCTCATAGAACATGGGATGAACTCCCTATGTGTGGGATCAAATTGTGGAGATCAACCTCCAAAGAGGGTTGGTTCCCTTGGAACTTAACCTAATTAAACCTATGCTACCACTTCTTGCTATGAAAAGAGAGAAGGAAAACATGAAATGAAACCTAAACTCTAATCAGGTGATGCACCAAATGATTCTTTTCAAACCCACACTATTGTTTGGAATCACAATATGACCAAAAGAATAAGTTATTTAATGCACAACTCAAATTTCTACATACCTATACATGATTTTTTTATAAGAAGGTTGGAACTCAACAACCTTAGAAAGGGAAAAAACAAATATTTTACCATAAAAGGATTGTTTGAGTCCTTGCAAAACTTATAACCTGCATAGAATATGTATGCTTCTATATGAAGGTTCTATAGAATGAGATATGTGCAACTAAGGTAAAAAAGTTAGGTTAGCATGAAATAAGATGCATAATTAAAACCCTAGCTAAACAATGAAGCACAAAGGAGGAAAATAGCATAAAGAAAGGAATGATTTCACCAAACAACCTTCATGCCCTCCATGATTGACCTTCATTTCCCTTCTCCATTTGTTGTAAAATTATGTTTTCGCTTAGATTTTTGTGTGAGCAACTATGATCTGTGACAAGACTCAAGCAAATATTGAAGGATTTGACTCAAAATGCAAGTGTACTCAAAATTCTACAAGCATGAAGAAGTGTGCAAACCTAAAGTCTGAAGCATGAAGTGTGAGACGATGAAGTGATGAAGTCAAGAGATGAAAAAAGTCCCCAAATGAGGTTGACATTGCCTTTTTATAAAAAAGTCAATTTTGGGTGGATGGCCAAGATTAGAAATTGAGAAATGCCCTAAGATCAAAGGCTGAAATTAAATGTGACAACCATCAATTAGGGTTAGGGCAACATTAGGGTGAAATTTGAAATGAAGGAAATCAAATCAATGGACAAGAATGCATGTGACAAGAGGATACTGGGCATGGAAAAAGAGACTGTTGGGAAATCAAATAATAATTTAAAATTATTTGATTTAAGAAGTGATGTTGACCTTTTGAATTAAAGATTAATTTAATTCAAAAGTGGTGGGGTCATGTGATAGTAAATAATGATTTTAAATTATTTACTTGGTGGGAAAATAGAAAGTGGGGAGTTTAAATAAATGACTATTTAAAATTAGAAGAAAAGTTAATAAGATAATTAAATAATTAATAATAATTATCTAATTATGGAGAAAATGGACAAGGTGGACAATAATTAAATAAATAAAGTTTATTTATTTAAATAATCAGAAGGAAATAGTGGACAAATAATTAAATAAATTTAGAAATTTATTTAATTACAGAGGGACATAAGAAATTAGCGACATATTTAAATAAAATAAATGTAATCTATTTATTTAAATAGTTAGGAGGAATAAAAGATATGAATTAATTAAATAATTGAGAATTATTTAATTCATAGTCGAATTTGGACTATAGGACATAATTAAATATTTTAATTATATTAAGAAGAAATATGGACAAAATAAAGTTTGTAGGCCTAGGTCAATTTTATGTGCCTATATTTTTACCCTCTTTGTCATAATGCAGTTTATCGCATTGTGACAAAGAAAATTCAGTTCAAGACATGCCCCAACATAAAATAAGAAGAGGAAGAATGATGAGGAGGTAGCGGTATGCCCCCTTAAGAGGACAGTCGGGTTCAAAGAACACGAGTGTGCTCTCGAAATGGACAAGGAGACTAGAAGACCAGGGGAAAAAGCATAGGGGAAAAAAATAGATAAGGATGATGAAGATGCAAATTAGAAGAAATGTTAGAGCGGAAAAGATGAATGGTAGGATGAGAAATAAACCTTCAATATTTTTCCAAAGTACTAATAGGTGTTGCATTAATCATCATTGGGCGTTAAAATCACACAAATGGACAACAAACACCATGGTATGACATAGACCAATGTGTGCGAGGTCATCCACTTGCAAAATAAACAGTCATAGACAAGGAATGTCCTAGCTCATACTAAGGGCTAAGTTGCCCCAGTCCTTTTTTCAAGACACACCAAAGACACAATCAAGGAAAAATAGGTCATGAGACGTCATCACACCTCTAAATCATTCATGGGACATCCTCGAGGTAGCTAGTAACATGACCAAGAGACAAAACAACAAGGACACATTCAATATGTTTGCTAATATTTTTTTTGTCAAAGGTGGATTGCTTGACAATTTTGAAAATTGGACGGTGCTTATCATCAAGGACACATCCTGAAAAGGAAAATGAAATTTTGAGGAAGTTCAAGTCCAAGGACACATCTTGGAGGGGACCATAGAGTGACGAGACTGACATTGTTTTGGTAATTTGATTGATTTTGGCTGGATGACTAATTGGACTATGTTGTCTGTTGGTTCATGATTTAAATGTTGACGTTTTGAATGATTGACTATGTCTAACTTATTTGACTGACATGATGAACGCTGACTCTGTTTTGTGATTTTTTAGAGTAATTTGGTTGTTTTGTGTTTTTTGATTTTTTAGAGTAATTTGGCTGAAACTTCTTGTGAGAAATTTTGGTGAGACTGAGGAGATGTCTGGTCAATCTGCTAGTAGATCCTAAACAATCGCTATGACCTCCTGAGTGTCTTGGAGATCGGCATCTGAAACCATCGGCATAACCTTGGACTATCAAAATGATGTCTCAGCGACGATAGGAAGTCTTGCCAATATCGGCATGACCTTTGGTCTGTCTAGCCAATGTGCAAATCGGTATGACTTGCTCCTATCGGCATGAAGTCTTGGCGACCGGGAGATGTCTCGCTGATTGGAGTCATCGAGGTAACGTGGAAGCCTCGGTAAGAGGTCTTGCCGAAGGTTGATTGTCTCATCGACAGTGTTACATTGTGGTCATCGGGGTAACTCGTATGCTTCGGTATGAAGTCTTGGCGAAAGCGGTAAGTCCTACTGACATTGTAACAGGTGACTTTGATGTGACTCTTGGCGAATAGTGGTCTCAGGGTAACCTGGAGACTTTGGCATGAAGTCTTCGCGATATGGAAAGTCTCACCGACGGATATGCTTTTGGGGTCTTCGGTGTAACTTGAAGGCATCGATATGATGTCTTGGCAAAGAGCGTTTGTCTTGCCGATGGGAATCCTCTTGTCTATGTGACATGTTGAGTTCACTATCACCTCTCGGCTATAGCGGTAAGTCTTGCCGAATGGAATGTTTCGGTATAATATGAAGAGCTTGGTGTGATGTCTTGGTGAAAGACGATTGTCTCACCGAATGGATTTCTCACGTCGGCATGACTTGAAGACTTAGGTATGAAGTCTTGGAAAACTGTGGTTGTCTTTCTGATGGAAAACCTAACATCGATATTACATTTGAACTTCAGTATGATGTCTCATCGAATGGCGATTGTCTCGCTGATGAGAATGCTGAGGTCGATGTGACTTGAAGACTTTTGTGTAATCTCTGGGCGAAGAGCGATAGTCTTCTTGACTGATGAACTCTTCGGAATACCTTGTGATATTCGGTGTGAGGTCTTGGTGACATGGCGAAGTCTGTGTGATAGCTTTCTGGACTCAGTATAATGTCTTGCCGATGGAGACGACTCTTGGCGACAATGTGTAAATGGGTCTTGTGGCATTGGGGAGACACTTCTTTTGTCTCATCGACATGCGACACAAGTTGATCACTCTTGACTGAGTGAAGACTGTCCAACGTGGTGCGATGTGGATGAATCCGAGAAAGCAGAATGTGAACCGTTTGCTGTGAAACCGTTGCGACCGTTTCTGTGTGGAAAGGAAAACTCTACACAAGGAAGTGGAAACATCTTCGTTATGATGATGATGCGGAGCTAGAGATTGCTTTCTGACTATTGAGAATGAATGCATATATGTATGCATTGGACATTCTAGATGTGTAGAAGAGAAGGAAGCTGATAAGCCAAGGAGCTAAAGAGTCGAGAGCCAGTGAGAGAGATAGTGAGGACCGAGTGGCTGGCCGAAAGGCCAAGGCCATGAGGTTGAAGCCGAGGAAGAGAGAGGAAGAGTTGTGTTGGAATCTCTCTTGATCATGAATGCCATGGTTGATCTCTCTGGTAGAGTTTGCTACCAGTTGTATCTAGAATGAACAAGATGTAATCTCTGAAAGGCTAAGAGCCTGAAACTATATTGTAACTTTCTGTTGCTGAATAATACAATGGCTCAAACTTTGGAGAGTGGGGTTTTTTACCCGAAAGGGTTTTCCCCACATAAAATATTTTTGTTCTATTTTTTCTAGTATATTTCATCTATGTTGTTGCTTGCTATTGAATTTACATGTGTTTCGCTCAAAAGGATTAATGTGGAAATAAACTATGTCTGTTTCTGCTTTAGGACATAGTTGTACATGTCTTTGAGGCAACCTAATCAAAATGAAAGTTATTGAAGGCACTACTATTCTTGCAGGTTACTCTAAGATGCCCTATATTTCCTTACAAGTGGTATCAGAGGCTTCTTTTGGTTGTTGGTTTTGGGTATTTCTCCTGTGAATATTTCTTAGCTTGTTAGGCTGGAGGAAATATGGAGGAATCGTTTGATGTATTGATCCTTTGGTGAGTGGAAGTCTTGTGATATTATGAGACAACATGCAGCTTGAAGGATGGTCAAGATGGAAAAGGGAGTTGATCATGTTGTGATCTGTGTCTCCTGGCTGGTAGCAGTATAACCTTGGAGTATGAGGTGAAATTCTTTGCTCTGTGGCTGTGTAGCAGTAAAGCTTTCATATTGGGTGTTTGTGTGTCAGGCTACTGGGTGATATGGAGAAGCCTAGGTTGTTTCTCAGTCATGGAAGAGAGTAATTATGATAGGTGGTGGTTCTTGGTGTTGGAAGGCATTGTTTCATGTTAACCTCAAATACAAAAAGGCTATGGAGTTAATCATTAGATGATTTGCAAACTTCTGAAACAGCCTTTCTCTCTTTCTCAGATGCTTGTACCTGTTGGTGGTTTTAGAGTTGGTCTGAAAGGGACTTGGATTGTCTTGAACTATTGTTTTCCTTTCTAAGGATGTTTTGTACTTGCATGGCTCTGTGGTTTTGCAGGTTTTACATGGTTAAGCAAAAATTGTGACCATGTGGAGTTGTTGTTAAGCTATTGTCTAGACACTAGCCTTTTGGGGTGTTGCTGGATGAGAGTTGCAGTTTTGCATGCATGCTTGGTGCATGGTTTGAGGAGGTATGATTTATTCTCTGCATGGGAGTGTTGGTACATGATTTGTCACTCAGCATTCCTATGGTGGTGCTTGTGGGTTCCTTGATTATGGTGCTCGTTGTGGACATGATTGGAAAATTAGATTTGGTGTGATCTGGTGTTTGAGTCATGTTGTCTACGTGGTTATTCTCTTTGAGATCTTAGTTTTGCATTTCTGATGTGATGATGGGTTTTCATGTTTCTATTGAATGGATCTATGGGTTGTGCAATGTTGCGGGCTATCTTTACCTACATGGTTGCTGTGAGACAACTCGGAAGTGGACTATCTATATCCACGGGGTTGATTCATTGTTGGTGCAAACTTGTTAGCTGGCCTTGTCTGTGGTCACTTGTGCATTGGTGTGGTGCTTTGAGATGAGAGGACGGATACTATTGAGTACTTGAATAGTCAGTTATGGGAACCTGTAGCAGGTGGTCATGATGCTTTGAGAGCTCGGGTGTCACGTTTCAGTGGGAGCTTTAGTAGTGACTGTGGATTCATCACGTGGTGGTGAATGGTCTTCTTTAGTGTTGCAGATGTTTCTTGGGAGAGCTCTTAGATCCTATTGCCGCAGAAGGGTTCTTTCGCATTTCCATGGACATTACTTGAAGATGTGGAACATCTTGGATCCATGGAGGATGCTTGGAGTCTTTGGGTAAGGTGTTGGTGGTGCTTGACAGGTGATGTTTATTTTTTAAGTCTATTTTCTTTATGTCATGGTATACTCTTGCTTGTGCACTGGAGTTTTGGCATTGTGCATTGTACTTGAGACAATGGTGAGGTCACCTGAAGCATGGTATCTCTTAAGGGGATATGTAGATCATGGTGTCATGATAAGTTCCTGATTTAGATGATTGGAGCTTTGACAGTGGTCTGGCAATTCTCTGTGTATTGGGTGCTTTGATTATTTGCTTGAAACTTCGTGAGTGCAATAATACAGTTGAAGTTTAGCATGTGATGATCGGTTGCTAGTACTCATGGATACATGAAGAATAAGGTGAGGCTGTCTTTCTCTTATGAGAGAAGTGTTTCTGCTTGCTATTCTTGATGAAATTTTCAGCAGAAAGTCCGAGAAGCCTACACCTTGGTTGAACGTGAGTTCAATAAGAGACCTATGAGGAGATTGCTCTTGGATTAGTCATGATGACTTGTTTATCTTGAAGGAGTATTCTCGTTCCCATTCTTGGTCTACACGATAGTTTATCTGAATGGTACTTGGCCCATTATATTTTTTAGATGTGTTTTATTAAGTTCACTTTCATGATATGGATCTTGAATTGTTGTCTAATGGTTCTGGAGGATTCATAGTGAAAGATGTACAGTTTGTTTTATCTCCTTGTTACTAATGAGAATTGGTAGGAGATGTTGTATGGCCTGATTTCCTGAAATGGGGAATGAAGTAGCTTGATCTTCTTTGAGATGCTTACATCCATGTTGGTTTTAAAGTTGGTTTCATCTTGGTGATTGAACGGATGGATGTTCTTAAGGATTTTCTTTTAGGATGTGAAGAATATCATTCTTGACACAGCTGGCTGTTAGAAGTGTATGTAGGAGGATGTTCTATAGGAAGATGATGTGCAGAGTTTCTCTTTGTGGACGTGATCGTTTGTGGTGAGAGAAATGTGTCTTGTAGTGTTTTGTTGCAGGTTGTGCATATCATTGTGGATATTTCCTTGGTACTACATGGTTACATTTTCTATGTGTTGTAATTGGTAGACTTGTGATGCCTTTTTGATCTTTCAGATCTGAATTACTCAGGCAATGGGAGTTCCTGTAGGTGTCTTGTCGTCTTAGACTGGTTGACACTTGGAGCTTGTATTTGTTGTTGATGAGTTGGTACTGATTTTGCATGTGTTTACTAATGTTGATACCTGTGAGGTATGTGAGATTGGATGGCATAGCATGAGTTATGG
The DNA here is from genome assembly GCA_007258455.2 of Sequoia sempervirens. Lineage (NCBI taxonomy): Eukaryota > Viridiplantae > Streptophyta > Pinopsida > Cupressales > Cupressaceae > Sequoia > Sequoia sempervirens. The sequence goes on from VDFB02000017.1 coordinate 462,021,874, forward strand.
GTGCTATTTTCAGTTGGATGGAAGCAGTCATTTTGATTGTTGTTCTAGCTAATGGTTTTTATCTTGTTTCTGGAGAATGACTTCACTGTTGTGCTCTGTTTGAAGCTTTGAGGTTGATATTGCTTTTGTATAGCGTTTGAGCACAGTGAAGTGGTAGCAGTATCTCGTTGTTGACATCACTGGGATCTTTTGCTTGTGTTCATTGGAATGGTGCTTATTCACCTTGGCATTGTATCTTTCTTCCACAGGGCATGTTGGAAGATGACAGGATTGTTGCCTGAATGGTGAACATCTTGGATATTGGAGTATAATTCTTGATGGGGCATGAGAGCATGTTGAGATCTATATGGTTTCCTGGAAGGATATGATCAATTGCTTTGTTGGTCATTGAGTTGCAGTTGGATGCCTAGTCTTTGTTGCAGATTGTCGGGTTGACTGTTATCTGTGGAATCATGTTGATCGAGTGTCTTGAGTGTTGCAGGGTTTGAACTAGTGGAGCTAGTGTGATCTTAGTTCCTAGTTGCTTTGGAGGTGCCTATGTGATCTTCCTCAAGTGGGAGATTGTTGGAATTGTGTGCCTCAATCCCATAGGCTAAAAATTCTTGTGAGAAATTTCGGTGAGATTGAGGAGATGTCTGGCCGATCTGCTAGTAGATTCTGAACTATCACTATGACCTCCTAAGTGTCTTGGCGATCGACATCTGAAACCTTCGGCATAACCTTGGACTGTCAAAATGATGTCTCGGTGACGATAGGAAGTCTTGTCGATATTGGTGTGACCTTTGGTCTGTTTGGCCGATGTGGAAATCGATATGACTTGCTCATATTAGCATGAAGTCTTGGTGACCAAGAGATGTCTCACCGATTGGAGTCATCAGGGTAATGTGAAAGCCTCGGTAAGAGGTCTTGCCAAAGGTTGATTGTCTCATCGACAGTGTTACATTGTGGTCATTGGGGTAACTCGTATGCTTCGGTATGAAGTCTTGGCGAAAGCGGTAAGTCCTACCAACATTATAACAGGTGTCTTCGATGTGACTCTTGGCGAACAGTGGTCTCGGGGTAACCTGGAGACTTCAGTGTGAAGTCTTCACGATATGGAAAGTCTCGCCAATGGATATGCTTTTGGGGTCTTCGGTGTAACTTGAAGGCATCGATATGATGTCTTGGCAAAGAGCGTTTGTATTGCTAATGGGAATCCTAATGTCACCATGACTCTTGGCGACTGCTCGGTGTTTGGTATAACATGAAGGCATCGATATGATCTCTTGGTGAAAGATGATAGTCTTGCCGATGGGAATACTCTTGTCTATGTGACATGTTGAGTTCGCTATGACCTCTCAACAATAGCGGGAAGTCTTGCCAAATGGAATGTTTCGGTATAACATGAAGAGCTCAGTGTGATGTCTTGGGGAAAGATGATTGTCTCACCGAATGGAATTCTCATGTTGGCATGACTTGAAGACTTCGGTATGAAGTCCTGGAAAACTACGATTGTCTTGCCGATGGAAAACCTAACATCGATATGACCTTTGAACTTTTGTTTGATGTCTCATTGAATGGCGATTGTCTCACCGATGAGAATGCTAAGGTTGATGTGACTTGAAGACTTCTATGTAATGTCTGGGCAAAGAGCGATAGTCTTGCCGACTGATGAACTCTTCGGAATACCTTGTGATCTTCGGTGTGAGGTCTTGGTGACACGGCAAAGTCTGTGTGATAGCTTTCTGGACTCGGTATAATGTCTTGCCGATAGAGACGACTCTTGGCGACATGTAAACGGGTCTTGTGGCATCGGGGAGACACTTCTTGTGTCTCACCGACGTGCGACACAAGTTGATCATTGTTGACCGAGTGAAGACTGTCTGGCATGGTGCGATGTGGACCAATTCGAGAAAGAAAAATGTGAACCGTTTTCTGTGAAACCATTGTGACCATTTCTGTGTGGAAAGGGAAAACTCTACATGAGGAAGTGGAAACATCTTCGTTATGATGATGATGCTGAGCTGGAGATTGCTTTCTGACTGTTGAGAATGAATGCATATGTATGCATTGGATGTCCTGGATGTGTAGAAGAGAAGGAAGATGATAAGCCAAGGAGTTGAAGAGCCGAGAGCCAGTGAGAGAGAGATAGTGAGGACCGAGTGGCTGGCCGAAAGACCGAGGCCATGAGGTCGAAGCAGAGGAAGAGAGAGGCAGAGTTGTGCCAGAATCTCTCTTGATCATGAATGCCATGGTTGATCTCTCTAGGAGAGTTTGCTACCAGTTGTATTCAGAATGAACAAGATGTAATCTTTGAAAGGCTAAGAGCCTGAAACTGTATTGTAACTTTCTGTTGCTGAATAATATAATGGCTCGAACTTTGGAGAGTGGGGTTTTTTACCTGAAAGGGTTTTCCCCACATAAAATCTTTGTGTTCTATTTTCTGTAGTATCTTTCATCTGTGTTGTTGCTTGCTGTTGAATTTGCATGTGTTTCTCTCAGAAGGAATAATGTGGAAATAAACTATGTTTGTTTCCGCTTTAGGACATAGTTGTACGTGTCTTTGAGGCAACCTAATCGAAATGAAAGTTACCGAAGGCACTACTGTTCTTCGAGGTTACTCTGAGATGCCCTATATTTCCTTACAATTTGACTGACATGATGAACGTTGACTCTGTTTTGTGATTTTTTAGAGTAATTTGGACGTTTTGTGTTTTTTGGATATTTTGATTTTTTTTTTGGATTTTTGATGTTTATGATTTTTTTGAATTTTTGACATGTTTTGATTTTTTTGGATTTTTGAAATGTTTTTGACTTTTTGATTTTTGAGAATATTTGATTTTTTTGGATTTTTGAAATGTTTTGATTTTTTTGGAGTTTTGAAAATATTTGATTTTTTTGGATTTTTGAAAGGTTTTGAGGTGTCAATGGATAAAAAATTGGGTAACCTCTATGCTAGATACCAATGACAAGGGAAAACCAAGTCTAGGTGCAAGGAGATAGATGGTATTGATGGATGAAAGGGTAGGTGATAGGATAAGGGATAAAAGGCTCATGATAGATGGATGGGTAAAAGGATAGGCTATAGGGGATGGGGGACTCATGATATATGGATGGATAAAAAGGATAGGTCATAGTGAATGGAATGGATGTATGCATAAGAGAGGAAGGATGTGATCTCAAGGACTATGTTGCATAGGAATAACATGCCCCATTGTAGTTATGATTTGACATGAAAAAGCTTAGGATAATAGGATGATAAGATGGATAATGAAAGGGTTGCTTGGAAGGGGTAAGGTATGCCAAGAGACATCCAAAACACGTGTCAACATTTTTTCCCCCAATCTTTATCAAGATTAAAAGGAGGAAGAGAGGATGAATGGACTTGATAGGTTTATGTATGTGTGGATAAGGATGGTCAGATGGCATGGAAATGGTAGGATATGATAGGGAGTGATAGGATGAAAATGACAGGTTGGATGAGACATTGTACCCCCAAGTGTAAGTTGCATAGAAGATCAATCTACACATGACGCTTGTTTCCCAGGTTTTCATCATGGTACTTATCTAGGGTTCCTATTTACCAGGTTTTCACCGTTGGACGAAGGGATTTATCTTTACTTTTTTTTTTGCTTTTTTTTAACTTTTTTTATTTTTTTGACTTTTTTGATTTTTGGATGGGAGAAGGGGAATATGGATAGGAGGGACTCAAGTGTCTAGTTGCATGAAAGGTGGTATGCACACTAGAGATGGATGTCATTGCATGGACCATGTCAAATGTCATTATGCTCATAGATGTTGGTAAGGAATGACATGAAAGGGAGATGGAGTAGGTAGATGATGGATTATGGAGGAAAATAGTGGATTATGTAGGATTTATGGAAAGGGATAGATGAAAGGCTTATGCAAAAGCATGGACCATAGGGATGTGATGGGGAAGATATGTAGGATAGTGGATGGGAGATGCAAAGATGGAGGTATGTGGGAATGGAATCATGTCCAACGGTTGCACACATTGTGATAAATGTTGAATATTTTGATCTAGACGGGGTGTAGGAAGCAATGGAAATGTTTGCTTAGGAGATGGGTGGTGAAGTGCTTTAGGTACCCACATAGACTTAGTATTTTTATGACTTTTATTTTTCATGTGGGAAGGAGGAATTTTATATTTTTGTATGGAATGAAAATTTTGAAGGGATGAGGAGGATGGTTGGAATTTTGGAGAGGTGGATGCCTCATTTGACTTGCATTTTTGTTTAGGGACCCATATCATTTTAGTATTTTTCTTTGCTTTTAGAGGTATGGGTTTGGGTGGATTTTTTAATGTATTTTTCTTTGGTTTCTTGCATTTGTACCCTAAGGTACTAGGACCCTTAGGATTTTTGGCTTTATGAAAGGAGGAATCCAAATGTTTATTTTTGAATCCCATGGGGTGGATAGAATGAGTGGAAGCTTTATGTTCACACAATGTGTGCATTTGCTAGTCATGACTAGGATATTTAGGGTATTTATGAATGATTGGGATATTAGGTGTTGGAAGAAATGGTGGAAATGTTGATGGATGCATATGCGGAGTTGGAAGAAGCAGGGGTAAATTGGATGGTGGAAGGTGTATGGTCACATGCTTTTGACACTTGTATGATAATGGAGCTGGAATGCCAATGTATGGTTTGGGAATATGATAAGGCTTGTGGTGGAAAGTGGACTTAGGATGGATGGAGGAAGTACCAACATCGTTAGGTTTTTGACCTTGGGGTGTGTATCCAAGGCCATATGAGCGTCGAGGAGGGACTTTGACATGTATAGGCTCCAAGATTCCTTGTTCAAGAAGGCGTAAGACTTTGCCTCGATAATTCATTTTTTGGAGCATGTGATTGACAATATGACTAGGTGTAGTTTGGAAACTATATTTGAGTTTATTATTGGATGAAGTAGGCAAAGTGATGGACAATGGTTGTTGATGTCCTAAGGAGGAACACTCATGGATGAAAGTGGATAAGCCAAGTGGATATGATGGCGGTTTTGAAATAGGGTCGATGGTGGATGTGGAAGGATCACTAGGATCTTCATTAGTATTGTGTTCACTAAGTTCCAAGGTATTGGTTTGATCCCCTATGTTTGCTTGGGAGCCACTTGTCTCATCATGGGAAGTGGATGTTTGTGCATCATGGATAGGTGAGGTGGCAAGTTCTTGATCATCAAATGCATAAAGTTGGCTAAGAGGATCATTATGGTCTTCTTGATCATAAAAGGGATATTGATCAAAGATGGGAGCTTGATCATGAATAAGATTAGGTGTGTTATGAACAAAATCATTAGGAGGGTGTTGATCTTTATGTGGATGAAGGGGTAATGTTTCCTCATGTTTAGGATTGTGCTCTTGACATACCTCATGACTTATTTGAATGGATGTGGAAGGGGATTTCTCATGGAGAGACTTGACATGTTCTTGATGGTCAACAACATAGGAGCATGATAGAGGGCGACTTGGACTTATGAGGGGAGACTCTTGAATTGGCTCAATGGGTTGACTACATGATGGGGTTGTAAGAATGGGCATGGTGTTTGAAGACTCTTTTGTATGTTCAACTATATGTGTTGAATGACATGGTGACAATATATTCCTTGCTTGTAGCCCTTGGGTGACATCCTTTATAAGTGTAGGGGTGGAAGGTGTTGGATTAGGGTTTTGATTTTGATTGGATGGAGGAGTGAATGGATTGAGTGGGTTGGTGGATTTTGGAAACTCCACATGTTTACTTTTGTAATGTTTGTACTTAGGATGTGGAGTTGATGTATTGGAAAGTGGATTAGAGGATGGTAAGCGTAATGAAAGGGTTAATGGGTTGGAAAATGTAAGGACCATTGGATTAGGACTAGGACATGGTGGCTTTAGGATAGGCTTTTGATTGGATAGTGGTATGATATACTTATAGGGTGCATGACCTAGATTAGTGCTCCCCTTGTCAATGGTTGCATTAGAACATGAGGAATTTTGACCTTGTTGCAAGGTAGAACTTAAGTTCACATGTGTTTTTTGTGATGTGGCTTGATAGGTTGATGCAGAATTGACATGCAAAGAAGTGGATGGATTATATTGGTATTAGGTGGAAGGGGATGGCACATAAGGTTGAGGTGGCATTGGTTGATAATGAATGGACAGGGGATGATGTTGTGGTTTTTGGATTTGAGAAGTGGGAATGAATTGATTCACTTGAGCTAGGAGGTGTTGGATTTGAGGTGACTTAATTTGTTAAAAAAATTGGAAGAGGGTTTGAAGTCTTTGTATGGTTTGGTAGGCTAGGGGTTGGGGTATTTGGTGAAGTGTTTGAAGGAGGTTTTGAAGTTGGGATGCTAGGACTTTTTTTTCCAATGTGGGCATGGTGTCACACATGTGTTTAAGTTCTTGCATGTCGATTCATTCCCCAAGGTATGTAACATAGTTCATTTCGTTATTAGAAGTGGTAGGAGGAGCCCCTCAAAGTAGGATTTTAGGTTTAGGTTTTTTTTCATTATTTGAACAAGGGAGAGGGCCTCCTTGAATTACGATCTTCGGCTTAGGTTTTGTCTCATTGTTTGCATTAGAGGAATAGCCCCCTTGAACTAGGATCTTGGGCTTAGGATTTTGATTGGGATTTTTTATGATTAGGGCCATTTTGACAAGTGTTGATTGACTAGGACTAGGTTGGTGATGATGTTGAGATGATAAGATTGGATAATTAGAAATGATTGGGGTTGATGGTTAGAATGAAATTTGAATGATGAAGATATGATTGGAAAATGATTAGGAATGGGTAGCATGAGATCAATGTGAAATGATGATTAGGATATAATGATTAGTGTTGATGGGAGTTTTTGCACCTTCTCAACAAAGGAAACACACATTTATGCTACCTCTCTTGAAAGGTAGAAATTTTCAAACATGTTCCAAATCACTACCCCAAGGTCTTTGGGATGTCAGGTCATGACAATGCTTGGAATATCTCAGTTGGTTGATGTGTTTTGTTGGTAATACAGGGTTGACATTTATGGTTCACAAAGCATTGGAAGTTGGATCTACAAATGGATTTTCAAAGTGTTGTAAGTGAATGAAAAATGGTTGCCCACTTAGAACAACAATTTAAAACCCACCAAGTTCATTTGATTTAGCTTCATGGTGATGCTTGAGATCCTACTCTAACAAGGGACTAAAAGAAATAGCAAAAGGGAAATGGCAATAAAATTTGTTCTAAATCTAAGCTATGAATGAACAGTAACAATGGAGGGTGCTACAGTAGATAGACTCCCATAAACTAGATTTTTCTTAACCAAGAAAGACCTACAGCTACACAAAATCAGTGCAATCTTCTAAGGATCACAGATTTTCAGATTGTGCATTCACCCCATGAACATACAATTGAACTAGGTTTATGCAAGTAAGTTAGCTTAGACGAGCTTTGCAAAGTGATTCATCATCAACAAACCACAAAAAGCATGAGTTGGAAGTGCATCAAATACTATAACAACCAACACTATTAAAGTCATCAGAGAAACTACAAGCTAAAACTAACATGAAAGTAGAACCATGCATGCAAGATGAGGAAATTCAAAGAGAACATCCCTAAAATCATGCAATGTTGTCTTCTATTGCTACAAATCCCCTTTACACCTGTTCTCCAACCATTTACAAATGAGGGGCAAGCCCCTATTTATAGTTTTCCAAAGCCCAAATGAATGGCTAGGATTAATTCACAATGTGTGGCTCATATTCAATACAAGTTAGGCTTTCACCTACCCCTAATATTTCACAATTTAAAATAGGCTATTTTGTCCTCTTCCCTACTTTTTCTTGTAGTCTATTTTGTCTTCTAGTGACCTGAGCACTGTAGCAGTTTTGTCCTGTAGTCACTGCCTTCTTTGATGCAACTGAAAACTTGGAAGAAGATTCCCTTTGTCTGATATGTTTGTTGCATCCTTTGTTATAATTCAGTGTCCCCGATAAGCAGGTGTGTCTCTCCTGATTCCAGCGAATAGCTCCTGAAAATCATCATCATTTGATGGAAAATAAAACACCTCCTTCTTGTTCCCTTGAAGGACACCTTTTCCAATTTTGTCACTGACTTCTTTTACATAGGCCTCCTTCTAATGCTAGCTCTATTTATGGGTGTTAGGAGGAGAGGTGAGCATAAAATGAATGGTGATAGGAGCATTGTGCTTTTTCCTTGTTCAAATTTCTCAATGGGCCTCCCCGATGAAACCGCGGTAGGTTCCATAAATCCTACAAACATGAAGTGCAGTAAGTGCTTTCATATGAAAATCAAGGAAAATGTTAGTTAAGTCCTACAAACGCATTGTTATATCCATCCATGCATTATTGAAAGATCATAATATTCATCATTGTTCCACATTTGGAGCTCATTTGGACCATAAACATAAATGCAGGCTAAAGGGTGCAGGTTTCCCCTAGGCTGGAAGGACGACGAATGACAGACGAACAATGCATAATGAACGACAGATGGATGATAGACGACAGACGGATGACAGACGACAGATGACGGACAAATGAAAGACAACGAATGATAGTAGGCAGAGGGTGGGCGAATGGCAGACAACGGACGGTGAGCGAACAACAAATGGTGGGAAGACAACGGATAGTGGACGACAGACAGCGAGCGAATGGTAGATGACGGATGACAGGTGAACAAAGGATGGAAGACAGGCAACAGAAAACAACATAGGGATGACGGCTTGCAAGGAAGTTCCCGCAGATAGCAAAAGAGGGACGTTGAAGGGACGGTGACTCGTATGGAAGTTCCTGCAGACAGTGATGGAGGGACGGTGGCTCGAAAGGAAGTTCCCATAGATGGTGATGAATGGATGACAACCCAAAAGGAAGTTCCTGTGGATGGTGGAAAAGGACGACGATAGAGGGATGGCAGCCAGCAAGGAAGTTCTCGCAGATGGCAACAAAAAGATAACGACCCACAAGGCAATTCCCACAAATGGCGGCAAAGGGACGGCGGCCGGCAAGGAAGTTCTCGCGGACGGTGACAAGGGGATGATGGCTCACAAGGAAGTTCCCATAGATGGTGATGGAGGCACAATGACTTGCAAGGAAGTTCCCGCAACTTCACAAAACTTAGTAAATTTGAGAGTAAACTTAGTAAAACAGCGAGAAGAAAGAGTGCCAAGACATATTTCCTTAAGATTTGACTCATTTTGAAAAATGCAGAAATTTGGAATGCGAGATCTCAAGGTTTCACCACCATTTTGTAACGAGAATGAGCACACGGTGACCCACACATGACAGCCTACAAAGGAATTCTCACGGATGGTGACGGAGCGATGGCAACCCACAAGGAAGTTCTCGCAGATGACAATGGAGGGATGGTGGCTCGCAAGGCAATTCCTGCAGACTATGGCGGAGGGATGACGACCCACAAGGAAATTTTCGTAATGTCTAAACTCATGGAAAATTTGATCCAAACCCCTTTAGGCATGTGAAGACATTCATTTAATGGTCCTTAGATGATGAAAACTTGAATTTTGCACCCTTTTTGGAAATGCAGAGATTTGGAAGGCAGGAGCCGGAGGGTTCGCTGCCCTTTTGGAAATGGTAACGAGCACATGGAAACCCGCACATGGGGCCCACAAGGAAGTTCTCGTGGACAGAGACAGAGGGATGGAAACCTACAAGGAAGTTCCCACAGATGACAACAAAGGGACGATGGCCCGCAAGGAAGTTCCTATGGAAGGTGACAGAGGGATGGCAGCCCGCAAGGAATTTCTCACGCATGGCAACGAAGGGACAACGACTCGTAAGGAAGTTCTTGTGGATGACGATGGAAGGATGGTGGCCCGCAAGTAAATTCCCATTGATGGAAATGGAAGCATGGTGGCCAGCAAGGAAGTTCCCACAGATGATGAGGAAAGGAATGTGGTTGCAAGGAAATTCCCACAGACAACGATGGAGGGATGGCGGCCCATAAGGAAGTTCACACGAATGACAACGGAAGGATGGTGACCCGCAAGGAAATTCCCATGGACGATGATGGAGGGATGGCAACCCGCAAGGAAGTTCTCACAGATGGCAATGGAGGGATGAAAGCTTGCAAGGAAGTTCCCGTAGATGATGACGGAAGGATGGTGGCCTACAAGATAACTCTTGTGGATGGCGATGGAGGGATAGTGACCCTAAGGAAGTTCTCATGGATAGCGACGGAAGGATGACGGCTCACAAGGAAATTGTTGCTGACGGTAGTGAAGGGATAGCAGCCCGCAAGGAAGTTCCTAGGGACGACGACGGAGGGATAGTGGCCCGCAAGGGAGTTCCTACAGATAGCAACGAAAGGACAACAACCCACAAGGAAATTCCCCCAAATGGCAGTGGAGAGACAGTGACCCACAAGGAAGTTCCCACGGACGGCGATGGAGGGATGGTAGATGGACGGCGGACAAAGGACAGACGAATGGTGGACGACAACCTACAAGGAAGTTCCCGTGGATGACAACAGAGGGACAACAACCTACAAGGAAGTTCCCGTGGACAACAACGGAGGGACAACAACCAACAAGGAAGTTCTCGCGAACGACAATGCAGGAATGTTGGTGCGTAAGGATTTTCCTGCGAATGGCAACAGAGGGATGGTGACTTGCATGGAAATTTTTGCAACATCCCGAAACTCAACGAAACCTTGGAAGTTCACTTAGGCCTCACAAAATCATTCCAAATCCATAGGAAACTTGTCCCCAAAGTCAAAAAATGAAGCAAAAGGAAAAGCAAGCGAGTAGGGACCAAGTCAGTAGGAGCAAGGCAAAAGTGGAAAAAGTGGGGGAGGACTTTATTTCTCTTCTAAGATTTGAATGCCCAGGGTTAAAACGAAGGTTAGGGAGTAGTGTTTATAGGCCAATTGCCATTAATAGCGTGAATTGATTTCTTGGTATGACAAACCTGGGTTAGGTGAGATGTTGAAACCCACACTCATTTGGATGCTTGGTCAAGGCTCAGACGGAGAAACTAAGTGTAGATCTTGCCATGCGGGTGAAATTTGGGCACCAGTCGCCACTCAGTAGAAAAACATGAGCAGCAACCCACATGAGGCAACTCGCAGCCACAGGTCCACGAGGCCTGAGGGAGGCCAGGGCAATGGGAAAAGGGAAACTCATAGGGGCATTTCTGCAAAAGCAAAAGACTTAGTAAAAATTAGGTGGGTGAATCTGGTCAAGGGGAATTTGATCATTCTAAGGCATGTGACCCACCTAGACTCTAGGAAAGGGGCACACAAAGTGAGGCAGGAGAAAAAATAATCCAACAGGAGTAGGAACGAGCCGCCCAGAGCGAAAAAGAGGGGGGTCTCTGCCTATGGCGAGGCGTGTGTGCAAAACACGCACAACAAATGGTGACTCGTTGGGGGAAATAGAGAATTTCGATGAAAAATTAGAATCACGAACCCAAAATCTCTAGTTCCAATCTTCACGCTAGGGAAAACAAACCAGAAGCTCAACCAAAGGATCAAAACCACTAGCCAACCCAACCCTTAGAATGTTGAAAATCCATCTGTGTGCAATTGCGTTAATTCCCATCCTTAAGTTTTTACAAGAACTTAAGCTTCGTCAAGTTAAGCTACATAATTTATTCTAACTCCAAAAGCATCTGGGACATTTCCTTGCTACCAGTCAGGCATCCATAGCCCTGATGAGGTTTTCTCCACGATTCTCCCGAACATTGCTCTACTGCCAGCCAGACGTCCATAGCCCCAATAGAGGTGCTTGGATCCCCCTAAAAAGTTGAATTTCTTTCTTTTGTTTCTTTTCTTTTAATTTTTCTCTTTTCAATTCCTTTCTTTTCAACCCATGAGCAATGAAGCTCGCATTTAGGGCTGAGAATCATAGTGGCGTTGAAGCAGAATTTTAGATTTTTCACTTAACTAGACTTCACAAAAGGACCTGTGATGACCTTAGGATTCTTAAGGTGTGTGAGAGATATAAGATTTCATAATACATCAGAGTCGGACCAAACCAATGACCTATCCTCTTCGGTCCAAATATCCGGGTCATTTGACACTAACAGAAGACCCTCGTCATCCACTCTAAAAACTTGATTAAAGTTTATTGAAGAAATACATAGAACAACCCCCAAGCAATAAAATGATGGTTGTTATGCACATGAACGTGCCCAGCTAAAAGTAGAGTGACCCCAAGCAAAGCAGCAGCAAAGCGAAAGAAAAATAGAAGCAATGGAAAGCTAACACCTACACTAACCAAAGTAGGAAAGCGAAAGAAAACTAAGAAACTACTCTAAAGAAAACTAACCTACAACAAACCAACTAACCCAATGAAAGAAGGAAAGTGAGGTATATATATGAGACCTACACTACCCAAAATGAACTATGTTTAGGAAAGGAAAACCAACATTTACGCCCATTGGATTTCGTAATGCATGCACAAGCAGTAGGGAAATTGTTACAGTTCTAAGCCATGCGAACTCATCCTTATATTCAAAAAAAAGAAGTTCAACATTGCAACATTTATATTCAATCACACATTTAGGAAAAATCAACAGTTGAGGTAATTCATTAAACCCATGGCTGATCCATAAACACGTTCGTCTCCTCTCATTCCCATAATCATCGGTTGTCATGTTGGCATCCTCAGGTGGTGGCACGGGATTGTGCAACATCCTTCTAGCATTAAAAATCTATAGATCATGATCGAATTGATCAGGTAGTATGCATTGTGAAGAAATTTTTTCAAATGCAAGGAACCTTGTACCTAATCTCAGGCTTGCATGTGGCTGGGAAAATAAAGCAAAAAACACCTCTTCTAATGTCCTAGTAGGGTCTGCAACCTCCCTCGATTGTTCCTCGAGGAGGTATACATCCTCTTGTTGATGCTCTATAGTCTCGATGTCTACTTGACTATTGTCCTGAAAAGGTAGCATGTTGTCCCATCTCCTTTCCCTAGTTTTGATCTCCATTTTATGATGTTCCATGTCACAGAAACATGACATGGATGAATTTGTCTTATTACAACTCTCGAAGGGTGTAGGCGGATCAACATTCGTCAAGGTGAAAGGACTCCTAGTTGCATCTTGTAGTTGGTGAGGTATGTCACACTTGTTGGCAGTCATCAAAGCACCCCCGCCTTTGTCTTCTTGTCTTTGCAGTTCATGTTTCTCACCATGACGTTCACTTCTTTCCTCTTGTTCACTATCACTATAGATGGAAAAGAAGTTCCTCTCCCAATCTAGAAGCTCTAATGTTTCACCATCTAGAGGTTGAGGTAGTATATCCTCATCATTCCCTTCTTCTGAAATGTACTCTTCTTCGGTGTTGGCATACCTCTGAAGTATAGCTCCCAATGGAAACAAGTCATCAATGGAGGGAACCTCATCAAGGGGGCCGAGATTTACTATGTTATTTCCCTCCAAGGACTCCCCATAAATCCTTTCATCCATGGCGTATAGATGCTCTTCAAGAGGAAAAGACTCTTGATGCCTGATGGACAATCTCCTTGTTTGCTCTGCTTCATCATTTGAAGGCTTAGGACTATGTTGTTCCTCTTCTATTTCTGTCCCAACACCTTCTTGAGGACTACTTTCAGCTAATTTTTCACTTGGTTTTTACTCTTGGTCCTCTAGTTCAATCCTTGAAGCAACTGCAAGAAGCAATGCACTCGGCTACCCCACTTGTTCTTTAACTTGCTCGATGGTCTCTTGGCATAGCTCGCACGTGAATTGAAAATGTGGAAAATATTGGAGCCTACACCAACCTGGCAGCAACAACACCTCCAAATCCACTTGGTAGCTTAGCTCAGGTCAATCCCTAGTGAGTCTTGACACAAGCTCATTGTATCTTTCCACCATTGGGTCTTCATCATCAGTTGGGAAGGAAGTTTGTTGGTCGACATCCAAAGCATGTGGTTGTTCCCATTCCTCCAAATCCTCATTTATAGATGCTTGGTCACTATCATTCATGAAGGAGAGGTCTTCTAATCTTATTTCACTTATGCTTTCAACTACTTCTTCCTTCTGATTTTTCAGCATCTATATTGGTTGTCCCAACATATGCTACTATAAACTTTGCTAATTCATCTTCAACTACCAATGGTTCATCTTCTTGAGTGGAAGGTTTCCCTTTACCAATGAAGGAGAGGCTTTCTAATCCCCTTCTAAGTGAACTTTCACCAAAGCTTCTTGTTGTCCCAAGGAAATTAGCTCCTTCCTCTCGACTTTCAGCCTTAGTGTCTGTTGTCCCTACACTAACTTGTATCAAATTTTCTGGTTCAACTTGAGTGTGTTGTCATCCAAATGTTGTCAACTCTCCTTACTCATGGGATAGCTCCCATTTGTTGAGAGTTGGCTATTTAGACTTGTTCAAACTTCCCTTGACTTGAGTGATAATGTCTACACATGAAGAACAAGTGAATTTTGAGTGGGGTGCATTGTGAAATCTGCACCAACTAGACATCAATATCTCCCCCAACTTCAGCCCATCCTTGCTGCCTAAGTGTTCCTCGATAAATTCTTTGAATGCCTTGGTTTCCATGTTAGTGAATTCCTCTTTTGGATCTGCAAGAGCCAGGGGCTGATATATTTCCCAAAAGGGAATCTCTCCTTGCAAAACTCTTTCAATTGTACTCAAGAAAGTTAGACATCCCAATTCGTTGTGCTTGCGAGTGAAATGGATGCTACACTTGTCTGCTAATGTAAATTGTTGCAATGGTATCCTCAATCTCCTATTTAAATCTGCATGTAGCTGAGTAATGTTGATTTGCAAATGTTCCTCCAGTTCAACTCAACTGTTCTTGTTTTCCTTGTCTACAAATTTCTAATTTCTAAATTTCCAGCATATAATGAGATCTCCTTATCTCAAATTTTTACTTGAAGGATCTTTTCAATTTTCAATTTTCAGCTTTGTAGCCTCAAGCTCAGCCATGACCTCCTTTTAGTGCTAGTTTTTTTGATGTATGTTTTTCCACCTTCTCAACACATGCAACAAACAGTTATGCTACCTCTCTTGAAAGGTAGAAATCTACAAACAAGTTCCAGATCACTACCCCAAGGTCTCTCAAATGTTAGGTCATGACAATGCTTGGAATATCTCAGTTGGTTGATGTGTTTTGTAGGTAACATAGGGTTGGCCTTTATGGTTTACAAAGAATGGGAATTTGGGTTTGCAAATGGAGTTTCAAAGTGTTGTAAGTGAAAGAACCATGGTTTCCCACTCATAATTTTTTTTTAAAACCCACCAAGTTCATCTGATTTAGCTTCATGGTGATGCTTGAGATCCTACTCTAACAAGGGACTAAAAGAAATATCAAAAGGGAAAGGGTAAGAAAAGTTGTTCTAAATCTAAGCTATGAATGAACAGTAATAATGGAGGGTGCTACAGTAGATAGACTCCCATAAACTAGATTTTTCTTGACCAAGAAAGACCTATAACTACACAAAATTAGTGCAATCTTCTAAGGACTACAAATTTTCAGATTGTGCATTCACCTCATGAACATACAATTGAACTAGGTTGCAACAAGTAAGTTAGCTCAGACTAGCTTTGCAAAGTGATTCGCCATCAACAAACCACAAAAAGCATGAGTTGGAAGTGCATCAAATACTGTAACAACCAACACCATTAAAGTCATCCAAGAAACTACAAGCTAAAACTAACATGGAAGTAGAACCATGCATGCAAGATGAGAAAATTCAAAGAGCACATCCATAAAATCATGCAATGTTGTCTTCTATTGTTGAAAATTCCCTTTACACCAGTTCTCCAACCATTTACAAATGAGGGGAAAGCCCCTATTTATAGTTTTCCAAAGCCCAAATGAATGGCTAGTATTAATTCACAATGTGGCTCAGATTCAATACAAGTTATGTTTTCACCTACCCCCAATATTTTACAATTTAAAATAGGCTATTTTGTCCTCTTCCCTATTATGTCTTGTAGCCTATTTTGTCTTCTAGTGACCTGGGCATTGTAGCAGTTTTGTCTTGTAGTGATTGCCTTCTTTGATGTAGTTGAAAACTTGTAGGAAGATGCCCTTTGTCTGAAATGTTTGTTGCATCCTTTGTTACAAATCAGTGTCCCTAAGAATCAGGTGTGCTACTCCTAATTCCAATGAATAGCTCTTGAAAATCATCATCATTTGGTGGAAAATAAATAACTCCTTGTTCCCTTGAAGGCCACCTTTTGTAGTTTTGTCACTGACTTCCTTTATATAGGCCTCTTTCTAATGCCAACTCTATTGATGGGTGGTAGGAGGAGAGACAAGCATAAAATGAATGGTGACAGGAGCAATGAGCTTTTTAATTGTCCATCTTTCTCAATGGGCCTCCCTAATGGACCCGTGGTAGGTTCCATAAATCCTGCATACACAAAGTGCAGTAAGTGCTTTCATAAACAAATCAAGGAAAATGTTAGTCAAGTTCTGCAATCACATTGTTACATCCATCCATGCATCATTAAAAGATCATAATTTTCATCATTGTTCCACATTTGAAGCTCATTTGGACCATAAATATAAATGTAGGCTCAAGGGTTGGGTTTCCCCTAGGCTAAGAGGATGGCAGATGGCAGCCGATGGATGGACAACAGATGATGGAGATGACGGACAATGGGCAAACAACGGATGGTAGGCGAATGACGGACAACAGACGATGGATAGCGAGCGAACAATGGATAGCGAATGACAGACAATAGGTGAACGAAAAATAGCAACAGAGGGACAGTGGCCCTCAAGGAAGTTCTCGTGGACGGTGACGGAGGGACGACAACCTGCAAGGAAGTCCTAGCGGATGACGACAGAGGGAATGCGACCTACAAGGAAGTTCCCATGGATGGCGACGAAGGGATGATGACCTGCAAGGAAGTTCCCATAGATGGCGATGGAGGGACAACGACCCACAAGCAAGTTCCCACAAATGACAACAAAAGGATAGCTGCCCACAAGGCAATTCCCCTAGACAGTGACGAAGGGATAGTGGCCCAAAAGGAAGTTCCTATGGATAGCGACAGAAGGATGGTGGCCCACAAGGAAATTCTCATGGATAGTGACAGAGAGACAAAGACCCACAAGGAAGATCCTGCGAACAACGACAGAGGGATGACAGCCCGCAAGGAAGTTCCCACAACTTCACAAAACTTAGTAAATTTGAGATTTTTCAATTTTAGCATGTAGGAAAAGGGGTAGAAAGAGTGCCAAGACATATTTCCTTAAGATTTGACTCATTTTGAAAAATGTGAAAATTTGAAATGTGAGAGCCGGAGGGTTCACCACCCTTTTGTAACAGAAATGAGCACATGGTGACCGACACACGGCAGCCCGCAAATGAATTCCCGTGGACGACAATGAAGGGATGATGACCTGCAAGGAAGTTCCCACAGACGATGATAGAGAGATGGTAGTCCACAAGGAAATTCTCGTGGACCATGGTGAAGGGACAATGACCCACAAGGAAATTTTCACAATGTCTAAATCCATAGAAAATTTAATCCAAACCCCTTTAGGCATGTTAAGACATTCATTTGATGGTCCTTAGATGATGAAAACTTGAATTTTGCACCCTTTTTGGAAATACTGATATTTGGAAGGCGGAAGCCGGAGGTTCCCCCGCCCTTTTCAAAATGACAATGAGCACATGGTAGCCCACACACGATGGCCCATAAGGAAGTTCATGCGGATAATGATAGATGGACGGTGACCCACAAGGAAGTTCTTGTGGATGGCAATGGAGGGACGACGATCTGCAAGGAAGTTCCTACAGATGGCGACAAAGGGACAACGACCCACAAGGAAGTTACCATAGACAACAACAAAGGGATGGCGGCCCACAAGGAGGTTCCCGTGGTTGGCGACAGAAGGACGGTGGCCCACAATGAAATTCCTATAGATTATAATGGAAGGACGATGGCCAACAAGGAAGTTCTCGTGGACAGTGAGGGAAGGATGATGGCCCGAAAGGAAATTACTACAAACGATTGTAAAGGGACGGCGACCAATAAGGAAGTTCCCACAGACATCAACGGAGGGATGAAAGCTCGCAATGAAGTTCCCACAGACGGTGATGGAAGGAAAGTGGCCTAAAAGGAAATTCCCACAGATGGTGGAAGAGGGAAAACAACCTGCAAGGAAGTTTTCATAGACGACGATGAACTGACGGTAGATCGAAGCCCGCAAGGAAGTTCCCACATATGGAAATGGAGGGACGGTGGTGGGAAAGGAAGTTCCCATGGATGGAAATGGAGGGATGGCAGCCTACAAGGAAGTTCTCGTGAATGGTAATGGAGGGACAACGGCCACAAGGAAGTTCCTGCAGACTACAATGGAGGGACGACGACCCGTAAGAAAATTTCCATAACGTCTCAGAACTCAACAAAACCTTGGTAGTTCACTTAGGTATCACAAAAACATCCCAGATCCATAGGAAACTTGTCTCCAAAGTCAAAAAATGAAGGAAAAAGTGAAGCAAGTGAGCAAGGACCAAGTCAGTAGGAGCAAGGAAAAAGTGGAAAAAGGGGGGGAGGACTATGTTTCTCTTCTCATATTTGAATGCCCCAGGTTAAAATGAAGGGTAGGGAGTAGTTTTTATAGGCCAATTTCCATTAATGGTGTGCATTGATTTTTTGGTACGACAAACTCGGGCTAGGTGAGATGCAGAAACCCACACTCGTTTGGATGCTTGGTCGAGGCTTGGACTGAGAAACTAAGTGTGAATCTCACCATGTGGGTGGAAGTTGTGCATCAATCACTACTCAGTAGAAAAACATGAGCGGCGACCGGCAGCCACGGGTTCGCAAGGCCTGAGGGACGTTAGGACAGTGGGCGAAGGGAAACCCGCACGGGCATTTCCAAGAAAACAAAAGACTTAGTGAAAATCAGGTGGGTGAATCTGGTCAAGGGGAATTTGATCATGTGACCCACCTAGACATTCGGAAATGGCCACACAAAGTGAGGCAGGAGCACAAATGACCCAACAGTAGTAGGAACGAACCATCAAGAGCAAAAAAGAGGGGGGTCCCTACCTACGACGGGGCGTGTGTGCAAAGCACACACAACAATTAGGAATGATGTCGAATGACAAGATTGGGTTACTTGATTGATTAGGAGGATGACAAGGATATGATTTGTATTGGATTGGGATGACTTGAATATGATTAGGAATGACACGGTTGTATGAATTGGATTGATTAGGATTATGACTAGGATGAATGAATGGTGAGTAGGATGTGATTAGGACAAGGTGGAATGATGTGGGATGATGACTAGGACATGATTAGGATGAAGTGGATATGATGTGGCTAAGAAAGGTGATTACGATGAAAGTGATTGGATATGAATGTGTTGGAAGAATGTGTAGAGTGACTTGTCTTTATGTGTTTGGTGTTTAGATTGATTTGGCAATGTTTAAATGAATGATCACACATGTACACACGCAAATCACTCACGTAAGACACATAAGCAAGTTTGAATTTTGAATTTTGAAGAATGTAATGATGATTATTAAAGAAGCACGCATGGAAGACACATCAACAAGCCGTATGACTAGACAAGTGGGATATGGCCAATTAGGTCTCAATCTAGTTTGCACGAGGTTGACTAGGTATGATTTGAAAGCAAAATCTTGCCACATAGTCGGGAGAAATGGGTAACCCACTCTTCACCTTCACTTCCCAAAGGTATAAATTTCTTTAGGGCTTAACCAAGAGTGACAAGATTTCAACTCCCAAGGGAGTGTGTCTTTTGATTCACACTCGATTGAGGTCGTCCCTTGGAGGGTTGTGTGCTCCAAGCAGGCCTCCTAAGAAGGGTATGAAAAAGGTGAACCAAGTGAGGTGTTTGGGAGGACACACACTTGATTCACACTCGCAATTGTTAATTTCCCTTTAGAAATGAAATGTGTGTAAGAAAAAAATGGAAGCACTTGTTCTTTTTAACCCAAATCCAAAATGTGTGATGGAAGACAATGGTTCTTTTTAAGCCCAATTTCAAAGTGTGGTTGCAAACAAAATGTTTGTTTTAAAACCCCAAATCCAAATGCGTGATCAAACAAGTTTAAGAGATGAAAGATGAAATGTGTGCACCTAAAATTTCTTTAGCTCCAAATTTTTTGTCCACTTGATCCAATTTGTCTTTTGAAGTGTTTATTTTTCTGCACATTCACAAAACCAACAACAAAGCCAAAACCCTAACATGATAATTGATCACTAGTATTAGAGGGTTAGCTACTTAACACAAATCTGATTTTTTGAAATGTTTTTCACATCAAAAATAAAAAGACAGAGAATAGACCCTTACTGAAATTTCCAGAGCTTTCCAAAAATGTAAATTTGTACCCAACATTATTTTTTTTATGAAAAAACATAAAAAAATATATTAAAAAATCAAAACTGGTCCAAAAATTCTAATTTTTGGACTAAAGGCGCCTGACATCATCCCCAATCTATAGATAATTTATTGTGAAAATATCTACAACTGTTTGTGAGATATAAACAAATATTTGTAAAACCCTAATTTTCAAAGATCTATTTTTTGTCTAATTATTTTTCATCCAAATTGAAAACATAAAGAACAAACCCCTATTAGAATTTAGAGAGCTTTCCAAAAATATAAAATATCTAAACAATTCGCTAATTTTCTCTCAAAATTGATTTTTCATGAAAAATATATAAAAAATTAAAAATAGCTCCAAAAAATCTGATTTTCAGACTGGAAGCTCTTGATATTGTCCACAACTTGAGAAAAAAAATTGTGAGAAAATAAACAACTTTTTGAGAGATATGGTCGAATCTTTGAAAACTGGGGTTTTGTCCCCCAAAATGATGCAAAACCTGCAACAAAAAGTATCTAGCTCAAGAATTCCTCAATTTTGTCAAAATATTGAGCTAAAAATCAGTTTTTGGGTTCACCAATGTAACTAAGGTAAAAAGTTAGGTTAGCATGAAATAAGATGCATAATCAAAACCCTAGCTAAACAATGAAGCAAAAAGGAGGAAAATAGCATAAAGAAAGGAATAATTTCACCAAACAACCTTCATGCCCTCCATGATTGACCTTCATTGCCCTTCTCCATTTGTTGTAAAATTATGTTTGTTGTCAAATTTTTGTGTGAGAAACTATGACCTATGACAAGACTCAAGCAAATATTAAAGGATTTGACTCAAAATGCAAGTGTACTCAGAATTCTACAAGCATGAAGAAGTGTGCAAACCTAAAGTCTGAAGCATGAAGTGTGAGATGGTGAAGTGATGAAGTCAGCAGATAAAAAAATGTCCCCAAATGAGGTTGACATTGCTTTGCTATAAAAAAGTCGATTTTGGGTGAATGGCCAAGATTAGAAATTGAGAACTTCCCTAAGACCAAAGGCTGAAATTAAATCTGACAACCATCAATTAGGGTTAGGGCAACATTAGGGTGAAATTTGAAATGAAGGGCTGAGATTTGATTTTAGAAAAATCAAATCAATGGAAAAGAATGCATGTGACAAGAGGATATTGAGCAGGAAAAAAGAGACTGTTGGAAAATCAAATAATAATTTAAAATTATTTGATTTAAGAAGTGATGTTGACCATTTGAATTAAAAATTAATTTAATTCAAAAGTGGTGGGGTCATGTGATAGTAAATAATGATTTTAAATTATTTACTTGGTGAGAAAAGAGAAAGTGGGGAATTTAAATAAATGACTATTTAAAATTAGAAGAAAAGTCAATAAGATAATTAAATAATTAATAATTATTATTTAATTATGGAGAAAATGGATAAGGTGGACAATAATTAAATAAATTTAGAAATTTATTTAATTATAGAGGGACATAAGAAATTAGCGACATATTTAAATAAAATAAATGTAATTTATTTATTTAAATAGTCAGGAGGAATAAAAGATACAAATTAATTAAATGATTGAGAATTATTTAATTAATAGTCGAATTTGGACTATAGGGCACAATTAAATATTTAATTGTGTTAAGAAGAAATATGGAGAAAATATAGTTTGCGGGCCTAGGTCAATTTTATGTGTCTAAATATGAAATTCAAGGATTGAGTATAGTATCACAAAAACCATATCCATCATTTGTTATTGCACACAACATAAAAATTACATAAGGTAAAATGCTTGTCTTTATTGATCAAAAGAAGTTACATAAAATTGTTTACAAGTTTGAAAAGTGAGTTTCATTGCAACTCTAGATTGAAAAAATCTCCAAGAAAGTTATAATAAATTGATAAGAGAGAAAAGAACTAGAGGAAAAATACCTTTAAGCTTGCCTTTATGTTGTTCAACAACTTGCTAAATGATAGGAACATGTGCTTGCTAGGTCAAACTTCTTTGGGCGTCCAAAAAATAATATCCCTACTTTGCAACCCCTAAAACTGCTCCAGAAAGGTACTTGATTGAATAAAAAGTCTTTCCTTGACCTTATGCACCATCTAAGACTCCAAAATAGCTCCTAGATTCCCTCAAAAGGCTAAAACTAAGTCAAAACTGCCCTATATTCTCTCCATCTATTTTATAGCTCCTCAAATTGCCCCTAAATATTTTCCAACTATTGCACAACTCACCAAACTATCCCCTAGATACTTACCACTTATCATTACTACATGGAAAGAGGTTATGAATTCTCATTCAACTCCCAACTACTCGATACTTATTCAAACCTACTAATAACACATGTGAGAAAAGGTTTGAAACATTCAAATGTCTCCTAGAAAGTTGTACATGATTCCTTTGATGACTTGTTCATCAGCAAACTATCTACCCTACATAATTAACTATATCAACCTCTCACTATAGACTACTATTATCTTCCTCTTAAGATCACTATATCTTGCCCATTTCAATGATGGTCATCTCTTCCTTAGGAAAACATGATTGTCCTCTTAAACTTTGTTGATGGTTTTCCCTCTTTACTTGTACACAAACCCTTGATTATTTGACAATGATGATTGTGCTCTCCATGAAACTTGCTTTAAATTGTTGCTTCATCTTTGATTGGTCCACTGAAGAAGTTGTTGCCCTTGGTTAGTTCATTTCCTGCATCTAATTGACCTTCATAGACTTGTGATGATTGCTCCTTTTCTAGCTTCTCATGAATCTTTACCCCTATGTTGGCTCTGTATTTATGCTTCTTACTTCAATAGCTCCCTATCATTTCTCCAATATTTCCATGAACTCATTATCTCCTACCCTCTTACTTGAGATTTTTTTTGTAGACCTATGGGTCTAACCATTTCAATCATTCGCCATTATTTACCTCTTCAATACTTGATTGGGAATGGCCTTTCAATAGTATTGACTTTTGGTGAAAGATAATGAGAATAATCCTCAATCTCAATTGAATAATATCTCTTGAGATCATGTCAAGATCTATAAGCTCAAATAATTGAATAACATAAAATAACCCTTCATAACATAGTCTTTGTTGAAATGAGGAATGCAAGGTATATTTTCCAACAAAGGATCAAGTACAATGAGTAGTTATTAGTGATCCACTCTAGATGTTGTGAAAACTATCCAAGGAGTGACAAAACTCCTCTATAATTGCACTATTCAATATGTTTATAGTAGACTCAAGAGCCAATAAAAGATTCCCTAATACACTAGAATAGCCAGTAGAATGAAATTCCTTCAAAAGAAAACTTCAGGGATTATTTGAAACCTCTATAATCTCTATTTGCATTCTTGCTATCCACTCTTTAACTTCTCAGTCTAACTTCTCACTAACATATGTTGTTTTGAAAAATAATTGTAATAGAATTCCAAAGCATATTTATAGAAATGTAGAATATTGATCAACATTGTGTAGTACATACTACCTACAAAGAGAAATGTCTAGAGAAGAAATCTATTTTGGATCTAGAATCATGTCAAGAGATTTTGCAAAGTGTTAGATACACAAGACAACTGAGATGGGGGTGAATCAATTGTGCATCAAAACCTTCAAACCCTTGATAATATTTAAACCCTTGCTAAGCATTAGCATAAATGTAAACAAATGAAACATCAACACATCAACAAACATACACAATAGAACACCAAATTTTATGTGGAAAACCCTAATCAGGGAAAAACCACAGTGAGGATTAACTCTCATATATATGAATATCAACACTGATTACAATAGGCTCACTGTCAGAAGGGCTCACTTCTAAAAGGAATCACTATCCAAAAGAAAGAAAGAAAGGATCACTATTGGAAGGGCTCATTTCCCAAAGGACTCATTGTCCAAAAGAAAGAAAGGCTCACTACCAAGGGCTCATTTCCTGGATAGAAAGAGAATAAACAAGAACTATTATAGGTAGGTTCATTACCTCATAGCAACAGGAGAATCCATGACAACAACTCTTCACCATCCTCAACCTTCGGCTCACTGCCTCCAACAACTTCAAGTAGACTAAAATGTAGACACCTTTTTATCACTACTTTCGGTAGTCTTAGGAAAATGTAGAGTCTAAGCTAGTGTATTGTAAACTTGGTATAATCTACCCAATTTAGAGGTTAAACTAACTGAATAGTCCACTTTAAATTGCTTAAAACCACATTAATTATCAACTTGAGGCTTGTAAGCTTATGATGGTGCAATGTTGTATATGCCTTCATGGAATTAAACTACCTAAATTATCCTACTGAAGTCTTTCTAATTGCTCGAAATGCACAAAAAATTAAAAAAAATTAAGTATAAACTAAAACTAGTTGCTGTGGGTACCTACAGTAAAACTCATGACTGAACTAGTGCTAATGAAATAATACTATATTAACTTAAAAATTGATAAAGACTACTGACTCAACTGAACCATCCTTTGAAGTACTACTAATGATCATTGCATGCATGTTCCTAAACATTTATTCATAATAAGCAAGAAATGGTATCCCAATTAACTTGCATATAATTTATGAACAATAATAAACTACTAACAACTATCAACAAAAGTAAATAACTGAAAAGGTGAAGTGAAGAACAATACATTGAGTGGCTTGCTCAAATAACTATTCCCACTTTAATTCAAGTCAATCTAACTAATAGATTTCATGCTTTCCATCAATTCATCTCCATTTATTGCATAAGATGAAAGATTACAAAATATTCTTGCACAAATCGTACTCAATCATTCTAAGGATTCATGTTTCAAACTGAAAGTAACGGATAACATAAAACTGCAAAAAACCAACTAACTAACCTATGGACTCAACCAACAGTTATATAAAAATTGAGGGAATCCTTATTGAAAGCAACAGATTAATTGAAATCATTAACTCCACTCCCAGGTATTTAGGGTATAGAATTAAACTTGGAATTTATTCAACCTATAACTGAAAAAGAAGGAGAATCCTATCAAAACTAGAACTCTTCCAAAATAGAATGCATGCAACCATACGCCAATTTTTCAAAGTCCCATGTAAGAAAGACCTCTTCTTCAACATTTATTAACTGATTATAATAACGCATGTTCTATCTTCATTAAGTTCCTTCAACCAATAATCATCACGTTCAATTGTTTATGCAATTCTCCTATTTTGGTATTCAACACCCCCTTTGCTACAAGTTCATTCTACAGTTGTTGTGTATCATGGTTCCTCCTTTAGCTACAAAACAAGTTAGTTTCACAAAACACATACACAAGGATCACTATCATAATTAAACATAGCATTCCATCAACATTCCCATACACAATTCATGTAAACCATTTAATGCTAATATATTAAACCATAATTCCATCACAATATTTTTTGGGTTTAAGTCTGCATAATGGATATAAAAAGGATAGATGATATGGAATATTGTTTAGAAAGTATGTTTAAAAGTATCTTAAAGTCTGGACAAATCCAAAAAAAAAAAGGCTATTATCTAGACCTATCATTTCCCCTCAATTTATGTTTTTATTTGTCCTCAAGAAAAATACTAAGGGTCTTGATTATACTAGTGAGAAATTTTCCTTAGGTCCATGACTATACTAGCACCCTGATCCTGCTATAAATAAAAACCTTGGTATGCTGAAAGTTGCATCATCCTAATAGCTCCTTCCCTCTCATATTCACCACTTTTATCTCCATTTCAATGTGGAATTGGACAAAGGAGAATAGGTGGTTGAAATGTGAGAGGCATCCAATGAAGTCCTTTGTTGATACTGACTGCCATATATTTTTGCACCCTCTGGAGCATAGCAGTAAAATTGTATATAAAATGTGGCTCCTTCTACAATTCAGGGGTTAGATCATTCCACCGGTTCTGTACATACTTATAACACTGTTGTACAATACCTACAACTAGCACTTTCATTCTCTCATAGTCTACCTCCCTGAGTTTCATTATTCTCTTGCTAACTCCTTTATGCCCAAGAAGGTGCATCCACTCATCAATAACTACTTTTGAATCCTTAACCTCTCTTCTTATTGGAAGTGCAATAGATTTCTCTTTTTCATCATATTCTTCCATAATTTCCCCTCTAAGTTGTTCATTCATGTAGTAGGAAGCAAGTTGTATAACTTGAAGATCCCCCAAAAATATTAAGAGGTTCCATTTTGTTTCATCAAGGATCACATAATTGTGCAGATAAAATTCACATAATTTATCCTGGTCTTCAAATGCAAAATTAGAAAAAAATTTAAGAAACTCGGTAGGTTTACTCATAGCAACGAATTTTTTTCTAATTAACCTATTAAACTAAAAACACAAGAACCTTTCTTTTATAAACAATGCATAAGTCTTGGGTGGAGGCCTACACTTAACAATTTGTGCAACCTTATCTACAACCTCTTCCAATCGGACTGCTGACTTATCTAATTCCATTTCTTTCTTTTCCATTCTTCAATATATCCTTCCTTTTCCCTCTTCCATTTTTCTTTTTCCTTTGCAAACTTAGTTACACTCCACAATTGGTAGCCTAGAGATAAAGTTGTGTGATAACCAGGAGTTTTAAGAGGAGGGGGTCTCTCACTTGGGATAGCCAATACCTTGTCCCCTGTCTTAGTGATATCCAATTGTGCCAGCAAATCTAACTTAGCACCATGACCATAAAATTGTAGTTTTCCCTCCATTTCCTACATTTTTACTTCCCTTTCTTTATCCTTTTGCTCATAATTTTTCACCAACTCCTCTAGGTGTTTAATTCTATCCAATGCTTCTTGGAGTTCTTGCCTCACATTTCTCTCCTCAGGGTAAACTTCTTCTCTATCTTCAAGTTGATCACTTCCTCTTTCATAACCTCCATGTATAGGATTATCTAGAGCTTCTATCCTCAATTTCTTTGCAATAAATGGGTCCTTCAATTCAGAATCAAAATTCATTACCATATACCTTCTCTCTTTCATAGGTACATTTATGTCATAGAGCGCATCCCCTCCTAGTTCAGAATCAGTCTCTACAACCATAGCATTCTCCTATTGTTGTTTCTCTAGGGTTTGATTCCCTTGGGGTTGTTGTCTATTCACCTCTTCTCCTTTAGGTTTGCCTATACCTTCCTTTGGAACATTTTGTTGCCTGATCCTACCAGAATGTCTAGGTGTAAGTATTTTTTCTTCAATTTTCCTCTCTTCTTTTTTAATAATCTTCTTCCTTTTTCTATTTTTGAGCAACCCTCTTTCCTTTTGAAACCTCTTCCTCTAGTTTAGAGGGTGTGGAAGTGGTGGATACACTACTTCTCCTGCTCTTAAACTTTCATGACTTATAAGAAGAAGGTAACTCCTCATTTTTAGAATGCCCAAACTATGGCTCTTCAGGTTCTTCATGCTCACCTTGGCTATGGGTAGGTGAGACCACAAGCGAATCATGAGGGTTTTCCCCTTCATGCTCATTTTGGGGTTCATTTTTACTTCCTATATCCCCAGGTACTATGGGTACCTCAAGCAAAATGTTGATGTCTCTGCATTCCTCATCCCTAAAATCCTCCCACCTTACTTGTGGGTATTGAATTATTAGGCTCCTTTTATGAACAGGGTAACCAAGAAATGGTGAGAGAAGGGGGTATCAGACTATCTTCTCTGGTATTCCGAAGCAATTCTTTTCAACAAGTTATAAAGAAAATTTGGTACATTTACTATCCTATTATGCTTGAGATTACTCAACAGTTTAAAATGGACCATATGAAAAAGTTTTGTCTTCCATCACAGGTAATATATCTAATAATATAAGCAAAACATCTTGCCCACAACCAGTGTAGAGACATTCTTTTCTTACCTTGTGATGAGAAATCCAATTCCTCGCCTCTTGTGCAAAATTCCTCCCAAGTTGTAACTACATCAGACCAAGCTGGAAATTATGTTCTTGTTCTTGGCAATTGAATCACTTGAGCAATGGAAGTCTCTAATGCATCCACATAAAGTCCTTTTACCATGGATTGTTTGTATTGGAGAGTTTCTGCAAATCTTCTCGTTAAATCATCACTATACTCTATTAATTTCAGAAAATGATCGGGCCAACCAACCCTTGTGAAGATGGAAAGGACAACTGTGTCCTCCAAAATTTGTTTATGAGTTGTCGACTCTCTCCTAATGATATATCCTCCCATCCTAATTTCCTTTACTACTCAATATACCAAATTCAGTATTTAAAATTCAACTCAATCACAACCTACCACCCTCAACTTCTCTTATGACTTCAAAACCTTAGTTTCCATATATATTATTACTACTACACCACACTGTAACTACAAATTTCTCTTCAAATTCAGCTCTAATATAAACCAAGCTAAATTTATCCCAAAACTCTATAGGGTTTCACGTTTTTAGAAATTTTGAAAATAGTAGTGGAAATAGCAACAAAAATAAAATATGACTAATGGTTTTTCTTGTCATAATTTTCATTCAATTTAGTTTAGGGTGGAAGATTCGAAAAGACTAGCAAAAATATTGAATAAGCATACCCTCACCCAACTTAATTGGTGAGGTGACCTCACTTCACAGTGATGATTTGGAGGTGGTATAAATGTGAGTTGATGGAAATTAATAATATAATATTTCGTATGCATGGAATTAAATGAAAATTGCATAAAAGTTTAAAGAAAACTTGATTAATCATAACATACCTTAAGTACTGTAATGCGAAAATAACCATTGATGGCACGTGGAGACTAAAAGAACATATTTTCTTATTGATTTGATGTGACAAATATTAATTGCAAGGTAATGAGTATCAGATGGCAAGTGGATATGATGAGATGGATGTGAGTTGGCAATTTGATAGCTTCAAAGATTTGAAATGAACACGGGAAATAAATCAATTATGTCACGATACTTAGCATGAATTGATGGATAAAGTATGTGGATATTTTGGAAATGAATGTGTATAACCTTGCAATAAGTATGGCACCAAATTTTTTGAATATTCCTCCAACCGTCAGTTGTGGCTGCGGGCACCTGCAGTGTCAAGTCCCATTCTGAACATTGACAGTGTGAAGCTATAGGTCCCTTCAACATCAAGGCCTTTCTGAACATTGACAATAGGTTCCTTAGAAAATAGTATGAACATCATTAGAATCATGCAGTGTGTGCATGAATAATGTGATG
The DNA here is from genome assembly GCA_007258455.2 of Sequoia sempervirens. Lineage (NCBI taxonomy): Eukaryota > Viridiplantae > Streptophyta > Pinopsida > Cupressales > Cupressaceae > Sequoia > Sequoia sempervirens. Next base: position 462,051,336 of record VDFB02000017.1, read on the forward strand.
TGTAGGTGGTTTAAAGCATAAGAAATTATGCCTAGGTGATTTCAGGGGTTGATTTGTGTATCTCAACCTCTTGATCACCAAACATGTTGGGTATGTCCCGCAGTACTAATGTAGGACTCTATAAATTGGTTTCTATTTTAGGTTCACTATGATCACCATATTTCTAGATCAATGAAAATAAGAAGTCATCATGTTGCATTGGTTTCTTGTATAACTTCAATCTATGGCCATTAACTAGAAGTGAGAACCCAGCTTCATCAATGGTATGCAACTGTACCGATCCATTAGGATAAACCTTAATTATCTCATAAGGGTCCAGCCACCTAGACTAGAATTTTCCCTTGAAATCTTTGTACCTTGAGTCATATAATAGGGTTCATCTCCTTCAGTGAACTCTTTTGTGTTTATGTATCGATCATGTCATTTCATTCATTGTTGTTGTATCACCTCTGTATGATGGACTGCTTCCATTATTATCTCATCTAATCCATTCAAAGAATATTTCAAAGAATGTAACCTTTCCTTTTGTGCTTCTGTTAAATCCATTCCCAACTCTACTATTGTCCTCAATGTTTTATATTCAAATTCAATAGGAAATACTGTTGTTTTTCCATAAACCAGTTCGTAAGGGGTAAAACCTGTAGTTGTCTTCCATGTAGTTTTGTATGCCCAAACAACTTCTGGCAATCTAGATAGCCAATCTCTCCTATGAAGCTACACTATTTTTGTCAATATATTTTCAATCTCCCTGTTGGTGACCTCTACTTGACCATTAGCTTGAGGATGATATGGGGTAGATTTCTTGTGTTTGATCTAATACTCTTCTACCAATTTGGAAATTAGGTCTTATGTGAATTGTGGTCCTTGATTAGTCACTATCTCCTTAGGTGCACCATACCTAGTGAAGATCTCATATAATAATTTTTCTACATTTCCATCTCTAGAAAATTGCAATGCTTTTACCTCTACCCATTTGGTTAAGTAGTCAGTACATACCAATATGTATTCCTTCTTATTTGAACTAGGAGAGAGGTCCATTAAAATATTTCCCCCATTTATCGAAAGGAGCTAGTGCTAGGTGGTACTGTAAAGGCATTTCATCACTTCATGTGGGTCTCCCCATTCTCTGGCATCGGTCTCATCTTCTAGTATACTTAACAGAGTTTTTATGAAGGGTTGGCCAGTAATATACTATTATCAAGATTTTGAATGCTATTCTCTTGGCTGTAAAATATCCACCATAGGGCTCATCATGGCATGCTTTCTATATATCAAACACTTCATCCTCCTTCATACATCTTCTCATAATGTTATTTGGCCCAGTGTAAAATAAAAACCCAAAAATCCAATAATAAGGGAAGCATTTGTGAACTAACTGTCTTTTCTCTCTTAGAGAAAAGTAACCTAGAATCTTCCCTATCACCAAATGGTTAGCTATATCAGCAAACCATGGAGTATGTACATTTAGAGAAAATATATGCTCATCAAGAAGAGAATCATCAACCACCCCTTTTGTTGATTGGGGAGGCAATCTAGAAATAAAATCAACAACCACATTAGCCTTTTTGGGTTTGTCAATTATTGTTATGTCAAATTCTTGTAGTAACAACAACCACCTTACACGTCTTCCACCTACTACTAGTTTATTCATCAAGTATATGATTGTTGTATGCTCTATATATTTGAACACTAGATAGCTAGTAATATAGTGTCTAAACTTGTTAATTCCATAGACAACTACAAGAATTTATTTTTCTAGCACAATGTAGTTTAACTCTACTCCTTGTAGGTTTTTGTTGATGTAGTATATTGCATATTCCTTATTCCCTTCTTTCTACCCTAGGATTGCTCTAATAGGAAAGTCTCATGCATCAGTGTGTATGTGAAATGGAAATGTCCAATATGGACCTCTTAGAACTGGTGCATGAGTTAGAGATGCTTGTAATTTCTCAAATGAATTCTAACAATCTGCAGTCCAATCAAACTCAATGTCCTTTTTCAAAAAAATAAACAAAGGTGCAGCAATTTTACTGAAATCCTAAATGAATCGCCTATAATATACTACATGTCCAAGGTAGCTTTGTACATCTCTCTATTTCTATGGTACAAGTAGGGTAGATATAATTTCAAACTTCTTTGGGTCAACCTATATTCCTTCGTTGGATATAAAGTGTCCTAACAGAATTCCTTGTGTCATCATCATAAAATACTTCTCATTGATGAGTGATAGATTGTGTTCCTTACATCTTTTTAACACTTTCTCCAGGTTAGTAAGATCTTATTCATAACTTTCACCATAAGTGGTGAAGTCATCCATGTATATCTCCATGCAATTATGTGAAAAATCAAAAAATATGTTGAGTACTACTCTTTGAAAGGTAGTTGGAGCATTGCACAAACCAAAAGGTAGGACATAATATACATATGTTCCCTAGGGGAAAGTAAATGTGGTCTTATCTTGATCTTCTGGTGCAACCTTGATCTGGTTATAACCATTGAAGCCATTAAGAAATGATAAATATTTCTTTCCTGCCAAAGAATCAAGAACTTGGTCAATAAATGGTAGTGGGAAGTGATCTTTCCTTGTGGAAACATTTAATTCCTTGTAATTAACACAAACTCTCCATTTCCCACCTTTCTTGGGAAATATTACCAATGGTGAAACTCATTCACTATCTGATATAGGGTATATAAAACCTGTATCTAAAATCGTTTTTAGTTCAGCTTTAACTATATCTCTTAGAGCTAGATTCATGCATCTATGTGGCTTTCTTATAGGTCTATAGCCATGATTAATGTAAATATGTGCATGCATAGATCAGGATCGATGCCCTCCATATCATGATAATCCCATGCATATGCAACTGAGTGTTCCTACAACACTGATTGTAGAGAATTATGTTGTTCCTCAGTCAAGGTATTATTAATATTTAACATCCTCCCTAGCATAATTTCCAACTCCTTTTATGACTCTTGAACTAATTAGAGATCAAGGCTTGGTATGATGGGTATACATTATTGAGGGGGTAATGGATGAAATAGTTATGATATCTCTTCTGTAGGATTGATAGGTACAACAATTTGCAAGGGGTCTTGTAGGCATATGAGACAATCTTGCTGTTGTGGATTCCTGCCATAATCATTTTGGATTATATGAGCAATGAGATCATCTTCATCCTGGTCATCTAATAAGGGGTTGTGCTCTATAGTCATCAATGTTTGAAGAGAATAGTTATCTTCCTTCTCCTCACCCAAATTGGGCCAAATGGTGTTTTCAAGGTATGCATATGGTTGGGTAGGTGGATAAAGAACCAAGTTCCTTGTAATTGTCCCATTAGATATTATCATTTTACCAAATTAGGTTCCTATAAATGCATCCTTTGTTGCCAACCAAGGCCTGCCTAGGATGAGTGGGTAACCCACAAGATTGAATTTGGGTTGCAGTACTATGAAGTCTGTAGGGTACTCCCAAGAATCTAATGCAATAACTAGATCTTCAATAATTTCCTCAGGCTTGACCATGGACCTATCAGCTAATTGCAAAACAATTTGTGTGGGCCTGACATTAATCAACTGAAGCAATTGCATTATTTCTTTTGTCATGACATTGATAGATGCCCCCAAGTCTATCAAAGTCTTCTTAATGAGGGTCCCATTGATCTTAACATACACAACTAGACTATCAGGATCATTATACTTAGGGACTATAATATTCCCCAACATGATATTTGCAAAATTCCCCAAGACATGAAATGTCTATGGATCTTTCCTTTTCCTTCCTAGTTTCTTAAGACAAAAATCCCTTACTATTTTGGTATAGATAGGGATGTCTTTGATAGCTTGGATAAGTGGTATTTTGATGTTGACATCTTTCAACTACTTGAAAAGGTCTGTCTTAGCCTGTGTGTGATGCTTTTGCAAAGCTAGGCATTTAGGAAAAGGTGGCTTGGGATTTGAGGTAGTTTGGTGTACCTGATTTTGTTCAAGATCCAAAGGTGGTTTATCAGAAGCTTCAACTACATGTTCCTCATCCTTTATTTCTATAATTTGGGGGGATGTAGGTCCAACAAGTTTTTTCCTGATCTGAGGTAGACATCACTCACCTCTACCCCATAAGTGGGGTACTACATAGCTTCGTTAGTATAAGCCTATTGAACAGGCTTAGTGTTAGGATTAGGTGTAGGTTGGGTAGGTATTTGCTGCTTGGGCAGCTAGGATGCAGGATTTGATGGTGGAATTAAAGCTTTTTGTTGTTGTGGAGGAGGGAGTTGTTAAACACACAATTTTGTTATTAAATATGAGCATGAAACACATAGAACAGAAAGTAAATAAACACAATGAACACCAAATTTTTACATGGAAAAACCACGGTGAGGCTTAACTCACAATATAAAGATTATAAACTAAATACAAAGGCTCACTACCCAAAAGAAGACTCACTATCCAAGTACAAAGGCTCACTGCCTACAAAGGACTCATTATCCAATAGGGAGGCTCACTACTTACATATACAAAAGAAAACAAAAGATCCACCACAACAATTAAAGCACATTCGTAGGATTATAGAAACCTTCAGTTCACTACCTTTAGCACACTGAAAAATTGTTATCACAACTCACTTGCACACACTTTCCGCTCTTATGATTTGTGGCACACTTTTGTCACTTTGCATCACATTGTCATGCAATTCTTTACAACTCACCTTGATTTTATACGATTCTCAACCTTATAAACATTTACCAAGGTCGGCCACAATACATCATTTCATAAATTCAAATTAGGTTGGAAACTCTAAATTCCCGTGGTGGAAAGGAATAAGAGTGGACCAATAAAAACAATCTTCTACACACTTCCTCAATTAAATTTTATTCTTTGAATGAAGTGTAAACACTAGGTTGGCCAAACCTAATGAAAACACAAATTATCAATGATGCACATGCTTCCCAACAAGAATATGACACACAAATGGTGCAACACACTTCATTATGCATGAAAATACATCTTAGAATCTTCCAGATACATCCACGGAAAAAAAAATGGGCTTAAATCACTGAATTTCTTTCACCAGTCTATCTGGTTTGTGTAGACACACACAAAAATACTAAAACATGATTTCTGAATTACAAAACTCCAAAACCTCTTCACCAGAGCATAGGAAATACCTTCACAAGACATCTACCAAATCCGCACGATCTCAAACAAATTATCGAATGGATGCAGAGAAAAAATATTTATCCTAGTCCATAGAACACTTACTTTGTCAATGGAACACACAAACCGGAGGACACAAATTTCACATACCATCTCACCAGAAACTACAACTCAAACTATATCATCATCAGATCAACATAATGAAATATTTATAGCCACACAAACATAGGATCACCATAGGAGAAATGTGGAGCACATACCAGAGCACACACGCAACACTCTGACTTCTCTTCTTTATTAATTTTCTCAAAAGCACTTGGAAAATCATGAAACCAACATATCATAAAGAGAGCTCCATGTACTCACAACATCTCAACAACATCTCATACATGTACAATCTACAACATACTGAACAGTGTTGACATCAATGATAACATTAATGACAATACCACCAGACAAGTTCATACTTGCAACAGTCTCACCCTTTGTCACTGATGGAAACACATAACCTTTTCTCCCCCTTTGAAATGAATGGAAAAGATCAACTACTCTAATTACTCCCCCTTAGGAGTACACTCATACTATGCAACAATGAAAATATTTTCTACTCCCCTTGTGGAGTAGACCCATCAATCAGTCCAAGTAAATGAAGAATCTATGAATTCACTCGACTAGTGCACCTTCAAGTGCACTTAGTTAGGAGGGCCAATGACCCCCAATCTCTCCCTAAGATGCTTGAAAGTATCCTTCGAAAGGGACTTAGTAAATATGTCTACAATTTGTTCCTTTGTAGTTACATACTCCAATCTAACCTCATTCTCCAATGCTTTCTCTCTCAGAAAATCATACTTGATAGATATGCGCTTCATTTTTGAATGCATAACTAGGTTCTTCAAAATGTTTATATTGCACTTGTATTATCACATAAAATAGGAATAGGTTCATCACATATCACACCAATGTCTTTCAAAGTTTGCTTCATCCACAAAACTTGTGTACAACAGAATGCGGCAGCAATATATTCAACCTTTGTAGTGGATAAAGAAACTGAATCTTGCTTTTTACTTAGCCATGAAACTAGTCTTTTGCCAATAAAGAAAGCACCACCACTGGTACTCTTTCGGTCATCTACACATCCAACCCAATCAACATCTATATAAGAACTCAAGGTGAAATCATTACTCTTAGGATACCACAGTCCATAATCTGATGTGCCTTTAAGATATCTAAATATTCTTTTTACAGCCATAAGATGTGCTTCTCTAGGATCTGTTTGGAATTTAGCAACTAAACACACTGCATGCATAATATCTGGTCTAGTAGTAGTGAGATACAATAGTCTTCCAATCATGGATCTATATTTTCTCTGATCAATCTTCACAGATTCATCATCCTTGCTTAGTTTACATCCAGTTACCATAGGAGTACAAACTAGTTTAGAATCCTCCATCCCAAACTTTTTTGACGACTCTTTTACATACTTATATTGTGAAATGAATATCCCTTTATCAGTTTGATTCACTTGTAGACCAAGGATGAAATCCAATTCACCAATCATAGACATCTCAAATTCTTTATGCATTTCTTCAACAAAATTTTTACACATTCCTTAATTTCCTCCAAAAATGATATCATCAACATAAACAACTACAATCAACATCTTATTAACTTGCACTTTGAAGTAGAGGTTGTTATCAATAGAAACTTTGTTGAATCCTTGCTTTGTCAAATATTTGTCCAATCTTGCATACCAAGCTCTAGGATCTTGCTTCAATCCATACAATGCTTTCTTCAATTTACAAACCATGTCTGGCTTGTCAGACAATTGAAACCCTTTAGGTTGCTCCATGTATACTTCTTCCTCCAACTCACCATTCATAAATTTTGACTTAACATCTATCTAATATAATTTGAAGTCCTTGTGTGCAGAAAATGCCAAAAACATTCTAATAGCTTCCATTATGGCCATAGGAGCAAATGTTTCCTCAAAATCTATTCCTTCAACTTACGAATATCCTTTGCATACCAATCATGATTTATTCCACACTACTTCTCCATTTTCATTTAGCTTATTCTAGAACACCCATTTTGAGCCAATCACATTTTCATTCACAAGCCTAGCGACTATTTCCCAGGTCTATTTCTTTTCTATCTCCTACAATTCCTCTTTCATAGCTCTCATCCAACTTTCATCTTCACATGCTTCCTTTACAGATTTCAGTTCTATTTTAGAGAGTAAACAAAAATTTACCTCAGCTAAAAATTTTCTTCTTGTCTTTACACCTTCACTCTTGTCTCCAATTATCTGATCTTATGGATGATTCTTTTGTACATATTTAGGAGTCCTAGCAACAGGTTCCAGTTCATTTTCTTCTTTTTCTTCCACTTGTTCTTCTTCTTCCTTTTCTTTTTCTTCTTCCTTCTCCTTGTTTTCTTTAGGTACATGTCCGTAGATAGGATCATTAAGTTCAACTTCACTTATCTCAATAGGTCTTCGTATGTCTTCATCAACTTTCACATTAGCACTTTCAATAATCTTCCTTAATATTTTGTTAAAGCATTTGTATGCCTTGCTAGTGGTAGAGTATCCAAGAAATATTCCTTCATCACATCTAGCATAAAAATTTCCAAGATTTTCATCATCCCTTTTAATATAGCATCTGCTTCCAAATACCTTAAAATATTTCACAATAGGAATCTTACCAATCCATAACTCAAAAGGTGTCTTTGTGTTGTTGTGTCTGATTTGAACTCTATTAAGAGCCTAAATAGTAGTATGTATCACTTCTCTCCAATATACATTTGATACATTAGATTCTTTCATCATAGTTCTAGTAGCTTCCTGTACTGTCATGTTTTTCCTTTCAACTACTCCATTCTACTATGGGGTTCTCAGAGTAGAATACTATCTTTTTATGCCATGTTTCTCACATAATGTATTGAATTTACCAGAAGTGAATTCACCACCTTTATCCAATCTTAAAAAATTGATTTTTAAATTTATTTATTCTCCACTCTTGCTTTGAATACCTTAAACCTATCCAGGGCTTGATTCTTTTCTTTGAGAAGAGTAACCCATTTCATTCGAGTGTAATCATCAATAAGCAACATGAAATAGCTATGACCATTTAGGCTTCCAGTCTTAGTTGGACCACATAGATCAGTATGTACCAACTCTAGCATACCGGTAGTAGAATATTTTTTCCTTTAAAGCTACATCTTGTTTGCTTCCCCAGTTGACAACTTCTGCAGATAGCGTTAGTAGGTCTTGTGATTCTAGGCAATCCTCGAACTATTTCCTTTTTACTGATCTTGACCAAGTTATCAAAGTTCACGTGTCCCATTCTCCGGTGCCATAACCAACTTTCATTGATCTAAGATGCAATAAAATGACCATCAACTCCCTCCAGTTGATATATTTTTCCATGAGTTCTTCTTCCAGCAGCAATCATATCTCCATTTTTGGATCCTTTTTTGATTTCACAGGTATTATTCCAAAACACAAGCTTAAAGCCATTACTACACATCTAACCAACACTCAAAATATTATGCCTCAAACCCTTCACATAATATACATCGTCAGTACTATGCACTCCATCAAAACTAATTGAACCTTTACCATAGATCTTAGTTCCTGAATCATCACCGAATATGACTAAACCGCCATCATATTTTTCAAGTTTAGTGAACTTACTCTTATCTCAAGTCATGTGATTTGATCATCCACTTTCAATTACCTAGTAGTCTTCATCCTGTCTTGCATGAAATAGGGTAGCCAGAGTACCTTCCATCCTATTCTTCTTAACTTCTGAAGCCTTTTTGCTTACACACTTTCTAGGGTTAGTGGATACAGATTTATTTTCCAAAGCTAAGAATAAGCATTCACTATCATCAACCTCATTTTCAGATTCATCATCAGAAATACCTGCCTCTTCCTTAACATAGTACAACTTTTTATACTTCTTATCCTTCCTATCCTTATCCTTATAATCCTTGTTCTTTTTATGTGTGACCCTATTTGGACATCTTGAAGCATAATGACCAATATTACCACAACTAAATAATTTAAAGGGAAACATACCTTTATATTTTCCGGTACCTTTCTTCAACTTCCTAGTGAAGTTAGCTTCCAACTCATCAACATCATCGCTATTCGTTTCCTCCTCAATCTTCATTTCCTTAAATGTTGTTTCTATCTTTTCTTTTATCGTGTCATCTTTCTAGAACTTTCTCAATTCAAATGCTTGCAGGGTGTCGAACAAGTGTTCCAAGGTGTACTTCTTAGGGTCATACATTTCTTCAATCACTGAGATCTTATCGTTGTAGCAGTCCGGTAGCGTGATCAGGATCTTCTCTATTATGTCTTCATCTGTTACATTTCCTCCTTGATTTCTAACCTCATTTTCAGTCTGTTCAACCATGTGAAAGAAACTTGTAAATTATTTACCATCTTCCATTTTTTACGTTCACAAATCTACACTTTCCCACTAGTCTCTTTGTTAGTTTCACCTTTTCATTCCCTTCATACATGTCTTCTAGCTTCTTCCAGACATCATATGCAGTGTCCAACAAATTAACCTTGATTCGCTCATTTTTAGATAAACCATTGCAAACCACATACTTCACCCTCTCATTTTCTTCATAAGTAGAGATCCCATTTGTAGTATTAACACCACTAGACAAAAGTGTATACGTATTCTCAATAGCCTTCCAGGGCTTGAAACCAAGAGAGATAATATATCCTCTCATTTGTCCCTTCCAATCTTTGTAGTCAGTTCAATCAAACATAAGAATTGGCAACTTGTGCGCCATCGGATCTTCCTTAAGCGGTTAAGCTCTATAGCAAGGAACCAGGGCTCTGATACCAATTGTTAAGTAGGCGCAAGACAACTAAGAGGGGGGGTGAATCAGTTGTCACACAAATTCAAACTTAAAACTTTATCACTTATCAAATCTTCAACCACACTATTCTATTATTAAACATGAGCATGAAACACAGATAACAGAAAGTAAATCAACACAATGAACACCAAATTTTGATGTGGAAAACCCAATAAGGGAAAAACCACCGTGAGGGTTAACTCACAATATAAAGATTATAAACCGAATACAAAGGCTCACTACCAAGGGATTACTTCCCAAAAGAGGACTCTTTGTCCAAGTACAAAGGTTCACTATCCAACAAGGAGGCTCACTTCCTACAGATACAAAAGAGAACAAAAGATCCACCATAGCAATTAAAGCACATTCACAAGATTATAGAAACCTTAAGTTCACTGCCTTCAACACACTGAAAAACTGCTATCTCAACTCACTTGCACACACTTTCTGCTCTTATGATTTGTGGCACACTTTCATCACTTTGCATCACACTGTCATACAATTCTTCACAACTCGCCTTGATTTTATACCATTCTCAACCTTAGAAACATCTACCAAGGTCGGCCACAATACATCGTTTCATAAATTCAAATCAGGTCAGCAACTCTAAATTCTCATGGTGGGAAGGAATAATAGTGGACCAATAAAAACAAAAAAATAATATTCTTGAATGTTTTACATGCTTCCTCAATTAAATTTTATTCTTCGAATGAAGTGTAAACACTAGGTTGGCCAAACCTAGTGAAAATAGAAATTATCAATGATGCACACGCTTCCCAATAAGAAAATGACATGTAGACGATGCAACATGCTTCATTATGCACGAGAATACATCTCATAATCTTCTAGATACATTAGCAGCACAAACAACAGACTTCAATCACTGAATTTCTTTCACCAATTTTTCTGGTCTGTGCAGACACACAAAAATACTAAAACATGATTTATGGATTACAAAACTCCAAACCTCTTTCCCAGAGTATAGGAAAGACCTTCACAAGATATCTACCAGATCTGGACGATCTGAAACAAAATAGCAAAGGGATGCAGAGCAAAAAGATTTCTCCCTATCCATAGAACACTTACTCTACCAGTGGAACTCACAAACCGGAGGACACAACTTTCACGTACCATCTCACCAAAAACTAAAACTCAGAGTATATCATCATAAAATCACCATAATGAAATACTCAGAACCATACAGACATAGGATCACCATAGGAGAAATGTAGAGCACATACCAGAGCACACACTGAACACACTCAACACTCTGACTTCTCTTCTTTATTAATTTTCTCAAAAGTACTTGGAAACTCATCAAACCAACATATCATAAAGATAGCTCCATGTACTCACAACATCTCAACAGCATCTCATACATGTACAATATGTAGCATATTGAATAGTGTTGACATCAATGACAACATTAATGACAGCACCACAAGACAAGCTCATACTTGCAACAGGAGCATGGGCTACTGATAATTCATATTTTGATGTTGCCATTGTTGTCCTTTATGCCATTGAGGTTGTCATTGATTCCACTGGGTTGGCCATTGTGGATTGTAATTGGAACCTTGAAAGTTCTGTTGTGGCCAAGGATTTGGTTGTTGGTTCCAATTAGGTTGAGGGTTTTGTCATTGGGGATTTTTCCACTGGTTTTGATTTAATTGTTAGGGATGAGAGTTCCAAGCAGAAAATTTTTGGTTGCCAATAGGAAAAGATGAGTTAAAGTTAAGGTCTTGCAGCATACCTTGTCTCTACTACCATGGCCTCATTTTTTCTATATAAAAGAGTTGTCCATCATCTCCTTCAATGGGTTGAAAGCTGGGCTTCTCAACTTTATCCTACTGGATACTGGCCACTCTTTTGCATTTACAATTTTCTTTTCTTTGCTTTCAACTTGGACAATATTCAGTAAGTATAGCCTTAGCTTCCTCCTACTTTTTCCTGATGTGGAGAGTATCCAACTATGTTTCCAAATGACTGATTATGTCCTCTTTCATGTTGGATAATAGATTGCTCAACTCAACTTTTGAAACACCTGTAGATGATTTACCAAGAACTGATGTTTTATTGTCTCTTGGCCTCCTTGTAAATGTTCTAGAATAATTCCTACAGGCCTTAAAAAATTTTGAAAATTATTCTTGATAAATATCTCCCTAGCAAATGAGGTTCAAGGCATCCATACAATCTTCATTAACCCTTTGGTGATCCCACAATAGTGGTTTACACTTTTTGGGACACCCTGATTTTTGCTAAAATCGCATATTTTTAGAAAATATAATGATTCAAGCCTTTAAAACTTCCATTTAAAGGATTCTAATTGAAGAGGGCTTGGTCAAACCACCTTAGATCAAACCCCCTTGGATAGAACCCCACTATTTTTAAACCATACCTATAACAGATTCTCCTTTACACCTATCAAAATGTTAATGAAAACCACTTTTGATTTACCTTTTGGGGGATCAACTGAATTCATTTAATTTTATTTTTTAAAGTATGTAGTCCTTATTATAAGCTTCCCAAAAACTATAATTTTAAATATATTTAATTTGATTATTATATTTATTTTTTATTTCTTGTGAATGTAGGTTTTTCACCAAAAATCAAGATCTTTGTTCTGTAGATGTGGAAAAATAGTAGATCACCAAAAAAAATATGCAAAAAATGTTTGTGCTAGGTAATGATGTCCTTGATCCAGCAAAGAAAAAAGAATTTTGATACATACAAAAAAAGTTATGATGTATACAGTCCGCCTATGTCTAAATTGTAATTGGTTTGACTTCAAAACTTAATTAAGAAAAAAATATTCAATAAAACACTATGAAACCAAATGAACATGCTAGATATTGTAGTTACAAATCTAAATTAAAAAATTAGAATTTTATCCTTCACAAAAAAAAAAGTTATGTTATTTACGGTGAACATTACTCTTTAAAAATGGTGTTTATTGTTAAAAACTAGCTTTCAAAGAAGATGGAAAAAGAAATGCAATCTAATTCCAAAATTTTTAAATATATATATATAGAATGATAAAATGTCACAAATCAATAGTTTGCATCATCTTCAAATTCCTCGTGGTTTAGCAGCTATAGGTGCCCGAAAGTGAAGATTTAGTTAAAAAAAAATCAGTTGAATGTCAAGTTTGGCCAAAAAGTGTAAACCACTATTGTGGGATCACCCCCCTCTCAAAAATACTAGCTTAAGAGAATCTTCTAACAACTTGTTCTGGGGGTTTTTCTTGAGAGCAAACTGAAATCTTTAAACATAATCCTCTAAACGATCATCATCATTTTGGGTCATTCAAAATATATCATCCTTCCTCATGTCAGGTCCTCTACAGTAGTCTTGATACTTCTCCAAAAATAGTGTCTTCATGGTGTCCTAGTCAGGAACAACATCTCTACCTAATCCCATGAACCATCTCAAAGCTACATCTTTGAGAGATGCAGGAAAAAAAATTAACCTATATGCATCAAAAGTATAATCATAACTTCTGCATAAGACATCAAATTCAAAGAGGAATGTATCTGGGTCTTTAGTCATTAACCCTTAGAAAATTGGCAAGGCTAAAGGAGGAATATTCTTCAGCACTGTGGCTCTTTCCTGGTCAGTAATAGGAAACCCAGATGTTGGTCGAGCATCATCATCATCTACTGCATCACCCATGGTGCAGTATGTTCCTTTTGTATGTGCACTAGAAGTTGGTGAAAAGGAAATTTCTTCTTCAGTAATACCTTCGCTCTGAGTACTAGGGTCACCAATCTCCACAATAGATTCCTAGAATGTAGAGGGAAGGAACCTACCCAAGGCATCTCTCCACTTCTTCGTACATAAAATGTGACTTTGGATTCAATAGGCCTGCACAATGTTAGTAGCTTGGTACTGAAAAAGGTGGTATCTAACAATCCTAATGCTTGAAAAGAGAAATTAACTATGGAAAATATAAAAATAGGTCTATGAAGATAGCACCATCCATAGCAATGATGCCAAAAATGTAGAGTCTAAGCTAGTGTATTGTAAACTTGGTATAATTTACCCAATTCAGAGGTTAAACTAACTAAACAATCCACTTTACATTGCTTAAAACCACATTAATTGTCAACCCAAGGCTTGTAAGCTTATGATGGTGCAAATTTTATATGTCTTTGTGGACTTAAACTACCTAAATTATCCTACTTAAGTCATTCTAATTGCTAGAAACACACAAAATTCTAAAACAGTAAAAGTATAAACTGAAACTAGTTGCTATGGGTACCTACAATATAAGTCATGATTGAACTAGTGCTAATGAAATAATATTGTATTAACTGAAAACTTGATAAAGATTACTGACTCAGTTGAACCATCCTCTGGATTACTACTAATGATCATTACATGCATGTTCCTAAGCATTTATTCATAATAAGCAAGAAATGAAATCCCAATTAACTTGCATATGATTTATGAACAATAAAAAACTACTAACAGCTATCAACAAAAGTAAATAACTGAAAAAGGTGAAGTGAAGAACAATACCTTGAGTGGCCTGCTCAAGTGACTATTCCCACTCTAATTGAACTCAATATAACTAATAAATTTCATGCATTCCATCAATTGATCTCCATTTATTGCATAAGATGAAAGATTACAAAATATTCTTGCACAAATCGTACTCAATCATTCTAAGGATTCATGTTTCAAACTAAAATTAACAGATAACATAAAACTATGAAAAACCAACTAACTAACCTATGGAATCAACCAACAATTATATACAAACTGAGGGAATCCTTATTGAAAGCAACAGATTAACTAAAATTATTAACTCCACTCCCAGATATTTAGGGCGTAGAATTAAGACTTGGAATTATTCAACCTACAATTGAAAAAGGAGAATCCTATCAAAACTAGAACTCCTCCAAAACAAAATGCATGCAACCATACACCCATCTATCAAAGTCCCATGTAAGAAATACCTCTTCTTTAGTGTTTATTAATTGATTATAATAATGTGCATTATATCTTCATTAAGTTCCTTCAACCAATAATCATCACATTCAACGGTTCTACAGCTCCCCTATTTTGGTGTCCAATGCGTCTTTTGCTATGGGTTCATTCTGCAACTACGATGTATCATGGTTCCTCCTTTAGCTGCAAAACAAGTTAGTTTCACAAAACATGTACACAAAGATAACTATCATAATTAAACACAACATTCCATCAACATTCCCATACACATATTCATATAAACCATTTAATGCTAATATATTAAACAATAATTCCATCACCATGTTTTCCAGGTTTAAGTCTACATAATGGATATAAAAAGGATAGTATGATATGGAATTTTGTTTAGAAAGTATGTTTAAAAGTATCTTAAAGTCTGCACAAAACCAATAGAAAACAAACTATTATCTAGACCTATCAATGTTTATGCTCACACTCAAATCTCAAAACTTGATCACATACACATCATTTTACCACTCTTCATATCACACACTTCTCCAACAATTGACCTTGCATATATACCTTCCACAACCACAAATAACCTTCTCCAAGTCTGTTTCAATGAAATGTATGCACCTCAAATGTGCAACCACCAAATAGGTCAGCACTAAACACTTCCATGGTGGAAATAAGTGGAGGAAGCCCACACCAAGGGTTAACTAGGATCCAAATATACATCGACACACTACACCACACTTCCAAAATCCATGAAGCACATATGTAAGTAATACTAACACTCCAGGTTGCCAAAATTGGTATTAACACTACCAAGCAACCACATACACACTTCACCAAGTCCAAAAACTTTATATGGGCCACATAGCAACATCACAATATTTTAGAATATTCCAACACCAACATAATATTCAAACACACTAGCACAAACACATACAACTAAGAATATTATCATCCTATGCAATAAGTCAAGCTACCACTGAGACACAACACATGAAACAAGATCGAAAAATAGCTGAACACCAAACCTTCCAAGGGAAGATAGATACAAGCATAATTAGAATATTCCCAAATCCACAAGAGAAGAAACTTCAACATGGAGAAATGCAGAGTAATTCCATTTCTCCCAAACAACCATCTTCACAATCCAACACACTGTTAAACACATCTTCTACTATCGCATGATCTAAAACTTGAAACTATAGATATAACACCTTCAAATACTACTGATAATCATATCCAAACCTCATAGACACATCTTCAAGCATGAAGAAATGTGGAGCACAACAAAAAACACATCCTTGACACCTTGTACACTTTTTATACAAATTTTCTCAAAACAACTTGGAAACCAAGTGACCCTGTTGCATCTGCACCACCTGCTCAACACCACAAACACCTTCTCATCAACACCACAGTAGAGGTTGACATCAACGACAACATAGTGCAACAATCTCCCCCTTTGTCATTGATGGCAACACCTACCGAAAAACCATCAACAACAAAAGAAACTTTGCATCACCAAAACAGAAACAACTCTCCCCCTTACTTGGACATTTCTTACATTTCAAATTCTTTTTGTCTACTGATCTCTCCCTCTTTCTCTATGTTTCTCAAACTTCTCTCCCTCTTTGACATCAATGGCAAAGGGAAACACCTACATACTTCGCTTATCTCTGACACACTCTTAGGCACAAGATATGCTCCCCCTGGCTGCAGCAACCAAAGATACCACTACCTACTCCCCCTGAGAGGTAGCCTTCATCAGTCCAGGACAAAGAATTCATCTTGAATTGCACCCTTCAATAGATGCACCAAATTTTGCATCTAGTTGAAAGGAGGGGCAATAAACCCTAGCTTTTTTTTGAGATACTCAAATCTATCTTTTGGAAGAGCCTTTGTGAAAATTTCTGCTATTTGATCCTTTGTAGATACATACTCCAACTTTACTTCATTCTCAAAAAAGTTCTCTTAGAAAGTGATACTAGATAGAGATATGCTTTGTTCTTGAATGTATTACTAGGTTTTTGGAAATGTTGATAGTACTTGTATTATCACACAAGATAGGAATAGGTTCATCATATGATACTCTAATATCTTGAATGTTTGGTTCATCCGCACACAACACTTGTGTGCAACAAGATGTTGTTGCTATTTATTTTTCCTCTACAGTAGATAATGAAACTAAATCATTCTTCTTGCTCAACCAAGAAACCAATCTATTTCCAAGGAAGAAAGAATCTCCACTTGTACTTCTTTTGTCATCCACACAACCTTCCCAATTTTTATTTGTATAAGCACCCAAAGAGAATTCAGTATCCTTAGAATACCATAGACCATAGTCTAGAGTGCTCTTCAAATATTTGAACATCCTTTTGACTGTTGCCAAATGTGATTCTCTAAGATCTTGAAATATTGCCACAAGACATATTGAATGCATGATATCCGGTCTAGTTGCAGTTAGATATAGTAATCCACCAATTATGGTTAGATCTATCTTAGGAGATTTGTCATTTTTTCTCAATTTACAACTAGTAACCATGGGAGTACATACTAGTTTAGAGTCCTCCATTTCAAACTTCTTTAACATTTTCTTAACATATTTTGATTATGTAATGAATATATCTTTTTCTAATTGACTGATTTAAATTCCAAGGAAGAAATTCATCTCCCCAAACAGTGACATTTCAAACTCATTTTGTATCTCCTCTGCAAACTTTTTACACATTTCCTCATTTCCTCTAAAGATTATGTCATCAACATACACAACCACAATTAGGATTTGATCTCTCTCAACTTTGAAGTAAAGATTGTTATTTGCAATACCCTTTTTGAATCCCTGCTACAATAATTACCTATCCAATCTTGCATACCAAGCTCTAGGGGCCTGTTTGAGTCCATACAATTCCCTTTTCAACCTGAAAACCATATCAAGATCTTCTAATAACTGAAAACCTTATGGTTGTTCAATGTATACCTCCTCTTCTAACTCACCATTCAAAAATGTATATTTGACATCCATCTGATATACCTTGAAGTCTTTGTGTGCCAAAAAAGCCAAAAACATCCTAATAGCTTACATTCTTGCTACAAGAGAAAAAGTTTCTTCAAAATCTATTCCTTCCACTTGTGAGTGTCCTTTACACACAAGCCTAGCCTTATTTTTGGAAACTTCTCTATTTTCATTCAAATTGTTCTTGAAAACCCATGTGAACGGGATATGTTCTGGGTTAATTAGGACTAGGTAATGGTATGTAGGCCTAGGTGATGAAATTGGTTGATTAGGGATTAGGTGATACATTTAGTGATGATGAATGGACCTAAGGAATATCATAGGTGTCTATAGGTAGTCCATCTCATGACCCACAAAGGTTTGAATTACATCTTGCATTATTTCCATCCTTGTAAATAGCTGTCTTTCCCATAGTGAATCACCTTTAAAGAATTAATATTTTGCATTAAAAATTTAATAAGACTATGATGCTTCCACGAGACTTTGAGAGCTTTTACATTCCATGTTTCAAGCTTACAAGCTTTTTGTTTATGATTCTCAATTTCTCTCACTATCCCTTTTCTTTCCTATCATTAGCTAAAGGTCCCTACTACTACAAAGAAGGATATAGACAAAGTTGGATCTTTGAGGAAACAAGCCTACACTAGTTCCAAGAAATTGTTTATTACATGGGTTCTTTGATTTTATTGTAGATAAATAGCAATTGATTTTTTCTAGATCTTGAGGAAGTAAATTTACTATTTATTCTTGGTTAGTTTAGGATTTACTTCTTTACTAGATTAGATGTTAGATTAAATTTTATTATTGCTACAATATCTTAGATTAATTGCATTTAGTTTTATTAGATTAGATTATCCTAAAAATTTGAAACACAAAAAGCAAAATGTAGAAGATTACATCTTAGGAAAAATGATAAATTTGCATTTATTTTAAATGTTCATTTCAAGAAAATAGTAATTACATAATCTTTAACTTTGAGAAAAATAAAAGAAATAGCATACTTCATTTTTTACTTTCATATTTCCTAGTCACAATTAGAAACCTTGTAAAACTTGAAAACACCAAAAAGAGAAAGATAGCCCTTGATCCCAACATGAGGCACTCAACATAGACAAACTTAGTCATATATCTTCCTCATTTAGAATTCATACTAAATGTGACTTAAATGAGAGAAGTTTAGATCAATATAATCTTATATGAGATTAGGGAAAACATGTTAATTTAGGAAAACCTTGTTGAAGAAATAGTTTAGAAGTAAACACAAATCTTGTGACAAGTTGAACAAAACACAACAAGGGCTCATATCACAAGAATTTTTAAAATTGAAAGTCAAGTCATAAATCATCTTCATTAGGAAACTAGTTAGGACATCAAAATCATAAGATAAATTGGAAATACCAACTTGAACTTATTGTAAGAATTAATCTCTCAACTTCATCTAATTAATCATGAAAACATAGTCAACCATCAACACCATACACAAACAAAGCACAACAGCAACACTACTACCACTCATGTTGTTTTTATTTATTCTAAATGTAACAACTTGTCAATTCTACCCTATTGAACCTTATCACAGGAGCAGGAGTGATTAGGTAAGTGCCTCTTAGCAAGAGTGTAGTTAAATGTGTTATCCAGAGTTTGACTCATTTGCATTGTGCTTGGGTCAATCTAATCATCACAAACACATGCTTATAAGAGCTAAAAATATTTCTTATTTTTCTTCTAGTTCACGCTTAACTCTCTTTCTACATTCTTTTTACATTGCTATAATTCTTACACACCTTACAAATTGTTAAATTTGCATATAGAATTACAAACTACAAGTAACATATAATACCACTTTAAATGAGAATTACCCCAAATATGTGAATGCATAATAGAATAGTATAATTAAGATATCTCAATAAAGAAATAAGTGGTGATGTTTAAAAGCATCATAGAGCCTATAATGCAGAGCTTTGAAAATAGCCACCAAGTTGGAAGAGGGGTAATCACTTGTGTGCATAAGCATGAAGCATAAATGGTGGATTGATATCTTATATAAATATTTTATAATTGAATATTATTTTTTTAAGAGAGGTTGTATATGTAATTATAATAGTTTTTAATATAGGTGGAAGTTGTAGTAAGTATATAATCAGTTAAATTTATTAAATAATATATGCGATCTTTTTTTAAGTCTTGTTAAATGTATTCAATATTGTAAAAACATTTAGTATTTCAATTATCATGATGCATTCAATATTTTTGACTTCATCAAAATTTGAGAAAAATTCTAATAATTTATCTTTCAATTCTCATGATGAATGTAGATCTTGATCATGAAACTTGATGTGAAACAATTCCTTTGATATGCTTGAATTTATCTTGAACACTACATCAACATATTAGCTCAAACAACATGCATGATGCAAGAAATATTTGACATGATGAAATGAATCTTGATTGATGAAATAATCTTCTTCAAATCTGCTCTTGAATATCTTGAAATGCTCTTGAATACTCTCTTGATCATAAAATTTTCTATAAGGATGCTCTCATAAAAATTGCTAGGTGAAACATAGTGAAATAACCTTATACTTATATGTATCTTAAGATTATTTTCCGAAATTCAAATATCACAAGCCGACATTAAATTGTAGATTTGAAATCATTAAAATACCGCCAAAAACATATTTTAAAGGGGGGTCCTAGGTCTAAGTGAGGACCCATTCACCATAGAACAAATGGATCCTAGGCCACTTACGTAGGACACAAATCAGATAGTGTTAAACATTATGTGAAAAGAGGGTCATAAGTCTAAGTGAGAAGCCATTCACCCTATGGCGAATGGTTCCTAGGTCATTTATCTAGGACATGCATCTTCCAAATTTAAGTGTTGCGTAGTAGCATTTATCAATGTTGGGTTTTATCCCTCATAAATTGCATTTAATTAGGCTTGGATTTAAATTAAAGGGGCCAATTAAGGAAAATTAGCCTCAATCAATTAATAAAGCCCTAGATTAGTGTGAAAGTGTAAAGGTACACCTTACAACACCAAATATAAGGTACAATTAAGTCCATTTTATTAAAAGGGCCTTAAATTTAATGTGAATATGTGAAACATATGTTACAACACTAAATTAAGGCATAATTAAGCTCATTTTATTATTAATTATTTTTCAAATTAAGTGTGAAAAAGGGAAATTGTTTTCCTACACTACATTTTTCACCCACTTTAGTGAGAGGATGACCCCATGTGAAACTCACACTAAAGTAGACATTGAAGACACATATGTATGCAACAATGACAAAGATACACAATCATACAACATCAAAGATGAGGAAGATCAAGCCTAAACGGTCTGATCGGCATGGAACACATCTAAGCTATCGGTTTTGTTTTGTTGCACTCACTCTAGGGTAATGGAAGCTCAGGCTATCCATTAGGTGAGTATCCCAAAAGGGTGGAAAATGAGAGAATCATATAAGGATCCCATACCATATCAAAAATATCCTTCAAACAACTTCAATAAGGCACCACAATGCTAGGTAAGGCTCCATGGGCAAGCAAGGTGTGTTATGCTAGGTGGCCTTGAATTTAGAGTTTGAGCTTCATAGGGCTTAACAAGATGCATTATGCTAAACACCTATGAACAAGGGCTACAAGGGCTCCACTGGAAAGCAAGGTGTGTTATGCTTGGTGGCCTTGAAATTAGGGTTTTGAGCTTTATAGGGCTTAACAAGCTTCATTATGCTAAACACTTATGAACAAGGCAAGGATCCACAAGCAAGCAAGGTGTGTTATACTTGGTGGCCTTGAATTTAGGGTCCGAGCTTCATAAGGTTAGCAAGCTACATTATGCCAAACACTTATGAATAATAATGCTAGTAAATTTTTTTTTGTTCAAAGGGATTTTTCTTAGTTCATGTAAGGTCTTCTTATGTAACATCATGCCTAATATCTCTAAGAGAGGAAAATTCAAGAGTAAAAGATTCTCAACTTAGGGAATGCAGTGCATCACATCACCACTAAGAGGAAATTCTTACGCTAAGAAATATCACATAGTTGGAGGACATCAAACCCAATGACACCACCAAGAAAAGGATGCATCACAATAATAAAGAAAATCACACCATGAAACATGAAAAATGTTGAAATATATTATCAGTGTATGCCCCCACTTTAAAGTAGTTGTTAACACCATTTCTGTGAGAAACTGCTTTAAATTAACCAATGTTCAATCCTAAGACATGAGAGCTTCCTCAAAAAGCCCTGTGTCAAGTCATATGTTTCCAAAATAAAGCTACACCATGAAAAAGGAGGGAGGGATTTCCCTGAAAAATACATAAGGGATCTATGGATTTGGGTCAGTATATCTTTGCTACAATGTTGTTATAGAGCTCGAAAATATCATCATTCCCCAAATACTCATAGAACTAGAAGAATGACACAAAGAGAGTGAAAACAAAGAAAAATCCTTTTGTGTCAACATGGAAGAGACCTAAATGTCTCGATGCCTTGCATCATCCCCAAAAGGAAAACACAAGAAAAATGAAAAAGGTAAAATATTTATGACATAGAGAAGAATGTAGGTACAAATAGAGGAATACACAAAAAGAGAGAGATACATCAAGCAGAAGAGGATGGGGGATTACATTACATGCATGCAATCACATAAAGAAACATGAAAAATAAAACAAAGAAAAAGACTAGTAAGGCACATGTGAGTCACCCTATAGCAGGTCGTTTGCATCCCAATCTCATTCAGTATATACGGAAGGTAGACGAGTAGCCAAATGGATAATAGCAAGTACCAAAGCAAGGACAAGGCTATCTAACCCCTTGCCCCCACTAGGTGCGGGACAAGGATGAGCTAAGATAAGTGATGAGAATGAGCTCCTTGTGATAAAGAGAATAATTTTGTGATGCATGTAAAACATGTAATAGTGAGGATGTTATGACCATACAACTATTACATGACAAGGAGTGAAGTGAATGTTATGCAACTCTTTTGTCATAAAAATCATCAACATCAAAATAAAAATCACTCAATATCAATTTCAATGCATGACACTCGTCAGTAAGATGCCCAAGAGTTCTATGATATACACAATAATTCATGTTTTTCTTAGGTATACCACTTCTACTAGGAGGTGGAAATTTTATCAAACCTTTTTTAAGGAGGTGCTCCATCTTTTGTTCAATTTATATTTGAGTATGTAAGAATGGCAATTTTTTGAGTTTGTAAGGTTTTTGTTGCTTGCTTGATTCACCAATTTTTGGAGGTAGATGTTGAGGAGTAGGACCTAAGATGATCCTATCATCCTTGTGATGCATTGGTTGTTCCTTAGGAAGGAGGAAACTTATGTTGGGTGGAGGATCTTGATATCCTAATCCTTTGGTTTCTTCAATAGGAAGTTTCTCTAAAAGTTTGTGAATTTCATGCTCATTAGTTATGTCACATCCTTGTTTTGTTAAAATATTAAATCCTTGGCCATAAGTCTCTTCAAGGTTGATGGGAGTGTTGGTCACTTTGTTAACATAAAATAGATGAGTATGCACTTGATTAGAGGAGCTAGATTCACTTGTTGTTGACAGTTTAGGCTTAGTTTGTGACTCAATTTCAGGATGTAAAAGACCAAACATCTCAAGTTGTGTTGGTTGTTTCAAGGAAGGATAAAAGGATACATTATTCTCAAGATTGTTAAGGAAATCATTTATGAACTCATGCATGCTAGCATCATCTTCTCCAATGATGTAAAATTCATGAGGACACTCATTAGGAGTTGATTGAGCATGGTTAGAGTCAATTGCATTAGGATCATTTCCAAAAACACAACTTGAAACATCAACCAAGGAGAACAAGGACTTCCACACATTGCTAAAACACTTTTCCATTTTCAAAATTTCAAACTTAAAACAAGGTAATTTTTTTATTACACTATGCAAAAACCTAAAAATGAAGTCTTGTAAATGAAATATTGAAATCACACAATGCACTAACTTTATCAAATTAAGCTAGATATATTATATTTAATGAAAACAACAATCAAGAATGTAGAAATGAATGTTTTAATGCCCGAAAAATTAGAATGTGACCTTGATCAAGGACTCATTCGCCCTAGTGTGAATGGCTCCTAGGTGAGGGTTTTGAAACCATTTTTTATAGATTTTTGAGTGATTTACAGTGGTTTATAGATTCTAGTTTGATACAACAAGTTTTAGTTTTTAGTTTTTGTGAATTCAATGTTGAATCCAAGTGCAAAATGTGACAAAGTGACAACCTAGAAAACCTAGTTTGATATGCAATTTTTGTTTCAATTTTCAAATGCAAATGAATGCTATGTAGAATGATATGCAAGATGACTGCTTTTTTGTATTTTTTAGATTTAAAGAAAGAAAAATATGCAATCCTAAAACCCTTAAATGAAATACAAAGTTTAATGCAAACTAGACACCCTAAATGAGACCTAATTCAATGCAAAGAGATGCAAATGAATGCAAGATCTAAATATTGGATTAAAAAGGACTCCTAAATCAGAAAATGCAAGGATCATGTTGGGTTCACCAAAATGAAACAAAGAAAAATATGTTTGGATGATGATGAATTGATGGACAATGGATCTATTTCTCTTGTTTCATTTAAAATGTATGTTACTATATAGGAGTTTTGCACCCCATGTGAAAATCCCCTTTTTGCATATATCCACTTTAGAAAACACAGTTCAAAGGTTTAATTCCACATAAGCCCGCTGCTTGCATCCCATATGGTGCCTATTTTGAGTGTCGGTGGAGGTGATTCTGTCGGGGATGCCCACGCGGTGCGCAAATATCTATGCAGCACGCTTATGTCCCTGGAAAATTCCTGTAGCCAAACCTGCAAAGGCATTACACTTCTCATTGGGAGTCAAGTTGCAATGCCCCATTCAATTGAAATTATTCACTTCATTCACAAGCTCATTTTCATCCTCTTGCACTCACCTCTAGCTTTCTAGAAGCACCTCTGCACCTTATTGTAGCAAATACAATCACTCCATCACTTCGGTAGAGCAAGTTGGGGACAAACACCATTGTAGTAGAGGCTCGAGTACTCTCATTTTCTCCCCCAAGCATCCTTAAGTGCTCTTGGTGGAGGTGGTAAGCTCCCTTTCCTCTCCTCTATCACTTGGTTGAGTTAGCACATTTACTATTTTGTAGTGCTTTAGTGCTCTTTAATCCCTTTCTTTATCTCCCTTTCTTGGCTGTCTGTGGAGGTGGAAACACATAAACGAGGGTCTGACTGAGGCAGGCCCCTATACAACCACCCAACATTTTCCTCTTTCTATGTGTAGGAGTACGTGCTTTCGAGGAGCTAGCTGGCGAATAGACTCTTCTACGAAATCATCTTCATCACCCTAGCTCTAGTATGTTTTCTTTATCACCTTCGTTTGTACTTTTCATACTTCATAGTGTTATTTTTCTCTTTTAGAAGTCGCTAGCTAGGCTACTAGCTTGTTTTCTACTAGTTCACATTGTCCTTTCGGTCCTCTGGTCATACAGACGCCACTGCACCTGAGAGACGCGAGCGCACCGTGTTGTCCTGGAATTGTGCTCTCATCCTCAGATAGAGAGCTACCCGAGATACAATGTTGAGCTTGAAAACTAGCTTGCCTAGACTCATTTCGAATCTCGGGATTGTAAAGTGGCTGTAGGACTTTATAATCCTCATCATTGTCATCCTCATATCCTAACATCTTGTTTAGCTAAGGTAAGTTAGGGCACCCTTCTGCATCTTGGCCCTCCATGACCTGGGGCCTTGCACGTGGTGGTCCCCCTCTCTTACATTTTGGTTTCATTTTTGTGATAGTGACAGCTCCTTTCCTCGCACTCTAGGAGTGTTGTAGCTGTGAGTGTTGTAAGGTTGTCACCTTACAACCCAACCTGTGACCCCTAGTTGGTGTAGTTGGAAGGTTCCAAAGGTATTGCATAACGAAACCTTAATCAGGTCACAATTTTATCCTTTTACCTTTAGGGACTTTGTGAAAGTATTGTCTAGTGTGTGTAATGGCCTCCTTCTAGCATCAGCCTATCTCCTCTGTGTAGCCTGTGGATAGTGGTACTAGTATAACCTTCACTTCATAGGACCTATCGATGGGATTCAATAGGGAACCATCTCCTCTCTACATTCCCACGCGAATCAACAGAAACATCATATTGGGTGTTCTCATTGATCTAACATCACAAGTAAATATCATAACTAAGGAGATCATGGTAATTAATTTCTTACATAAAAATGGGTATGATGCACCCGTGAGTACCATCCACACACATGATGGGCTTTTTGTGCCCCCTATGGGTAGTATTGTCATGTTTGTCTTGGTAGGACCTAAATCTGTAAACCTCTTATTTGACATTATCCCTAGGTCTGAGCTCTTTAGGGTGAAATTGGGTATCCCTTGGTCGGTGGCGATGAACGTGGTACCCTCGGTCGTGCATAAATTTTAAAAATTTATCCATGGCATTTCTGTACACATAATCCACGACACCGGTTATAGACCACTAGTTGCTTGTGGTAGCTACTCCTTGGTCTACTCTTGGCCTATGCCCATTGGTCCTCTCCTACCTAGGATGGACCTTTCGTACCGAACATATCAGAATTATACGAAAGGGCACCTGAGGCTGAAAGTGAGATATGCTCCCTGGCCTTATGTTGTTTCACATAGGGCTTGTTCAAAAGATGATAGTGATGCCACTAAGGCACGAAGGAAGGAAGAAGAGAAGTGGTCTTGCAATCCTCCTTCTTCCTCTTCCGCTGGTCAATCTGACACTTCTTCTCACTCTATTGTGGTACCATCAGGTTTTTCTCCTAGTCTACAAGAGAATCCTATGGTGCCCACTTGGTGAAAGCCTAAGCATCCTCTGTTCGAACTTCCTATTTTTTTTACAGAGCCTAAACCTGTTCGGTATAATAGGAAGGTCTCCCATGGAGAGTCCTCTTTGTCTCGACCTCCACGACCTTCTACCGCTCTTGCTCCTAAGGAAATGAATGGGAAGAGTCCTGCTGCCGAGGCTCTTGAGATGACTCCTTTTGCTGCTCCTCAACCTGTTCCTCCTCCTCTCATCTAGGAATCCATTCATCCACAAGAAAAGGATGTAGTGGACATTCCCATGGTTGAGCAAGAGCTTTCTATTCCTTCGCATCCTCCAGTCTCCAGCTCCAAGAGACGTAGAAACCACCTTGCATGTGAGCATAAGTGATGGTGAAAGGCTCTCTTGGCTGAGCAAGCCACCTCACAAAGGAAGGAGGAAGAAATGACTGCCCCTGCTTTAGGGCCTCTTGCAGTGTTGCCCTCTTCCCTTCCTTTTACTTCTCTTCAACCTAGTCCTGCACCGCTTTCAGCTTCTGCTATGAGTGTGAATGTGCCTAACCCCAAGGGGGTATAGGTTTTCATCACCCCCTCGATGGAGCTACCTTTGTGTATGTCCATCCTGGATATCCACCCTTTCCCAAAACCTGAGGATATGATTAATACCTCGGTTGTATACATTATAGTTCTTTCCTTCTCTTCCTTTGCACATCTAGCCTCATCTATGGGGAGTTCATCTCCTCTGATGAAGAAAAAGGTGGAGTGTTGTCGTTCTAGCAGTGAAGAACATAAGAGGAGCCCGCCTTCTCCACAAGGTGGCCCCGCGTTGACTTTTTCTGTCTTGATGACAAAACCAGTCCCGACTTCTCTTGAGTTTGTCACTGCTCCTGAGTCATTCAACAAGCATAGTGGTGACTCTCAAGTGCAGCTTTCCCTATCCACTAAAGTTAGACACAGCACTCCTATGGGGTGCATGTTTAACTCTGTGGATGAATTTTTAGCCTTGTCAGTGATCTTCACAAAGTCGTTGACCTTAGCTCCACAAGAGCTCAATGGAGAGGACCTCGAGGGGCCCTCTTCCTTGGACCTTGTTGTGGGAGGTTTGAATGCTCCTCCTCTTAACATCCCACCACTACAGGCTTGTCCTCCTTCCCCCTATGATGACCTAGATTAGGAAGCAGACAACCTCTTGGCTAATCAATGTTAGAAGGAGGCCTCTTCTTGATCTTTTGTGTGTGTGTGTGTTTTGTGATGTTTTCCCCTGTCATCGTGCTACGTGTTCCTAAATGACACTTGTCACCCTTGTTGGTGCTTGGATACAGGCATGGTTTCTGTGTCATAAACCTTCTTCTATTTGTATCATCATTCTTCTATGTTTGTGCTTGATTTTTGATAGATTGGGGATGATGCAAAGCGTTGGGGGAATTTAGGCTTCCCTTCCATGTTGACCCAATTTTTTATTTTTACTCTATCTTCTTGTGCATTCTTTACATGGTTTGATATAGTAGGGGGTTGATGACATTTAATTTATATACTACTACCATACATATCTACATATATTTATGAGTAGTTCTGACCCAAAGATAGCAGGCTACCTCTGTGCCCTTTGTTTGTGTCTTCTTTCTTTTTTCTTTCTCTTTATATTTCTCTCTTCTTTGCTTGAGTTTTCCCTCTTATGTGTGAAATGCTACTTCTTCAACATTTCAATTTTAAGAAAACGCATTCATTGCCAATATTTTCTCAAAAATCCTCGCAAACCTTTCTTTAGAATCACATTATCAACTTGGGACCCTAACAGATCATGTTTCCTTCATCATGGGTTCATAAAGAAAGGACTTAAAACTTTCCTCCAAAACGGGAACAACTTTGACCTTCCCCTCATGTGGGGGCATATTCTTCCTTCCAAATTCCTTGATGAAGTGAATGTCTTTTGAATGGACTCCTTGACGATGGATCACCCTAAGAAAAAAAACATCTGCTTTTGAATTGTGTGTCCCTTGAGTGGACCCCTTCTTCACGGCGGGTTCCCAAGGGACCCCTTTGAAAGAACTTATCTTGAGTGAAATCATTCACATCTAGCTTGGGGGCAGCCTAACTAGACCTCACTTTTCAAACAGTGTGTCCCTTGAGTGGACCCCTCTTCTTTTGAAGGATTCCCGAGGGACCCCTTTGAAAGACTTCCTAATCATCAACGGTCCACGTGACTATCTGCTTACTTTCCTACATGGCTGCTTCCTAACTCTGCAGAGTCTGCTTTCTCAGGTTTCCTCCATGCTAGAGTTTTTGGGGGGATACCTCCCTACAGGACTGAGAGCCTATAGGGAACTTCCTTTGGGTTTCCTCCATGCTATATTTTTTTGGGGACACCTTCCTTGTAGGTTTGTAGGCCTGTAAAGCGCTTGCTTCATGAGGTATCCTCCATGCTAGAGTTTTTGGGGGACACCTTCCTTGTAGGTATGTAGGCCTGTAAGGTGCTTTCTATCTTCAACTTCATAGTTCCAAGTAGTTGTGAAGTCCTTTGCTTGCCCTGCACCTTCAAGTACACTAGATCATGGTCTAATTCCTCAACAATTCAAGTATACATCTCTAACCTTACTCCTTTCTTGATCTACTTTACCGAGCACTCATCAGTACTCGTGCTCACTAAAGTGCGGGAAAAATGTATATGAGTGATTTTGCACCCCATGTGAAAATCCCCTTTTTTCCTTTATCCACTTTAGAAAACCAAGTTCAGAGGTTTAATTCCACCTAATCCCGTTGCTTGCATCCCACTTGGTGCCTGTTTTGAGCGTTGGTGGAGGCGTTTCTATTAGGGATTCCCATGCAACACATAGACATCCACGTGGCACACTTATGTCCCTAGCAGATTCCTACGACTGAACCTGCAGAGGCATTACACTTCTCATTGGGAATCAAGTTGTAATGCACCCTTCGGTCGACCGACTCGAATATGGCCATTTCTTTCATTCCCTCCAAATTCATTCCTTGAACAAGCATTTCATCGTCTAAGCATTCAATTGAACTTCTTCATTTCATTCACAAGCTCATTTTCATACTCTTGCACTCACTTCTAGTTGTGTAGCAGCACCTTTGCACCTCATTGTAGAAAATACAATCACTCCATCACTTTGGTAGAGCAATTTGGGGATAAACACTATTGTATTAGAGGCTCGAGTACTCTCATTTTCTCCCCCAAGCAACCTTGAGTGCTCTTGGTGGAGGTGGTAAGCTCCCTTTCCTCTCCACTATCACTTGGTTGAGTTAGCACATTTATTGTTTTGTAGTGCTTTGGTGCTCTTTACTAAATTTTTTTCTTTATCTCACTTTCTTGGTTGTCCGTGCAGGTGGAAACAGCTAAACAAGGGTCTGACTAAAGCAGACCCATATACAGCCACCTAACATTTTCCTCTTTCTATGTGTAGGAGTATGTGCTTTCGAGGACTAGTTGGCAAATAAACTCTTCTATGAAATCATCTTCATCACCCTAGCTCAGGTATATTTGCTTTATCGCCTTCGTTTGTACTTTTCATATTTCATAGTGTTGTTTTTACTCTTTTAGAAGTTGCTAGCTAGGCTGCTAGCTTGTTTTCTACTAGTTCACATTGTCCTTTCGGTCCTCTGGTTGTACAGACACCAACACACCTAAGAGATGCCAGCGCGTCGTGATGTCATCCCATAACTGCGCTCTAGTCCTTGAACAAAGAGCTACCTGAGATACAATGTTGAGCTTGAAAACCAACTCGCCTAGCCTCATTTCAAATCTCGAGATTGTAGAGTGGTTGTAGGACTTTATAATCCTCATCATTCTCATCCTCATATCCTAACACCCCGTTTAGCTAAGGTAAGTTAGGGAAGCCTTCTGCATCTTGGCCCTCTGTGACTTGGGGCTTTGCACGTGGTGGTCCTCCTCTCTTACAATTACAAAGTGCAAATGAAGAACATTAATCAAATCTAACTAAAACGGAAATCAAAAGGCAGATCTGAAAAGTGGAAAATGTTGTGTACCTTTCACCAAAAGTCACCTTTTGAAGCTCACTAAGGACTCATTCGCCCTATGGCGAATGGGTCTTCGCTAGGGTTTCTAGAAAATGCTTTCTGGGTTCTCTTCTACCAGGTCTACACTCCCATATTCTAGGTATTAACTATTAGACAACTAGAAATAAAATTTGTAGAAGAATTTTCATAATTTGATAACTTTTCTTGCAATTTTGACAACTTTACAACTTTCTTCAAATTTTCTCTTCAAATGATCTTCAACCTAAAATTTGCAATCACACATCAAAGAGAGAAAAATGTTGTTTGTTAGGGAATGGGGGGTTTGCCTTTTTCAAACGCTATTTTGGTAGTCAAACCTTGAAATGAAATAGAAAAGAATGAAGGAATGATGAATGAACAAATCTATGTAACAACTCACCAAACCTAATTTGAAACATTGGATAACAAATTTTCAAACTAGAATGAAGTGGCCTCAATGAATGTAGATCTTGAAAATGAAACTTGATGTGAAACAATTCCTTTGATATGCTTGAATTGATCTTGAACACTACATAAACATATTAGCTCAAACAACATGCATGATGCAATAAATATTTGACATGATGAAACAAATCTTGATTGCTGCAATAATCTTCTCCAAACCTTCTCTTGAATTCTCTCTTGATCATGAACTTTTCTATAAGGATGCTCTCATAAAAATTGTCAGGTGAAACATAGTGAAATAACCTTATATTTATATAAATCTTAAGATTAATTCCTGAAATTAAAATATCACAAGCCGACATTGAATTATAGATTTAAAATACTGCCAAAAATTAAATTTTAAAGTGGGGTCCTAGGCCACTTACCTAGGACACACATCGGATAGTGTTAGACATTATGTAAAAATAGGGGCATAGGTCTAAGTGATGACCCATTTTCCCTATGGTGAATGGATCCTAGGTCACTTACCTAGGACACAAATCTTCCAAAGTTAAGTGTTGTGTAATATCATTTATGAATGTTGGGTTTTATCCCTCAAAAATTGCATTTAATTAGGCTTGGATTTGAATTAAAGGGACCAATTAAGGAAAGTTAACCTCAATCAATTAATAAAGCCCTAGATTAGTGTGAAAATGTAAAGGTACACCTTACAACACCAAAAATAAGGAACAATTAAGTCCATTTTATTAAAAGGGCCCTAAACTTAATGTGAATATGTGAAACATATTACAACAATACATTAAGACATAATTAAGCTCATTTTATTATTAATTATTTTTCAAATTAATTGTGAAAAAAGGATACTTTTTCCTACACTATACTTTCCAACCAAATTTTCAAAAGAATGAAAGTAGGCCCTATATCCCAAGAATCTAATAGAACAAAGGTCAAGGTAGAAGGTCGACCGAAAGTAGACAAAAATTCAGAAATAGAAGAAGCATGAACAAATATTGATTCCAAATATGCCACCATTGCCTCCAAAATTTTGTAGAAAAATAACACTGAAAGAAAAGGTGAGACACACTCTCATCAGTAACTCCACATAGAACACATTTGGAAGAACCTTTGAAACCCATTTTTTGTATGTTGTCCCAAGTGAAACATTTATTATGATTAAGAAGCCATACAAAAAATTACACTTCAACCAACAATAAAAATTTCATATTTTTTTCCACCAAGGAAAAACCTCATACCTATTTCTCTCATGTTGTAAGAGTTGATAACCGCTTGATAAAGAATAAGATCCCTTTCGATCTGTTGGAATTGTGTGCCTCAATCCCATAGGCTGAAACTTCTTGTGAGCATTTTCGGTGAGACTAGTGAGATGTCTGGCCGATCTGCTAGTAGATCCTAAACTGTCGCTGTGACCTCCTGAATGTCTTGGCGATCGACATTTGAAAACTTCGACGTACCCTTGGACAGTCGGGATGATGTCTCAGTGACGATAGGAAGTCTTGCCGATATCAGGGTGACCTTTGGTTTATTTGGCCAATGTGGAAATCGGTATGACTTGCTCCTATCAGCATGAATTCTTGGCAACCAAGAGATGTCTCGCCGATTGGAGTCATCGGGGTAATGTGGAAGCCTCGGTAAGAGGTCTTGCTGAAGGTTGATTGTCTCGCCGATAGTGTTACATTCGGGATAACATAAGGGTTCGATAGGAACTCATGGCGACAGGGAGCTGTCTCGCCAATAGATGGAGTCATCGAGGTAATGAAAGGGGTAACGAAAGGGGTTCGAAAAGACCTCGGGTTTTTTTGGTGAGACTCCTTGCGAATGGAGTCATCAGAGAAACACAAGGACTTTGGTATGAAGTCTCAGCAAATGTGGAATGTCCAGCCGATGGTTGGACTCTTCGGTATAACTTGAAGGCATCGATATGATGTCTTGGCGAAGAGTGATTGTCTCGCCGATGAGGCTGTCTGTTGTCGGTATGATTCCTAGCGACTGTTCGGTGCTCGGTATGACTTGAGGGCTCAGTATGACCTTTCCCTAAGTCTTGCCAATAGTGACATCAGTATAAAATGAAGAGCTCGATGTGATGTCTTGGTGAATGACGATTGTCTCACCGAATGGAATTCTCATGTCGGCATGACTTGAAGAATTCGGTATGAAGTCTTGGCGAACTGCAATTGTCTTGCCGATGGAAAAGCTAACATCGATATGACCTTTGAACTTTGGTATGATGTCTCATCGAATGGTCATTGTCTCGCCGATGAGAATGCTGAGGTCGATGTGACTTGAAGACTTCGGTGTAATGTCTGGGCGAAGAGGGATAGTCTTGCCGATTGATGAACACTTCGGAATACCTTGTGATCTTCGGTGTGAGGTCTTGGTGACATGACGAAGTCTTAGCGATAGCTCTGAGGACTCGATGTAACCTCTTGTCAATAGTGAAGACTCTTGGTGATAATGATGATCTGGTCTTGTGGCATCGGGGAGACACGGTTAGTGTCTCACCGACATGCGACACAAGTTGATCATTGTTGACCGAGTGAGGTCTGTCCTATGTGGTGCGACTTGGAACAATCAAAGAGAGTAGAATGTGAACTATTTGTTGTGAGACCGTTGCAACCGTTTCTGTGTGGAAGGGAAAACCCTATACGAGGAAGTGGAAACATCAACGACGATAACGATGTTGAGCTAGAGATTGTTGTTTGATAGTTATGATCTTGAATCAATTCTCAGAGCCTATAGAGGACGAATGCATATATGTATGCATTGGACGTTCTGAAGGAGTAGTGTACAGAGTGTGCATGAGAGTCAAAGGTGAGAGTGATAGAGAGAGGGCCAAGAGGCTGGCTTGAGGTCGAGGCCTTGAGGCTGAAACAAATGAAGTGATCAGATGCTACCAGTTGTATCCAGAATGAACAAGATGTAATCTCTGTAAAGGCTATGAGCCTAAAATTGTATTGTAACTATTTGTTGCTGAATAATACAATGGCTCGATCTTTGGAGTGTGGGGTTTTTTATCCGAGAGGATTTTCCCCACGTAAATCTGCGTGTTCTGGTTTTCTGTTTCATCTTTCTTGTCTGTTGGTTCTTGTTGTAGAATTTGTTAATGCATGATGTTGAATTTACATGTGCTTCTCTCAGAAGGATCAATGTGGGAAATGAACTGTGTCTGTTTCCGCTTTAGGACATAGTTGTATGTGTCTTTGAGTCAACCTAATCGAAATGAAAGTTACCGAAGGCACTACTATTCTTAGAGATTTCTCTAAGATGCACCATTTTTTCCTTACAAGTGGTATCAGAGCCTTCTTCTGGTTGTTGGTTCTGGGTATTTCTCCTGTGAAGATTTCTCAGTTTGTTAAGCTAGAAGAAATCTAGAGGAATGGACTATTTTATTGATCCTTTGGTGAGTGGAAGTCTTGTGATATTCGGAGACATCACGCAGCTTGAAGGATGGTGAAGATGGAAATGGGAGTTGATCATGTTGTGATCTGTGTCTCCTAGTTGGTAGTTGTGTAACCTTGGAGTATGAGGTGGATTTCTTTGCTCCGTGGCGGTGTAGTAGTAAAGCTTTCATATTGGGTGTCTATCTGAGAGGCTCCTTGATGATATGGAGAAGCCTAGTTTGTTTCTCAGCCATGGAGGAGAGCACTTATGCTAGGTGGTGTTTCTTGGTGTTGGAAGGCATGGTTTCTTGTTAACCTTGAATACAAAAAGGCTATGGAGTTAATCATCAGATGATTTGCAAAGCTTTTGAAATAGCCTTTCTCTCTTTCTTGTATGTATGTACATGTTGGTGGATTAGATTTGGCCTGAAAGGGGCCTGGATTTCCTGAACTGTTGTTTCCTTTTTAAGGATGTTTTGTATTTGCATGGCTCTGTGGTTTTGCAAGTTTTACACGGTTAAGAAAAACTTGTGGTTATGTGGAGTTGTTGTTAAGCTATTTTCTAGACCCTGGCTTTTGGGGTGTTGCTGGATGAGATAGTTGCAGTTCTACATGCATGCCTGGTACATGAATTGAGGAGGTGTGATTTCTTCTCTGCATGGGAGTGTTGGTAAGTGATTCGTCACTCAACATTCTTGTGGTGGTGCTTGTGGGTTCCTTGATTATGGTGCTTGTTGTGGACATGATCGGAAAATCAGATTTGTAGTGATTTGGTGTTTGAGTCATGTTGTCTACGTGGATATTCTCTCTGAAATCTCAGTGTTGTAGTTTCCAATGCGATGATGGGTTTTCATGTTTGATGTTTTTGATCTACGATTTATGAGGTTGGTGGATTATCTAACCATTAGCTGCAGTGAGATAACTTGGATGTGGATTGTCTTTATCCATAAGGTTGATTCATTGTTGGTGCAGACTTGTTAGTTGGCCTTGTCGTTGGTCACTTGTACATTGGTGTGATTGATTTGAAATGAGAGGATAGATATTGTTTGAGTACCTGAATAGTCAGTTATGGGAACCTGAGGCGGGTGGTCATGATGCTTGGAGAGCTTGGATGTCATGTTTCAGTGGGAGCTTTAGCAATGACTGTGGGTTCATCACATGGTGGTGAATGGTCTTCTTTAGTGTTGCAGATGTTTCTTGGGGGAGCCCTTAGATCTTGTTGCTGCAGAACGGGTTCTTTCGCATTTGCATGGACATTATTTGAAGATGTGCAACATCTTGGAACCATGGAGGACGCTTGGAGTCTTTGGCTGAGGTGTTGGTGGTGCTTGATAGGTGATGTTGGTTTTGAGTCTATTTGCTTTATGTCATGGTATCCTCTTGTTTGCGCACTGGATTTTTGGCATTGTGCATTGTACTTGAGACAATGGAGAGGTCACTTGAAGCATGGTATCTCCTAAGGAGATGTGTAGATCATGGTTTCATGATAAGTTCCTGATTCAGATGATTGGAGCTTTGACAGTGGCCTAAAAGCCTGAGAAGGCTACACCTTAGTTGAACGTGAGTTCAACAAAGACCTATGAGGAGATTGCTCTTGGATTAGTCATAATGGCTTGTATATCTTGGAGGAGTACTCTCGTTCCCACTCTTCGTCTGCTCGGCAGTTTATCTGAGAGGTATTTGGTCCTTTATATCTTTCAGATGTGTTTAATGTTCACTTTCATGATATGGATCTTGAATTCTTGTTTAATGATTCTGGAGGATTCATAGTGGAAGTTGTACAGTTTCTTTTATCTCCTTGAGTTTATGTGTTTATTTACTGATGAGAATTGGTAGGAGATGATATATGGGTTGATTTCCTGAAATGGGAAATGATGTAGTTTGATCTTCTTTGAGAGGCTTACATCCATGTTTATTAAAGATGGTTTGATCTTGGTGATTGAATGGATGGATGTTGTTAAGGCTTGTCTTTTGGGATGTGAAGGAGATCATTCTTGACATAGCTGGCTATTAGAATTGTATGTAGGAGGATGTTCTACAGGAAGATGATGTGTAGAGTTTCTCTCTGTGGCCGTGAAGGCTTGTGGTGAGAGAAATGTTTCCTGCAACAGTTTGTGCATGTCATTGTGGATATTTCCTTGGTACTACATGGCTACATTTTCTATGTGTTGTTATTGGTAGACTTGCGATGCCTTTTGATCTTTCAGATCTGGATTACTCAGGCAGTGAGAATTCCTGTATGTGTCTTGTCATCTTAGACTGGTTGGCACTTGGAGCTTGTATTTGTTGTTGATGAGTTGGTTCTGGTTTGGCATAAGTTTATTAATGTTGATACATGTTGAGGTATGTGAGATTGGATGGTATAGCACGAGTTGTGGGTGCTATTTTCAGTCGCGTGGGTTTATCAGTTGGATGGAAGCAGTCAGTCTGATTGTTGTTCTAACTAGTGTTGTTTATCTTGTTTTTGGAGAATGACTTCACTGTTGTGTTATGTTTAAAGATTTGAAGTTGATATTACTTCTGTATAGCTTTTGAGTACAGTGAAGTGGTAGCAGTATCTTGTTGGTGATATCACTAGGATCTTTTTCTTGTCTTCGTTGGAATGGTGCTTATTCACCTTGGCTTGTATCTTTCCTCCACATGTGCCATGTTGGAAGATGACAAGGATTGTTGAATGAATTGTGGACATCTTGGATGTTGGAGCAGAATTCATGATGGAGCATGAGAGCATGTTTGAGGTCTATGTGGTTTCCTGGAAGGCTGTGATCGGTTGGATTTCGGTTGCTTTATTGAACAGTGAATAGCAGTTGGATGCCTGCTCTTTGTTGCAGATTGTCCAGTGGACTGATTCTGTGGAATCTAATTGATTGGGTGTCTTGAGTGTTGCGGGGTCTGAACTGGTGGAGCTAGTGTGATCTCAGTTCTGGTTTCTTTGGAGTTGCCTATGTGATCTTCGTCAAGTGGGAGATTGTTGGAATTGTGTGCCTCAATCCCACACGCTGAAACTTCTTGTGAGCATTTTCGGTGAGACTGGTGAGATGTCTTAATGATCTGCTAGTAGATCTTGAACTGTTGTTGTGACCTCCTGAATGTCTTGGCGATCGACATCTGAAACCTTCAGCGTACCCTTGGATAGTCAGGATGATGTCTCGGTGACAATAGGAAGTCTTGCCCATATCGGCGTGACCTTTGGTCTGTCTGGCCAATGTGGAAATCGGTATGACTTGCTCCTATCGGCATGAAGTCTTGGCGACCAGGAGATGTCTCACCGATTGGAGTTATAGAGGTAATGTGGAAGCATCGGTAAGAGGTCTTGTCAAAGGTTGATTGTCTCGCCGACAGTGTTACATTTGGGATAACATAAGGGTTTGATAGGAACTCTTGGCGACAGGTAGATGTCTCGCTGACAGATGGAGTCATTGGGGTAACGAAAGGGTTTCACTATGACCTCTTGGTGACAGCGGTAAGTCTAGACGACAAAGCTACATGTGATCGGGTGTTTTTGGTGAGACTCCTAGCGAATGGAGTCATCAAAGAAACACAAGGAATTCGGTATGAAGTCTTAGCGAATGTGGAATGTCTGGCCGACGGTTGGACTCTTCGGTATAACATGAAGGCATTGATATGATTTCTTAGCGAAGAGTGATTGTCTCGCCGATGAGGCAGTCTATTGTTGGTATGACTCCTGGTGACTGTTCGGTGCTCGGCATGACTTGAGGGCTCGGTATGACCTTTGCTTAAGTCTTGCCGATAGTGACATTGGTATAACATGAAGAGCTCGGTGTGATGTCTTGGCGAAAGATGATTGTCTCACCAAATGGAATTCTCATGTCGGCATGACTTGAAGACTTTGGTATGAAGTCTTGGCGAACTGCGGTTGTCTTGTCGATGGAAAAGCTAACATCGGTATGACCTTTGAACTTCGGTATGATGTCTCATCAAATGGCGATTGTCTCGTCGATAAGAATGCTGAGGTCTATGTGACTTGAAGACTTCAGTGTAATGTCCGGGCGAAGAGCGATAGTCTTGCCGACTGATGAACTCTTCGGAATACCTTGTGATCTTCAGTGTGAGGTCTTGGCGACATGACAAAGTCTTAGCGATAGCTCTCTGGACTTGATGTAACCTCTTGCCAATAGTGAAGACTCTTGGCGATAATGACGATCTGGTCTTGTGGCATCAGGGAGACACAGTTAGTGTCTCACCGACATGCGACACAAGCTGATCATTGTTGACTGAGTGAGGTCTGTCCTACATGGTGCGACTTGGACCAATTGGAGAGAGAAGAATGTGAACTATTTGCTGTGAGACCATTGCAACCGTTTTTGTGTGGAAAGGAAAAATCTACACGAGGAAGTGGAAACATCAATGACGATAACGATGCTAAGCTGGAGATTGTTGTTTGAAATTTATGATCTTGAACCGATTCTCAGAGCCTGTAGAGAAAAAATGCATATATGTATGCATTGGACGTTCTGAAGGAGTAATGTATAGAGTGTGCATGAGAGTCGAAGGTGAGAGTGATAGAGAGAGGACCGAGAGGCTGGCTTGAGGCCGAGGCCTTGAGGCTGAAACAAAGGAAGTGATCAGATGCTACCAGTTGTATCCAGAATGAACAAGATGTAATCTCTATAAAGGCTATGAGCCTGAAATTGTATTGTAACCATTTGTTGTTGAATAATACAATGGCTCAATCTTTGGAGTGTGGGGTTTTTATTCGAGAGGATTTTCCCAACGTAAATTTGGGTGTTCTGGTTTTCTATTTCATCTTTCATGTCTATTGGTTCTTGTTGTAGAATTTGTCAATGCATGATGTTGAATTTACATGTGCTTCTCTCAGAAGGATCAATGTGGGAAATGAATTGTGTCTATTTCCGCTTTAGGACATAGTTGTACGTGTCTTTGAGGCAACCTAATCGAAATGAAAGTTACTGAAGGCACTACTGTTCTTGGAGATTTCTCTGAGATGCACCATTTTTTCCTTACAAGTGGTATCAGAGCCTTCTTCTAGTTGTTGGTTCTGGGTATTTCTCATGTGAATATTTCTTAGTTTGTTAGGTTGGAGGAAATCTGGAGGAATGAACTGTTTAATTGATCCTTTGGTGAGTGGAAGTCTTGTGATATTTGAAGAAAACATGCAACTTGAAGGATGGTGAAGATGGAAATGGGAGTTGATCATGTTGTGATCTGTGTCTCCTGGTTGGTAGTTGTATAACCTTGGAGTATGAGGTGGATTTATTTGCTCTGTGGCGGTGTAGCAGTAAAGCTTTCATATTGGGTGTCTGTTTGAGAGGCTCCTTAATGAAATGGAGAAGCCTAGTTTGTTTCTCAACCATGGAGGAGAGTGCTTATGATAGTTGGTGTTTCCTGGTGTTGGAAGGCACAGTTTCTTGTTAACCTCAAATACAAAAAGGCTATGGAGTTAATCATCAGATGATTTGCAAAGCTTTTGAAATAGCCTTTCTCTCTTTCTTGTATGCATGTACATGTTGGTGGTTTAGATTTGGCCTGAAAGGGGCCTGGATTTCCTAAACTGTTGTTTCCTTTTTAAGGATATTTTGTATTTGCATGGCTTTGTGGTTTTGCAGGTTTTACATGGTTAAGAAAAACTTGTGGTTATGTGGAGTTGTTGTTAAGCTATTTTCTAGACCCTAGCTTTTGGGGTGTTGTTGGATGAGATAGTTGCAGTTCTACATGCATGCTTGGTGCATGGATTG
This sequence comes from Sequoia sempervirens, assembly GCA_007258455.2. NCBI lineage: Eukaryota > Viridiplantae > Streptophyta > Pinopsida > Cupressales > Cupressaceae > Sequoia > Sequoia sempervirens. The sequence goes on from VDFB02000017.1 coordinate 462,091,694, forward strand.
AGGAGCTGTGATTTCTTCTCTGCATGGGAGTGTTGGTAAGTGATTTTTCACTCAACATTCTTGTGGTGGTGCTTGTGGGTTCCTTGATTATGGTGCTTGTTGTCGACATGATTGGAAAATCAAATTTGTAGTGATCTGGTGTTTGAGTCATGTTGTCGACATGGATATTCTCTCTGAAATCTCAGTGTTGCAGTTTCCAATGAGATGATGGGTTTGCATTTTTTATGTTTGTAATCTATGAGTTATGTGGTTGGTAGATTAGCTACCTATTGGTTGTAGTGAGATAACTTGGATGTGGAATATCTTTATCCACGAGGTTGATTCATTGCTGGTGCAAACTTGTTAGCTGGCCTTGTCATTGGTCACTTGTGCATTGGTGTGATTGCTTTGAGATGAGAGGATGTATATTGTTTGAGTACCTGAATAGTTAGTTATGGGAACCTGAAGTAGGTGGTCATGATGCTTGGAGAGATCAGATGTCACATTTCAGTGGGAGCTTTAGCAATGACTGTGGGTTTATCACATGGTGGTGAATGGTCTTCTTTAGTGTTGCAGATGTTTCTTGGGGGAGCCCTTAGATCCTGTTGCTGCAGAAGGGTTTATATCACATTTGCATGGACATTATTTGAAGATGTACAACATCTTGGAACCATGGAGGACGCTTGGAGTCTTTGGCTGAGGTGTTGGTGGTGCTTGACAGGTGATGTTGGTTTTGAGTCTGTTTGCTCTATGTCATGGTATCCTCTTGTTTGCGCACTAGAGTTTTGGCATTGTGCATTGTACTTGAGACAATGGAGAGGTCACTTGAAGCATGGTATCTCCTAAGGAGATGTGTAGATCATGGTTTCATGATAAGTTCCTGATTCAGATGATTGGAGCTTTGATAGTGGTCTGAAAGCCCGAGAAGGCTACACCTTGGTTGAACATGAGTTCAACAGAGACCTATGAGGAGATTTCCCTTGGATTAGTCATAATGACTTGTATATCTTGGAGGAGTACTCTGCTCGGCAGTTTATCTAAGAGGTATTTGGCCCTTTATATCTTTTAGATGTGTTTAATGTTCACTTTCATGATATGGATCTTGAATTCTTGTTTAATGATTTTGAAGGATTCATAGTGGAATTTGTACAGTTTCTTTTATCTCCTTGAGTTTCAGTGTTTATTTACTGATGAGAATTGGTAGGAGATGATGTATGGGTTGATTTCCTGAAATGGGAAATGATGTAGGTTGATCTTCTTTGAGAGGCTTACATCCATGTTTGTTAAATATGGTTTGATCTTGGTGATTGAACGGATGGATGTTGTTAAGGCTTGTCTTTTGGGATGTGAAGGAGATCATTCTTGACACAGCTAGCTGTTAGAAGTGTATGTAGGAGGATGTTCTACAGGAAGATGATGTGCAGAGTTTCTCTCTGTGGCCGTGAAGGCTTGTGGTGAGAGAAATGTTTCCTGTAACAGTTTGTGCATGTCATTGTGGATATTTCCTTGGTAGTACGAGGCTACATTTTCTATGTGTTGTTATTGGTAGACTTGTGATGCCTTTTGATCTTTCAGATCTAGATTACTCAGACAGTGGGAGTTCCTTTATGTGTCTTGTCATCTTAGACTGGTTGGCACTTGGAGCTTCTATTTGTTGTTGTTGAGTTGGTTCTGGTTTTCCATAAGTTTATTAATGTTGATACTTGTTGAGGTATGTGAGATTGGATGGTATAGCATGAGTTGTGGGTGCTATTTTCAGTCGCGTGGGTTTATCAGTTGGATGGAAGCAGTCAGTCTGATTGTTGTTCTAACTGGTATTGTTTATCTTGTTTTTGGAGAATGACTTCACTGTTGTGTTCTATTGAAAGTTTTGAAGTTGATATTACTTTTGTATAGCTTTTGAGCACAGTGAAGTGGTAGCAGTATCTTGTTGGTGATATCACTGGGATCTTTTTCTTGTCTTCGTTGGAATGGTGCTTATTTACCTTGGCTTGTATCTTTCTTCCACATGTGTCATATTGGAAGATGACAATGATTGGTGCCTGAATAGTGGACATCTTGGATGTTGGAGCAGAATTCTTGATGGAGCATGATAGCATGTTTGAGGTCTATGTGGTTTCCCGGAAGGCTGTGATCGGTTGCATTTCGGTTGGTTTGTTTAACAGTGAGTAGCAGTTGGATGCCTGGTCTTTGTTGCAAATTGTCCGATGGACTGATTCTGTGGAATCTAATTGATTGGGTGTCTTGAGTGTTGCGGGGTCTGAACTGGTGGAGCTAGTGTGATCTTATTTTTTGGTTGCTTTGCAGGTACCTGTGTGATCTTCGTCAAGTGGGAGATTGTTTGAATTGTGTGCCTCAATCCCTCAGGCTGAAACTTCTTGTGAGCATTTTCAGTGAGACTGGTGAGATGTCTGGCCGATCTGCTAGTAGATCTTGAACTGTTCCTGTGACCTCCTGAATGTCTTGGCAATCAACATCTGAAACCTTTGGCGTACCCTTGGATAGTCGGGATGATGTCTCGTCGACGATAGGAAGTATTGCCGATATCGGCGTGACCTTTAGTCTGTCTGGCCGATGTGGAAATCGGTATGACTTGCTCCTATCAGCATGAAGTCTTGGTGACCAGGAGATGTCTCGCCGACTGGAGTCATCGGGGTAACATGGAAGCCTTGGTAAGAGGTATTTCTAAAGGTTGATTGTCTCACCGACAGTGTTACATTTGGGATAACATAAGGGTTCGGTAGGAACTCTTGGCGACAAGGAGATGTATCGCTGATAGATGGAGTCATCGAGGTAACAAAGGGGTTCGCTATGACCTCTTGGTGACAGCGGTAAGTCTGGCTAACAAAGCTACATGTGATCAGGTGTTTTTGGTGAGACTCCTATCGAATGGAGTCATCAGAGAAACACAAGGACTTCAGTATGAAGTCTCAGCGAATGTGGAATGTCTGCCAATCGTTGGACTCTTCGGTATAACCTGGAGGCATTGATATGATGTCTTGGCGAAGAGTGATTGTATTGCCGATGAAGCAGTCTATTGTCGGTATGACTCCTGGCGACTGTTCGATGCTCAGTATGACCTTAGGGCTCGGTATGACCTTTGCCTAAGTCTTGCAGACAGTGACATCGGTATAACATGAAGAGCTCGGTGTGATGTCTTGGCAAAAGATGATTGTCTCACCGAATGGAATTCTCATGTCGACATGACTTGAAGACTTCGGTATGAAGTCTTGGCAAACTACGGTTGTCTTGCCGATGGAAAAGCTAACATTGATATGACCTTTGAACTTCGGTATGATGTCTCATCGAATAGCGATTGTCTCACCGATGAGAATGTTGAGGTCGATGTGACTTGAAGAATTCGGTGTAATGCCTGGGCGAAGAGTGAAAGTCTTGCCGATTGATGAACTCTTTAGAATACCTTGTGATCTTCGGTGTGAGGTCTTGGCGACATGACAAAGCCTTAGCGATAGCTCTCTGGACTCGATGTAACCTCTTGCCGATAGTGAAGACTCTTGGCAATAATGACGATCTGGTCTTGTGGCATCAAGGAGACATGGTTAGTGTCTCACCGACATGCGACACAAGTTGATCATTGTTGACCAAGTGAGGGCTATCCCTTGTGGTGCGACTTGGACCAATCAGAGAGAGCAGAATGTGAACCATTTGTTGTGAGACTGTTGCAACTGTTTCTGTGTGGAAGGGAAAACTCTACATGAGGAAGTGGAAACATCAATGACAATAACGATGTTGAGTTGGAGATTGTTGTTTGATAGTTATGATCTTGAACCGATTCTCAGATCCTGTAGAGAACGAATGCATATATGTATGCATTGGATGTTCTGAAGGAGTAGTGTACAGAGTGTGCATGAGAGTCCAAGGTGAGAGCGATAGAGAGAGGGCCGAGGCATTGAGGCTGAAATAAAGGAAGTGATCAGATGCTACCAGTTGTATCTAGAATGAACAAGATGTAATCTTTGTAAAGGCTATGAGCCTGAAATTATATTGTAACCGTTTGTTGCTGAATAATACAATGGTTCGATCTTTGGAGTGTGGGGTTTTTTATCCGAGAGGATTCTCCCCACATAAATTTGTGCGTTCTAGTTTTTTGTTTCATCTTTCATGTCTGTTGGTTCTTGTTGTAGAATCTGTTAATGCATGTTGTTGAATTTGCATGTGCTTCTCTTAGAAGGATCAATGTGGGAAATGAACTCTGTCTGTTTCTGCTTTAGGACATAGTTGTACGTGTCTTTGAGGCAACCTAATCGAAATGAAAGTTACCGAAGGCACTACTGTTCTTAGAGATTTCTCTGAGATGTACCATTTTTCCTTACAGGATCATACCCCTAGGAAAGGGCATCAACCTCTTCTAAAGAAAAGTAAGGTCAATCTACCAAAATGGAAGAGAGAGAAGCTTGATCATTTAGATTACCCCTTGTAGGACAACAACCCAAATCCTTCCAAAATATATAAGGTTCTCCCCACCAATCAAGAAGACTTGAAATTGACAACTTTACACAATCCAGCTTCCAAAATTTCTTACTCAAATCATGAAGATGAGGAAAAAATAAAGAATTGGAGGATAAAGGTCCCAAGAGTTTTTCCAAATAAGAGCATTACATCTAGAACTAACAATTGAAAAAGACATTTCTTAACCAAATATGCTTCCTTTTTTATAATATTCCAAATAAAATAATCCCTTTCCAACCTAACTTATGCATGAAACCTCGTTAGCAACATAACCAAATATTTATGATGAAGAATTTTAGCCTATGGTTGATTTTGGTGCTAACACCATCTCCAAAAAAGTATTACTGTCAAAGCTTGGCTATTAAACTTTGAAAGCCTAAGACCAAGGCCAAAAATTTTCTTAGGTCTACAAACATGATCCTGACTAATTAAAATCCACTTAGGAGAGTCTAAATTTCCCACCCAGAGAAATTTTTGACATAAAGAATCAAATTCCTTTAAGAAAGATTTGGGAGCAAATAGCACAAAAACTGTATAGAGAAGAAGAGCCTATAGTGTTGATTGAAAGAAGGTAAGATGACTAGAAAAAGATAATCATGAAATTTGATTGATTAACCTTCATTCTGAACCTTTCAATGATTTACTTCGAATTGAGGCAATTACAAAGACCAACTAAAAATGGAATGACAAGATAGTTTAGAGGAAGTTGTCATATATTAAACCTAAGAATATAAGCAATTCTTTGTTGAAAGTCGAGAGGATTATTGAAAAAATAAATATTAGACTTATCCTCATTAATCTATTGACTCAAAGCAAGTAAATATATATCCAAATCTATTCTAAAATTGGTGGCCTTAGAAATAGTAGCAACACCCATTAATGTACTATCATCTACAAATTGAAGATGAGAAAGAGAAGCAATATCTAAAGCTATTTGTGAGCCTTCAATACTCCCATTAAATCTCATCTACATCAAGAATCTACCAAGGTCTTTTTCCATAATAATGAAGAGAGAAGGAGAAATGGGATCACCTTGTTTCAATCCTTGTGATGCGGGAAAAGAATAACATGGGGTTCCATTAATTAAAATTGAAAAGGATGAAGAAATCACACAACTCATAACCCAAACAATCCATTATGAACAAAATACAAATCTTGATAAAATATTTAAAAGAAAAGACCATCGTACCCTATCATATGCCTTGGACATATCTAGCTTGATAAATATAGCCTTTTTCCTTAAAACAGCCCATATAATGGATAGTTTTTCAAGTTTTTATTATCGCATCTAGAATTTGGCACCCCTTTACAAAGCCTTATTTCTAATTTGATATCAAAAAATATAAAATATGCTTGAGATGATTAGCCATCAACTTGGTAGTTTTCTTGTAAGTAACATTACAAAGAGCTATTAGGTAGAAATAATAAAAAGACGTAGCCCAAATTTCTTAGGAATCAAAGCTAAAAAGGTAGATTTGAGAGCTTAGAGCATCTGTTTTTTATTTTGAGATTCATAAACCACATCTAATAGATCATTTTTTAAAATATCCCAAAACTCTTGAAAAAAATAAATTGAGAAATAATTAGGTCCATGAGCCTTACCTTTCTTCATTTGAAATACAATCCTTTCTAATTTCTCAAGAGTTATGTTTGTCATTAACTAATGATTCATTTTAGAAGTAACCAATGAGGGGATAAAATCTAGAATAACTCTTTCCTCCTACCCTGAAACTTGACCATTTTATTTAAACAATGTGATGAAATGAGAATTATATTCATCATTAATTTCTTTAAATGGAGATAATTGAATACCTTGAGAAGAGACAAAAGAGGAAATAACATTGCTATGTTTCTTGTCTTTAACTAAATTATGAAAAATGAGATGTTTTGATCACCCTCCTTGAGTCAAGTGATCCTAGACTTCTACTTCCAAAAAATATCCTCTCACAATTCCCATTCATGAAGCTCCTTAGAAAGAGAAAATTCCTCCTATAATCTTTTTGTAGTCATACCAAGTTCTTTTATTTGGAAAGTAATATCATTCAGATTTTCTTGCACTTGTCATTTTTGCCAAAGATATTACCATATCAAATGTATTCCATTATTTGAGCTTGAATGTAACAAATTGAATCCTTTTAAAGAAGGAATGAATTGTAGTACCAAAGGAAGGTGTGCCTCACAACCACCAAATTTCCATAATTTCTCTAATTAACTATTGATGAAGCCACATTAATTAAAACTTAAATGTTGGCTTTTTTAGGAACTAAATAAAAAGATGAAAGTTTAATTGGCCAATGATTAGTCATTCCACTACATAAACTTAAAAGTAGTTATCAAATTATCCACAATCCAATTAGATGAGACTAGAAACCTATTAAAATGTTATAAGATGGAATCTACCCCACATCTTCTATTATTCCAAGTATGACTGCTTCTACTTAGTTTAGCAGCCACAAGATTAAGAAAATAAATATTTTCATGAAACAAAATTGAAGATGAATCAAATATATTCCAACCCCGAATTTTTTCATCAATAGAAAGAATAGAATTGAAGTCATCAACCAAAATATAAGGAACGCAAGGAACTATAGAATGGGTAAACCAAATATGTGACCACAAAACAACCTTGCCAAAAAAATTGTTGGAGCATAAATATTGGAGAATAAAATCTAATTACTATATTCAAAAAAAGTACCAACCATGGATAAATATTTCTTATGCGATAGCCAATAGGAAGGTATAATTTGACGAGGGTCCCAAAAATAAGCTAAACTACCAACAAAACCATGTGCAACAATATATTGGCATTCACTACCTTTCCAAACTAAAATAGACAAATCCAACATTTCCTCCACCAAAAGTTTTTTTTCTTAAAGGAATATAATGCCAAGTTGATGAATTTAGATGAGACCTTGAACAACATTTTCATGAGGGGAGTTTCCCAAACTCCTAGCATTCCAAAAAATAACAATCATTTTTGAAGGAGAGGAAAATGTGAATCTAAAGTATGAAGAACTCTAGATTCAGTTGATTATTCTTTTGTTAACTTCCCTTTTTCCTATACAATTTTATTATTTTTAATATTGTTTTGTTGTAAACCCAATGGGTAGGAGTTTTATTTTTAGAGCTACCCCCATCTGTGATGCCAATATAATGAGTAGAAATAGGAAAAGGATAATCAATAGGTTCATAAATCTCATTAACATTTTGAATAGGAACTATAACATTCAAATCAAAACCAACTAAATTATTATATGGTTTCCAACTTAGACACTTCTTGAAATAACACCTACTTAACAAATTAGATTTTGGACCTCTAGTGGTGAGGGTTGGGAGATATCAAGAAGAACCAAATCTTTGTTAGGTAAATTTTTTTCACCCAAAGAAGAATTAGGATCTTCAAAACTATCTAGAATATCAAATCTATTACTTGATTTCCCTTTGGGAAAATCATTTTCTGATGCATAAGAGTCCTTCCTTTATTATGAGATTGCACAAGAATAAACTTATTAGAGTCAATTGTATCATAAATAACTGGGGCTTTCCCTTTCTCATTTGCATTTTTTTGGACCTTAGAAATGCCTCTCTAAGAAGAAATAGCCTCATAAAATCCATTTTAGTGAATTCCTTTTAAGATGTCCATAACCATGACAAAGACAATAGAAAAATAGAAGAGCCTTAGAATCCACCTTTTGGATCCAATTCATGTATCCCAACCTAATCTCCAATGAATCTAGAAAAAGGATTGTTGAGATCAATCTCTACATAGATGTGGGTATAAGTAGATACCTTTCTCTCAAGTGTTTAATAAGAAAGCTTGAGAGGCTTTCTGAGAATTGTTGCAATGGAATGAAGAATATCATATCTCCAAAATTCTATAGGTAGTCAACAAAGATGAACCCAAACTAGAAGTAAAAATGGAAGCTCCTCCAAAGGATCAAATCCAATGTTTCAAGGTTTAACAAACAAACTTGATTGTGAAAATACTATCCTCCTTCACAAGCCTTGTTTCTATCTACCATTCTTGTAAATACATCAAAGAAAAAACCATTAGCTACTAAGATAACATTCATATCTTCCTTTAGGGTCCAATGACTGTGATTGTTTTTTCCTCTTTTGTAAACACCCATTTAATAGGGAGAAAGTCTCCATTATTTGATCATCTTTGGTCTCATACATATCTTGTGTGAGAAAATTTACCCCATTAGCATGCCCAAAATTTGAATCTTCATCAATTCAAAAAATATTTGTAAATGAAAACAATAAAGGCCTATCGTGAACCCCACTAGAACTAACCATAAATGATCAAAGCATGCATGCAACAATAAAAATCAATGAAGTAATATTCAAAAAGTAATGAAGAATTTAAATCCATCCCATGTAACAACATGCAAAGCCAAAATTCAGAACCAAACCAAGAATCTAGATTATTTTGTTATCAACCACTAGACCTTACATGTTTTGGTCTCATTATTTAAAATTGATACTAGAAATATTTAAAACCCATATATTTTCATTACCTTTACATCCTTCCCTTCTACTTTAGCGGCTAGAAACTTAACCATACTGTAATTTCTATTTTATATAACACAAAAGGCATAGAAATAGTTAGTTAAGGAAATTTCAATTGATGTGACTCATCTACCACTTATGCATTGACAAGGACTTTTCCTTCTTGTTCTTATTTATATTATTTCTTTATTATTGTAATTTTAGTTTTTACAAATTACTTAATCTAATAAAAAAGTAATGATGACTCGACCCAACCCAAATTGATACAATTTATAGTTAAAAAAATAAAATAAAAAATTCAAATATTTTAAATACCAATCTACGAAAAGGTTGTCTTATTTTTGAAATTCTAAATACATAAATGGTTTAAGAAAAACCATCTCTAAACTCCTTTCTTGAAGGTTGTTTTTCTTTATTAGAGACAAATTCCAAGTCGATCACATGTATTTTTTGAGGACATGATAATTTTTCTGTGGGTCCCATCAGCCTACACAACCATTGCCTACTTGTTAAAAATACATGTTGATGCCAAAATTTGACAAGGTAACAATGTCTTATGGGAAACTCAGTTTATGGGGGATTTATTGCGCTAAACTGAGTGACCTTCAGGTTTTTAGAGAATTTGGCTTCTTCTATAATGGGGTTTCAGAAAGGGAAAAGGAAACAGATATAATAAAATAAAGTCTAACCTAAGCCGATGCATCGAGACTTAATGATAGGCATGATAAATCATAGATCTAAGGGCCCAATTGGTATTTGTAGTGTTCCAGAAACATAGAAACTAGAGATTAAAGCATAGATAATCCATTCATTGACATAAAATAATATTGCATACATTCCTACTGCTAAGAAGAGTCATTAGACGTGATCTAGATCAGAAAACTTGCATTCAATATATATAGAAGTTCTCAAATGAAATATCCAAACAAATAGCAGCACAGTTTAAAGTTTAATCAAATATCATTAAAGAATAGAAAGTCTGAACAATTGGCACAGTCTGAAAGTATTTTGCAATAAAATAAAATAGTAATAAAGGCCTGGTGTCTTTTCCTAAAATTAGTGTTTCTTCAAAATCCAGACCCTTCTCTCAAAACAAAGAGAAGTATATATAGCAGAAAACTCCCACCGCCTGCAGAGGCATAATAGAAAAGATTTCGCGATCTTTGGAAATGATGCAAAATAAGAACATTCCTCCAACCATTGCAATAGAAAAGATTCGAAATCAGGTCATCCCAGGCTTAGGTGCATCCCCTACAAATGATAGTGGTGGTCTTTAGTGAGATGAACAGAAAAATGTCATCATCCCATGAAGTAACTATGACACGTTGTGCCCAATCGCAACATTTGGCCTGCTTGACTCATTGCCCGAATACGAGACCCGCCTAAGAGACACATGGCAGCATAGCGCTTCCTGTGTGAAACTTTATCCTTCACCGCTGAAAACTTGCACCAAGGTGACACACGTCAAGTGGGAAGAGCTCTATCCTAGGTAGAGGAAAGTGATCATTGGTTGTGCGTAGAAGAGACACATGGCAACATTTCACTGCCCATGGTCGCTATTTCATCTTTACTAAGAGGTTGCGTAAAGTAGAGATGTAGCAAAATTTATCGTAGACGCCAATCGTGGGGCCCACCAAATTTCTTTGGGAAATGAGAGCTACATGGCACTCGAGCGGAGCCTAATGAGGAAGAAAAAAGGAATGATCAAAGAGAGTTGTAGCTATGACACATGGCAGGCTAGCAGGGATTTCTAAAATGAGAAGGAAAGGAAACCCTCGAGGAGTGTAGAGTAGACACGTGGAGGGAGCCGCAGACTTTGACAAAAAGCCAAGAAGGCAACTTTGTGATGCACAAGCTGATACTTAGAGAAAAAATATACCTTCAGGGATCATGTTGAATGTTTATTCACAGCTTTTGGCGACTACCAGGGGCATTTCACTTTAGGAATGGAGAACCCAAAATTTCTCTAGTTTTGCAAACAAGAGTGCCATTCATCACATGATAGAGTTAGAGTTTGGAAAGAGCCACCTATAGAGGCAACCATTCATGATCCGGTGGATATTTTCAGTGAAAATTGAAGTTTCTCATTTCTCTCTAGAATCTGCACCATCAGGAAGAGCTCGACGTCCTGATTCCAACGCAACTTGAACAAAGTGAAAAGGAGTCTATTTGTGCAAGTTATGGCTAGTCAAACCTTGGGTCAAACTGGGATCAAGGGCATCCAGGAAGCGAAAAAAATGATGTCGTCAAAAGTTGTCGAAGTTGGCATCATCGTAAAGAGCTCGTCGAAACAATTTCGACATCGTTCGTTTCGTCAAAATCCGACGTCATATGCTCGAGATATCGGCAGTCAAAGTTCAGAGAGGACATTGACCTTTGACCGTACGGATGCTAACGTCAACAATAGTCCGTACTGTATGGAATCTGATGTGGACAAACCAGAGTGTGACATGTGGAATTTATATGGACCAATCAAGTTGTGACACGTGTCCATCCGTACAGGTGACATGGCATGTTCGTACTCCAGTCAGTATCTGAGTTGGCAGACAAGTCAGCGGTCCAGTCGGTAGTGACGTGTCATCTTCGGTGAATAAGTGTTTTCCACATGGCACCCTCCTGATGCGACACGTGGGTCTGTTGCAGCCCTCAAAGTTCAACTGGTGAGTTTGTTGTTTGTTGGTTAAAAGGGTTTGGACGGGCTCGACCCCGTAACATCCCCCATACAAGCCGACATGGTTGTTGTTGCACCGACTGCCAACACGTCAATAGATGTTGAGGTCTGGTTTGTTTTGTTTCAAAGTTTGGAAAATTTTTTGTTAAAAATGTGGTCGGCGGGGTTGGAACACCCCACCACATGTATAGAAAAATGAATAACCACCGATGTACCACCAAATCCTTTTAATATGTATAGGTGGATGTTTTAATTTAACGAGGTTGAAGGCCGAATTTGTAACCAAATGACCTATAAGGCCAAAAATAAGCAAAACCCACCTAATTAAATGACAAAAGGGGGTTAATAAAAAAACAAGCCAACATTGTACGATGATTAAGAGGGGGGTTATGTATTTAATATTCTTGTTAAGCCTTTTTAGGCTAATTTCATGTATAAAAGAGGGGGGTATGCTCTTAGGAGCTAATCAGATTTTCAAGTTAGAGAAACAGGTGTCAGATTCTGGTGATACGAAGAGAGGTGCTAGAGATTTTTCAAGCCATTGTTGTACGTCAGAGCCTTGTCATGCTGTCGAAGTGCTTGAAGCTAATGGTCTTGATGCATTGTAATTGATTTTTTTTGGAGTTAATCAGATTGGTCTCTCTATTGGAGCAGACCCGAAGACGTAGTCACGTTTGTGACGAACTCCGTTACCAAATTGTTTGCACTTCTTCTCTCCTCTCTCATGTTCTGATTTTCACCTTGAGTTTTCAATTTTTATGCATAATTTCAATAATGTATGCATGAATTGTAATTCCTTTAAGTTGTAATTAAGCATTCAATTACGCAATTAGTCTAGATCCTATATAGATCAATTCATCCTCGAATAGCCTTACTATGTTGTGCAAATTCTCCTGTGCTTCACCGAGGCCAATCGTTTCCTTATGAGGCAGCACATCAGGTAAACTAGCCCCTGCTTCGTAATGGAACAATATCTGTGCAAGCGGATGAATAAGTCCTTTAATGTCCTCTACAGTGGGAGGATGACTAAAATCCCTAAAAGCATCTGGATCACTCTCCTCTTCTATTCTTTCTACAATATGTTTAGCTGTAGCGATGGAGCCATCCTCAAGGAACGGGGACAACAGACCCATCTTATTTAACTTGGAGAAACTCTCCCGCATGCTTTCCATTGTCTTGTTTAGAGTAGTTGTGGCCGCTTTGGTGCACTAGAAGGCAGTCTAGAAATGGATAAACTTGTTTGTTGTCTAGGCAGCAGTATCCTGATCTTCAATTCCTTCCTTGGAAAGGTCTTCATCAAAGACCGAATATAGCTCGGTGAGAAAATCTTTTGCTTATGGAACCTTTTCCAAGATAAACCATGGGAATTGCTCGATTGTATCATGAGCGTCCTGGCTCACCCTTGATGCTTTGGTGATGAATCAGAGGGTGGGCTACAGTTCTAAGCAAAAAGTTTTAATCTTTTCCCCATAAGAAACGTATAATTTCCTAACCAATGGAATAATATCCGGTTGCGCAGGGGAGGGAAGGAGGGAGCTTTTGAGAGAAGCAATCTCCACGTCCTTTAAGTTAATGGCCTTAGTCAACTCTGTCCCTTTCCCTTTCTCAGATGCTAGTTGCCCTGTAGAGCTGTTCATCTCTTTATTCTAGTTTTCCTCGGCTCGGGAGTGGTTTTCTAAATGCATGTCAAGAGAGGACTTTGTCTCTTGAAGCTCTTGTTCTAATTGAGTCTTTAGGCCCTCAAATTCAGCCTCCTTTTCTTGTAATTTGTTCTCATATTGGGTCTATCGGTGCTCCAAAGCCTCATTCTTTTGTACCATTCCTTGATTATATTCATTGTGAAGTTGCTCCAACTCCTCATTCTTTAGCTACAAATTTTTCCCTGCCTCCTAAAGCTTAGTACGTAGCTCGTTTACCATAACAGGGTTGATAGTTTGAATCTTTGCAAGTTCACCCTAAAGTCTGCTCTTTTCATTCTCTATCGCCAACACCTTTCTGTCAGACATGCAACATCCACTTCCAGGGATTTCTCCTTTTTCTCCAAAAAGATAGCCTTTTCCTTTATTGATTTAAGCTACTCATCCTTTTTCTTCAGTCGAAAACCAATTTTCAGGAAGTCAGAGGTGACCACCCGTTGTGTTTCCTCCATAAGCTCAACCTTATCTTGGGGTCGGGCCACCTTCATGTCAAGCCCTACCACATATATTTCATAGTCCTTCGAATGAATCTCCCCCTATGGCTTAGTTACCCTTAGGTACATGGTTGCAAACTTCAACTCTTACTGTGTCTCATCATAGAGAGTTTGCATTTTCGGCTCATCAGAAGCACTATCATCCTTTGCCTTGGGCTTTTGCATTCTATTTGTACATGCTTCTTTTCCACAGTCAATTTGTACCATGAATTGGGTTGGTGACAATATTAGCTTGCCTACGAAAGGAGCACCGGAAGGTAGGGCATATGGATAGGTAATTTTGATAGACCCGGGCATTTTCTTTTTCTGGAGAGTGATAGTTTGCAGGGAGAAGGGGGGAACATTCCAAAAAAATTGAGAACCAGCAAAAGGGCTAGTTACTTGTGACGGCTCGATTGGTGAACCGATAAGAGGACTCATGGGTTGGAATGGCAAAGGAGTTGTCATTATAGATTCGGCATGTTGTGGGGGAAGAGGAGATTTTATAGCAATAGTAGACGCAAGGGTGCCAACAATGGGTATGCCTTCAAAAAGCGAGGAAAGGAGGGCTTGAGTGGTGGCAGTTGGCATAAGGTTTCGCAGAGAAGTAAAGATGGGTGGAGTGACCTGTGAGAACTGGGTGACACCTCCCATGTGCTTTGGATCAAAAATGGGAAATGGAGGGCCAGTACTCATGGCAGGGATTGTTGCGGAGATAGTAGATGATACCAAGGATTGAGAAGCAAGAGAAGAAGGAGTAAATTTTACCTGTTGATTGGTCGACAACGGCTCCAGAATTGTTAGTGACTCTTCCTCAACTTCGGGCTCCTGGCTAGCTACAAGTACCTATCTTCCGGCAGGTTTTTGCAAACTCTCTCCTTTAATGGTCTCCGTACGCAGCCGCTTTGCGGGAGGGGTTTCCCTAGTCTCAATAGTCACTATCGACAGTTGTAAAACTGTAGCTACCTTAGTGGCCCAAGTGAGAGTATGCGAAGACCTCGACACATTAAATCGCACATTGGTGGCTACAAAGAAGGGTTATCCAGAGCTTTTCTCTTGTGGTGTGGAGGATGTAGAAGTCGCCGCTTCTTCTTCCTCTTGTCCTTCGGATTCACCTTTCGGGTCATCACCTTTATTGGTGCTAGAGTTGGGGCTGGGAAGATCTTCATCCCACCATCTTTCAAACTCTTTATCGCCCTTCAAGCTTTCATAAGGGGCATCCAATTGCCCCATTTCTTGGCGATATTTCCATAAAGCTTCAATCTTCTTCTCAGCCCATTCCTCATTCCTCCACAATTGGTTATACATGGTACGGTCTATCTAGACACTATCCTTAGCCACCGCCATAGCAAATTAAAACTTGTGCCATGGATCTCTGTTATGCTGGGTGGGAATATGCGCTAGTTCAACAAATTTTCATCTTTGTCCGCCCACGGGTTGCGCCACTTTTCCAAGTAGGGTCAAGGAACGTGAGTAATCTTCATGTATGGGTCCAACAGGTCATTGAAAGGGTTATAATCCCATTTATCACATACCAAAACCAACCCTAAATGAGCCAGTTTATCCTGCAATAGCTAATCCGATTGCTTCTTTACCAGGGTCACCGTTTTGAAATTCTTCGAACAAGTGAAGAATCCCTTCTTCTTCACACTTGGGCTGTTGCAGAAGGTAAAATCAATGAAACACACTTGTTAATACATTTCAAGCACAAGCACCCTATTTGTGACGTAGGCCAAAAGTAGGAAAGGTTGACCGATGAAGCCTTGCATCCAGAGAATGGTGAAATCTACTCTGAAGAACTAGTCACAAGCAAGAGTGAAACTCTGCATATATCTAATCTTATCAATGTTGAGCTAGATTGTGTCACCCCCTCCTTGTAAATCTTGCAAGACCGGAGTTATAAAATAATCCAAAAATGCATAGTAATCATATGTCATGGAGAGAAAGGGTGTCCATGTGGATACAGGCTTCCTCTTTTTCTTTTCATCAAAAATCAACAATTCAAAATATCTATCGAAGAAATCAGGGTTTTGATGTAGGAACATGTGGACCAAGAAGGAGAGAAATCTAAACTTTCCCTCCATTGGGTGATTTTCTATTTGTCGTATCATTTCCTCCACTAGGAACTCAGAAAAATCATACTAGAAGGTATCATGTTGCTTTCGGAATTGGAAAGCCAACCCTAGTTGAAAGGTTTCCACCTTCTTGTCGAAGTCTCGACCACATACGAAAGCTAGTATTGACAAGGAATCCTACATGTCCTCACAAAATGAACCACATGGAAATGGGATACTTGGCAGCTTAGCACCTGGGATTCCCTTCCTACCAATATCCTCCATTAGGAAATCTGAGCTCTTTTTCATTGCCCTCCACATTTTTTCTCCCTTAGCAGGAAAGAAGGACTCAATTCACTCCTAGATTTTACTGGGGCCTAGGATACATAGCATATGCCAAATGGCTTGTGGGCTGATGTGAACACTTAAAGTTCGTCCCTCGATGCAGCAGGTGCTTGGGTTATAATGTAGAATGGCAGCATCAACTATCTCTGGGTAGTAATGTACCAGCAGGACCATGTATTGTGGAAGACCACTGTACCAAACTTTCCTTGTTGTCGATGTGTTTCCCTTAGGTGACCTCATCCTTGCACAAGCCACTTCTCTTAAGGACTTAGGTTTTTTTGCGAGTCATAGGTCATGAATATTATCCCATTTTTCCTCAACCCTTTTCTGGTTTCTACAATCTTTGGGCCTATCCAGTTGTATCATATTCACCCTCTTCAGCTTTCTTGGTATACTAGGCATGGCATATGATAAATCTTCATAGACATACACAGCTTCTGACGACCGTATAACATTAAGAAAATCCTATCCAATCTCCTCCTGAATTTTCCGTGATAAACTTTTTGACATTTTTCTTCGGGTGGAAGTTTCTGCAACTTTGAACTCTTCGTAATTTTCACTCGACTCTGGATATACTAAAAATTTCTCTGCACCCTTTTCTTGGCATATTCTAAAAGACTTTAAACATTAAAATCTTTTATGCAATATTTCAACTATCTTTTCTCAAGGTGGTAGAGGAAAGTAAGCCTTTGCATTTAATTCAGCATGTACTATTAATTCCTTGGCTCGTGCAAAAATGAATTACTTTCCATTTCGAGGCAGCAAGAATTCATTATTGTGTTAAGCAACCATGTGATATGTCATGATTTCCTTGGAACTTGAGCCAGCAATTTTCCTTCTAACCTTGCATTAGAATGTGTTGGCCATTAATATCCTAGATGAAATGATTAAGCCAAAGCAAACGACCACCGCCTAAAAAGACATGAATCATGCCTTTAGGCTATGGGAAATGCCTATGAGGTGACACAATAGCTTTCAAACCATGCAGCTTACTGTCGATGAGTGCCACCATTTTAAAGCTAATTAATTAGATCTTATTAACTCAGCACGCATTGAGCCATACTTTTGCAGATGCAACCGGTTAGGAAATGCGAGCAAAAGCGGGCACACCTTTCAAGTTGGCACTTGGTTATCATCACGTTTTCTCGAAATAGGTTAGCATGCTTTTTCTCAATTTTTCTATAAATAGGCTCCTAAATAGTGAGGAAATCACACTTAGCATTTGAGCAAAGTTTTAGCGATAGGTCATTGGCGAAGTGTTTAGCTTAAGTAGGCAAGTTTTCTCATAGGCTAGGTGGTAGGCAGGTTTCAAAAGTAGTTATAAGGTAGCAACATTGTGTCAATGCCAATGGACACTCCTATTAGGCTAGTTTCATACAAGTCGTAGACAGCTTTTTTGGGAGATATTTCCACTAGGCGCTTGAAGAGAATGCCCAAAAATAAACTCCCTGGTTCTGGTAGCCATAAAATGGGTTCTAGGTAGGGACTGCATAGAGTACGAGGACAAATACCGTGTAAACATTGATATCTGCTCACACTTTTTTGCCTCCATGTTAGACATTGGTGTCCCTAGGCCTTTAATTCTGAAGTTGGTTAAGGAAATTTTCCTTAAAAAGTACCTGAATGGCCTAGGTAAGGTCATCACTCATCTTGCATATGGGGTAGGTCTACCAACAGCCAGTGACCTCCGACACTACATTGAGGAAGAAGTGGTCGTCGTTTGGTTGTTATTTCTCAGTGGAATCCACCTCTAAACGCGTGACAAGCACTAGCAGAGGGTTACCTAGGACTTGCACTTTCTATTCCGTAGCTACAACGTAGTTCCATTCTACAACATTGATTGCTACACTAACTTCAGGAACCTAGTGTTCCCTCTGCCAATGGCAGTTGTTCCAAACAACTCTGCTTCTAATACTGAAGGACCTGCTGATGAAGATGTGGTAGGTGCTACCATAAATACATCAATTTTTGTTGCTCGTGCCCTTGGATAAAATGCCTCTTTGTTCCTTTGTTTTCTGTTGTTAAAAATACACCACCCACTTACAGTTTTTGTATATAAGCCTAAAAAAAGGCCATAGATATAGTAGATATGAAAAAATAACACATATAATCATACTTTTTGAATCATGGATCTCTCAACCATTTTTGCCATGTAAAAATGAAAGAATATATATATAATAACATATATCCTTATAAAATCCACGGCTGTCTATCATTTTCTCACATCTATTGTATGGGCTCTTTTTCAATAACATATTTGCATATTTCTTCTGCATATGGGTGTAATTCTTGATTATTCTGTAAAGCAATTCAACTTCCCTACTCTTTGTGATGATGGGTTGTTTTCCGCCAAAACACGAACTAATTTCCAAAAAGACTAGCCAACACAAAGGAAAAGAAAAATAAAAGCAGTATTCACATATGTACGATAATAAAATTTGGCACTTAATGGAACAGCTTAAGATGAATCTCATTGATCAAGATTCCCAAGGGCTCCTATTCCATACTCTCTAACTCAAAAGCATTATGCTCTTTGCACTGAATGATTTTAAAGGGGCCCTCCCCTAGGCTATCAAATTTTCCATGTTGATCTGGCTTAGTAGCCCTTTCATTATATTTCAGCACTAAGTCTCTGTGCCTTAGGCCTTGGTTGGAAGCCCTTTTTCAAACCATCCCTTGACCACTTGTTGGAAATTTGTCATGGCTATTAGGGAATTCTCCCTTTTTTCTTGTACTTCTAATAGTTCAGCAAGCCAAACCTCCATGGTGCCATTTTGTTCTATCTCGAGGGATTTCAACAGTTGAAGTGATGGAATCTCCATAAATATAGGCAACAATGCCTCTTTCCCATACACTAACTCATAAGGAAAAATCTTAAGGACTTGCTTAGGGGTTATGCGATTTTTCCAAAGTGCCACTCAAAGGTTTTTGTGCCATTCTCTCTGGTGCTCTAACCCAATTATTTTTTAAGATTCGGACTAGGTTCTTGTTCGTTGACTCTGCCAGGTCGTTTCCGTACGATTAATAATTTGATGATGTCTTAAGGAATATTCCATTTGTTAATACAAAGTGACATACCTTTGCACCTAGGAAAGCTCTGGCATTATCGTAAATGATAGTCTTCAGAGTACCAAACCTTGTCACCAGTTCTTCGAGGAAATCAAATATCTTTGCTTTTGTTGCAATTTTAAGCGGAACGGCCTCTGTCCATCTTGTGAAGTAATTTGTGGCGGTCAAAATCCACTTGTGTCCAGTGCTAGAGGCGAGATTAATCATCCTGATGAATTCCAAGCCCCATTTTGCAAACAGTTCATCCACCACTATAGGTTTAAGAGGCATTGCAGAATTCTTCCTTCTACCTATGAAGAATTGGAATTCTTTGCAAAATTTCACCAAAGAGTGGGAGTCATTGAAAAGCGTGGGCCAATAGTAACCCGCGCACATGATTTTGATGGTGGTGGTTTTAGCGGAGAAGTGTCTACCCATAGCACTATTGTGGAATTTGTTGAGGATTCTCTTCGCTTGCTCTGTAGTAATGCATTGCAGGAGAAGACCATTGAAATTCCTTTTGAAAATGACCCCCTCCACTAGCACATATCCACAATTCTGCAGTCAATAGTATCTCCTCTTTTGGGAGGAAAGACCTAGCAGATTCCTCCCTGTTTGCATAAACCTCACTCTATATGTTAGCCAGCAACACTCAAATCCTAGCTCATTTATCAGAACAAGATCTAGTTGCTCTTCTTCGGCGGGTGTTTCTTTGTCATGTGCCATATATTCGCATAGTCCTCTTCCTCAGACAATTTTAGTGGGTTTGACCTCCATGTCATATTCAAGGATCTTGGTGATCCAATTAGCTCTTTTTTTTGTGATTTCTCCCTCCATAATATATTTGCACACACTAGAATGCACGACATAGACAATCACTTCTTTGAAGGAAATTATATGGCGGAACTTTTTAAATCCCTTCACTATTACAAAGGCTTTCCTTTGGATGAAATTATAATTCATCTCATATTCCTTCAGGGTTCGAGAGTAGAATGCCACTGGATGTTCTCCTTTTCCTTCTTTATCCTTTTGAGTTAAGTAGCAATAATGGACTTGCTACTGAATGCATACATTATAAAACCCTTAGATAAGTCTGGGCTAACCAGTACCAGAGCTGCAAAAATGGCATCCTTAACTTTTTCAAAGGCTTCTCGGGCTTCCTTTGTCCACTTGAATTCTTGATCCTTTTTAAGCATTAGGGTGATCAACTTAATTATTCCTACAAAGTCAGAAATAAACTTGCTAACAAAATTTACCTTTCCTAGGAAGGACTGAATTCCTTTCTTGTTAATTGGTAGGGAAAGTTCTTTGATAGCTTTCACCCACTCAAGGTCAATTGAGACTCCTTTGGACACCATGTGTCCTAACAACTTTCCTTGTGGTACTCCGAATACACATTTTTTTGGGTTCAGGGAAACCCCAAAATCCTAGCATTTCTGAAAAACCATTTCTAAGTGATCAAAATGATCATCCTTAGACTTAGAGAACATAGTAAGATCATCCAAATAAATTATGATAATCTTATTAATCAACTCCTTGAAAGCAATTTACATTGCTCACTGGAATGTTGCCCCTACATTGGATAAACCGAAAGGCATTTTAGCATATGCAAATGTTTCCCATTTTGTGGTGAACGTGGTCTTGTGCTAATCCTCCTCTTTAACTTGGATTTGATTGTAACCCAAAAATCCATCAAGCAGGGAAAAAATCTCCGATCCTGCCACTATTTGCAAGATTGTCTCCATAGAAGGCAGCAGATAGTGATCCTTTAGGGATGCTCTATTCAGGTCTCAGAAGTCCACACATAAGCGGATATCTCCATTCTTCTTTCAAACCAGGACCAGATTGGATACCTGCGCGCTATGATTGATAAAGAAGAAAATACATGACTCGATTAGCTTTGTTAGTTCTTGCACTATTAGTGCTTCAATTTTGGGGTTTACTAGCCTCTACTTTTGTAAGACTGGTTTTCCACCCTCTGTCAGTTCAATGGTGTGTTGGATGATGTCGGGATTGTATCTCTTTAGGTCATCATAAGACCAAGCCACTACCCCTTCATATTTCTCACAGAAATTGATGAGCCTTTGTTTATCATGATGCAGGACATCTTTTCCAACCCAAAGGTTTCTGCCATCTGAGACCTTAAGGTCTATATAGTCGCTCTTATCTGCTACAAACTTCTACCTATCATTTGTTGCATCATCACAATCAAAAAGGTTTTCGAGAGTAACTAATGCTTTCAAAAGATTGTTGGACTTGAGTTGCATGATTTGTCCTTCATAATCCTCTGTGATCTTTGGTTGGAGTTGATCGGCGAATTCCCCTGACTATTGGATGAATGAAGCAATGTGTTCATCACTTTCAAACACCTGCCAACTTTGATCATTGTTGGGAACCGATGGTCAGACTATTACTCGTACAGAGTGTTTGTTATGCATTAGATTAGAGAAAAGATCAAACTATGATCTGATTGATGCCATGCAGTCTGCATCTCGATTCTGGTCTCGGGAAATAGTCTGAATATTGAAGGCTTCAAAACCCTTAACCAGGTCCCAAACTCGATGCCGATAGGATCTCATGCGAACATTCCTTGCCATGGAAATTTCCTGGACTTGGTTGACCACCAATTCAAAATATTTGAATACCATTAATTGCTTAATTCCCATTCACTCTGTGAGGCTTAAACCCTGAACCAACCCTTCATATTCAAATTTGTTATTCGAACAAGAGAACTGGAAGCAGAAAGGCCTTAGTATCTTTTCATTTTGTGGGGATATCAAACATATCCCCGCTCTGGTGCCTACTTTGCATCTTGCCCTATAAAAGTACATCCATAGCTCAGGTTCTTGACCACCTTCAATCTCTTTGGCAACCTTCAAGAGCATTTGGTCTTCATCATAGATTACATAGGTGCCCAATCTTGTAGCATGGTAATTTCCAAAAGGGTCACTGTCTGTTTGTTCACTTAACAGAGCATCCTCCTCATCATTCAGTCTTTGGTCGCCTTTTCCTCCTCTAGTAATTCAACGCCATACATTTCTTGGTTGGTGATAGAGGTATGCGTGACTTCAAAATTGATCATGGCTTCATCTGCTACATGTTCATAATGTAATGCTTTTGACTCTATTTTCATCTTTGCACCATACTTGGTTCTAAGAATCAAATGTGACCAATCCAGGGACAAGTATCTGCCCACCTTTGAAGTAAATTCTCAGGACAAATAGGGGCCGAACATGGGAGGAATGTCTATGATCACAGTATCTTGTGGTACAGTGATACTAGGGAAAGCAAATAGAGTTAAAGGAAGTGCCTTGATCACACCTAAAGCAAATAGAGTCCTAAAGCTTTAGCTATTTGTTTAGGCATAACTGTAGTGCTGGCACCAGAATCAATCATAGCATTATGCAATAACTTCTTCCCTATAATGAGAGTTAAGAATAAGGGTTGAGGATTCAACTTATCCCTAACTTTGGCGGGGAATTCTTTTGTGTTGTTCATAAGGACTTTAGCCAGAGATGGCTGGTGAAAATCCTTTACATTGGAAAACTGCTTCGTTGGCGTTGTGTTGATCTCTGCTTGAAGCGCCTTCTGTAATAGCATTTTTTGTTCTGGAATAGCTAGAATGTCCCATAGAGACACATTAGTGGATGATTTCTTTAATTGTTCCCCCACATTGAAAGGTGGAAAACTTGTAGGTTTCTACTCCTTTGCTCTTGTTATGACAATTTCTTTCCACGGTGGATATTGCGTCCGTGCAGAGAAAGTGTCAGATATCTGATCGGAAGCACCTTTAGGTTGTGGGCTGGCTAGTTTCGAAGCAACTGATTCACTGGTAAATCTCCTATTTGGGCGAGTGTTATAGTCAGATTTCACTTGCGGTGTTTCAAATACAGAAGTATCATTAGCAAACACAGTTTCTTCTTCTTCCATCCATGAGAAGAGTGTGTGATCAGAAGTGATGTTGAATTCTTGTTCTAGAGACATCCCTTGCATTTGCACAGTAAGAGCCACACTTTCCATTTGTGGCAAGGCATATACATAACCTCTGTGGTCTGGGGTAGTGCCTTGGCTACGCTACTCTACCACCGTTTGTTGTAAGTTGCCACGCGGGCAGTTTTGGGGCATATGTGCATCACTGCAAGGGAAGCACCATGGATTGATATCATCAATTAGATTGTTTTATCCCACGGCCAATTCCCTACTCGAGCTCAGTGAAGTGCTCACCAATGGAGTAGGCACCGACACTATTTGGTTGATTGTTAGAGCTGGTGGATTAGTGCGAGACCTGCATTGGTACTGATTCTGCTGATATGAAGACCGTTCACCTTGATAATTCTGATAGGTAGGCTTTGGAGGTGTTGATTGATTCCACTTGAGGGTGGTTATATAATTTTCCATAGTCTATAACACTTCTTTAAGATCATTCATTTCATGCTTGGGAGAACAAGAAGTAGAGGCAACATTTTGCGGTGCTATCGCATATGTGTACATTGATTGCGGAGGTTTGGGCGCACTTGTCGATGCGAATTCCTGTGTGGGCATTGATATTTCAGGAAATATCAGCATGATAAGCCGAGGAGGAAACTTTCTACAATCTATCAAATGATTCTTGACTTTGATGGTAATAGCATAAACATATGGTAGAGTAGCTCCCCCCAAAGACTTGATCATCATAGAAATGTCGAGGTTGATTGAATTCAGGTAAAATATGAACACCAACTCAGGAGTCGAGCGTATAGCAATGGGGATCCTCTGCCAATTTGTGTGAAATTGAGCATTGAAGTCTTCCAAAGCCTCTTGGGGAGCCTGCTTTATGATAGATAATTAATGGTACACCAAGGAGCAATCTCCATCATTTGAAAATCTCTCATAAAATGGATCTTTGAGCTCATCCCAGGTGCGAATAGTGCTAGGTGGCAGTGTTCAGTACCAATCCAACGCCTTGCCTTTGAAAGATTCGACGAGGAGCCTTACAGCTACATTATGCACAATGATCTCATGTACCAGACACATGTCTGCTACATCTTGCAGATGCTCTGCGGGTGTTCTTGAGCCATCTCTGGTAAACTTGGGTATAGCTTTCATAACTGAGACTAGGATAGCACCCCAGATAGTGGGTGTTGTTAGAGCTACTAGGGGACTTCCGGCGTCTTATTCCACGTAATTTTTGTTGGTAGCTGGCAACATGGTTAGAGGAACAGGTGGCGGGAGTGGAACAGTTACCAACTGATTTGCAAGTTGCATTGTTCCTAGTGGCGGTACTAGTAAACTGGAGTTGCTTGCGGTTTGGGATCTAGTTATAGGCCAATGGGTGATACACCCTTCTAAAGTGCAAATTCATTTAAGCTTTGTCCCATCGGGCATGCTAGAAAAAGAACAAACTATTGACACCAAAATTTGACAAGGTAACAGTGTCTTATGTAAAACTCGGTTTATGGGGGACTTATTGTGCTAAACTGAGTGACCTCCGGGTTTTTAGAGAAGTCGGCTTCTTCTATAATGGGGTTTTGGAAAGGGAAAAGGAAACAGATATAATAAAATAAAGTCTAACCTAAGGCAATGCGCCGAGACTTAATAATAGGCACGATAAATCATAGATCTAAGGGCCCGATTGGTATTTGTTGTGTTCCAGAAAGGTAGAAACTGGAGATTAAAGCACAGATAAACCATTCATTGACATAAAATAATATTGCATACATTCCTATTGCTAAGAAGAGTCATTAGACATTATCTAGATCAACAAACTTGCATTTAATATATATAGAAGTTCTCAAATGAAATATCCAGACAAATAGCAGCACAGTTTAAAGTTTAATCAAATAGCATGAAAGAACAAAAAGGCCAAACAATTGGCACAATTTGAAATTATTTTGCAATAAAATAAAATAGTAATAAAGGCTTGGTGTCTTTTCCTAAAATCAATGTTTCTTCAAAATCCGGACTCTTCTCTCAAAACAGAGAGAAGTATATATAGCAGAAAACTCCCACCACCTGCAAAAGTATAACAGAAAAGATTTTGCAATCTCTGGCAATGATGCAAAATAAGAACATTCCTCCAACCGTTGCAATAGAAAATATTCAAAACCAAGTATCTGGTCATCCCAAGCTCAGGTGCATCCCCTGCAAATGATAGCGGTGGTCTTTGGCGAGATGAACAGACAAATGTCATCATCCCATGAAGTAACTATGACACGTAGTGGCCAGTCGTAGCATTTGGCCTACTTGACTCATTGCTCAGATACGAGACTCTCCTAAGAGACACTTGCCAGCATAGCGCTACCCGTGTGAAACTTTATCCTTTGCCACTGAAAACTAGTTCCAAGGTGACACGCATCAAGTGGGTAGAGTTATATCCCAAGTGGAGGAAAGCGATCATTAGTTGTGCGTAGAAGAGACGCGTGGCAGCATTTTTCTGCCCACGGTTGCTATTTCATCTTTACTAAGAGGTTGTGTAAAGTAGACACTTAGTAAAAGTTATCACAGACGCCGATCGTGGGGCCCACCAAATTTCTTTGGGAAATGAGAGCTACATGGCACTCGACGAAGCCTGATGAGGAAGCAAAAAGGAATGATCAAAGAGGGTCGCAACTACGACACGTGGCGGGCTAGTGGGGATTTCTGAAATGCGAAGGAAATGAAACCCTCGGGGAGTGCATAGTAGACACATGGAGGGAGCCACAAACTTTGACAAAAGGCCGAGGAGGCAACTTTGCAATGTGCGAGCCGATACTTAGAGGAAAAATATACTCGAAGAGAGCATGTTGAATGTTTATTCACACATGCAAAATAGTTGCTTCAAAATTAAGTAATTATGTCTACTCCCACCCATGGAGAGCTCCTTATTCCCACTTGTTTCCACTTTATTGACAAAGTTCAATACTTTTTAAGAGAAATTTATTAAGGATCATATTTTGCTTCTCAAGAAATCACATCAATTTTCTTAGCATAACGACTCTTAACAAGTGATAACTATTGATACCAAAAATATATATTTTATTTAATCATACTTTGTATCATTGTAGGCATTCAAATATTGTGCTTCGAGTCTTAACATGATTTAGTCTCACTTTAATTTGGTTTAGTCTCCTAATATCTTATAGAATATTAATATTATGATTGTTTCATAATTATTTATATTTTTCAAATCAAAAGTCATGACTATATAAAAAAAATTGTTTTATAATGTTGTAAAAGTGGTTTATGTTGCTTTTGGAAATTAATCTTATGGATTTTATTGTAATCTAAAAATCAATTTATAAGGAACAACAATTTATGATCAATAGTCAAATCTACATTCATATCAATATTAGATGGAAGCCATCTTTAGGAGATCCTTTGTTAAGATCTCTAGAGTCGGTGCAAATATAAAAACAACCATCAAATTTGCAACAAGTGCTATGTTAGAGATCTAAGATGAATACTTAATTGCTCTTATGAATTCAACATTGGACATATTTTTTAATTCATCTTTAATCATTAAAACAATTTTAGGATGCATCTTCCTAATTTTATTTTTTTTAACATTTTTAACATTAGACTCTAAGACAATATTATGTATCAAAATATTAAGATCAATGTCAAGCATCTCTTGGTATAACTATGCAAAGATATCTCCAAATTCTTTAAGTAGCATGCTCATGTTACACTATTAATGGCCTAAATAATCCCCTATTTTGAGGATTTTTTTTTATCATTTTGGTTCATCTCTATGTCATACCAAACTATGAGTGTGCTATTATCTTCAATAAAAGGTTGTGTGGGTAAAGTAACAAGAAGGTCCCTACGTAGAGAGGGAATGTCTTCCCTAAAATATGAATAGACTTCAAATATGTGGGTAAAACCTCAATCATGATGATATGTGATGAAAATCCTCAAATACCCCTAGTATTCAATCAACACTTCATCATTCAAAAAAGTGTTGAATGGAGGGTATTCATCCATAGAACAATTATGGACCAAAATAAGATTAGCTATGGGTAAATCGATACCACTATAATAGCACATGAATAGCCTATTCCCTTAATGTCATTCTTTTCAAGTATTTTAATAATTTTTCTAATTCCTTTTTGAGTTAACCTTAACCCTTTTCTATGGTAACCATTTGTTTATAAAATAATATATCATTTCCATAATGACTAGCCAACTTGAATCAAGATAAACACTTTTCATAGTGTTGGCTAGTTCTAGATCCATAAGAAGTATCACCTTCACTAGAATGAGTATTTATATGAGAATCTAAAGTTTATGTAGTATGTAAATCATCAATCGGAAAAGAAGACACTTGGTCTTCATGCTTTTATTTTTCTTTTCAAGGGATTTTTGTTTCAAAGTTTGATGGTCCCCAATCATCTTTGAGATCAATGTAAGAAATAGAAGGATCGGGCATAATTGTAGGTGTAATTATTTGTGTAAGGCATATCACTATTTTATCTTCAATTACTAGACAAAATTTGTATGGATTATCATGTTCACATCACACATTACCTATTGTGGTGAATGATTTTTTTAAAAATAAGCATATATGAGATAAAACTCATTGTATGAATCCATGGATTCCCCAAAAGAATGTTGTACGCTAAGGTTCCAATCATCAAATAAAATAAATTTTAAGCCTAATGATCACTA
Source organism: Sequoia sempervirens (assembly GCA_007258455.2). Classification (NCBI taxonomy): domain Eukaryota; kingdom Viridiplantae; phylum Streptophyta; class Pinopsida; order Cupressales; family Cupressaceae; genus Sequoia; species Sequoia sempervirens. The sequence goes on from VDFB02000017.1 coordinate 462,119,568, forward strand.
AAGTGATAGGTAAAATAACATAACCAATAGATTCCCATATTAAATCATCAAATCATTTGATGGTTACCTTATATTTTGAGGGATTAGAGTAACTAAGTTATATCACATCTAGAAAATATTTAATATATATATTAAATATGGATCTATTATCCACAAGTGCATGTTTAACTCTAATAACTCCATACCTTACCATTTAATATATAATGGTTGATACTTGTGAATCGCATGTAGAGATCGTAACTCATAAAGTGCAAAAGATATTAAGGCATTATCTTGAAGGATTGGTTGTAATGATGAAGTGAAGCCCTTGGGAGAAAGTGTAGATAAAATAATTATGTGCTATAAGATGTCTTTTAAGATGTTCTTATGATTTTTTGAGGAAGATGCAAATTCCTAAAGGGGCATGGTGATGGGGGTATTATGAGAATCATCATGTATAATATACCCCATGTTTGCATGCCTATTTTATAATAAGTTGATGGTATAACTAAGGCATGAAAAGTATAAATAGGACTAGGTTTGGTATGACATGTAAAGCATAGAAATCATAAGCCATATTACATGTAAAAAAAGTATCATAAATTTTAACTATCATGATATGTACCTTCATCATATGAATTGACATCTATAGGAATAGACGATATGAAAATATCATGTGTATCCTTCACAAGAGATGTAGTATGAAGTGGTTTATGTGAAGGAAAGGTGCTCAAATGTAGAATACAAAATTTTAGTGTTAAGCACACTATTATTACTCTCCACAGTGGAAATATGTAACATATAATAATCATAAAGAGCATCAAATAGAGAAGGGGAAATTATGATCAAATCCCTAAATGAAGAAAATAAATATATGTGATGTGTAATTCCCCATCCAAAGCACAAGGAAAAACTTGACAGAATAATTTTTTTAAACAACCAAAACACCAAAGATACGACATCAATATGTCACACTTGCACTATAAGGTACACACAAGCATCGTATGAAATATAACGACATGAAATCCATGAAAATAAGGATGACCTTACCACTACACAAATAAGGTGGCACTAGCAGAAGACTAAACAATTGTGGGAAAATCCACCACAATGAATGTGAGAGCAGTGACAACACCTAAAGATGAATGGGTGCCAAACCATTACTGTGTCCACTAATAACACCACATAAGGATGGGATGAAGGAATCATCCACCTCTGATCCAAATTAAACACATTTTACAAAATTCTCAAATACTAACACCAATGATAAAATGCCTAGAAGCCAACATTGCTTGACTAGACGACGACACTGTCAAATTGGAGACAAGGATACATTCACCTCAAATCAACTCACAACTACCTCAATGTAACTATGTGCATAAGGGAAACACATGAAATCATGTCACAACACAAAATTGCACAAGTAGAATACTTGGAACAAAAAAACATTCTCAAAACATGGAGATATGCTCTCATTCAAGGATAAGAACACTTTGACTAGGTTTTAAAGTGTTAAACAATAAAAATGATTGTCATAGGAAAGATATGAGGCATAAAAATTATCTGAATATAGCTTTAGTTTAGGAAAACCACTAGCTAATTGAGGTAGGAATCATTATCATTCTAGTTTTTATATGGGGAACAAGGTCACCCCAATATAGAATCAGGTTTCCAAATAAAGTTAGCTAATTATTGATAGGGAGAGGGATTGGAGGAATCACTTGCTAATTCCTGCTCTTGGTCTTTCCTCAATAGATCCCCTTGATGCCTTGCTCCACCAAGCTAACCTATAGGTCCCTGCTTCTACCTAGGAACCCCTGGTTGACTGAACAATCCCTCTTCTATCCACTTGTTGTCTGTTTGCCAAACAAATCTTAGTGCTTCACCATGTTCTCTTCTTAGGCCCTTAATCTGCCTAAAGGCCTAATAACCTCAAACTACTTCAAGGTTCTTGCAGGGGTTTAAAGGTGTTTCAAGAACTTCAAAATGACCAATCTAAGGTCCTTCTGCAACCACAATCCTCCAACTCTCCATCACTTCCTCAAGCTTCCTTCCTAGGGCTTAAAAAGGCTAGTAGCCTTTCCTAATTAGGTCTCTGAAATAGGGGTTTAATACTTCCTCCTTCTAAACCCACCAAGGATCCAGGTTCTTGACTTAGGAATGGTGATTCCCCTGCCCTCACCTCCAAGAATTTTGTGGTCTCAAGCCTGCTCAGGCTGTGTACAGTCCAAACACAAAAATGCACAAGAAACTAGGGTTTCCTTAGCTTTCTCAGGCTGATTCTGGACTGGTGAAAAGTTCTTCATTCAAAAGGATTGATAAAGGCTCTTCCTTGGCACCAAGCAGAGCCAAGACACTCCCCTAAACCTCAAAAAATAATTTCTTCAAAAACTTCACTCCCCTGCAAGTTATTGAAATTTTACTTCAAGACTGCCCCAACTGGGCCTGCTCTAGCTCGCCTAGGGCATCCATTTGCTAGCCACCAAAGAACTCACAAAGACTCCTAAATTTACATTATGTACAAGGATGGAGTCTAGCTTTTTTTCCACTGCATCCATACTCCTTGGTACGGATAGAAAACAAGCTAAAACTCCATTTTTCTTATCTTTACCAGACAAAACAGCAAAACAGAAATTAACACAATATTTACAAAAATTAATGAAAGTGATGAACAAAAGAGTTTAACGTTCCAAAAAAGAGCTTCTAATGGCTTCAATACATGCTATAAACACTATAAAATGCTTCCACTAATCCATTTGGCAGCAATCACGCGGCCAAGAACAAAAAATCTAAACTTTTTACATAGAAAATACTATATTTTTATTATTGCATAACCTTTCAAACGTTTCCAGAACTCCCAACCTTCATCCAAGGTCGAGAATAAGCTTTTACCATGCCAAGAAACAGCAAATTTTAGCCTAAGAGCGGCCAAAAACTAACTGTTCGAAAACACAGTGTGTTTTCAAACTTTTACAAAAACTTAGGAAATGACCACCAAAACATTTCCCAATTTATTCAACTTTTACCTATGACCAAAAAGGTCCTCAAAAAAAATCTAAAAGGTAACAAAGACCTTACCCAACAAAAAGAAAATAGATTTTTAAAACAAAACATCAAAATATTCTTGCACCTTGGCACCTTGGCAGGTGCTCCTGCACCAATTATGAGCATATCTACACTTAGAGATAGGTTTCCCCACTGCTAACCAAGCTATCTTGATACAAAGATAGGTCACCCCACTACTAGCAAGGCCACCTAAACACACTTAGGCACATTTGGGTTCAGTTTGATCAATTTTAGGCAAACTAGGCCACCCAAATACAACACCAAGCCACCAAAACTGACAAGAAGACTCTTAAATTCATTTTAAACCTAAAATAAATATTCCTAAGTTCATTTTAACTTCATATTTTATAAACATGAATCAATTGACTTAAGATCTTGCTCGACACCAAGACACATAAATAGGATTAGTTCACTACCATTTTTGCTCAAATATAATTCATCTCAAGAGAGATTATTTTTTAAATAGTTAAAATTACATAAAGCAAGGAATCAAATTTCTTTCAAGAACCATCTAAGATTTGAATCGAAATAACTATAATTCATAAAGAACAAAGGAAGTAACTTGGATATTTTGATTCTTTCTTTTATCGTCGAGCCTTCAAACCCCAATAGTGGTTTCCACATTACCCAACCACATGAAACCAAAAGGTCCACTCCTCCATGCTAGGAGATAGACATAAAGGCCACAAGCACAATCACATCAAACACATTGGGAGAAGTCTTACATACACACCATACATAAAGAAAACATGCATCACACATGTAAGGCGAGGTAAATCAACATCACATGAGGGATCAAACAAATAACCCATTGGGCATGAACACAATGGCATAACTAGACACTCCCATTGGGCATAATCACTAATGGAGTACGTAAAGGAGTCATCATTGGGAATGATCACCAATGGCACAACAAAGCACTCATATTGGGAACTTTCACCAATGAAGGAAAACATCAAGAACCACAAGGCTAAAAGGACCAAGTCCTAGGTTTATCATATTCACCAAAATTTGAATATGACATGAAAAGCAATGCTATAATTTGGCTCAACAAATTGTTTAAACATAATATTAAATGGCCTAAAACATAAATTCACAAAGGAGACTTTAAATCCCCCATTCTAAATCATTCAAAATCAATTTAAGAATTCAAATCTTATAATTTCTCTTCAATATCAAAAACAAGAGATTTACTCATAAACTCCATTAAAGACACCTTAAATTTTCCATTTTTCTAAAACTCAAAATTTTGAAAAACAAAAGATACCTTCTTGATTCAAATATGAACAACTAATTCAGGCAATAAAATCCATTTTTCAAGCATTTTAGAAATTAAAAAAATAATAATAATTAAATCCTAATTTAAACTCATATTAAAAATGCATCAAGAGTGTTTGATACTCCACTAACAACCTACAAACCATTTGAATTAAAAACAATGAATAATGGAGAAGGATTGAGGAACTTACCTCACTTTTTGACCAAATGAACACACCAAGCTTTGCACATACCATAGGGGAGAATAAAACCAATCCCATGCACAATCACATACCCATTCCTATTCCAATACTTCAAATTTCATGCAAATCCACCCACAATTGCACTCCCAATTCCAAAAAAAATATTTGGTTAGAAGAGGTTTTTGGAGAAAAACCAATTTCTTTCTCCAAAATAATGAATAATAAAAGAAAGCATTTTTTCCTCTTTTACCTGCTTTCCATTTTCAAAATAAAATAATAGAATTTATTTTATTTTCCAAATAATTTCAATTTGATATTTCATGCTTAATTAAATCATTTAAATATAATTCAATTTGTTATTTCATACTTAATAAAGTACAATTTAAGTTAGGTCGGGGGGCCTAGCTCAATTGACTAAAGCATCCTATTGTAGGAAAGAGGTCACAAGGTCTAGTATTTGATGTATTAAGATCCAACCCTCAATCACAAATTCCCAACAACATAAGGTTCAACTCAAAAATTGTTTGAAATAACAACAAAAAAATCTGCAAACAATTTGATTCATTAACTATTCAACTTTTCTTTATATTACATGGAAATCATTACCAAAATGAAAATACATCATATACAGCCATATGGGCTGATATAAACCATTAAAAAATAAAATAAGACTGATATAAGTCTATTACAAATAGCAAAGATCAATCACAAATTGACCTTCTTCAATCTATCCCCTTCTTGTAGCTTCTAGCTTCTTTATTATGCAATCTTCAATGAGAAGTTTTTGCTGCAATAAAGAAAAAAAATTCAAACCTATTTATTGCTTTCCACACACCTTCAAACCTACAATGAAACATCCTTTCCACCTTCTCCAAGAAAATCCACACCTGAAACAACAACCTACACAATCTAGCCAAGAATGGCTACCAAAACCAAGTACAAATTGCTTGTAATCTTCAAAACCAAGCCCCCAAAGCTTCTCCAGAAAAAAACCATGACCAATTTCAGAAGAAACGTCTAAAAATAAATGCCAAAAATATTCCCTAATATTAAAAATGCATTCATAAACCCACTCCCACTAAAATTGCCAAAATTGGAGTCCATTCCTAGATTTTAGGGTAGTTTCCAATGTAACTCCTGCCAACTCACCTTGTGTGCCCACTTTTTCATGAATGCTTTTAGGAAGTTTTAAATGCATAATTCAAACTTATAAATCCCTCCAAATCCACTCCCAAGAATATTTATTTCCAATTTTTAAAATCCCCCTAAATTGTCTCCACACCCCAAAATTGCAACAGAATAATAAAAAGGGTAATTATTTAATGTTTAACTTAATATAAATTTTCAAATTACCTCACCAAGATAATTACCTACAAAACCTTAGGAAATTGAATTAAAATGTTATTTTAGTTGATGCAATATTTTTGGTCAACCACAAATGCTCCTGCATCAAACACCCGAGGTAGGAAAAGTTTTGTGAATCTCTATTCACAAAATGGAGTTGAGTGGTAGTACCACCCTTTTGAATTGCAAGAAATCCTCAACAAACTCCATCACTGAAACTACTATCCCTAATTATTCTTTCTCCTCTTCCAACACTTAGTTGGAACAAGCAAACTCCTTCTCTAACAACTTTGCACTGGACATTCATCTCTCCTCTCGTGGACTTGTATCCACCATGTACCATCCTCCTCCTAATACCATACATTCTCCTCTCTGCTTTTGTGGGATTGAACCCACCATAAACCAACCACCTCCACCAAATTTCACCTACAATATCCTCTACAAATTCTACATCCAAATATGTATTATCCAAATAACAACCAAAATCCACTATATCCTTATATGAATTTGCAATTACTACTCCATGGAAATTAGAAATTTCCATCTACATACTCTCTTCTTGCTTGAAATCCTCTTCTACACTCACCAAAGAAGGTATAGAATCATTAATACTAAATTCAAAATGAAAATTTACCTCATTCTTGTTTGCTGCCCCAACATCTTTTTCCTCATTCTTCGCTGCAACATCCATCTTTTCATCTTCAATGACAAGTTTTGCAAACTCCTCTTCATGTTTTTCCATTAATTCTCCTTCCAACAACTTGTTGATTCTTTGCATCTCTTATTTAAACAAGAAATTATCTTCATCTTCCTCTCCAACCTACTCATCAAACTTAGGACCATCCATGTTCACAATGTTTTATTGTAAACCTTCTTCATCCACTTCACATAATGCACTCAATTCGCATGCTATCGTTGAAACTTGTACCTCTTTATCTTCTCCATTTGTGTGGGCTGCCCCCACATATTCTTCCTTAAATTCAACCGCTACCAAAGGGCTGCAACATTCTTTCTTTCTAATATTCTCTTCATTGTATTCTTTTATAAAAACATTCTTCTTCTCATATCTCTCATCCTATGCTCTCATGTCCTCAACCATCTTTTTCAATACATCTACTTCAGCCTTGAGCTTTTCAAATTCTTCATGGTACTTCATATTTTCTACTTCTTCCCAATATTATTCCCAAAACAAAATTCTTACTTTCCTCCTCATGACCCATCCCATCCTCTCAAGTATCAACTACTTCATGTCTGGCGATCTGTCTACACACAAATCACACACACACCACAAGTCCTCATGCAAACTGCCTCACATTCGGAACTCTTCCTACACACTCACCTTCTTAGATACCATTGATGTAGTAAGATCCAACCTCAACCAAAAAATCCCAACAACATATATTTAACTCAAAAATTGTTTGAAATAACACAAAAAAATCTGCAAATAGTTTGATTCATTAACTATTCAACTTTTCTCTATATTACATGGAAATCATTACCAAAATGAAAATACATCATATACAGCCATATGGGCTGATATAAACCATTAAAAAATAAAATAAGACTGATATAATTCTATTACAAATAGAAAAGATCAATCACAAATTGACCTTTTTCAATCTATCCCCTTCTTGTAGCTTCTAGCTCCTTTAATATGCAATCTTCAATGAGAAGTTCTTGCTGCAATAAAGCAAAACATTTCAAACCTATTTATTTCTTTCCACACACCTTAAAAACTACAACCAAACATCCTTTCCACCTTCTCCAAGAAAATCCACACCTGAAACAACAACCTACACAATCTAGCCAAGAATGGCTACCAAAACCAAGTCCAAATTGCTTGTAATCTTCAAAACCAGGCCCCCAAAGCTTCTCCAGAAAAAAACCATGACCAAGTTGGGAAGAAAAATCTAAAAATAAATTCCAAAAATATTCCCTAATATTAAAAATGCATTCATAAACCCACTCCCACTAAAATTGCCAAAATTGGAGTCCATTCCTAGATTTTACGATAGTTTCCAATGTAACTCCTGCCAACTTACCTTGGGTGCCCACTTTTTCATGAATGCTTTTAGGAAGTTTTAAATGCATAATTCAAACTTATAAATCCCTCCAAATCCACTCCCAAGAATATTTATTTCCAATTTTTTCAATATTAGATAATTTTCAAAATCCCCCTAAATTGTCTCCACACCCCAAAATTACAACAAAATAATAAAAAGGGTAATTAATTAATGTTTAACTTAATATAACTTTGTAAATTACCTCACCAAGATAATTACCTACAAAACCTTAGGAAATTTAATTAAAATATTATTTTTGTTGATGCAAGATTGTTGGTCAACCACAAATGCTCCTGCATCAGTCTCTCCCCATCCCTATGGTACTGGAGGCCATGTCACGCCATCATCATTGGTCACGTGAATTTTTTTTACCAAGTGCACTATAGTTTATAAGAGGTCTACTTGATTCTTGTAATTTAAAAAATATATTTAAGTCTATATAAGCATATTTTCACATTACTTTACATAAACCAAAATTAAGTCACACATTCACTAGGTGTTCACATAGGGTATGATTTTTTGGAATCATATCAATAGTGATCTTTGTGTCAACACAAGTAAAATAACTAGGAACTCACACTTGGATAGAGTATAATGGGTAAGGAAAAATAATTAATGGCCAATGTGACATCTCCTTATAACCATCATTAGGGTATAACTCAGACCTGTAGAGCTAGGTGGATAAATACATAGTACGTGTAACCACTCAATGAACATGTCAAGCGTACTTTCTCCATATATATTATATATAAATAGTTGAAGCATCGCATAATCACCCAATGGTGTACACCATCATATCCATAAATTCATCACATTCAAATGATACAGTTAATGATAGCATTTAATTACAACATCAATATTAATTCACATGTTTATAAACCAAAACATTATAATAATAACTTGAGAAAGATTGCATCTCAAGAAAACCTCCATAATGAAATACATCCATCCCTTTTCTAGGGACTTGGAAACATAACACACATGCACTTCGTGTAATTTACACCAAGCAGAAAATAAAGCAACCATAGTGAAAATGATGAATCGAGACATAAAATAATAGTACCAAAATATGATCATCATCATCTCAACATACACATAATACAATTTTCCCACTGACATCACATGCTAGGAATAGGTAGGCATTACATCATGAGTGTATCAAGGATAAGAGAATCATATGTCACGTATTTTATAAGTATGTCAAAATTAGTGATGAAAATGTGAATGAAAACCAAGTATACATGGCCATGAAAATCCATGATGTAAAGAAAGAATTTTATCTATGTAAATAAGGTAGGGTTCACAAGACTATGGAATGAAAGTGTAGAGCTCTAACAAGAATAATCAAAAGATATTAAAATGAAGTACGTATAATTTATTTGATCATTAGGCCACCTTGAGAGTCTCCAATAATCAATTAAACAATCCAAATCAAAATTTAAGGAAATTTCAAGAACTTGTGTCAAAAAGAATCTTTCTACTAAGGTAGGCTTGTACTTAAGGCCCTCTACAATATGTTAACCAAATATGTTAACCAAATATACTCAGGGACTCAAGTTCCTCCATGATTTGGCACAAATTATCCAAAACAATATCCTTTCCTATACAATATCTCTTTGGGATCATAACAATTGAAATTCTAATCTAAAAGGGGTTCTCAGCAATCCTCTTTTATAATAACAGACATGCAAACAATCCTCAACAATGCATATAAATCAGCAACAAAGTTTCATGAAAATAATTGAAATTTTCAACAAAAGATCTCCTCATTCTATAAATATGATTTCATTTTCATTTTCATTCATCAAATTACTTATGGGAAGCAACATATGTCCCATACATAATCTTAAAATTAACACAAAACAAACTACAACAAATAAATAACAACTATGTGCTTCATTAGCACCTCCAAATCTACACTTTTCCTCTTCCAACAATCACTTGCAACTCTTCAAGTCTCAACAATGGTGTCTTCAACCTTCAATGGATGCAATAAACCTTTAAACCTAAAACAAAAAACTTCAATAACCTCTTGATAAATGCCATACCCAACTCTCCAACTTCCAAAACCTACAGTTACAATGAAAACCTAAAAAAAACTGCAAAACCCTCCACCAAAAATCTAAAAAAAAATAGATTTTTCCCTCCTCTTGGAAAACTCACAACCACCTCCTCATAATGAGTTGTTTCCAAAATTAAAAAATCAATAATTTTTTTTTAATTTCATTTTTTACTCCCTGATCCCAATGCCTAAACTTGTTTTTTCAAATTTTTGAAAAAAATGCAATTACACCTCCACAAACCCACTTGCCAACTTGCATAAATAAAATAAAATATTTAATTAAATATATTCATGCTCACTAATTCAAATTAACCTCCTCACATGAAATTATTCCATCAACATTAAATTCAAATGCAAATTTAAAATTTGATTTTTTTTTTGTTGATGTTGATTGTACTTTCACCTAGGATGCTCCTGCATCAGACACCCCAGGTAGAAAGAAATGTTTCATGAGTTGCACTCAAAAAAAAATGTAGACCCTATGTCTATCTTGGATCCATCTCATTGCCTTGTCCACTAGAATATTTTTGTGCATCATTTTCTACAAACTTACAACATTGCCATGTTCCATCCTTCCTCTACTACCCATCATGTAATTCAAAACATCAAATTTATTTTCCAACCAATATACTTCACCAAAATTAAAGATAATAATTAAAATCACACCTCCTTCATCAAAACAAAAATATTTCTTTGCCTCATTTTCTTTTCTACCCTTTCCATCTCTTTCCACCATGTCCCCTTCATGAAATTCCACTGTTTACGTGTCTTTTGAAAGACATGACACTATTGCAACGTGTTTTTCTTCACTCAAAACAACATTATTACTACCATCAAAAGACTCAGTTTTCACATTACCTGACAAGTAATCATGATCAATAATCAAAACACTTTCACCTCCATTATTGTAAAAAATGTATTCTTTAGAAAACTCTTCATTAACCTTCACACTCTACTCTTCTAATTCAACATTATCAAAAATAATTTCTACTGCAACAAACTTATCTATTTCTTCACTCTCTTTCTCATGAAAGGAAACAAAAAAATCAGATTTTATCTTACCCTCTTCTACTACCTTCATTCCACTTGAGAAATCTACTTTAATCTAAGTGAATAAACCACCTTTCTCATCTTCGTCATGGTTAGTGTTAACAAAGCCAACATATTCATTATTCATATAATATTTCATCAACCAAACAAGACCTTGCATTACTACAAACCTTACCCATTTCTCTTTCAATAACTTCAGTTTGTGTTTCATTCCATCCTTCATCAATGTGTATGTGTTGGCATAACCATCATGCACCGCCTTCCTATCAAATTTCCAAGGCCTTCTTAAAAAAATATGACAAGCATTCATAGGAATAATATCACATAAAATTTCATCTCTATAACCTCCTATATTAATGTTTACCAAACTTTTTTCGTTGATCAAAACTTTCCTATCATCTTGTAGCCATGCTATCCTATACGAATGTGGGTGCATTCTTCTCTTTAGCTATAATTTTCTCACCATCTCTTCAAAAAGGAGATTGTTTGTGCTCTCTCCATCTATGATGAAATTACATACCTTGTTCTAGCAATTGCATCTTGTTCAAAACAAACTTTTTCTTTGAATGGATTTATCATCTTTATTTAATAGGGTTCTCTTGGCCATTAAAGTTTCACCCTCTTCTACTTTTTCAAAATGTGATGATCCTGCATCTTATCTATTCACATTTGTTGCTCTATTATGATTTTTTGATCTTCTTCTTAGTCTTTCCTCTTCATGAGGACAATCATATGCTCTATGACCCTCTTCTCCACACTTAAAACAGGTTCCTCTAAAGGGTTCTCTTCCAAAACATCTAGCAAATCTTCCTCTACCTCTTGAATTTTGATCTCTAGGACCATATGAATCTTCATATCTTTGATTTTTGTTGTTGCCTTGGTCTTATTTTTTATTTTATTTTTCTTATTATTATCTGCCCTATATGATCTTCCTTCAACCTCCTCATCGTGACCTCTTCCTCTTTTCTTACTTTCAAACCTTTTATTTATTCTTTCCTCAATTTTCAAGGAAATCTAATAGGCATCTTCCATTGTGAAAACTCTCACCAAAGTCATATCCTCTTGTATGCTTGGTCTCAATCCATTAACTTATCTCACAACATTCTCTTTAGTTTCTTTCATGTGTCTTGTTCTAATCAGGATCCTATGAAACTGCTCCATATATTCTTTTATTATTTTGGTTCCTTGTTTTAACCCTTGCATTTTTTTTGAGAAAATCAAGCTCATAGTCCACCAAAATGAACTATCTTTTCATTTTCTCCACCATTTTTCCCACTTTGTTATTTTATCCTTTCCTCTTCTTCCTCTTTCCAATTAAATCTCTCTCCAGTAAATTGAAGCATGCCTTTCAATCCAGTTTGTGCATACCTCACCCTATTAGGATCTTGAACCTCTTCAAACTCAAAGAATTCTTCCATTTCATTTATCTAATCCACTAACTCTTTTGGATTCAAATTCTCACTAAATTTAGGGACATCAAATTTTGGTCTTTTTCCCATCCTTGATAGGGTAATCAATAATGGGTCATTGGCAACTGTTGTTATTGCTGCATCTTTTTGTTCACTTCTTTGGCTAGCATCCTCTGAGGTTTCTTCTTCCTCATCACTTACTAGTTCTCTTCTCTGTGCAAACCCTCTTCTAATTTCTTCTTGTAATGCTTCCATCCACCTTCTCAAGGCTCTAAAATCCTCACCATGGATAAAATTATTGTTTCTTTATCTACCTCCACCCCTACCATGTGGGGCTCCTCTTGCATACATTTTCTACAACACCCACAACACACAAATCTTGGTGCAAACTGCCTCTCTTCAATGGTATGTTCACACACTCAGAATCTTCCACTAATGTAAGATGGGTTCCCAATAACCCTCTTTTATAATAAAAAACATGTAAACAATCCTCAACAATGTATATAAATCAACAACAAAGTTTCATGATAATAATTGAAATTTTCAACAAAAAGATCTCATTCTAGAAATCTGATTTCATATTCATTTTCAGTCATGAATTTAGTTATGGGAAGCAACATGTTCCCCATAAATAATCTTAAATTAACGCAAAATAAACTACAACAAAGAAATAACAAATATGTGCTTCATAAGCACCTCCAAATCTACACTTTTCCTCTTCCAACAATCATCTGTAACTCTTCAAGTCTCAACAATGGTGTCTTCAACATTCAATGGCTGCAATAAAGTGTTAAAATTACAACAAAAAATTTCAATAACTTGTTGATAATTTCCACACCCAACTCTCCAACCTCCAAAACCTCCAGTCATAATGAAAACCCAAAACCAGCTACAAAACCCTTCACCAAAAATCTAGAAAAAATCAGATTTTTCCCTCCTCTTGGAAAATTCACGACCAACTCCTCATAATGAGTTATTTCCAAAATATAAAAATCAATAAATTATTTTTAAATCCATTTTGTAACTCCCCAATCCCAATGCCTAAACTTGCTTTTTTAGATTTAAAAAAAAAATGCAATTACACCTCCACAACCCCACCTGCCAACTTGCATAACAAAAATAAAATTTATTTAATTAAATATATTTATGATCACTAATTCAAATTAACCTCCTCACATGAAATTATTCCCCCAACATGAAATTCAAATGCAAATTTAAAATTTGAATTTTTTTGTTGATGTTGATTGTACTTTCACCTTGGATGCTCCTGCATCACATTCTAATATTACAAAAACATTTTTTTGTCTATACAAGTTTCCACCATGCATATGGAATCTGACATGCAAATGTCAACAACCACTACACAATAGAGGCAATGCATGCCTCATATACTATATTTTCCCTCCCTTTTACTACTTTGAATTTTGGATTCGATGCAACTAATCTTGGAACCTCTATACCCTTTGGCTCCAACACTTTGCATGATTTCACTTCTAATGCCCTTCAACCTCCTCTTTGCACTACTAATCTAGTCATAAATCAACTTGTGACCATAGTCATACTATGAATTAAATATGCTAGATCCAAATGAATTTAAACTATATTTAATTCCATAAGCCATGATCCCAATGAGATATTCAAAACTTCAAAGACTAAGAACCCATTAAAATAACATCACAAAAACATAAAGGAAACATATTCTAATACCTATAATCTTATCCTATTTGGGGAGTGGTGTCACATTGATGTGGAATGGCAACCCTTTCCCAATCCCTTGGATAATATGAGCTATTCCAAACAATTTTATTGATAAAAATCAATGAAACTGATGCAATATGAATGAAACTTGGATGCAAACTAGTTTACCATGATGAAAGAAAGTGCTAAATGCTAAGATGCTTGATGGATATGAATGCAAGCTATGCTAAATAGAAACAAAGTTCAAAGATGCAAGCCATGGATGCAAAATATGCTAAAATGGATGCAAACTGAGTTAACATGGAAGCCATTAATGGATGCTTAAGCTAATATGAATGAAGATTAATCTATAATGCTAACAAATCCTAAATATGGATGCAAGTGAGTATGAATTTCAGCAACATAAGTTTACTCTAAAAATTTGGATCATTTCCCTCCAAATAGTGAAGTATTTATAGGAGAGCAAATGAAAAATCAAGGGTTGAGATCAATTTTATCAATCAATGGTCAATATTGGATGAAGGGTGAAGCATGGGTCAAGGATTCTCATCAATGGATGAGAATCAAATATCACATGGATCAAGGAAAGCATCAAAGGCTCACAATGATAAAAAAAAAACACACTTTGTGACAACTTTAAAAGTTTGTTTGAAATAATCATTCCCTTTTTGGAGCCAAATAGGAGAATATTCATTTGGAATATTCCCTATGCAAGTGGAGGGGTGAGGAAATTAGCAATTTAGTAATTAAAACTAAATTTTAATGTGCAAGTTGAGGAATGCGAGGATATTCATTAAATAATTGATTTATTTAATGAAAAGTGGATGCAAATAAGACATTTAATTAAATAGTGTAGGGCTATTTAATTAAATGAGAGGACTTAGGGCTTAAATTAAACAATTTTACTTATTCAATTTAAACAAGATGAGAGGTGAAGGTGAAAGGGGGTGAATTAACCTAATCAAACCAATTAGATTAATAGATGAGAAGGATGCATTTAATTAAATAACTAGGTTTATTTAATCAAACAAGTGAAAAGAAGGTGAAATTCAGGATGAAATGATGTTAGTGATCAAATTCAAGTGTGTAGTATCATTCAGGACATTTTTAAGTGTTTACATTTTTCCACTCTTTGAAACAAGGTACCTGTAGCATTGGTTCAAAGACTGACGCTTTCCAAATTTAAACCACTACCCAGATCAAAAATTTAAAAATTCCTAATTTTTTGGATGCCCTACTGTTACCCTAGTGGAAGGAATTAAGTTGGTACCCTGCCCCCTCAAGAGATTGAGCAAAAATTTGGAATTTTGGGTTCATCTCGCAACAAAGATTGAACATCAGTTTAGTGCAAAGAGGACAGAAGATACTTCTTTAGAAAGATAAGATATTTGATGTAGATAGATTTGATGATGTATAGACATTCATGACTCTCTATCATTCCTTATTTTTGATATAACACATAGACACAATGCATCATGGTATTGATTACTAGGATGGCGTTGTATCTAGTGCAATGGATTTTGACTCTGCAAACATATAGGATAATTCTTATTCACACATTGACATATGGAAACCTCATTGGAATGTAGTTTAGAAGCTTAGAATATCTCAAACCAAAGCATACACAATAGTCAACAATCTACTCCAAACAACCTCCCTACACACAACTAAGCAAGTATACGCCAAGATTATTTTACAAAAATACCCACAAGCACAAAAAAGGAAAGATAATGATCAATGCCCCATTCCTTTCTCTCTAAATCATTGAGACATCATCGAGAGATCCTCAGAATGGGTCATTAGGATAAATCATAAGAAAAGATCAAAAACAAATAGTCAATGTTATCTATATCTCTTGCTAAAGATGTAATGTGTTTTGAGGATAAATATCCAAAATGATTGTTAATGATAATGCTCTTTGTAGGAAGGATGCATCCTAAGATGTGTTATTAGATGTTGGTAGGTTGACAAGTTGTTTGAAAGGTCGTTGATATAAGGTTTGATTGATATGTTTGATAATGATCAAGAGTTTGATTTTTTGCGTTTAGGTTCAACTTTTGTTCATTTTTGTACTTGTTTTCCATTTGTGTTACCAAAGGATGAGTGTGACAATCACTTTATTATGGATGGAAGTTTATTGAATGTGCAAGCGAATGGGATGGGTGGTTTCAGGATTTTTTGGAATATTTCAATGTTCTTGGTGTTTTTGCAATGTTTTGAGGCTATTTTTGGTCTTTTTGAATGTTTATGTGAATGTTTATGTTTTCGATTATTTGAGGTTGTTTATGGTTTTTCTAGTTTTCCAATGTTTTGGTTTTTTTCTAAGTTTTCAAATGTTTTGTGGTTTTTTGAGTTTTGACCAAGACCTAACCTAAAAGACTATCCTAGGGGCCTCAAGGGCTTATCAAAGATGAGCCTTGCCTACATTATACATGCAGAGACCTCATAGTTCGACCAACTTTGACCAGTTATTGATGAGATATGAAAACTTGATGGATTTCCAGTTTATTATGATGAAATTCTAAAGGACTGGCCTAGGGTGTCTCAGGGGCACATCAGTGATGGCCTTGCCTATGTTCAATTTCAAAGAAAATGTAGTTCGACAAGGTAATGTTTTTAATTTTTTTGATGTTTTGAGCTTTTTAGGGATTTTGATGTGTTTTGGATGTTTTGGATTTTTTACTTTACAATTTTTGAATGTTTTTGGAATTTAGCTATATAGGATTTTTATGTTTTTGGATTTTAGCTATACAAGATTTTGAATGTTTTTGTATTTTAATTGTACAATATTTTGAATGTTTTTGGATTGTTTTTTGCAAGTGTTTTTGGATTTTTGATGAGGTTTTAAGATAAACGATACCTATATCATGATGTCGATGTCACGTTATGAGATATAAGACATGGATCAAGAGTTATTTGAAAACAAGAGTGCAATAACCTACACCCAATTCCTAGCAATGCTTCATAGTTTAATGAACAAACCAAGATAGGTAATGTATATGCGAAGAGTTCAACAAGTTTTATCATGCAAGATATGGGCTATAGGACTTAATGAGATAAAATGGTAAAGAACCTATTAAAAATTTTCCATGAGTAGAGTTGAAATATACTCTAAATCTTTGTCAAGATCAAGATAAAAAGGAATATTTGGATAAATATGGATTGGATGGAGGGAGGGAACATTGAATTTATCATGACAAGGATGAGATGATTCTATTTGAGAAGGATCATATAGACACTCAATTCTACTTATGATGCTTGTTTGTTAGGCTTTCATCATAGCACTTGCCCAAAGTGCCACCGTAGTGGTTTTCACTGGAGGATGATTTTTATTTTTTACTATTTTCTTATTTTCTTATTTTTTTTATTTTTTGAAGAAACTTTACCCTCATGTTGAACCACCTAGTGGCATTGATGTAGAGGCCACTATCTTAATGTTCCAACAGTATCCTACTTGAAGAAGTTGCTTTCCTAAGACACGGGCACTTCAATGCAACTTTGAAGAACTTTGATTTGTCTTTTGGATACTAGAATTAAACTTGTCTATGTGTGCACATCACAATAGAGTGCCTTTAGAATCCTTATGATGAAGAGTAGTTGCCAACACATGGTCAATGCGAGAATTGGATATCATGAATGGAGTGTATGATGTCATGCATGAAGGAATATGAGATGGATTGGTCAATGGTTTGGAACCTTTGACTCTCAAAAATTGGGAATATGAGCAATGATGAGTAGATATGGAGGTTTTCATGAAATTAGGACCAAACACTGGATATACTTTGTTCATCACTTCAGAAGCTTTCTTTTGTATTTGATGATGCTTTTGATGGATACATTTCCCTTTTTTATTTTTCCCCATAGTTTCTTTAACAAATGGAGTTTTGGAGGGATGATTTTATTTATTTTTCTTTGGTATCCATTTGTATTTGCTTTTTCCTTTTTGCTTTACTGCTTCATTTTCTTTGATGACTTTCTCGTTGCTTTGATAGGAAACTTTCTTTTTATGTTGTCCTAGTTTGTGTATGAGATGATGGGTGGATCACAATTCATGATACGACTAGTCATAGTGTTGATATTATTTTCCCCATAAGGATCCTTCGTGCCCCATATGTTGATGTTTGCATTAGAGAATATTTCCCCCAACGTTGTGAAGGAATTAACAATACCTAATCCTTTGTGATCTAATAATGTATCCTTTGATCCATAGCCACTGAATATGACTTCTCATGAACAAATGATATTGTTATGGGTTCTTGTTGTTCAGGAATATGAACTATTTTCTCTGATTTTATGACATTGTTATCTATTGATACTACTTCAAAAGATGTTGGTGTTGATACAAAAGATGTTGACGATGCACAATAACTACAAGAATCAAGATTATTGACTGTTGCTTGCTCTTGTGTGAGAACGTCAAGAGTGGGAGATTCTTGTTTTGGATGAAGAATGTTTATATATCCATCAGAAAGAACATCTCAAGGGTGATATCAGGGACATCTTTGGAGTTTTAAATGGTTTGGAAGATGTCCCTCAGCTCTTGGTGAAACTCTAGGGATAGGGGTTTTTGTTCCTGACTCAATTCTGAGTAACTTTCATTATCCTCAAGAGCCTCTTCTTGACATGATCCTTGGGTGGATGATATATCGTTGGTAAAAGACTATTCACAATAGTTTGTGGCTATTGGTGCAATAAGGGATATTTCTTGCTCGTTTGGAACTTCTTCAACATGCCCAATCATGAAGTCATATGTGGGAGATATATTGTAATCTGATATATACTTGATGCCATTATGGTATGAAATATTGCTAGACACTATTGATGGGTTTGGACTTCTTTTTAAAACAGTATCTTGATATGTGTCAAATTCCTCATGTTGTGATGAATGAATAACACAAATATGTCCCACTATGGTATGATGGGTGTGGTTTACGTTGTTTGAAGTTGATGTATTTCTTGAATCTTTTGTTCTTCCATGATTAGGCATAGGGTTTGTGTATATTTTCATATTTTTATTCCCAATTTTTTTATCGACATCAATGTCTCCTTGCTCAATAAGATCTTGTATTAGGTGTTTGAGTCTAAAACAATTTTGTGTGTTATGACCTTTGTATCAGTGAAATTCACAAAAATGATATTCTCTATAGCTAGGAGGTTTCACTTGTGGAACTTGATAGTTTGAGAAATTTGGGAGTGTGATAAGGTTAGACTGTATAAACTTCTTCAACACATCCTCCATAGTTTCCCCTAAGGGAGTGAATTGTCGTTTAGGCGCACTATTTTTCCTTTTGGTGCACGTTGAGTGTTTGTAGCATTGATCATTGGTTGATTGTTTGGCGGTGTTGTGCATGGTTGTTGTGTGTTCATGGTTTGGTTATTTGCTTGTCTAGGAGCAGTTAATACCACCTTTGCATCAACAACACCATCACTAGTAAGATTCTTATTCTTGGCCCAAAATTGGGGTTTGTCGTTAGAACTAGTGGATGGGCGGTTGTCTTTATACACTTGTGTGCTCCCTTGTGTGATTAGGGCTCTCTCAATGTTGAGGGCCCTAGGGATAAGCTCATCATAAGATGTGACACATTACATCTTCAAGTGGAAGGATAGATCTAGATCAACATTTTCTATGATAATCCGCACCTGTTTCTCTTCAGGAATGGGCCACTTGCTCTTACTAGCTCTTTGCCTCCACCTTTGTAGGAAATTTGTGAAGGATTCTCCTTTGTTTTGCTTGAGAGTGTACAATTCTTCTAAGCTTACATCCATGTCAAGATTCAAGGATAAATGGTCTATGAACCTATCGATTATTTCTTGAAATTTCTTAATCCCTAGAGGCAACTATGAGAACCAATCGATTGTTGGGCTCACCAAATTGTTTGAGAACAGGCGCATCAAGTAGTAATCATTGTAGGAAACCTCCATACACATGACGTGGAATTATTTGATGTGATCTATAGGATTTCCCCTCCCTTTGTATTTATCAAACTTAGGGACCGCAAAACCGGGTGGGAAAGGTACCATCACTATGTTCCTATCGAAGGGGTAAGGACATAAGTTTTGTTGTGTATGTGGCTTCTTCATTTTCTCCCATTTGAATGTCTTGGATCTATTGTGTGAGCGCCTTGAGCTGTGATGATACATTGTCTTGTGGATTTGGTAGAGGAGCATATGTGGTATACTATGGAATAGTAGATGAAGTGTAAGTGGCATTTTGATATGATGGGGTGTTGTATGGTGTGTAGGGTGGAGTTTGATATTTTGAAGGTGATGGTGGTAGAGGTGTATATGCTCCTAGCGTATTTGGATTGATGATATTTTGTTGGGGATTATAGTACAAACCTTATTGTTGTTGTTGCACAGGAACTTGTTGTTGTTGGGTGTATTATTGTGCTAGAAACACTTGTTGTTGGGCTTGTTGTTGTTGGTGTGTGAGCAACACTGCTTGTTGTTGTTGTTGTGTGATCAAAGCTTGTCGTTGATCTTGTTACTATTGTAAGGCTTGTTGTGGGCTTCTTGTTGTTGAGCTTGTTGTTGTTGCAATGCTTGTTAGTATGCATCTTGTGCTTGTTTAAAAGCTAGAGCATGAGCTTCTTGTTGTTGCAAGACTTGTTGATAGGCTTGTTGTTGTTGCAAAGGTTGAGCTTGAGCTTTTTGTGCCTACAATGTGGAAGCGTGTTGTTGTTGGGACATGTGAGATGAGTTTTGGGTGATCATGGTATGAGTGGCTTGTGGGTTGATGATGAGTGGTTGGGGGTTGCTTTGGTTTTAGCATTCCTTTTAAAATTGTTGGTTGGGATGAAGGAATGTAATTTTGAGGCCCCATTTGATTTTGCATAACGTGGGGGACCAATGGTAAAGATGATGATGGCACCATTTGGTATTGCAATGCCAATGGCATATTAGGACCTTGATTCAATTGATTAAAAGGGTTCCCTTAACCGATGTGTTGATGGTTACCTTGTTGTGTTTGATGCAGAACCAAGGTATTACCCTGGTTGATGGGGTTTGTGATCAATGTGTTACTTTGATTTGGGTTGATGATAGATGGGGTTGATTTGTTTTGTGAAACCAATGGATTTGATGAGCCAATTAGGTAATTGGATGAAGATGTCCCTTGTTGTGTTAAGGGTTTATTTTGTGTAAGGGTGTTAACTTTCCCTTGTTGGTTTGTTTGAGACACTTGGTTTACATTACCTTGTGTAATGTTAGGCACACTTGTGGTACTCATGGTGATGGATGAAGATGGTTGCGCTTGAAATGTTGAGGTCATCATGGAGTTATGGAATGCACGTGGTTTGTGTGGATGTAGAGGATTCTCATGAATGATAGTGGTAGAATGGTATGGGGCACCAAATGTAGGTGTCCAAGTTGTGTTTTGGGGAAGGTTGGTGTTTAGAGTACCCACAAGTGTGTTTCTTTCCAAAGAAAGAGTGTGACCAAAGTCAGTGGCAATCCTAGTTGCAAGACAAGGAGTTAATGTTTGAATTGGCAGAAGGGATGGAGTTTGTTGAATCATCAATGGATTCAAGCCTTGTGCCAAGGTTTGTACGATGAGAGATGGGGGAATTGAAGCCACATTCTCTCAAGCTTGATGTTCTTGTTTATACTCAAGGATTTATTCTTTAGTGAGCTCAAATGGGTTGTTTGTGATGTCTTCTACCCCATACCTCAATGGATTTTGTGGTTGTTGTGAGGGGGTAGATTGGCTCCTTGCATCAAATTCTTGTGGAGCAGGATCACTTGTAGTAGATGTGTTTTTGGTTTGTTCCATGATTCTCTTATGTTGTGATAAATGATTCTCTTATGTGGTTATGGATGCACACTAGTTTACCATGATGAAAGTATGTGCTAAATTCTAAGATGCTTGATGGAGATGGATGCAAGCTATGATAAATGGAAACAAAGTTCAAAGATGCAAGCCATGGATGCAAAATATGCTAAAATGGATGCAAACTGAGTTAACATGGAAGCCATTAATGGATTCTTAAGCTAATATGAATGAAGATTAATCTATAACACTAACAATGCTAAATATGGATGCAAGGGAGTATGAATTTCAGTAGTGTAACTTTACTCTGAAAAGGTGCATCCATTTCTCTCCAAATGGTGAAGTATTTATAGGAGAGAAAATGAAGAATCAAGGGTTGAGATCGATTTGATTAATCAATGGTCAATATTGGATGAAGGGTGAAACATGGATCAAGGATTCTCATCAATGGATGAGAATCAAAGATTACATGGATCAAGGAAAGCATCAAGGGCTCACAATGATGCAAACAAACACACTTTGTAACAACTTTAAAAGTTTGTTTGAAATAATCATTCCCTTTTTGGAGCCAAATAAGAGAATATTCCTTTGGAATATTCCCTATGCAAGTGGAGCGGTGAGGAAATTAGAAATTTAGTAATTAAAAATAAATGTTAATGTGCAAGTTGAGGAAGGTGAGGGTATTCATTAAATAATTGATTTATTTAATGAAAAGTGGATGCAAATATGACATTTAATTAAATAGTGTAGGGCTATTTAATTAAATGAGAGGACTTAGGGTTTAAATTAAACAATTTTACTTATTCAATTTAAACAAGATGAGAGGTGAAGGTGAAAGGGGGTGAATTAACCTAATCAAACCAATTAGATTAATAGATGAGAAGGATGCATTTAATTAATTAACTAGGTTTATCTAATCAAACAAGTGAAAAGAAGGTGAAATTTAGGATGAAACGCTGTTAGTGATCAAATTCAAGTGTGTAGTATCATTCATGACATTTTTAATTATCTACACAACTAATATAAAACATATGATAGTTGTAACATTGAATTTCTTTGTTATCCACCACTTTCATTCAACTACTTTTACCACCATATTATAGATACATTCTATTATCTTTTATCATTCTTTCTACCACTTTGCTTTTGGGGTTTGAGGTGCCTAGGTTTGAAAAAAATGATGACAAGGGTGATCCATAGACACATGTGTCTACTTTCACTACATTGTGTAGTGACTTTATCTTATAGGATGTGTTGTTAGATACTTAGAATAATGTTATACTTGTATTTGAATACTTGTGTATTGATGCAAGTGAGTCTCTAAGTAAAAATTTGATGATCTTTCCTCTCTTAACTTGTCTTCTTCCTTATAATCTAGATTAGGAGAAGGATTGTTTGATGGATGATGATCTTTAGAGTTGGACCTTTGTGTTTTTTATGTATGTATATGTATAGGAGAAAATTTGGACCCCTTACGTAAATTCCCCTTTTACACATCCTCACCTTAGAAAACCAAATCCGAAGGTGAAATTCGACATCAACTTGTTGACTTTCTTCCACTTGGCATCTGACTATTGTGTCAGTGGAAGAATATCTGTTGGGGACGCCTGTGCGGCGCACAAACATCCATGTGACACAGTTATGTTTTTTATGGATTCCTACATCTGAAGCTAGTAGAGGCATTATATTTCCCATTGGGAATGGTTTGTAACATCCCTCTTCAACCAACCGAACCCAAATATGGTAGATTCTTCCCATTTCTCCTTAAAATTGATCCATTCTCATTCCATTTCATCCTCTAAGCATTCAACTCATATTTTTTCCATCACTTCTTACATTCTCAAGCATTCTTAGCCTTCATTTTCACTCTCAACAACAATTCAACATTCCATTGTAGCAACAACACTCCATCAACTCCATCAAGAAAGTGTGAAGCAAGCCATTGCAATAGGGGCTTGAGGTTTTGCAACACCTCCCTTCATCTCAATCGAGGCTATGGTGATTTTTCAAGATCTCTTTCTCCATCATTGGCTAGTGAGCTCTTGGTGGAGGTGGTAACGTTTTCACTCCTGTCCTTTACGATTTGGTTGAGTAGCTATATACTATTTTGTAGTGTTATTCATGTGCTTTATTTATTTATTTATTTATCATACATTTTTCTATCATTGCTATTTGGTTGTCCATGGAGGTGGAAACACCAAAACGGGGGTCTAACTAAGGTAGGCCCCTATACAACCCCAACAAATTTCCCCTCTTTTTATGTGTAGATGGATGTGCATTTGGAGCTAGTTGGTGAACAGGCACTTTTGTGAGATTGTCTTCGTCACCTTGGTCCTAGTTTATTTACTTCATCATTTCAATATCTACTTTGCATACTTTCTCATTCCATTTTTACCATATAGACTATACTAGCTAGGCTGTTAGTAGGTATTTTTGGTAGTTTCTTTGTGTTCACTTTTTTTTGGCCGTACGGATGCCAACACACCTGAGAGACACCAGTGCATCGCACTGATGTCCTATAACTATGTTGTTTTCCTCGGACAGAGAGTTGTTTGAGGCACATAACCAACTCAAAAAAGCTAGCTCGCCTATCCCAAACTATAGTTCAGGTCTATAGAGTGATCGAAGGACTTTATAGTCCTCATCATTCTCATCCTTCACATAAAATACTCCTTTAGAGTGAGGTAAGTTAGGGCAGCTTTCCACTCTCAGCTCTCTGTGACCTAGGGCCTTGATGTGGTTGGTCCCCCTCTCTTACCTTTTTGATGAACCCGATGTGAACCATTTTGGTTCCGTTTGGTGATACTGAAAGTTACTTTCCTCATATTTTAGGAGTGTTGTAGGTGTGAGTTTTGTAAGGCCTTCGCCTTACAACCCAACCTATGACCCCTAGTAGGCGTAGTTGGAAGGTTCCAAAAGTGTTGTGCAACGAAATCTTAATTGGGTCACTGTCCTATCTTGAAACCTTTGGGGGGCCCTATAAGAGTGTCATTTATTGCATGTGATGGCCTTTTTCCTGCATCAACATATCCCCTTTGTGAAGCCTATGAGTAGTAGTACGGGTATAACCTTCACCTTGCAGGATCTGTCGATGGGTTTTAATAGGGAATCATCTCCTCTCTACATCCCTACGCGAATCAACAGAAACATCATAGTAGGTGTTCTCATTGATCTGACGTCTCAATGAACATCATAAATTAGGAGATCATAATAATCAACTTTTTGCATAAAGATGGGTACAATGCACCTATGAGCACCATCTGAATGCATGACGGACTTTCCATACCTCCTTTAGGTAGTATCGTCTTGTCGGTTTTGGTTGGATGTAAATCCTTGAAGCTTTTGTTCGACATAATCCCTGGATCTGAACTCTTTAGAGTGAAGCTGGGTATCCCTTGGTTAGTATCTATGAATGCAATGCTCTTGGTTGTGCATAAATGTTTAAAATTTATCCACAAGGGTTTTGTGCATGTAATTCATGACACCGGTTATAAACCACCAGTTGCTCGTGGTAGTTACTCCTTGGACTACTCTTGGCCTATGCCCATTGGTCCTCTTCCACCTAGGAAGGGCCTCTTGTATCAGACTTATCAAAATTACAAGAGAGGGTGCTTAACGTCAAGAGTGAGATACCCTCCATCACCTTATGTTGTTTCACATAGGGCTTGCTTAAAAGTTGACAATGATGTCGCCAAGGCACATAGAAGAGAAGAAGAGAAGTAGTCCTGAGGATCCTTCTTATTCTTTTGTTGTTCAATCTGGAACTCCTTGT
Organism: Sequoia sempervirens; assembly: GCA_007258455.2. Taxonomy (NCBI): domain Eukaryota; kingdom Viridiplantae; phylum Streptophyta; class Pinopsida; order Cupressales; family Cupressaceae; genus Sequoia; species Sequoia sempervirens. The sequence continues at coordinate 462,145,239 of VDFB02000017.1, forward strand.
CACCTTGTTGTGGCACCACCAGATTCTGTTCTATGTTTGTGAGAGAATCCTATGGTGCCCGCTTGACGAAAGTTCAAGTGTCCTGCGTTTGAGCTTCTTGTTCTGCCCACAGAGCCTACGCCCATTCAGTATAGCAGGAAAAAAGGTTCTCATGGGGAATCTTCTATGTCTCAACCACCGTGGCCTCCTATCGATTCTTCTCCCAAGGTAGTAAATGGGAAGAGGCCTGATGTCAAGGCATGAGAGCTGACTCCCCCTATCGCTTCTCAACCCACTCCTTTTACTCCCATTCAGTAGCCTATCCTTCCATTGGACATGGCTATAGAGGACACTCCCATGGTTTAGCAGGAGCCCTCTATTCCTTCACAACCTCCAGTCTCTAGCTCAAAGAGTCGTAGAAATTGCCTTGCGTGCGAGCGCACGCGCTGGTGAAAGGCTCTCATGGTTGAGCAGGTTGCCTTATAGATGAAGGAAGAGGAGACGACTGCCTCTATATCAGGGCCTCCCATTGCATCCTCCTCTCTCCTCCCCTCTACTTCAGTTCAATCTAGTTCAATCTCGCTTTTGTCTTCCGCTATGAGTACAAATGCACTTGGCCCTAAAAAGGTGCAGGTGTTCATCACTCCTTTGGTGGAGCTGCCCTTTTTGATGTCCCTTTTGGATGTCCCACCTTTCCCAAAACCCATGGATATGTCAAACATTTCAGTGATATCCATTGCAATTTTCTCTTCCTCCTCATCCTTCGCACCTCTTGCCTTGTCTGTGGGGAGTTCACATCCCCAGTGGATCAGAAGGTGAAGAGTGGTCCTTCCAGCAATGGAGGATGTAAGAGGAGCCCACCTTCCCTAAAAGGTGGTCTCGTGATGACTTGTTCTATTTTAGTAAGGGAACCAGTCCTAGCTTCCCCTGAGTTCATCACCACTCCCGAGTCACTCAAAGAGCCTAGTAGTGAACCTCAGGCACAAATTTACCCATCCGTTGAGGTATGACATGGCACTCTGGTGAAGTGCATGTTTAACTCTCTGGATGAAGCTTTGGCCTTGTTAGTGATCTTTGCAAAATCATTGACCATAGCTCCACAAGAGCCGAGTGGAGGAGACCTTGAGGGCCCTTCTTCCCTAGCCGTTGTTGTGGGAGGGTCAAGAACTCCTCCTCTTAACATCCCACCACTGCAAGCTTTTCCTCCTTCGCGATATGATGATCTAGAGTGGGAAGTAGACAACCTCTTGGTTGATCAATGTTAGGGGGAGGCCTCTTTATCTTTAGATTAGATGTGTGTGTGTGTTGTGATGTGTCCCCCCGTGATCATGCTATGTGATCCTAGATGACCATTTCCACCTTTTTTGTGCTTGGATACAAGCCTATTTTTTGTGTCGTGAACCTTCTTCTATTTGTATCATCATTCTTCCATGTTTGTGATTGACTTTCAACAAAATTGGGGATGATGCAAAGTATTGGGGGCATTTAGGCTTCCCTTCCATGTTGACCCAATTTTTTATTTTTACTTTGTCTTCCCATGCATTCTTCACATGGTTTGATATAGTAGGGGGTTGATGACAAATCATTTTATATACTATTAAGTATTATCACACTTATATATATATATATATATATATTCATGAGCAGTTCTAACCCTGAAATATCAGATCACCCTTGTGTCCTTTGTTTATGTTTATTTCTCCTTTGCTCTTTTCCTATCTTTCTCTCTTCTTTGCTTGAGTTGTCCCTTTCATGTGTGACAATGCCATTTCTATGACATTCCAATTTTCAAAAAATGCATTTGTTGACAATGAATCTTTTTCTCGAGAATCTTTACAAAAGAATCGCATTATCGACTTGAAACCCTAATGGAACGTGTTTCCTTCATCATGGGTTCACAAAGAAAGAATTGGAAACCTTTCCTTTGAGGTGGGAGTAATTTTTACCTTCCCCTCATGAGGGGGCATTTTCTTCCTTTCGAATTCATTGATGAAGTGAACCTCTTTTGAAAGGATTCCTTGATGATGAATTGATTTGAGAAAGAAACATCTCTTCCACACTTTTAAAATAGCACATCTCTTAAGTGGACCCCTTTCTTCACACCGAGTTCCCGAGGGACCCCTTTAATCTCCAATCTATTGACATTTTGCGTGACTATCCACTTACTTGCCTATGTGGCCACTTTCAGACATGTTCTATCTGCGGGTAAACATGTTGCTTTATAGGTGTTCTTGTGAAGCTGCTTTCCAACTCTACGGAGTCCCCTTCCTTGGGTTTCCTCCATTTGAGAGATCTTGTGGGACATCTCCCTACAGGTCTGCAGGCTTGTAGGGCACTTCTTTTGAGCTTCCTCCATGCAAGAGATCTTGGGGGTGGCTCCCCTACAGGTCTGTTGGTTTGTAGGGTGGTTTTTTTGGGTTTCCTCCATGTCAAAGATCTTGGAGGATACCTTCCCTACATGTTTTCGGTTCTATATGGCACTTTCTTTGGGTATCCTTCATGTGATATATCTTGGAGGACACCTTCCCTACAAGTCTATGGGTTTGTAGGGCACTTTCTCTAGGTATCCTTCATATGAGAGATCTTGGAGGACACCTTCCCTACAGGTCTGCGGGCTTGTAAGGTGCTTTTTCTGGGTTTCCTTAATGTGAGAGATCTTGGAGAGTGCCTTCCTTGCAGGTCTACAGGCTTGTAAGGTGCTTTCTTTGGGTTTCCTTCATGTGAGAGATCTTGGAGGACACCTTCCTTATAGGTCTACGAGCTTGTGAGGTGCTTACCTCTTAGGGCTTCCTTCATGTGAGAGATATTGGGGGTCGCCTCCTTGCAGCTTTGCGGGCCTATAAGATGCTTTCAATCTACAACTTCATTGTTCTGTGGGGCTATGGAGTCCTTTTCCTACCCTGCACTTTCAAGCTCGCCAAATTGCGGTCTACTTCCTCAATGGTTCAGGTATAAATTTCTAACCCTATTCACTCTTCGATCTACTTTATCGAAGCACTCATCAATATTTGTGCTCACTAAACTGGGGGTAAAATGTATAGGAGTGAATTTGCACCCCTTACTCAAATTCCCCTTTTACACATCATCACCTTAGAAAACCAAGTCTGAAGGTGAAATTCCACATCAACTTGCTGACTTTCTTCCACTTAGCATCTGATTGTTGTGTCAGTGAAAGAATATTTATCGGGGATGCTCATGTGGCACGCAGACATCCCCGTGGCATGCTTATGTACCTGACATATTCCTATGTCTAAAGTTGGCAAAGGCATTACACTTCCCATTGGGAACAGTTTGTAACATCCCTCTTCGACCAACTGACCCCGAATATGAAAAATTCTTCCCATTTCTCATTAAAATTGATCCATTCTCATTACATTTCATCTTCTAAGCATTCAACTGATCTTTTTTCCATCACTTCTTGCATTCTCAAGCATTCTCAGCCTTCATTTTCACTTTCAACAACATTTCAACATTCCATTGCAGCAACAATACTCCATCAACTCCGTCAAGAAAGTGTGAAGCAAGCCATTGCAATAAGGGATTGAGGTTTTACAACACCTCCCTTCATCTCAGTCGAGGTTGTGGTGATTGTTCAAGCTCTCTTTCTCCATCATTGGCTAGTGAGCTCTTGGTGGAGGAGGTAACGTTTTCACTCCTCTTCTTTACAATTTGGTTGAGTAGCTATATATTGTTTTGTAGTGTTATTCGTGTGCTTTCTTTCTTTACTTCTTTATCATACATTTCTCTATTGTTGCTATTTGGCTGTCCGTGGAGGTGAAAACACCAAAATGGGGGTCTGATTGAGGCAAGCCCCTATACAGCCCCAACAAATTTCCCCTCTTTTTTGTGTGTAGGTAGACATGCATTTGGAGCTAGCTGGTGAACATGCACTTTTATGAGATTGTCTTCATCACCTTGGTCCTAGTTTATTTACTTTATCATTTTAGTATCTACTTTGCATACTTTCTCATTCTATTTTTACCATCTAGACTGTACTACCTAGGTCGTTAGTAGGTCTTTTTGGTAGTTTCTCTATGTTCACCATTTTTTGTTCATACAGATACCAACACACCTGAGAGATGCCAGTGTGCCACGTTTATGTCCTAGAACTGCACTGTCGTGCTTGGATAGAGAGTTGTCTAAGGCACAAAACCAACTCCAAAAGGCTAGCTCGCTTAGCCCAAACTATAGTTTGGGTCTGAAGAGTGATTGAAGGACTTTATAGTCCTCATCATTCTCATGCTTTACATCAAAGACTCCTTTAGAGTGAGGTAAGTTAGGGCAGCCTTCCACTCTCAGCTCTCTGTAACCTAGGGCCTTGACGTGGTTGGTCCCCCTCTCTTATAATATATTTGCATGTTTATTTTGTGATCCCTATAATATTGTTTCTTTGAGTTTATTAGTCTCTCTTGGAGGACCTGTGTTATCCTTGTAGGTACATGGATACAAGGGTGAGAAATGTTGTGTCATTCCTCTCTTTGTTACTACATTCTACTATATGTTGTGCATTACATTTTTTGATTTTTAGGTATTATGAAAAATGTTGAGACATTTAGGTCCCTTCCATGTTGACCCATTTTTTAATATTTATATTTATGTATAATTCTTCATGTATACTTGTAATTTCATAAGGAATAGATTATGATGCTTGTTCAAACACTTGCTCTAAATGATGCTTGTGGATTCCTTGGTGTATTCTTGTAACATCTAAGGAATGTATCTTCCTTGTATGCATTATTCTTCCCCTTTTTCTACCTTAAAATATTTTCATCCTATGTGTTTATGCAATTATTATAAGGGGGGCTATTACTTGCACACACTCCATTTTTATGCTCCCCAAAGAATTTCCCCCCTGTGGTATTGGTTTTTTCTATGCTTCTTATAGCATGTGGTGTCTATAACACTAGTAGCATATGAACCATCTAGCATAATACATCTTGCTAGCCTATGGGTCTCCATATGCCCTACCTATTTTAGATACTCTTCACCCTACAACCTAATTTTTAGTGCTAGTGATTGATGAGCATAATGTATGGTTCCTAGCATAACACAATTTACTAGTCCTAGAACCATACTCGGTATTCATTTCTAGCAACACACCACTTAAAAATTTCCATTTTTAAAATTCCATCTTCTCTCTCTTTCTCTTATATGTTTGTTTCATGTTGTGTATGTTTGTTGTGATTTATTTGTTTTTGTATGTGATGTACTTATTTCTAAGTTTTATGATTTTGTTAATGTATCTATTTTGTAGGATGTTATATTTCTAATGTTTGTTAATTGTGTGAGAATTTTATCTTCTAATTTGCATTTATTCTATATGTTTTCACTTTGGGGACATGTTCATGCCACTTAAAGAAGTTTGCACCCTCTATAGTATCCTTTGATATATGTTAACTTTTCAATATTTATTGTATTTACTTTAACTTGCATATTCAGTAAAGATCATATGCCCACTAAAGTGGGGGAAATATATAACCTCAAAAATTTCATACCCTTGTAATTTCACATGTTCTATACTCACTTTGGTGTATTAATTTGCATTGTCCAAATACTAATATGTTTGCACTATTTTTATGTAACATTCTAAATCCATGTGTCATGCTTAGCTTGCTGAGCCTTTGATTGGTCTGACTTGTTTGACAACTAGTGCTACATACAAGTTTCGTGTGATGTAGTGGCACCCCATGACAATACATACCTCTAATGACCATTTTGAGCATTTTACTCTACTCTCCTAGGTTTAGTCCATGAAATGTAATCACCTTACATGGAAATTTTGAATGGTTACCCTTCCTCTTTGATCCTCTTTGACTTCATTTTTTAATGACTATATACAAATTCTCTCAATTCAAAATCTGATACACAATCACAATACTCTCTCAAACTACCAAAAAACTACAACTATCTCCATTATTAAATTTTTGAAGCTCTTACTAGTCTAGTTGCATGTAAAATATCTCATTCAACCCACTACATTCATGGATATTTGTAAGCATTTACTATAGATTACCATTGCTCATATTCATTATTTAGAGGTGATTTTCTTCTTGTATACTTTTTCCAATATCTTCTCTTTATTTAATTTTTCTATTGTTATTTTCTATGTTAATCATATTGGTGTCTTGGACTATTTTCATTTCATTATGTGTTGATATGGAGGTTGGTAGACCAAAACATGGATTTGATGAAGGGAAATCCTCAAACAACAATGACTAGAATATTTTCTTCTCTTTATATTTTGTAGTCTTACATTGACAAAAATGTGTTGAACTCAAAACTTATTTGGTGACATCCTTTTCCTCTATTCTTCTCTTTGTTTTGTGATTTTATTATTTTAGTGTAATAAATTTGTAGTTACTTTATTATTTATATCTCTTCATTTTTCCTATATTGTTATACTTTTTTTTCATATTTTTGTAGGAAATAACTTTCTAAATCACATAGTCTCTTTTTTCTTGTAAATACAAACAACAACACATTGAGTTGTAGTTTTGCAAAGAACTTGTGTCCAAGTCAAAGAGCTTCTAATTTTTACTCTAGGTTCTTTATTTCCTATATTTTTCATTTTTGTACTTGAATGTGATTTTTATTTTGTAGTTTTCACTAGTCTATTTTCTTAAGTGTTTGAGTTCACTTGTATATGATTTTTTTGTTTAAATTAAATTAATTTTAAAAGGGTTAATTAGTGATTTTCTTTTAATAGATTAGATTAAATCAAAATCTTAGCTAGTTAACCTAAGTGTGGTGATTTGAGATCACTCTCAAAGAAAGCTAAACTTTCATTTACAAAGTCAATTTTCCTTCACTACAATTACCATAGCTCATTTATGTATATATTCTCTTGCAATTGTGTTCTCTTATTATTTTTATTAGATATTGTGGCAACGGAAAAAGTATCCCTTTTCCTTGATTTGGGAATGATTAACCTTGAAATGGACCTAATGTTGCCTTGATCTAGTGTTGTAATGTGTTTTACACATTCACATTGGATTTAGGACCCTTTTAAGCTAAATTGACCTAACTTTGCCTTAATTTAATGTTGTAAAGTGTATTTATTTGCACCTTCACATTAAGTTTTGGGCCCTTGTAAATGAACTTAATTATGCCTCATTTAGGGTGTTGTAAAGTGTTGTATCACATTTTCACACTAATCTAGGGATTTCATTATTAATTGGGCTTCTTTATACTTTATTTTGTCTTATTTTGCATCCACAAGCCTTAATTAATGCATCTTTCTGAGGATAATCCTAACATAAACCAACATCCAATAATAATTTAGGTGTTTTTAGGTTGTGTGGCCTATATTTAGTGATCTAGGACTCATACTCCACCTTGGATGTACGAGTCCCACCTAGGTTTTTGGGGCCCGATCTTGATTTTACATCATTCTAAGAATTTTTGAAAAATGTGTCCCATAGTTAAGCCTAATGGGACTCATATGCCACTTTTGGCATATGAGTTCCATGTGGCCCAAAATCAAATTTAATTCAAATTCTTGGTGGGATTTTGTTCTCTTAGATTTGGTGTCGGCTTGTAGTGTTGTAATTTTAGTAAATTTGGCATAAACAAGTATAAATACAAGGTTATTTCACTCATTTTCACCTAGGCATTCAAGAGATCAACCTAAGACTTTTAAGAGAGCATTCCTAATAGCAATTTTATGATTACAATACTTCACAAGAGTGTCAAGTGAGTTTACAAGAGCATTTCTAAGGCATTCAAGGGAATATTCTTCATCATTTGTTGTAACAATTCAAGATCCATCATCATGTCAAGATCATCAAGCATCAATCATGTTGTTGAGCTAGTGTTTTGATGTAGCATTGAAGATCCAAGATTAAGAATTGTTCTACACTTATTTCAAGATCTAGATCTACATCCTTCATGGCCACTTCATGTTAGATTTCAGATTTACAAGACATCATTCAAGGTATCATTGTTCATGTTTTATTTCACATTTCATGTTTCATGTCCTTATTTCATTATCTCATCATTTGTTTCAATTACCTAAATGGGGTTTGACCAAGGAAAACCCCTATTCACTAAAAAATCAATAAGTTTTTCTCTCTATATGTGTGATTGCAGATCTAGGTGCCTTGGAGCTTGAAGATCCTTTGAAGATTAGGTTGGAAGGTTGAAGAAAGTCATCCAGTCATCACAAGGTTGTCATCTTCTCTAAAAGTCACTTATAGGTTGCAAATTAGGGTTTCGGATCCGAAAACAAAGTGTGAAAGAAAGAGCAAAGATAGGAGAGAAGAATTAGGCCTTAACCCTTTGAAAAATTTGAGTGGGATTGATACACCACTTGTGACGTATGAGTCCTAGCACAGGTATTTTTCTAGATTTCATTTGTTTCAGATCATACACTATCAAATTCCAGTTTTGGCACAAAAACCCCAGTCGTGGACTAAATTGCCTAGACTGGTGTATGAGTCCTAGTGCACATCAAGCAAATTTTTTTTAGGGTTTTGGAGCTTGTTTTGACCTCATCACTCTTCCAAGTGCACCACTGTTCATTTCCAGTTTGATATCCTGATTTTCAGTTTCATTTCTTGGGTCAATTGGTTAGGTATTGCATGGTACTTTGCATCTTGCATTCATTTCTTGTCTTTCCAAGCCCTATCTTGGTGGTGAGCCCCTTTTATATCTTTAATCATACCCTAGGACATCCCTATTGCGGATCTCTTTCCCCTTTACATCTTTGGATGGAGATCTCTCGGGGTTTTCTTGAGTGAAACTAAGAGAAATAGGGATTATTTCTTATGTTTCAGATATTATCCTCAAATTTGGGGTAAAGTTGGGGGAAACTTATATTGTCCCCCACTATGCACTTTCAAGAAGATATCATCTTATTTTACTTAGGGGTAACAAATTACATACACTACCATTTGTATTATCCTTTCCTCAAATCATATTCATTATGATACATTCATCCAATTTGAGGAGGGATACACTCAAACTAAATCTTATAGACATGTTTATTCATATGTAGATTAAGGGGCCAACTCGGTTACTACTTAACAAACCTATGCATGTGGTTATCACTTTTCACTTTCCTTGATCTCATGTTATGTAGATTGAGAAAATCAACTTGATTAATAATCCTTGAAAACTCTACATAACGTGTCTCTTTTTTAGTTTATTTCTAGATATATATTGAGGGGGGCAACTTGATTACTACTCCTGAATGAACCTATCAAGTTGGTATCTTTTCCTTTTTATGCCCACTTATCATGGCTCGTGGGGGTCAATATCATTATAACATATGAACCCTTCCTTATTCCCCTATGGTTGATTTCATTTGAAAATGATACAAAGATAAATAAGCAATTCTAAGGTTATTATAATCATCTTTATAGTTATGTTTATTCAATTAAAATAGATGCTTCTAATTGATTATTGTGTGCATTTATGTATGTTTGGAGATACAATTATATTGATACAAATAAAATAAGGGCTTATCATCTAATCTATATTCTATAAAAAAATTGTATTAATTTATATCTTTATTTATGTTCTTGTACATCCATCATGTAGGTTTACATGCATGCTAAATTATGAGAATATGCATATAGGATTAAGGTGCATTCTTCTTAGTTTTCCCCACTATTTTTGTACTCACTTTATCCATATCTTGAGATATGTCGATTTAGTGCTCAAATTTGGTCAATTAGGTATAAAATTTGAGAGAACGTGGAAACCATTTGATCATTTTAGCCTTCGTTCATCTATGCAGCACAAATTCCATTGATTTGCATATGTTGATTTACTAATTTATGTAAAATAATATTTCCCAATATTGGGGAACAACCTAAAATAGATTAAGTTCATTGGTGGTTGAATCCTACACCAATTACCTTGATCTAGATTGTATCTTTCATGGAGGTCAACTCAGTAACAACTCTATGATTGTTGTATATAGTATTCAATCCCACTATGCTCAACATCTACTTTTGGACTTTACAAAGTCTAAACAATTGCATCTCAATGAATCCCCTCTAAATTCAATAGGATAAAACTAAACTACTTAATAACATGCATAATTTTTGTTCATGCTATTAAATATTTGGTGTACAATTATTTTTCCCATATGCTTCTTGAAGATTATGTTTGACTTAGAGACATGAAATAACATCAAGCAATAAATGTTCAGTATCCTTATTATCTTGTAAAAAAATATAAATTATGTTAAATACTTTAGCACACTTGATTCTCACAAGTACACTAAAGTTGGGGGGGGGGGTGTTAGAGATAAAAGATATATATTTAGCAATTTTCCCTCTTGTTTAGTACTCACTTTAGCACCCTTATTTATTAGACGCAACATTGATCACTTGAGGTATCAATTGTCCTTGAACCTTACACCAGAACAAAAACCACTTTAAATTTTAACATCTCCTTTTCACTCTCAATCTTTCTACCACATTAGACACACAAGCATCATGATCCTATAATTTAGACTAGACCATGTGTGACAATATCCTCTATATTCAAAATTATGTTTTCCTACTAAAACTCCTCCTTTTCTCTCTCTCCTTTGCATCAAAAACATATTTTACTTCCTTAATGGTAGAAGGAGTCAAAAATCAACCTAATAAAAAGGAATCAATTGCAAACAAATTCATGAGCACTTAAGGCATCTAGGAGACCATGTAGACAAGATCCATGCACATAAACAACAACCACACAATAGACAAATCCATTGTTCAACCTCTATTATTGTAATTGCATGCATTATCTTGAACCTAGGGCTTTCACATACATTTTAAGCATTTTCAATAAATCCTACTAAATTAGTTCATTGATTTGATTAAGACATATCCCTAAATTTGTTGTGGGCACCAACTTGTTCCAAAATAGTCATCTTTAGTAGAGGTGGAGGTATAGAGGAGATTGCAAGAGGTTGTTAAAATTGTTAAAAGTTATAAAGTCACTAGAACCATATAAAACACTAGAGCAATCATATAAGATGTTGATACATGAAGAATAGTGCCACACCCAATTAGATATGAATACTTGTAATCCCATCCTTGATAATACATAGATAGAATATAGAGAATAAATATGATTCTAACAATATTGTGTCTCCTACTCCATTCACTTACATCTTTCCCAACTACCAAAACAAACAAACCTTCTTATCCTCTTTCTTCTATTATATTTTTATTTATAATTCAATCTTATCATCTACTTCTAATTCTTTAATTTAAGAAACTAAATGTATTCAAATACTTATTAATATTTTTAAATTAAAAAATTAAAAAATTCCTTCATAAATTAAAAATAGATTATTATCTGTCCTTTGACTTGATTCCATCTATAGACTTTAGGAGTACACTTTTTATTTAAATATTGTACTACTATAATATAAAAGTTTAATATTTTAATAGATTTATTCATTAAAAAGAATGGATTGTCATTAATTAAATTAATTTTAATTTAACAATTAAAGCAATTTTAGAAACTTTTGGATAACGATGGCAGTATCTGTCAACTTTCAGATTCTGCCTTGACAATACCTACCAAACAAGATTCTTAAATTCTTTTATTGCATTTTAAATTTGGAACCGTCTACGTTATCTTTTCACTGCACAGAGATATGACACGTCATAGTCACAAATAATTGTGTGTGGCGTGTAATCATGTGCGCCTGCCAAATAGTCTCTGACCAACCCATCAATGTGCATTGAAATTCAATAACGACCAAGATTTCAACTAATTCTAAAATGGAAACAGTACGTGGAGATCAATTTTTTTGTGGGTAAGAAAATGTGTAAAAGTGTTTTTCAATGATTACACTTAATTTCAACAATAACTTCATAGACCACCCTACTACAATGTTAATCAAACATCACAAGGCAAGGTCAAGATGTTTCATCATTCAATGCTTGATCTTGTTATACTAGGAAAAAGATTTATCTACTTAAGTATTTTTTCTATAGGAAATTTGATATAGAGATTTTTAAAGAAATATGGCTATCGACGTCCATTCTAATACTACTTTATTCACACTTTGATAAATGATGTATGGAATGAATGGAGTTCAAAGTGTCTACCATACAAGTTATAGGCTACCGTACCAACTTCATTCCATCTATAGACTTTATAGGACAAGTTCAATGAATGAACTCTATAGGCTACCGTACAAGTTATAGGACAAGTTCAAATGAATTTTATTCTAAATTCCAAAGCCACCAAAGCAAGAAAAGAAGTTTTTGATAGGTACTTCACACAACTTTCCTAAGTGGGATATGTTGACAGTTATAGAACAGTTGTACCTAGTTAAATTGGTGAAGATTATTGTCTGTTGTTTAACTGCAACATTTAAAATATGATGGTGATTTAACAAACTAGATTCTGAATCTATTACTTCTGGATTTGATTGTGTGGACTCTTTTTTCATCAACATTTCGGATCACGCACAGTGAGCCATCTTTTTCAACTCTCCATCCTGATGATGGCTCACTGTGTGTGATCCGAAACGTTGATGAAAAAAGAGTCCACACAATCAAATCTAGAAGCAATAGATTCAAATTCATATGGATTGTGGAAATCTAATTACATTAAACTAGATTCTCTTTATTTAAAATATCTCAACTAAAGACCGACTCTAATTTGGATGTGACTCACTCACACTTATTTTCATCATAAAAGAAACTAAAATAACCAGACGTGTAAGGTGCAGATTCATTGAAGGGAGGTTGAGGTGGTATACCCTCTCGTACAGAAGCCTAACTAGAAATTTGGGCCTCTTTCGGTACTTTTTAAGAAGTGCAGTGTACATGTACATCCATGAATGATTTACAGCCTCAAATGTTAAAGCCACCGACTTTCTTACCTAATAGTTTATTCTGAAATGTCACGCCAACATCAGTATCAGACTACAGCCATGAAAGCTTAATCAATGTCCTCACGCGTTTTTACCATTAACAGAAGCCCGTGAACAACTGTGCTAACAACTTAAGTCTTCTAATATAATTATTACAGCACAAGTAACAATGGAAGTGCTGGAACTTACCCGCACTCTTCCGTGCTGAGCATGACGAGACAAGCCGTCACCACATCACGGGCAGGGCCGCATTCCACTAGCTTTTGCTGCTTGCGAATCTGAGAAGCTTCGATTCATTTGATCCTGACCACAGTTTGCATGGTTTATATTTGCAATCCACAGGAAAACAGCACGTACGGCATATACTGTGCGACGCGTCAATGGGGTTCACGAGAGCATAAGCCAAAACTTTATCTTATAAAAGTGGTACTTCAGCACTCGCTGGCTATCAGGTCGCGAGTTCAAAGTGTCTACCGTACAAGTTATAGGCTACCGTACCAATCCATATTATGTCTACACCATCATCCAACCCTCCTGCATCAAAATTATGGTGAACTAAAAACAAGCAATGCCGAATTTTAAAAAAATCTAGTCAAATTTACTTTATTCAGTGTGTTGTACTATATTGACATCATATCAAAAAGATTAGGTCACCTCATAGTGTTGCCCAAATTTTTCCTAGCCCATTTTTTACTGCCAACAAAGGTTTCTATAGTTAGCACCAGCATTGATCATATTCACGACCCAGGGCTTAATTTTTTCACCCTCTTCATTTTTCCAACAAAAATAGCCTCTCAACCTTTGGAGGCATCACCAAAACCCACCACTAGTGCCCCACACATTTTCCTCTAATCTACACTAGTGCAACCATCACAATCACATCAACGACCATGGCCTAGCAACCTCAAGCAAACAATTGGTCCTGCATAGGACCAATAGCTATTTTTTAGCCCCTTATTTGGTTTCTAAGATTGATTGGAGACTTTTTCATAAATTAGATATAAAATGGCATACAATCTCTAATTTTTGTAAACCATAAATCATTATAAAGTTGAATATGAGCCTCATTCAATGATGTTGATTTTTCTAGATTCTACACAGTGATTTTTATAGGCCTCTAACGTCAAATTAAGTTGTTTTCACTCAAAGGCTCATAACTTTTGCCTTAGATATCAAATTTTCAAGATTCAAGCGGCATTAAAAATCTAATTTAGTCCTCTTCACAAATCTTAGACCTATCTTTTCCAAAATAATATATTAGGTATTGTGAATGTATAAAATTGATTGATCAAATGACATTAATCAAACCAAAATATCTAAACAATTGATTGATTAATCATACAATCCAATGAAATTGTTCACAAAATCAAACTAGAATTCAAAAGTATGAGATAACAAAGCAAATCAAATTGAATTATAACTAGTAGATGCAAACCTTAATCCCATTGTGGGATTATGTCCAAGTTGCATGTGGAGTGCTTCAACCTAAACAATATCTATTGTTGATGCAAAGCAATTGATGAATGGATGAATTTAAAGGTCTCACAAGTGCTCTCAAATTGATCAAAGTGAAAATTCAATTCAAGCGAGTAAGTTTACTCAAAGCTTGTGAATGATTATTATGGAAAAATGTACTATTTATAGATTTTTGAAATCAAGATCAATGGCGAGGATAAAAAAGGCTAATCAATGGATGAATCGAATTAGAGGAATGAACATGGATCAAGGATGAATCCAATGATTGACAATCCATGAGACATGGATCAAAGATCAAATCAAGGGTCTCAAATCCATGAGACTCAATCAATTCCCTAATTTTTAAGAATTATGTTGGAGAGATGTTGGAGATATTTCCATTTGGGGAAATTTTTGAATTCAAAAATAGAATATTCTAAGGGAATATTCATTGTGCAAGTGAGAAAAGTTGGAGGATTTGGAAAGAAATTAGCTAATTAAATAATTAATTAAAATCATTTAATTGTGCAAGTGAATGAGAGAGGCTTTAATTAAATAATCATGAATTGTTTAATCAAAGTGTGAAGAATGACAATTAATTAAACAATTTGCATCATTTAATCAAATGAGAATGGAATTAGTATGAAGAATAGTGAATTAACTAAATAAAATTTATTTGTTTAATTAATAGGAGAAAAATGTTAATTTAACTAAATAATTAACATTATTTAAGTGTCTAAATCAAGTATGTGATATTGTCAGGACAATTTTAAGTGTCTACATTTTTCCCTTTTTGAAGTAATGTACTTGTTATGTTGTTTCAAAGAACTGGCGCTATCAGAATCAAAATTAAAAATTACCTGATTTTTCCTTATGCCCCACTATGCCCCAATAGAAGGAATGAATACACACTTGCATAAAACTGATACACACTTGCTATACCACTGTACACTTCCTTTTTGGTGATACACTTGTTGAATAGCGACACAATTACAAACATAACAGAGCGACACACTTGTTTAAAGGCTCACACTTGCATTTTTAGAGTTCCAGACTTATAAATTTTTCTCTATTTTTAGCAAATTTGACGTGGTGCACGTTGTAAGTGAAGGAGAGATTTCATCCATTGATTTCTCATGAGAGGAGACCTAGGATTTTATCACGGCTAGCTAGACTCAAGGATGAGGAGGACAGGTTCTTAGGAGCCATCAATTTATACTATATTGCATACATGCCAAAGATTAGACCCACTTGGCAATGATGACTGTGCTAGTGGAGAGGTGGCACTCTAAGACTTCATCATTTCATCTCCCTACAAGTGAGGCGATGATCAACCTCAAGGATTTCTGGCACATCCTACGGGTGCCCATCGACATAGACAAAATTATCTATGATGTAGATCTTGGCTTGGTAGCCATGTTTCACGTTCTAGAGGTCAGAGTATTGGAGGTAGAGAGCTATCAGATTGACTTGCAGAGACATCGTGGATGCACCAATGACTTGACATTAGTTATCATAGGACTAATCATGGAAATCTTGGTTCTTGATAGATGTGTTCGAGGATTCAGTATCTACTAGGGTGTAGTCCTAGAAGATATGGTAGATGAGGTGCAGAGTTATGTGTTGGGCCCAGTTATTTTAGCTACACTATACCACAACATACATCAAGTGGTTTACCTGTGAGGGTGCATCTTATTTGTTGGAGTGATACTACTACACACCTGGGCTTGGGAGCACATTGTCGTGCTTCGACCAGTGATTTCTTTGAGAGATGTTGATGAGGATGATCCAATGGTATACAGTTATACAGGTATGATCACACTCTACCATACAAGAGTGATAGGTATATCCTACAGGAGGAGAGTCTTGGATGATATGACATTATTTAGATGGAGACCCTAGCTGCAAGCACAATCATGGGATGACAACCAAGATCATCTCTTCTATACCAAACAAACATGGTGGCTTATGGGAAGCTAGATTCACACCATAGAGAGGTACCTCCCAGACCAAGTAGCTAGACAGTTTGGGGACATGGAGGATGTCCTGGGACTAGACTATAGGGCAATGTATGCACGCTCTTTTAGAGAGATAAGAACTTGGGGGCATCAAACGATTTCCCGAGTGGTCATTGATGACTTTACACAGCTGGATCCCTTGCCATGGGTGTATGCAAGTGGTGCAGTGGATCCCAAGACTACTCTAGCTTATGATGCCTCGTTTGCTTAGCATTCACCTATCAATTTGATAGACACGGTAGAGGTTGATGGTGCAAGATGTAGGAGAGGTCAAGGTAAAGGTAGAGGATAGGTTCCTCAACAACATGTATAGGTTCCTCAGTAGCACATACAAGTTCTCGAGTAGATCCCAAGCCATATTGGACAAGTACCTCAATAGCCTCCCTAGCAACCTCCTTTGGTACAACCACATCAAGTACAACCAATACAGTAGCCTCCAAGGTCAGATCCATAGATTCTCTTATATTAGAGGATAGTAGAGTGGGGCACCACTATACAGGAGAAAGACACCACTCACCAAGAGGAATACCAGGCCAAAGTTTAGTGAGATAGATATAGATAGGAGAGAGACCAAGAGTACCAACAATGACAATAGGTAGATATACAAGTGGCTCAGGAGATGGGTCAAAGAAAACAAGTGGAGACTAGCTCTACGCAGGTACAAGGTACCATGGTCTCAGCCACATTAATGCCCAGGCTATGGTCAAGGCTTCATATCATTGGACCTTGTACCATCACAAGATTCCTTGGCATTGACGATAGTCAATTTTTTCCCACAAGAGTGTTGTAGCACCGAGCTGATCTATAGGTTGTTTTTTATAGGGCAGTTAGACAAAGGAGGCCCCTTAGGTAGCCATCAACAGGAGGATCGGGGGAGCAAAGGATAGCTCCCATGTAGACACATTTTTGATATAACTTGATTGTATTGGTGTATATTCATTCATCGGCTCATTTTTTATAGGCTTATGTATATATTTTGATATATATCACATACTTGACTTGTATCATGAAATTGATGATTCTGATATACATGAGATGAACTTCAATGTGATCATGATATATGATGCTTTATTTTATGCTCATGATGTTATGTGATAGATGCTTTATGATACCTTATAGATGCATGTATGCACTTGTGATGCATTTATTATGCTTATGACATGATGTGATGCAAATGTATATGTAGATGATGCTCATGTTATGGATGATATGGATGCATTTATTTTTGTATTTTGATATGACATATTATGCATATGCAGGATGTATGTTATGATATGCTAACAGTTTATGGATACAGGATGGATGTACTTTTTTTTCATGTCATGATACTTGAATGTTAGTAAGAATCAAATAGAATACGGATAGCAAATAGAAGAATGAGATGATCCATTGATTATCCTTTTTGATCCTCACCATTGATCTTGATTTCAAAAATCTATAAATTGTAAGCATTTTTCCATAAGTATTTTGATATGACATATTATGCATATGCAGGATCTATTTTATGATATGCTAATAGTTTATGAATGCAAGATGGATGCACTTATTTTTTTGTCATGTCATGATACTTGGATGTTAGTATGAATCAGATAGAATATGGATAGTAGATAGAAGAATGAGATTCATTGATTATCCTTTCATTTATGTTGATTCATAATTCCAACAAATCTATAATTATTTTGAGATTTTATTGTATATGGTGACGAGAGAGATGATGTTGCTTTGCTTCTAGGACTTTGTTTAATTCATCATAACAATCCTTATTTTCGATATAGAAAATAGATACGATGCACCAAGGTATGAAGAACCATGGTGACATTGTATCTAATGTGATGGACTTTAAATCTATAAACATACAAGAGTATTCTTATTCATACCTGACATAAGAAAACCTTGTTTGAGCATGTGAAATAATGAACCATCGAAGTAAGGAGACTAATACACAAAAGGAATGAAGAACTTGATATGTCCTCGCCATTTTTTTACTTGAGACTATCCTAGAAATGTATGCAAGATAAGTATTCGCCAAGTTCGTACTACAAGAATATCCAATAAACACATCAAATGAAAGCAACAATCAATGCCCCATTCCTTTCTCTCTAAATCATTTTTTTGTAGAGATCATCAAAATGGAAAAATAAGATAAATCATATGAAAATATTAAAATGATCAAACAATCAATGCTATTCATATCAATTGCCAAAGAAATTTTTTATGTTCATAGATGATATCCGAAACGAGGTCCATTGTCGAAATGATATATCCTAGGACATGCATTGGATAATGATTTTGTGTTAAGCTGATTGGGTAGTTGATATAAACTTAATTAATGTGTTTGAAGATTAACCTTGACTTTACAATTTATTTTCATTAAAGATTTCACTTTTGTCAATACTGCAATTGCTTCTGGTTGTTTCACCAAAGGGCGGGAATGACGATCAATTTATTATGAATGAAGATTATTACAGGTGAAAGTGATGAAATGGGTGATTTTGAGTATTTTGGAATATTTGAATTTTTTTTATGTTTAAAAATGTTTTGAGACTTTTTAGGGTTTAATTTTATTTGAATGTTTAAATTTTATGAGATATTTGAGGCTATTTTGAATTTTTGAATGTTTTCCAAATGTTTTTGTGTTTTTATGATTTACAACTATTTAGGGTTTTCCAAGGTTTTTAAATGTTTTTGTGTTTTCCAAGGGTAAGAATAGAACCTAAGATGGACTGACCTAATGCCTTAGGGGCTCATCGATGATGGCCTTGCCTACATAAGTGTAGAGACAATGTAGTTCGATTGACTCCCTGACAAGTGACAGTTTATTGATGAGATATGAACATTTTGAATTGTCAGTTTATTATGATGGACTCCTAAAGAACTAACCTAATGCCTCAGGTGCTCATTGATGATGGCCTTTCCTATGTAAGAAAAGAGACAACGTAATTCAACGAGTGTTTTTTTTTTACTTTTTGATGTTTTAGACCTGTTTAGGGGTTTTGATGTGATCTGGATGTTTTTGAGATTTTTAACATGTTATGAATGTTTTTGAATTTCAAGATGATTTGGATGTTTTTTGGATTTTTGAATTTTACAAATGTTTGGATGTTTTTGGGGATTTTAAACTTTACAAATGTTTTGATGTTTTTGGTATTTTGAACTTTACAAATGTTTCGATGTTTTTGGGGATTTTTGAACTTTACAAATGTTTCAATGTTTTTGAGATTTTGAAATTTACAAATGTTTCGAAGTTTTTGGGATTTTGAGCTTTATAAATGTTTCAATGTTTTTGGAATTTTAAACTTTACAAATGTTTCGATGTTTTTGGGATTTTGAATTTTACAAATGTTTCTATGTTTTTGGATTTTTGAACATTACAAATGTTTCAATATTTTTGGGATTTTTGAACTTTACAAATGTTTCGATATTTTTGGATTTTTTAACTTTACAAATGTTTCGATGTTTTTTGATATTTCAACTTTACAAATGTTTTTATTTTTTTTGGATTTTTGAACTTTAAGAATGTTTCGATGTTTTTGGATTTTTGAACTTTACAAATGTTTCAATGTTTCTAGATTTTTGAACTTTACAAATGTTTCAATGTTTTTAGGATTTTGAACTTTACAAATGTTTTGATGTTTTTAGGATTTTGAACTTTACAAATGTTTTGATGTTTTTAGTTTTTTCAAGAATGATATCTATAAGACTTAGATAGTACAAAAATCCAATTCAGTGACCAAGTATAAGAAGATGCCCCTAGCCAAGTGTTATGGAACTTTTCTATGAATCAGATAGGATGACTCGAGGGTTCAACTCAATAGGATGACTAGACATTTTTTTGAATACCAAACCATGGTGGGGATGAAAAGGATAGGTGAAAAATGGATGACCACTTTATTATGAATTAGATGGAGTGATAAGAGTACCTAATAGATGGAAGATGGGGTTTATTAGGCAAGTTTTCACCAAGGTACTAGTCCAAAGTGCCACTGAAGTGGTTTTCACTAGAGGGCGATTTTTCTCTTTATAGTTTTCAATCCTTTTTCTAATATTTGTTTTTTGGATTTTTGGATTTTTGGACTTTTTTTGGATTGTTGGATATTTCCCCTCTTGGGCTAAGCATATAACCTCTTAAGATGCATGATTTTCATAGGTTCCTATATTCGATATCCTTCTAGTGTTGTGAGTTGATAAGCTCCTGATCTATAATGAGTTGTGATGAAAAAGGGTCCCAACCAATTTGGTTCAAAATTCCCCTTGCTATTTTGGTCTAGCATGTTCTTATGATTTTCTTTTAGTACAAGATCCCCTACTTGCAAGTTTTGACCTTTGATCTTTCTATTGTAACTCCTCTTGAGTGTGTTTTGATATACTTGAATATGATTGAGTGCTAGTTTGACATGCCCAAAGAGCAGGATTTAATTGCAGATGCCAATCTCAACCAACGTCATTAACTATCTTTTTAAGGATCTTAATGATGGTAAATTATTTGAGGCTTTAGCTTGGCCATTTCCTTGGGGATAGTAGGGGGTTGAGAAATAGTGTTGGATATTGAATTTATTGCATAGATCTCGTACATACTGATTCTTGAAGGGTGTTCCATTATCTATGATAATGGCTTGTGGAACACCGTAACAATAGATAAGGCAGTTAAGGATGAACTTTGAGATTTGTTTCCCTATGATATACGTCATAGGAATAGCTTCTATCCACTTCATAAAATACCTAGTGGTAGTAATAATGAACTTGTGTCCATTAGATGAAGTGGTTGTATTTTTTCCTACAAGATCAAACCCCCATTGAGAAAATGGCCATGTTGTTACCATTGGTTGGAGCTCTTGTTTTGGAGAATGAATAAGATCTCCATGTTGTTGACATTGCACATATTTTTTCACAATTTTATTTGACTCGTACTCCATGATGGGCCAATAATATCCTATTCTCAATAACTTTTTGGCCAAGGTTACACCACTCGAATGTAACCCACATATGCCTTCATGTATTTCTTTCAAAGCGACATAAGATTCATCTTGGTTTAAACATCTGAGTAACATGTCAAAACTTCTCTGATATAGGGTATCACCAACAATGGCGAATCATGAGGCTCTTCTGATAAAGGGTTTTCACAAACTAGGGGTAATATATCGATGGGGAATATACCTCTATGTAGGTAGGTAAATATTTCATGGTACTAGGGTGAACTAGGACCAATAATCTCACATGTGAATTCTAATTTTGGAACTTCGAATGTTGGTATCAGAAGCTACTCCATAAGAAATTCATATTTTGAGCTATTCTTTAGTATGCCCAATAATAATCCAATAGTAGCCATGGCATCAACTTCTTTATTGTTAATCCTTGGTATCTGCTCAAAATTTATATCAATGCAGCATTCTTTGCAACTATCCACCATTTTCTTGTATGGTGTGAGCTTATCATATTTTGTCTGAAAATCATCATTGACTTGTTTTACTATCAATTGTGAATCTCCATATACTTGAAGCTCTTAGATTTTCCATTGAATTGTAGTCTTTAATCCTATGATAAGTGCTTCATACTCCGCTATGTTGTTGGTACTACAAGGAAATGCCAAACTAAAAGATTTGGGTATGCAATCCCCTTGTGGAGTGATGAATAAAATTCTAGCCTCTGACCCATGTTGTGTGTGTGATTCATAAAAGTACAACTTCCACTGCTTAGATGTTGTAAGGGTGAAGATGGACTCATTTGTAAACTATGATACTAATGGGTTCTTTGAATTTATCAGTGACTCAGCCATTTGATCTACTATAACTTGTCCCTTGATGGATTTTTGATCCACATATTCAATGTAAAATTCACTCAAGATCATCACCCATTTTTCCATACAACTAGTGAGGGTAGCTTTTGATAGCAGATATTTCAACAGATTCACTTTGGAAACAAGTTTGACTTGATGAGATAGCATATAGTTTCTCAACTTCTAAGAAGCAAACACGATTGCTAAATAAGCTCTTTCTATGGGTGAGTGATTAAGCTCAAAACCAACTAGAGTTCTACTGATGTAATATATGGCCCATTTTTTTCCATTTTCATCATGTTGAGCTAGGAGAGCTCCTAGCGCTGTTGAAGTTGCCGACACATATAGGATCAAAGGTTTTCCCATTTTCATTGGCATTAAGACCAATGGTGTCACTAAGTAATCCCTTAGTTACTGAAAATCCTACTCACACTTATCATCCCATTTGTATGCCACCCCCTTGTGAAGGAGATGGGTGGATGAGTGACACTTATCTACCAGTTGTGATGAATCTCTTGATTGATTGTAGTTTACCCTGAAGGCTCCTTAGTTGCTTGAGTGACTTTGGTGGTTCCATCTCCATAATTGCTTTTAATTTATCTGGATCGACCTCAAAGCCCCTTCATGACACTATATATCCTAAAATTTTACTAGTGGTGATGCCAAAGACACACTTTTTTAGGTTCAACCTTACACTGTATTTCTCTATCCTGTCAAAAAATTGAGCTAGTTCCTCTAGATGTCCTTTCCTTGTCACATATTTAGCCAAGATGTCATCTACATAGTCCTCTAGGATCTTGTGGAACATGTCATGAAATATTATTTTCATTGCCCTTTGATATATAGCCCCTGCATTTTTGAGACCGAAAGGCATCACGCTCCAACAATACATCCCCCACGGACAAGTAAAATTTTTTTTGTGCTAATCATCTTTAAAAATCATGATTTAGTTATACCCTAAAAATCCATCCATAAGAGATAACATTTCATGACCAGCTATGAGATCCACAATGATGTTTATATTTGGGAGTGGAAAATCATCTTTAGGGCATGCTTTGTTCAAGTCCCTGAAGTCTGTGCAGATCCTTTTTCCCCCAGTGGGTTTGGAAATTGGCACCAAGTTGGAAACCCACTCAAGATAGTCAATTGGCCTAATGAAACCAACATCAAGTAACTTTTTCAACTCCACCTTGACAAGCAATGCTATTTGAGGATGCATCTTTCATAGCTTCTGTTTAATTGGCTTGGCATTTGGGCGAACTGTGAGATGGTGGACCACTAATGATGTATCAAGACCCGACATATCAACATATGACCATGCAAAGTAGATCTTCCTTTCTCTAAGAATTTTTTCCAAAATTTGTGTCTCTTCATCATCTAATGAGGAAGCATGGAAATTTATCTGAGGAGCTTCTTTTGTTTCTATGTTGATTGGCTTGGATGAACCTTCTATAAGAATGGTTGTCTTTTCCTGCTTTAGATGGGGGAGATTGAATCGTCCATACTAAAGTTCCTCAAAGAGGTTTTCACCATTGGATAAGTCATTTCTTTTTATTATTTTATGATTGAAAAGTGCCACGTTGTGGTTTTCACTTAAAAATCATGTATTGTATTGATTTTCAAATTTTCTCTTTTTTGATTGAAGGATTCAATCGTCTCCCCAAAATAGGTTCTTGTGTCTAACTCAATATCAAAACTTTCCTTACGATCTCCAAAGATGTGGTATCTAGCTCCTATGAATTGAGAAATTGCCTCATCATTTTTGAATAAATCAAGAATTGGTGTGTTGTTGGTCCTAGTTAATTAATTGAGGATTTATAAGGGTTATCTCTTTATCTTTAGTTGGTGAGGAAAAGGAAGTAGTAGTGATCATGTAAATCGATGCATGTTCAAATAAGTCTGTGATGCACATTGGAGTGGCATCAATACTTTCGTACTAAAATGTATTTAACCAAGGGGAAGATTTATCCTCTTTGATTGAAATATCATTAACATGAGGGACCACATCTTTGTTCAGGGTGTAACCAAGACCAATGTTCTTTATGTGTTGCTCAGGAATTATTGGCTCTATCATCCCTTGTTGGTTTAAGCAAAGGCCACCTATGCCAATGTAACCCATATTGTTCATGAGATGAAATCCCTTGCTGCTTGTGTCAACTAGTAGTGGGAGTTCTTCTTTCTTACCTTGGTAGATCCATTGTGGTATATTCCCCTCATCTATGACTTCAACATTTAGGTCTCCCCACTTCTCAAATGTGGGTTTCTTGACTTTCTTAGTGACTTTCTCAATGCAGTGGGGTTCACCATGAGATTTTGGATTTGAACTCAATTGTCCTAGGAAAGAATCTGAAATTTTGTATTCTCCACAACCACTATCCTTAGCTTGAATTTTAACATCAGGTAGTACTTTCTTAGATTCAAATGTAGAACCTGAAGTTGATGCTAGTAATGTTGGATCAACATAAGAAGAAGGTACAAGAAACTCATCATTCTTTGGAACTTGCAATACTTTGGAATACTTCTCCTCTAGCCCTCTACAATAATGGAAAGGTTTTGGATCACCCTGAATAGTAATCTCCTTATCATTGTAGGGGAACTTAAGACATTGATGATAGGTAGAAGCCACTGCTTGCATTGCATGAATCCACAATTGACCAAGGAGAATATTATATGGCAATTCAAGATTCAAAACTTGACATGTTATTTCTGCTATTATTGGTCCTACTTGGATAGGTAATGTGGTGGTCACTTTAGAATCTCTCTCTTCATCATCATAACCTCTTATTGTTGCTCCTTTTCTTCTTTCTATGACTCCTAAATATACCAAGCATGTTATTAATTGGAGTGAACAAATATTTAAACCAACACCACCATCTTTTAAGACTCTTTTCACCTTGTTCTTATGCACCAATACCTCAAGATGCAGTGCATGATTATGAAATGATTGGGATGGAAGGTCATTCTCTATGAATAAAATATGGTGATTGGATGATATGTGCCCCATCATGGCTTTAAACTATTCAATATCAATGTCATTAGGCACAGTTGATGAAGATAAGGCTTTCTCTAGAATTTTCTTATGGGCTGGTGAAATTTTTAAAAGCTCTAAAATAGATATTTGGGTTGGTGTCTTCTTGAGTTGATCAAGAAGACAATAATCTGTGACATTATCTTTAGGTGGTACTCTTGGTTGTAAAGGATCCCCTTGTATGGTTACCTTTCCCTATCGTGTGGTGACTCCACACTCTAGATTTCTTCCTTGGATGGTAATTACAGATACATGATTATCGAATGAATTTATGTGTTTCTTACGATATTGTCATAGGTATGGCAAACTTGTTTATATACCTTCCCTTTTCATTTTCCCACATCATTTCCTTGCTAATGATGTAGCATTGGATTCTTGTATATTCCAAGGTCATTGTTTCCTAAAGTTCTTAATCTTTGATCGACATTTATATCACCATGTTCTATAAGATCTTGAATGACATTTTTCAATTTCATGTAGCTAGTTGTTTTGTGACCTTTGATATGATGGTATTCACAAAAATCAGTGTCTTTATACGATGGAGGTTTAACTTTAGGTTCAAGATATTAACGAAAATAAAGAATTTTGATAAGATTAGTTTGAATTAATTTATGCAAGACGGTTTCAATAGGTTCTCCCAAAGGAGTATATTTTCACCTTGGAGGATAATTATTTGATCTTTGTTACCCTTGTTGACCAAGTTGTTGATTATTGATGGTTTACACATTTTTCTGATTTGATTCTTGGAATGTAGGTTTAGGAGGAGAAATGATTATCACCATTGCATCTACAACACCAACATTAGTAATGTTCTTTTTTTGGCCCAAAATTAGGGTTTTTCGTTATTACTATTGGGAAAATGTGTCTCAACCTTGCAAATACATAATGTATTGTTGATACATCAATGTGGGGGGGTTGCATGGGGTACCCCCCCTTTGGGGTTTGAGGGGGCTCATCCCCCCCGGCTAGGGGTCTGGGGGCAGTGCACCTTGGTGAGGGTTAGGGGGTAGTGCACCCAAAAGCCACATTTTATGTATATTTAATTATTGTAAATCTAGATCGTTCGTCAGTAGGTTTCATATCTAATGGTCGATATTTTGTTGGCTTGATTTTCCCTAGAAGGAAAACCTATTTTATGAGGGTGTATTACGGTTGTGTAGCATGATGTATTTTGAGAGTCTGATAGCAGTTGTGCTACCTCTAGATCTCTGGTTGTTGATACTCCTGTGAGAAGCTTGCTCTGCGAGTATATTGTAATCTTAGTGATTTCTGAATAATATATTGGGTGGCTTTTGGAGTGTGGGGTTTTTCTCCCGAAAGGGCTTTCCCCACCTAAATCACTATGTTGTGGTATGCATGATATTTGTGTTTATTTATGTTTAAAATTTTCTATAACTGTTAAAGATCTGTAAATTTTTTTGGATTATTCTCCTCTCAAGATTAGTGTAGGAAGTTGTTCCACTATCTTAGCTTCCTTACAAGTGGTATCAGAGCTTGATCACCTTTGGTTTTAGTTTTGGGTTGTTGGGTTTTTTGAACTAATCAAAATTTGAGTGGGAGCTTGTGCAAAAGACACTTTGTGATCTTGTTGCAAGAATTTTTAGATGGCAAGTTCATCATGGAGAATAGAGGTGGAGAAATTTTTTGGAAATAATTTTGAGATGTGGAAGCTAAAGATGGAGAATCTATTGATAGATTGAGATCTATGGGATGTTGTTGATGGGAATATTTCCAAGCCTATAGATCCTACTCAATATGATTTTATGGATCGTAAAGCCAAGGGTTTAATCATATTATTCTTGGTAGAATCTGTTTTAATCAATGTCCATGAAGATACCTCTGCACATAAGCTATGGAAGAAGCTTGGTGAGATGTATCAAGCCAAATCTTTAGTGAACAAGATTTTCTTGAGGAAGAAATTATATTCCTTGAGAATGAAAGAGGGTGGACGAATTACATACCACCTAGAAGCATTCAATATGTTGGTGGATTAGTTGGCATCAATTGGTGTCAAAATGGATGAGGAAGATAAATTTCAAATCCTGCTTTGTTCTGAATTGCTTGATTTGTGGGATTCTCTTGTTATGGCTATTGGGAGTACTTTTGTTATATTGAAGACTGAAGATGTGGTGGGTTCTTTACTTTTTGAAGCAATGAGGAGGAAGGTATCCATTAGTGCCAAGGAGGCCCTAAATGTTCATGGAAGATCTAAGGAAAAAGACAAGAAGAATGAGAAACATGAAAAATCCAAGTCCAAGGGGAGATATAAGTCTCCTGGAAAGTCCAAAGTCATTTTTTGGAACTATGGTAAGCTTGGACATGTTCCTAAGGACTATAAAGAAGAAAAAAAGAAGAAAAAGAATAAATTTGATTCTGATTCTGAATTCGAGAAGAAAGAGGGTGACACATTAATTGCAGCTTTGGCAACTTGTGCAAGTAATGATGCATGGTTAATTGACTCAGGTGCATCTTTCCATATGACCTTTAATAGAGATTGGTTTTCTAAATATGAAAAAATTGATGGAGGTAAGGTGTACTTGGGTGATGGTTCTCATTTAGACATTGTTAGCCAGGGTAAAGTTAAAACCAAATTTCCTGATGGTAGAATAAGGATTAATGGTGTGTTGCATATCCCTAGTTTAGCACGAAATTTGTTATCTGTGAGAAAACTAATAGATGCAGGAGTGAAGGTAGTATTTTTTTATGCAAGATGCAATATGGTCAGAGGTGTTATAGTGATTGTTAGAGGTGTCAGATATGGCACATTGTATAAGCTCGATGCATGCACTATTGAGTGCAATAGTACTTCTGTGAAAAGAAAGCCTATAGAATCATAAGATGGTCATGGCTTTTGGGTACCCAAGGGTGCTCTTTCTTCTGAGAAAAAAGTTACCTACAGAGAAAGTTATGTTATGGCACCAAAGACTTGGCCACATTGGAGAAAAGGGTCTAAGGACCTTGAAAAATAAAAACCTTGTTGAAGGTTTTTCTAATTGTAATCTTGAATTCAATTTACGTGAGCATTGCATTTATGGAAAAAAAAACCAGGATTAGTTTTACTCGAGTTCTCATAAATCTTGTGGTGTATTGGATCTTATTCATTTTGATGTATTTGATCCTATAGATGTTCCTTCAATTGGTAAATCCACATATTATGTTTCATTTATTGATGATTATAGTAGAAGGACATGGGTACATTTTGTAAACAGTAAATTTGAAGTTTTTAGTAGATTTAAAGAATTTAAAGCAATAGTTGAGTTGCAAACTGGAAAGAAAATAAAATGTTTGAGGACTGATAATAGCAATGAATTTTGCTCTATGATTTTGATAGATTTTGTAAGGATTGTGGTATTCATAGACAAAAGACAACTCCATATTCCCACAATTGAATGGAGTTACAAAAAGATTGAACACGATGCTAATGGAGAAGGCTAGGAGTATGTTGAGTGGTGTTGGTATAAAACAAAGTTTTTGGGCCGAAGCTATTGCCATTGATTGTTACTTAATTAACAAGTCTCCTATATTAGCTCTTGTTGATAAGACGCCCATAGAGGCATGGTCGGATCATAAGCCTTCATTAAGACATCTTAGATTTTTTTATTGTGAGGCATATGCACATGTGCCAAAGGAGAAGCAAACAAAGTTGGAGAACAAGGCTGTGAAATGTATCTTCATTAGATATAGTTATGGTGTGAAAGGATACAAGTTTTGGGATTCTATTGCATAGAAGGTAATACATTGTATAAGTGTTATTTTTAGAGAAACTAAGCCTTCTTTTGTTGCATTACAGCTAGAACAAAGTAAATAGGAAGATGCGATTCAATTTCCTTCTACACTTGAGAAAGTTGAATCGAGGCCCAAGGATAGACAAGAAGTTGAGGAGAGATTATCTAGCTCTAGATCTTTAGAAGAGGAGGAAGAACCTCCAAATCAACTTGTTTGTAGGTCTACAAGGAATAGACAACCACCTGAAAGGTATTCACTTGATGAATGGATATGTATGAGATATTTTCTCCTATTGCAAAAATGACATCCATTAGATTTTTGCTTTCTATTGTTGTTGCTTATGATTTAGAGGTTGAGCAAATGGATGTGAAAATTGCTTTCCTTCATGGTGAATTGGAGTAGGATATTTATATGACACAACCAGAGCACTACGTGGTGAAAGGTAAAAGTAAACTAGTTTGCAAATTGAAGAAATCTTTGTATGGCCTAAAATAGAGTCCTAGGATGTGGTACTAGAAATTTGATACATATGTGTTGAGTTTGGGATTTGAGCATTCTAAATCAGATCATTGTGTTTATTATAAAACTAATGGTGATCATTTCCTGTTTATTGTCTTATATGTTGATGATATGTTATTTATTGGTAGAGAGAAAGGTATGATTTCAAAACTAAAATGTTAACTTGCTGCTAAGTTTGAAATGAAAGATCTTGGTGCAGCTAAACACATTCTTGGGATGGAAATTAGAAGAGATAGAGTGAATAGAAAGTTATGGTTTGGTCAAAGTAAGTATATCAATTCAATTTTACAAAGGTTTGATATGCAGGATTGTAGACAATTGTGTGCTACTATTTCAGCTGGAACAAAGTTATCTATTTTAGAGTGTCTAGCATCTCCATCAGAGATGGAAGACATGAGTAGAGTGTCTTACCAGAGTGTAGTTGGAAGTTTGATGTATGCTATGGTTTGTATTAGACCAGACATTGTCCAAGTAATGGGAGTTCTTTCTAGATATATGTCTAATCCTGATAGAGTTCATTGGGATGCAGTTAAAAATGTCTTTAGATATTTATGCGGTACCTCAAATTATTCCTTGTGTTATCATAGTAATATGATTGAAGACATGATTTCCCTTGATATTCATGGTTATGTGGATTTAGACTAGGTGGGTGATGTTGATAGCAAAAGATCTACCAATGCTTATGTGTTTACTTTATTTGGTGGTGCAATTAGTTGGATGAGTAAGTGACAGGTTGTGGTTGCTTTGTCCACTAATGAAGTAGAGTATATGGCATCTACTCATGCTTATAAAGAAGCCATTTGGCTCAAGATAATGTGTTCAAATATTGGAATTAAATAGGTTCCAGTGACAATTTATTGCGATAGTTAGAGTGTGATATGTCTAGCCAAGAACCCGACATTTCATGCCAGGACCAAGCACATTGATGTACAATATCATTTTGTTAGAGATATGGTCGAAGATGGCAAGGTGAAATTGGTTAAGGTAGAGAGTTTGATGAATGTTGTTGATTCTTTAACTAATCCTGTTGTTAATTTTTAAATGGTTAATAAAATCAGTAATAAAATGTCAACCATTGATTTTTGGAAATCTAATGGTTCTAGTGTTATTCATGAGGTTTCAATTTGCAAGTCTAGTGCTTTAGAGATTTGCTTTCGAAATGCAACTATAGTCGTCCATCAAAAATTCATCGAACAGTCATGGGTTATATTAATTTGCGCTGATATTTGGATTCAGACATAATAAATATGTTGACACTTCTCCCCATTCTAGACACTTTATGAAGGAATTTGAATGTATGTAAATTTTTTCCCGAAATAGAACAATATGTAATTGTAGCATTTGATATTTTCGCCAACCACGCTATGATTTTTTATTACCATGTACCAATTTATTTCACCACTGAATTTTTTTATTAGTTTGAGATTATGTTTAATTCACCATTTTTTTTTATTAATTTGAAAATAGGTTTAATTCGCCAATGAAAAAAAATTGGTTTGAAAAATTTAATCACCAACAAAAATATTTTTTGTTTTGAAAAGGGTTTAATTCGCCAATGGAAATATTTTATTGGTTTGAAAATAGGTTTAATTGCCAATGAAAATATTTTATTTGTTTTAAAAAATTTGCAATTCGCCAAGATTTTCCATAGACTTCTAGTGATTACAAAAGATTCGCCAATTGAGATTATCATTTTTTCCCAAAAAACAAAAAAAATCGTCAATAAAATTAATATTTTATTAGGAACTATACAAGATTCACTAGGATTTTACACCTTCACCAAAGGGGGTTCTTAAAGTTATCCCTAAATTATGTTAAAGATATGTTGAAGATATTTCCATTTGGGGGAAATAATTGAATTTGAAAATACAATATTCTAAGGGAATATTCATTGTGCAAGTGAGAAAATTTGGAGGATTTGGAAAGAAATTAGCTAATTAAACAATTAATTAAAATCATTTAATTGTGCAAGTGAATGAGAGAAAGGCTTTAATTAAATAATCATGAATTATTTAATCAAATTGTGAAGGATGACAATTAATTAAACAATTTACATCATTTAATCAAATGAGAATGGAATTAGTATAAAGAATAGTGAATTAACTAAATAAAATTGATTTATTTAATTAATAGTAGAAAAAGGTGAATTTAGCTAAATAATTAAAATTATTTAATTAAATGGATGAATAAGGTGAAATAGACTAGGAATGGTGTTAGTACGAGAAATCAATTATTCGATATTGTCAGGATAGTTTTAAGTGTCTAAATGTACTTTCTATTTTCATGTGAATTCAATTTTTCCCTTTTTGGTTCTTTCTTTAAAAACATGTAAATCAAGTCATTTTTTTGGATCAAAGACTAATTTTGTTGCATTGTGAAGGTCTATATTTGTTGGTTCTTTCCAATTTTATACTTTTGCATTAAAAATACATGTATATGACCCATATCTCTCCACTCACACCATACAACTATTATGAGTAAAAAATAAAATGGAGATACATATGAAGAAACAAGGGTTATACAAAGTGATAATGGGTATGGAACTTGAACCAATAGGAGTTGTAAAGAAGATAAAATGGATTAACAGGTTGATGAGGCTTTTGGGACATTATGCATGTATATGTCTCCCAATCTTCTCTTTCATGTGGAATCTTGTGTCACACCTAATCAAATATGGACTTAATTGGAATCTTTGTTTGGGAAGTAGGATACCTCAAGAGAATTTTACTTGGAGAATGAACTTATCAATTTGAATCATTTAGATTTTGACAAAATCTAAGAATTATTTACCAAACTCAAGTCTCTCATAATGCAGTTGTACAATGTGGTATTAACAAACAAGACTCTCAATTGGTCTCCATCCTTGCCAAGCTTGGTCCTGACTATTCAGTATTTGTTTCTACCTTTTATACCATTAGAGATGTTCTTGGTACTAGATTCACTATGCCTTCACTTGATGATTTCGCTATATAACTCACCAGGGAGTAGGAAAAGTTGATACATATGGTCTTCTTTAAGTCTTTCAAACCATAGGCTCATATTGTAGCACTAGGAAAAACCAAAAGACTTCAAATGACAAAGGAAAATAGTAGAAACCCAAGGATTCCAAGAACAATGAGAAAGAAAAGGAATCACATTCATAGGATAAGCCCGAGTTCTCATCTTCCTCCTCTAAGGGGGAATCATCTAAGAAGGAGAGACTAAAATGTGTATATTACAAAAATTTAGGACATGATGAGCATCAAAATTATGAAAATTAGTTTGATGAGTTGTAACACCTTCTATAGAAGAATCATATTCAATTTCCTTTATCTATGTCTTTTGGTACATCCACGTCTTTCACTTTAGGACTTGTACAATCAAGGTCAACCACTATAGCATGTGGAGTAGACAAGATGAAAGGCCATGCACTCTTTGCATCCACTAGTCCTTAGTCCAACCAATGGCTTCTTGATTCAAGAGCCTCACATCACATCGTGTCATCCCTAAGTATGTTGTCTTCATATGTCATAACCCAATTTTTATTACATTTTAAATTATAATGTGATAAATTGAATTATTGAGGAAATTCAATATGATTGAATGAAAATTTTGATATTTATAAAAGGTTTGAAAGAAGTTGACCTTCATTGATTATGTGATCTTTTGAATTATCTTATAACTTTATCATGTTTGAATGTTACTAATGAACTGTGCAAGTGCAAGTGTGTGCAAATGTAGGAAACATGTTGAAGGACAAGAACACGATTGAAGTAGGATTGTTTAGTTGGATCGAACAGTAAGCTTGATGGAATCTAGGTGCACACACCACAAATGACATGGTGTTTGCATTTGAAATTTGCATATCGAAGAACTTATTTACTTGATTCGAATTGAACCAATGATTGAAAAGCAAAAAGGCTTGTGGAATGTTAAACATATGATTTCATATTCAAAATTTCTATTTTGATCTTGTATGTGTTCAAATTATGGCCAAGTAATTAAATTCTAATAAGTGGGGTGGAAAATTAATGCCCATGATGAAAGAATCGACCCCAAAATTCATGCAAACAGGTAAGAAGGGGAATATTTCCATTTTGAAAGATATCACTAGAAAAAAAAATTGAATAGCAAACAGATAGCAAAGAGAAAGAGAAGGCAACTGACTTGGCTATGAGAAAACACAAGAGAAAAAGCTTAGGAAAAAGATTCAACTAGACGTAAATCATTGTTATGTTTGAAAGTATGCTTGTTTTCGCAGTAATTTTATTGATAACAATATTCTTTTAGTTTGTCGATTCCATTGGAAAATAATGATAAAATAATATCTGTCTGCAAATGTGTTTGACTTCAAGCCGAATCGATTTCATGAAAAATTGATCATCCTTTATCTTTGAAAACTAGGGCATTATCTGTTGATCATATATGATTTTAGCTATGCATTCTTATTACTTCGTTCAGTATGTTGGCTGAGCTGGGTTGAGTTACGATTGTTGTGTACTTTTTGCCTCTTCCTATACTATCATGTATGTGAGTTTATCTAGCCATTTTATGGCTATTCAATTTAAAACCAAATAGAAAAAATGGTATCATTGGAAATAATGTAAAGTTTATTGTTGTCTGTTCCCTTTAGGAAACGACTGTAAATCCACCATTATCATGTTCATTACTCTTTTAAATAGTGTTTGATATTACATTCAGCTAGGTCGAATGATGGAGGCCGCACCCCTTGGGTGTATAGTATTGCTTATAATCCTAGTGATATGATCAAAACTACCACCATTGTTTATAAGTTGGCATTGTTCACCTCTAATGAGGAAGGAACAAATTTATCATTCTAATCTTTGCATTTGGTTTGAATTTATCTCCAAAATCGACTAGCTACATGTTAATAATCATAGGTTAAAAACCTTGCATGTCGAGATATATATGACATTACAGGGAATTCAACAAGAGTCGGCCAAAGTTATTGTTTGGGGTAAATACAAAACATTTATTTATTGAAGGTCATTCCTTGGAGCGGCACGTGCCTTGATCATTTATTCCTTTCTTGTTGACTTCGATAGAAAACACTAGTATCTCTAAAAACCCTGGAAACATCAAATTGTTTTAAAACTCTTATGATTAATTGGGTTTCTAAATGAAAAGCATGTCATTCCATACTTTTATTGTTTAGAAGATATTAGAATTGTTTATATGATGAATACCAGAAAGATGGAGACTTTGTTCTTTGTATGTGGTACTTGATAGTCTAAATCTGTTAATGAAACTTAATGGCTCAAAAACTTGCGAACTTATTTAAATGGAATTTTTTTTGTTATAAACAATATTTATTTAGCTGTAAATAGCATCGTTTTGTTACAAAAAGTATTTGTTTAGCTACAAACAACATCATTTTTTTATAAACAGTATTTGTTTAGCTACAAACAACATCATTTTGTTATGAACAACATTTGTATAGCTATAAACAACATCGTTTTGTTATGAACAACATTTGTTTAGTTGTAAACAACATCGTTTTATTATGAACAACATTTGTTTAGTTGAAAACAACATCATTTTGTTATAAATAGTATTTGTTTAGCTGCAAACAACATCATTTTGTTATAAACAATATTTGTTTAGCTGCAAACAACATCATTTTGTTATAAATAGTATGTGTTTAGATATGAACAACATTGGTTGGCTATAAAAAAATTTGTTATGTTATCGTTACCTAATTTTCACCCTCAGGATCAATCAGGCAAGGAAAATTGTGTTTGACAGGTTCGAGAAGGCCAAATGGAGCATTCGGCCTAGGGAAAAAGTCATGAATCTGATGCTAGGTCACAGGGAACTCAGTGAAGAAGCCTGCCTTGTTCAGGTTCGGCATGAAAATTTTCTAAGGACAGAGTCGCTAAGACCCCAGGACTGTCGCGACAAGTGGGATTCACCTACAGGACCCTATCGGCAAGACATCGATCATCGTCCCGGTGACAAAAGGATATTCATTTTGGAGGAAGTTCTTTTCTTCGGAGAGAAGTCTCGGCAAATACATTGGGTCTCGCCAAAAAAGCAAAGCAGGATCCCTTCGACGTATGTGTGTGGGTTTCAGTAGGAGGTCTTATCGATCGAAGGAGGTCTCGCTGAAGTCAGGCGGTGTTGGCAAAGCAAGCGAACTTTTCCAAAGGGTCTCACCGAAGTCACAAGGTCTCCCCGACTCTAAAAGCTCTCGGCATAAGGATTGAGTTCTACAAGATGTCTCGGCGACCCAGGATGTTTTGGCGACAAGAAGGATAGGTCATTCAATCATCAGTTAGGGAGACTCATGGCGACCACGGGCTTTGGGATAACCTATAGCACTCGATGAGAAGTCCCAGCAAAGCGGCAAGGTCTCACCGACAGTAGTTAGTTTAAAGTCATCGAGGAAACTCTCGCTGGAAGAAACACTATCGGTAAGAGGTCCCAGCAATGTGAGAAGGTCACGCCAACTGCATTCGTTCGGGGTAACAAAGAGTCTCGAAGAGAAGTCTTAGCGAGAATGGAATGTCTCACCGATGGTGTTGATGTCTTCAATATAGCTCTTGGTGACAGATGAACACTTCAGAGTAAGTCCTAGTGCTCGGTGAGATGTCTTAGTGAAACTAGCATGTCTCGCCGACAGTGCTTTATGTTGAATTCTTCGGCGTGGCATTTTGAGCTCGCTAAGAGGTCTCGACGACTCGGGAATGTCTCAGCGAAAAAGGATGGTGGTGGTGTCAGCAAGAAGTCTTACTGATCAAGCAAGCTCTCCCCGAACTCAAGTGAACTTTTGGCAAAGCAGGGAGACTTCGATAAGGGTCTCAGCGATAAAGAAGTCCCAGCGACACAAGCAAGCTCACCGAGAGAAAAGTGATCTCACCAAGATGTCTCACTGATAGGGTGAACTCTTGCCGAAGTGGAGTGGTCTCGGCCAAGGAAAGCGATTTCGCCATGATGTCTTGGCGAAGGCATAATTTCTCCCTGACCGAAGAGAAATTAGCTCATTATCGAGAGTTAATGAGCCCAGCGGGAGGTCTGGCCAACAGGACAATGTCTCGCCGATAACGAAGGGTCTCGCCGGGTGTCTTTCTGAATGAAGAGTTCGCCGAAGGAAAAGAAATTCTATAAGATGTCTCGGCGAATGAAGGAGGTCTCAGCGATAGAAGCAGGAATCAGTATGACTATTGGACTTCACTATGAAGTCTTCCTGACTTGCCATGGTCTTACCGAAGGAAGTAAACAACCTGGTGGAATGAAAAAGTTTAGCATGAGTCCCGACAACAAACAGGTAGTCTGGCCGAAAGATGAGAGTTCAAGGAGACTAGTGTACTCGGCAAAGGGTCTAGCCGATAGACCAATGTTTTGGCGACAACAAAGGGGGGCTCGGTGTAGCGTTTTCCTTTCACCATGATGTCTTCACGACCGATGGGAGTCACGTTGAAGGAGACCTGGAGCTCAGTGGAATAAAATGTCTCGAGGTGACATCAATTAAGTCACAATGAAGGAAATGTAGGGCCCGGCAAAGTAAAATGCATTCGGGGAGACTCAAAAAGGAGGTCTTACATTCGGTAAGATGTCTTCCCGACTTGATGTGGTCACACTGAATAGAAGAGAGCTCGGGTAGATAGGAGGAGTTCGCTATGAAGTCTTAGTGACCACGTGATGTCTCACCAACCAGAAAGTAAAGACCTCGCCGAAAGAGCTTGACATCGGCATAAGGTCTTACCGATATAAGGATGTCTGGCCGACAGAAGGAAAGGAGCTTAGTGGTATGATAAAGGAGGCATCGGCGAAGAAGAGAGGCCTTGACAGGATGTTTTTCTGACTCGGTAAGGTCTCACCAAAAGCAAGTTGAGCTCACCAACAGTTGAAAACTTCATCCTGAGTTCCTGCCAACACAGGGAGGTCTTGGTGATAAAGAAGGAGTCATCGGCAAAGGTCTCGCAGAATGCAAAAGGTCTCCTTGAAATGGATGCCTTCGCTAAAGAATAGGGATTTTGTCATGATGTCTCAGCGATACAATTGTGTCTTGCCGATGGCTTTAGTGATATCAACATGACTTGTGGGCTCGATAAGACCTCTCATCGATAGTATCATGTTATGCTGATAACTTCAGAGGGGCATAATCGCATCGGTGAGACACTTCCAGTGTCTCACCGAGATGCGATTCTACAGGAGGAGTTTGTGACCGCCTGAAGAATCTATGTGGAGTTTTCTTGATCAATCAGAAAGATCTGAAAGCGAGCCGTGGTAGTCTGAAAACATGAAACAAGATGAAAAGCAACGTGTATCTGTTATGAGCTCAGGAGCATTCAAAGCACTTGACCGAAGAGATTCAAAGATCGACACGAGGAGCAGAAGTGAAGGCGGTGGTTGCAGAAAGATTAAGAAAGTTCCCCCTGAAGGAAATCTTTCACACCGACATGGACAACAAGGATTCAATCGAATGCAACATTTTTAATTTCAATAAAAGGATCTATGGGGTAGATCTTTCTGAAGCCCTGATATTTTGTAAGCCCTAAGGGGCCGACACATTTTGATATATAAGACATATTTTTCCTTTTTGTAAATAGTTCTGATTATACACTCTGAAGAGTTAGTGATTTCTATCAATCCTTTCTCGACTAAATGTATGTTTTTTGTAACTCAATTGAAATCTGGAATGCAAAACACAGTTCACCTTGAAAACAAGTACTAATGCTCTTACCACTCTCATTTCTTCATGTTAGCTTATGTATGTATTTCTTTAACAGTGTTTCCTAAATCTGTATTCATACCACAAAGCTGTGAAGTTTGTTCCTTCTTGAGATATGTATGTAGATCAAACCTGTCAAGAGTGATGCATAAGTCTAATGGGGTTATGTTGAGTAAGTAAAACAGCTGCAGTCTAGTTTCACCAGTGTGTTTGCATCTTGTTTTCATTTCCTGATTTCTTATCAACTTGGTGTATCACCATAGGAATAAGTTCAGTATAGTTTCATTTTGTATGCATTTTTCTCCCTTTACCTCACAAAGATCATTAGTCTAGGTGATACACAAAGGAAGTCGGCCTTCTCCGGAGGTTGACCTCTGTCTGTAAGAAACCCACATCTTTAGAGGTCTTCCAATGTTACACTGAGGTGTTGAACATGAGGGTCAACAAGGGTGCAATTTCAGGTGATAACAGTTCTGGCATGCCCGATGGGACAAAAATTAAGATTGAACTGCTAGTTTGGTATGCAACCAACAAGTCCCAGACTTTATAGAAGTTATTTGGCATATTTGGCGACTCCGTAGAGAGAAAGAATTTTAGAATTAGCGCCTTCTACAGTTTATGAGAAGACTTCAGACAAGGAGCAACTCAGGTCCTTTCGAATATTTGCAGCTATCACCACCAAGAAGAAAAGGAAGAACAACAGGAAGGTGAGAAACAACAATTATCTATTCTAGAAGAACTCAATCCACTCGTCCATCTATGGGATCACACATTGTTGTTTCATCTTTAGTTTCATTTAGAGTACCAGCAAATCCTCCTCAGCCACCTCCAATGGCTACTCCAAGGAATCAACCCTTTGTTGCTTTTAATGGAGGAAGCCCATTGAATTTGGCACAACACAATGACATTCCAATGGCAGCCTTGAAGAGTTTTCCAAATTTCACGGGAGAAGATCAAACTACCCCGATTGAACACATGAGAGATGTGGCTTCGTTATGTGGAGTCCATCACATAACCCAAGAGGATGTTGCAGTGAGATTATTAGTTGCTTCACTGAAAGGAAGAGTCGTGCAATGGTATAGGGGCCTACCAGTTAATTCAATTGCAACATGGGACGAATTTGGAGATAAGTTGCATAAACAATTTCAAGACAGGTTTGACAACTTGTCTCTATTGGAACAATTGACTACAATTAAGAGGGCTCCACAAGAGCAGATGAATGACTTCAACTTCAGATTTCAAAGATCTTGGGATAGAATCCCTGCAATGGTGAGGCCACCTCCAGAATACGTATTTTTATACTTTTTGAGGGCTTTGAATAGTGATATAGTTGTCATGATACAGTCAATGGGAGGAGTGTCTTTGCCAGATGCTTTCAAAATAGCAATTAGACCTAAGAACAACTTAATACAAGTTGGTAAACTCACTCCTAGGCCTCCAATGCCTATATTTCTAGAAATTCATACAAACATTTTTTTGCAAATACCTCCTTTCACACCTCTACCAGCTGTACCAATGCTGCCAACTGTTGTTCCAGTTGTTGTAACACAAGAAAATGTTGCTTCTGGTTCTCCAAATGAGTTATAGGAAATCAAAAGTCTATTGCAGTCTTTTGGTAACAAGCTTGTAAGCTTAGAGAAGCAACAATCATATAGTAGGCCTTATCAGTAGCAGAATCTAGGCCAACAACAAGCATATCAAGGTAATAGATAACAGTATCAAGGAAATTACCAGGGCCCAAGACAGAATGTGAACACAAGGCCTTTTCAGGCCTACAATCCAGCTCCAATTAGTGTTGTCAAAGAGCTTGTTCCTATTCAAAACAATCTGGCTACTGATTATGAATGGCGTTGTCCATGTAATCAGCCACATAATCAAGCTACATGCTCTAATGGCGTCATCAATCAAGTTCTTATGGTGCAAAATGTTGTAGGTGCGCAATATTTGCCTAAGGAGGGGTATTCACAACAGCAAGATCAACCTGGAGATGATTCAACTCTCCTGAATTGGCAAAGAGAAGAATTATGTGGAGTGAACCAGATTGACACATCTGTTGTTGCTAATACTAGAGCTAAGAAGAGGGATTTCGAGATTGAACAAGCAATGAATAAGAATAAGGGAGTTGTTGGTCCATCAAATCAACAAGTACCACACACTTTGCAGCAAGGTTATGACACTAGTAAGGAGCAACCTTTACATGCTTCATCCACAAGTCAAGTGCAACGTGACCATGTTGTTATAAGGATGCAGCCAAAGGTAAATATATCTGCAGCTTTCAACATTGTTGAAAGTATGAAAAAGATGAATGTTTCAATTTCAATGTGGGATTCGTTAGCAATCCTTGGTCAAATCAATTTGTTACAGTCAGCCTTATCAAATCCAATTAGTTTGAATCCTCCAAATGAAGTCTCTTTAGGCCAAACAAAGTCAGTTTTAACCAATGCACCTTTGGATAGTACCACACAACAAAGTAATGGTGTCAAGCCCCCTCCTTTCTATGTTTCCTTAATAGTGGGGAATAAACTGGTACACAATTGCATGGTTGATAGTGGGGCTAGCAGTTCGGTAATGCCAAAAAAGATTGCAGACCAGCTAGGTTTACAATACTAGCCATTAGAAAAGGGAGTACTTCAATTGGATGAGACGGTAGTAAACACTTTAGGTGTCTTCAAAAACTTGAATCTCACACTACATGCTTGTCCCAATTTTTCAATTCCACAAGATGTGTTTGTTATAGACTTACCTCCATTTTTTGCTCTATGCCTATCTAGAGACTTCACAACTAAAATTGGAGGGTATTTGTCTTCAGATTGGTCCCATATTCTTTTTAGGAACATATATGGTACTAAGGTAACTATAAATTCTAAGTCCCTTTCCAAGGATCACATCGAACCTTATGTGCCATCTGCTATAAATGCTAACTCTATTGTTTTAGAGGATACTGAACTTGCTGCAACACAAGAGTTACAAGCTATGGGTGTACCTGAGGTACTCCTGAATGAATGGGCAGCTGAGAACGTGGTTGATAATCCAAATGAGCTTATTCAGGATGTTGGTCTAGGCAACTATGTGTTGCATGAAGCTGGGACAGAAATGCTAAATCTCGAGAGAAGTACAAAAAGTTAGTTTGAGCAGCAAAATAAATTATGGGAAATGTATTTTGATGGTTCAAGAAGAAAAAACGGTGCTGGAGGAGGTGCAATACTTGTATCTCCATGGGGTGATAAGTATTATTCTGCTTTTCGTTTTGCTTTTGCATGCTATAATACTGATGTTGAATATGAGGGCCTTGTTCAAGGCCTTGAGTGGGTGAGGAAGAGAGGAATAGCCCGCTTGAAGGTATATGGGGACAGTGAGTTAATTGTCAATCAAATAAGAGGCCTAAATGTTGCAAAAAATGACACACTAAAGTCTTATAGGAATAGAGTGTGGAACATGCTTGAGGATTTTGATGCCTTTAACTTAGTGTTTATTCCAAGGAATTAGAACAAGCATGCTGATAGGCTTGCAGCCATTGGAGCACAGTTTGATATTCCAGGTGACATTAGAAAAGAGAAGGTACAACAGTATGTGAAGGTTGTGGTCAGGCCATCAATTCCTGATAACAACATTCACTGGCAAGTTTTTGACAGCGATGAACAGATCCTTTCTTTCTTGCTTGAAGAAGATCAGTTCTCCATGGTGAATTAAGCAAAACTTAAGCAACAGTATGATGATAAAGTCATACAGCTGAAGAAAAATAAGTTACCCAAAGGTCTGGTTACCTTAGAGTCAATTTTTAGTACTAATGATCAGCTTAAAAAGGCTAAAGTTGGCTTGCAAATCAAAGAAGAGCATTATGAGGAACTAGAGATTTTCAAAGGTAAACTTCTTAAGATAGGCAAAATTTGCTCACATAGAGATAAACAAGCTTTTGTTGCTTTATGCCAAGAATTTCATGATGTCTTTGCTTGGGAATATTCAGATTTGAAAGGGTTTGATCCCCATATTGCTCAGCACACAATTGAGTTAGAACCTAATGCTAAGCCAGTCAGGCAGAAACAAAGGCCCTTGAATCCTAAGCTTGAGCCCTTAATGATTAAAGAGCTGAGCAAATTTGTTGAGGGGGGTATTGTCTTTCCTATTAAGCATACTTCATGGCTTTCTAACCTTGTACCGATTAGAAAAAAAATGGTGAGATAAGACTCTGTGTAGACTTCAGGGATCTTAACCGAGCATCTTTGAAAGACCACTACCCGTTGCCCTCCATGGAACAAATCTTGCAAGTAGTTGCTGGTTCTGAGAGATTTTCCTTGTTAGATGGTTTTTCGGGCTATAATCAAGTGTTGGTTAAAGAGGAAGATCAGTTCAAAACTGCTTTTACAACTAAGTGGGGCACCATGGCATACAAAAGGATGCCTTTTGGTTTATCTAACGTTGGCGCCATGTTTCAGAGGGGCATGGACATGGCGTTTCAAAGTTTGATCAATAAGATTATGCTGATTTATCTAGATGACATCACAAATTATTCTAAGAATGATGATGAACACTTGTCACACCTTAAGCAAGTTTTCAAAAATGTAGAGAGTTTGGTATCTCTCTCAATCCAAAAAAGAGCATCTTTGTTGTTCATGAAGGGAAATTATTAGGCCATATAGTATCAAAGGATGGAATTACTATTGACCCTGAAAGAGTTAAAGCCATACTTGAGTTGCCATTACCCAGTCACAAGAAGGGTCTGCAGAGCTTTTTTGGGTGAATCAACTTTCTGAGAAGGTTCATCCCAAATGTTGCAAACCTATTACAAACTTTGACAGGTATGTTAAAGAATGCAGTTTTCAGTTGGACTAGAGAAGCAAAATGCAGTTTTGAAGAAATCAAGGAAGCTTTGGCATCAACTCCGACATTGGTAAATCCAAATTTCTCTAAAGACTTCTTTTTGTATGCTTTTGGTAGCAGTAGTTCAATCTCTGCCATGCTGGTTCAGAAAAATAGTGATCACTTAGAATAGCCCATAGCTTTCTTTATCCAGGTACTTACTGATTATGAGGAGAGGTACACTTTTGTTGAGAAACATGTTATTGCCATGATCAGAAGCCTAAAGAAGTTTAAGCCTCTAGTGTCAAACAATAAGATTCATATTCTAGTGGCCCACTCAAGTGTGAAGGAGTTTCTGTTGAACAAAGATTTGAATGAAAAAAGAGCAGGGTGGGTCACCAAGATCATGGAGTATGATGTAGATATTAAGATCACCAAACTGGTTAGAGGTAAAGCTCTTTGTGAGCAGCTTTCTACAGGGTCAAGTAGTAAAATTGAATTAGAGAAGGATGTTGTGCTTACTAATACAAATGAGTTTCAGAATGCTCAAAATGATGTGCCTATGGGGATAGCTAATTGGGTTCAAGATATGACCCAATTTCTACAAACTGGTGAATGCCCATTAGGATTAAACAGAGCTAAAAGAAGATACTTTAGACTATAGTCCATACCCTATGTCCTGGTAAATAATGTTCTTTTTAAAAAGGATCTAAATGGTGTTCTATTAAGATGTATTCACAGTGATCAGATTGAAAGGGTACTTCATGAGTTTCATGATGGAGCTATGGGAGGTCACTTTTCCCCAAGAACTATTGCTTAGAAAATAATGAGAGCTGGTTACTACTGGCCCAGCTTGTTCAAAGATGCATATGCCTGGTCAAGAAAGTGTATCAAATGTGCTCTATTTTCAAGAAAGGAAAAGTTGCCTGCTATGCCCCTGCATCCAATACAAGTGGAGCAGCCCTTCATGAGATGGGGCATTGATTTCATTGGGCCAATAAATCCACCTTCCAGTACCGGTCACAAGTGGGTGCTCATAGCTACAGACTATTTCACACGGTGGACAAAAGCAATAGCTTTGAAAGAAGCAAAGGAGTCTTCAGTTTTGAGCTTTTATGAAGATATAGTCACCAGATTTGGAATTCATGACTCTATATCTAATAATGCTCTTGCATTTGTGGGATTAAGATTAACTGATTGG
This sequence comes from Sequoia sempervirens, assembly GCA_007258455.2. Taxonomy (NCBI): domain Eukaryota; kingdom Viridiplantae; phylum Streptophyta; class Pinopsida; order Cupressales; family Cupressaceae; genus Sequoia; species Sequoia sempervirens. The sequence continues at coordinate 462,189,241 of VDFB02000017.1, forward strand.
GCTCTTAAACATGGCATTCATTTGAATACATCCTCAAATTATTACCCTCAGGGTAATGGTTTAGTTGAAAGCACAAATAAGAATCTCATCAGGATTATCAAAAGAACAATGGAGGATAATCAAAGGACCTGGCATACTAAATTAAAGTATGCACTTTGGGCAGACAGAGTGACTCCTAAGAATTCTATTGGTAATTCACCATATATGTTAGTTTATGGCAAAGAGGCTAGATTACCTCTATCTGTGGAGCTTCTAGCTCTAGACATCATTCACCAATTAGAGATGTTTGAGGGACAGGACCCCATGTCTGTGAGGTATGCAGAGCTCATGGAGCTCAAAGAATCAAGGGACGGAGCAATGAAAGCTTTGGAGTATCATCAGCTCCAAATGAAAAGAACATTTGACAAGAAGGCTGGCTTAAAAAAGTTTGGCAATATATCTGTGCTTGTCGGGATGTTTCAGTAAGTACAAACATCACAATTAAGTTCGATATACCATGGATAAAGCCCACCTTACCGAGATCAGAAGGAGCAATGCTGATATTTGCTACAACAGAAGGGGAGGTACTCCCTATCTCAGTCAATGGGATACATCTTAACCCCTGTTTTCATGTCTGATGGGGTTCCTCTTTTGTATATATTAGTTTAGGTTTATGTTTTCAATAAGTGCTTCTACGCTTCAGGTTAATTATTTTCTATTTCCTGGGTGTTGTGATGGCATAGTATTTTCTCTTTCATTTTCCCCTATTTTATTTTTCTTCATGCAACCTGTTGTGTCATGTGGATCTCGAGCGAGTTGCGGCCATGTGCAAAACTGATATTTTATTTGTTTTCTGATCCTCCTAAAAACTCCATGCCCAATGAATAGGCCTAGGCTACTGGTCTTCATGTTTAGCAGGCAAACATCCAGCAAAGGTCACTAGAAATGTTACCTAATTTTCACCCTCATGCTCAATTAGGCAAGGAAAATTGTGTTTGACAGGTTCGAGAAGGCCAAATGGAGCATTCGGCCTAGGGAAAAAGTCATGAATTTGATGCTAGGTCATAGGGAACTCAGTGAAGAAGCCTGCCTTGTTCAGGTTTGGCATGAAAATATTCTAAGGATAGAGTCGCCAAGACCCCAGGAATGTCACGACGAGTGGGATTCACCCCCAGGTCCCTATTAGCAAGACATCGATCATCGTCCCGGCGACAAAATGATATTCATTTCGGTGGAAGTTCTTTTCTTCAGAGAGAAGTCTCGACGAATGCATCGGGTCTCGCCGACAAAGCAAAGTAGGATCCCTTCGGCGTATGTGTGTGGGTTTCAATAGGAGTTCTTACCGATCGGAGGAGGTCTCGCCGAAGTATGGCAGCATCAGCAAAGCAAGCGAGCTTCGCCAAAGGGTCTTGCCAAAGTCACAAGGTCTCCCTGACTCTAAAAGCTCTCGACGTAAGGATTGAGTTCTACAAGATGTCTCGGCGACCCAGGATGTTTTGGCGACAAGAAGGATAGGTCATTCAATCGTCAGTCGGAGAGACTCATGGCAACCACGGGCTTCGGGATAACCTATAGTGCTCGGTGAGAAGTCCCAGCGAAGAGGCAAGGTCTCGCAGATAGCAATTGGTTTAAAGTCATCGGGGAAACTCTCGCTGGAAGAAACACTGTCGGCAAGAGGTCCTAGCGATGTGAGAAGGTCACGCCGATTGCATTCGTTCGGGGTAACAAAGAGTCTCGGAGAGAAGTCTTAGCAAGAATGGAATGTCTTGCTGATGGTGTTGATGTCTTCGGTATAGCTCTTGGCGACAGATGAACACTTCGGAGTAAGTCCTAGCACTCGGTAAGATGTCTTAGCAAAACTAGCATGTCTCACCGATGGTGCTTTATGTTGAAGTCTTCGGCATGGCATTTTGAGCTCGCTAAGAGGTCTCGGTGACCCTGGAATGTCTCAGCGATAAAGGATGGCGGTGGTGTCAGCAGGAAGTCTTGCCGATCAAGCAAGCTCTCCCCGAACTCAAGTGAACTTTTAGCGAAGCAGGGAGAATTCGATATAGGGTCTCAGCAATAAAGAAGTCTCAGTGACACGAGGAAGCTCACTGAGAGAAAAGTGATCTCGTCAAGATGTCTCACCGACGGAGTGAACTCTTGCTGAAGTGGAGTGGTCTCGACCAAGGAAAGCAGTTTCACCATGATGTCTTGGCAAAGGCATAATGTCTCCCCAACTGAAGAGAAAGTAGCTCATCGCCGAGAGTTAATGAGCCCGGCAGGAGGTTTGGCCGACAGGCCAATGTCTCGCTGATAACGAAGGGTCTCGCCGGGTGTCTTGCCGAATGAAGAGTTCGTCGAAGGAAAAGAAATTCTATAAGATGTCTCGGTGAATGAAGGCGATCTCAACGACGGAAGCAGGAATTGGTATGACTGTTGGACTTCGCTATGAAGTCTTCCCGACTTGCCACTGTAGACATGCAAAATTAACCTTCTGCATTTGATCAGGATCATTCATTAACCGAACTAGACATTGCATCAGGACCATTCATCAATTAATCAAGTGCATTTTCATCCATTCATTTATCAAATAAACCTTATCATTCAACCTTCATCCTGCATTATCCATTTAATTAAATAAATCAAAAAGCCATTTAAATCAAATCCTAAATCACTTTCCATCCTTTTCTGGATTTAAATAAATCAGAGTATCAAAGTCCAAAATGTCAAATCATTTAATCAGCATTAAATCAGCATAATCATCATTAAATTAATCTAATCCTAATCTAAGGCTAATCCCATCCCACTTGCATGATCTAGACCTAGCCACTTGCACAATAAATCAATTTTATTGATTTATTAAAACAATCATTTTCCCTCAACCATGACAAGTCAAACAGGGCATTTATTGCTCTTCTTTCTTGTCCCCCTCTCAAAATTAATGGCAAAATTTGAATTCAAATTTTCCCCCTCTTGGGCACTCTTCCCAAATCTTGCACACACATCCATCAATCACATGGTGACAAGTGTCCTTCTATCATTGGCTTGATTTTTATCCCACATTGGTCCCTCTTCAACATTTGGCATTTTGAAAATCTTTAAATAGGTGCATCATCCTCAAGCAAATCCTTCACAATCTTCACAATCCTCCACAACTTGATGCAAGGTCATTCTCTTTGAGAACTTATCTTGTCCATTTATCATCTCCATCATCTATAGCATTTTATCATTCGGCTTATCAAAAAGGGGTTGGGAAAGGGCTACTTTCCACATCAAAGTAGCACCAATCCCCCTATGAGATAGTGTTTGAGTAGTTTAGGAATGGATGTCATGCTTATGTTGCTTATGATTTTATGTTAGTTTGATGTCGTTATTTCCTTTATGCTTGCTCAATAATTTCATAGGGAGAGGGATTATCTCATTTATTCAACGTTGACAAATTTATGCCATATTTGTCAATCATTTGATAAATGAAAGGTTTTACCTCTCACATAAATGGCGCTAGAAGGAGGGCATTTTAAACATAACTTTCAAAAATTTGGGAGATATAATGAGCTTTGTTTTTGCTAGTAAACAGATTTTAAAAGTTATCTTGATATGATCTGTTATTGCTTTCTTCACGGTTCTTGACATGGCCTATTACTTATGCGCATATGATGCTAGCTGCAGTCTTTTCTAAAGGCATCTCCTTGCTGGTTGATAATCCTTACCTCCATTGCCAAAAATATTCTTAAAGCAAGTCACATGTTGTATTGCTTTTAAATTGAATTGTCATTTGCACTCCATTGTTATCAATAGCCGGAATAACCTCTCAAAGTATTGCCATCACTGTTTTTCATCATTATTTTTATTTTTTTATATTACGAAAAATCATGTCTCGTATTCGAAGGAATAGAATGCGTGCCAACAGGGATTTAAATGCAGACTAAAAGACCACCAAGCGACCTGCCTGAGAGATACATGAGAACATCTGATGTTGCCTGAGAGATGGAAACTTCAGGAATCTTCAAAGCTGCAGATTCACAAAGCCACGTGGATATGAAATAAGTCAATCGATCCTCTCAAGGGCTATGTCTTATTCTAGCTGCACAAAGAAAAACTTATTTCATTAGAATAACTTCTGACAGGTGACCGAATGTGTTCTTTATTTTTTTTTTATCTACATATCTCCATGAATATCTAAACGACTCTTTGCAGAATCCATTAAAGCATTTCTAGTTATCTACCTGTGTTGAGCATCGAGTGGAGGTTAGTTTCCTTCCTATTTGGTCAAAGTCAATGAATGCACTTGAAAATCAAATCTTCCTGTATTAGATTTATGAAAACCCATCGATGCATTTAGAGTGAAAGTATCTGTCGGCTGATTTTTTTTTTTAAATACAATTATGTAAATCTGGTGATCAGCCGCATTAAACTGCCCTAAGTCACAATAAGAGTAAAATCTTCAACAACGTGCACAAGAAATAATATCAAGTGTATAGGAGAGGTTAGCACGGCTTTGCACCTGCCAGTTGTATGAAGTTTTTACGGGGACATATGACTTTTCACCTGCCAAATGCGTTAGCTAGAAAACAATTTTGGTCGCTGCCTTTTGTGCCTAGCCTTTGCTTAAAAGCATCTTACATATGACATTTATTTTAGGCATTCTGTCAAGCAAGTTAGTACAGCTGCTAAATTACATCAAACACTTGTTCGCTAGTCTTTGCTTTCATACCTGTCAAGAGTGTTTGCTCGAAAGTAAATCCCGCACCTTCTCTATGTCTTCATTTTGGTCGCGGGTTGGAAGGATGTTAGCTTAGGTTGTGGAATTCTTTTTAGTTCTTTTCTCTACAAATTGCATTTTTGGCTCTAAAGTGTTTTTCAAATCAAAAGAAGAAGTTTGGCGCGGTTTCATCATGTGTTTTTTTATAAATATCTGAATTATCTGTCCCTGTCATATCTTATGCGGATCTATTCCTTGTCAAGTAGCTGTGCGCCATCATTCAGATATGAAATTGTTGGTCGCTGTTTGATATTTGATATAAATACAATGCTAGCTTAAGGAATAAGTTTAGCCTTCGATATCTGTCAGGGCACAGACACTGCAAGAATTAATGCAAAAAATAGGTACATTTGCAATTACTCTCATGAGCTAACGTTTCTCTTAAAAGGTATTCTATCAAGCAGTTCAAGTGTTGCGGCTGTGACAGAACATCAATGGTGACAGAGAGTTACATCAACGAAATCTGCAAGTTCCCCTTGCACGGACATACAAGATACGCAGGCATACAAAATTTGCATTAACTTAACAGTTTCTAAAGCCTGTTCGACAAGTAGAAGGGATGGGAATGTGGTGTTCACCTGCCAATCACATTATCTTGATTTAAAAAAGTGGATAGTTTTGGTTCTCACACCTACGAAGGACTTTGGATGGCACTGTGGATGCTACGGTGACTGTGGATGAAATCAGGTGTGAACTTAATTCTTCCTGTCATGTGATCTGCCCAAGACACAGTACGATTGTAGCAATCCTCATTCATTACTTCATCCAAGGGCGGCCTAAAATCCCTGACCTATGCCTCTGACTCCATCGATGGTCCTACTTCCCCTTCATTTCAAATCAAGGGTAATAATAGTGGGTTGCTGAAAGTAAATGCACTGCACGGAGGTTGGATTTCCTCAAGTAGGCTGAATATTGATTCTTAAAAGCTTTATTTCCTGCGCTATTCATTTCACATTTATTGCGTTTGACTGCAGTGTTAGCTTGTTTAAATGAAGATGTTAATGCATTTAACGACTTAGATGGTGTTTTGATGACAGGACGCGGCTTAGGAAAATTCCATGGACTGTGGGCTGCATTATTATCGTTGATTTGAACTGTAGCTATATATCATCAGCATATTCATTAAGCGGTGTTTGGCATTATTATTTCATAAAGTGTTTGGGATACTACATGTGTGGATGTTTCAAAGCAATAAAATTGAATTGATCTTAGTGCTCAGTCTGATTTAGTGCAAATATTTTGAGCTAACATCATAAAATCTAAAGTTGTAGCGAAGGGTGTAGTCTTTTGATTTAAATTGATTATTGTTCCAATATAAAACTTGTGGATTAATTTTCATGCTTAATTGATGTATTAAACATGCTATCATGCTTATTTATCTTAATCATATGGGGTGCCTTTAAATTCTTTGATGTATAACCATTGTGTTTTTATAGGTACTTCTCACTGAGGCGGATAAATCACAAGTGAAATTGAGCTGAAAAATTGGACATTAAAAACTTGAAATCAACAAAGCATTTTTTAATGCTTGGAGCTTCCGTCTCATGGTTTAATTTTTTGTTTTAAATCAACTCACACCTTTTCTTTGGGATTTAAAATGAACACTTTGAAAGTTTTCAATTTTCATTACAAAGGGGTTAAAACAAATTTTAGGCAAATTTACTAGATTTCGTTTTGGTTTAAAATTGAACAAGGCAAACTTCACACTTGATTTTGGTGCTTAAAATGAAGTCATCATTGCTTTGAGGCTAAAACGAACAAGTGCTTGATTGTGTTATTTTGTCTTTTGAGTGTGTATCCTCTCCCCTTGCGCTTCGTGCGATCTAGGGTGCAAGAGAAACACTCAAAATACATTTTATTTCTTTGAAACACTTCATTTTGGGCTTAAAAAATTGAACATCTTGTGTGAGTGTGAGTAGGGGCATTTTTGCGTACATTCTCGTTCTTTGTGCCATCAAAGATCGATCGAGTTACGGATTGTGTCCTTGCTCGCTTTTGTTTATCTTAGAGGGCCTGCCTTGGGGAAAAAGTACTCACCCAAGCGACGACTCAACCGGTAACACTCTAAAGCCAAGAGTATTTCCAGCCGGGATATAAATGAGGATTTTGGTTAAACGCCATAATCACGCGGTTGGCTCCGACAAGATGGATCCGAAAGGGGACTCTTGCCACGTTGGGTCAACTCCTACGAACGGAAAGTCCTTACTAGAACCTATGTGTTAGAATTTGCCGGAAATCCTTAATCTGTTTGTTGAATTGCAAGAGCGGTGGATTAAAGGCTAGCCCCACAATTCCCTACGACTTTTAGTAGAGGATGACATGCCATGGGAGTTTCATAGGTTTGTAGGCTGCCCACAGAGTATAAGTGAGTCTTAGTGGAGGAGCCGGTGGGGTCAAGCTTATCCTAACCATCCATAAAAAGTAAGAAGAAATGCATTTGGACTTGTCAAGTGGGGACTCAACAAACATTGTCTATCACATCCATAGGGCTTATGGTGTTCTTTGTTTTAGAAACCGCGATTGGGTGACCGAAACATTTTGCAAACAAACACTTAAACATGATCATGCAAATTTCAAACCCCTTTTGATAGAGCAAATACCTTTTGACAAATTTAAGTGTTGTTGCCTTCCCTTGGGATTATGTCCTTAGAGGTTTCTCATCACTTGAATTTATATCGTCATTTGCTCTAACTAGGGTTAACCTAGGAAATCCCTTTGCCTCAATTTCTTGGAACTCCCACACAGCACTTTGTGGGAAGAAAAGGAATTTAGACATTGGACATCTTACTTTGAAACCTTAATCAAAGAGAGTGTTTTTGGTAAAATAAACTCATTAAGCAAAGATAACAAATTGGACCCCACACATGTGCTTGATATCTTTTTGTCATATTGGTCTTTTGATTGCTCTTAGAGAAAAGTGTGTTCTTCAATACCTTGGCCTAGTAAACAAAGTCTTTCTAAAGTCTCTTAGGATCAAAATCCAACACTTCATTCACCTCAAACATTTATCAACATCATCCCACAAACAACTTTAAAGCTTTGAAAACATCATTACCTAGACTTGGGTACATTTCCAAACCAAATCAAAATCATTTGTTTAGTTAGGTGTGTTTGGATGAATCCTTCCATGCACACTTAGTTAAATTATCACCTCTTTGAACAAGTTCATCCTAAGATAACATCCAACATTTTAGGGTTTACAAGTTCATGATCCACATCAAACAATCAAAATCAAAATCCCTAAGTCTAGCATTGATTCAAAGTTCCTAAACGTTCATCACTCATATCATCCACCTTTCATCCTCCATCTTGCCATTGGTCCTAAGAACCTTAGAAGTCACTTTCATAACAAGGTCAAAACACAAGAAGAACATGGAATATACACTTGATCCATACATCTTGAGTAATCTAAATCAATTGAATCCTCAAAGCCTTTCATTTCCTATCAATTATCAAAATCCATGCATAGGATCATTTCCTTCGACAAATGTCAACAAATGTCAATGGTACAACAAGTGTGGGTATGCCCAATCTGAATTTTGGAACACATCTCCCCATGATGGATTTCAATCAAAGTCCAAACTTACAAGTCTATCCTCCAAACAATCAATACATGAGTCTTCAAACGAGCAACATCATTCCACCAAATCCCTACAAACCAAATGTGGATGTACCAAATGCATTTTTTCAAAACATGAATCCTAACTCGAAAACCTTTGGAAAAATGATTCCCAATACCAACATTGTTCATCCTATCATGCCAAATCAGAACATTATCCAAAGTCAATTTTCCCATAATCCCATTCAAAAATCGCAAGCATGCATGCCAAAACTACTTGAACACAAGCCAAATCAACTATCTCAAGTGAGTCAAGATCAAGATCAAGAACAAATTTGGCGAGATTAAATTGCGAAACTTTCCAAGATAGTTGAGGCATTGCGCCAAGGGAAATTTCCACCACCATTACCTACATCATTCCTTGGTTTAGGGATTCCCCCTTTACCTAACACCAATCACGCCACCCAAATCAATCCACATAACATCAATCAAACCATCACGACAAATCCTTTGAATATACCATCGACTTCACACCAATGGATGGTATCTAATCAAACAACAACATTGATCCCAAATCAAAATACGGTCTCCCAAGGGCCTATCACCTCGGTCAATCCAACCATCACTATCCCTTCAATCATTCCAAACACCACTATCACTCCCATCACATCTCAACCCCGCACTACCATGATCGCTCCGAGCGTATCTCAAACACTTGTCACTACATCCAACACAATTTCAATCCCACCACCATCACCATTGCGACTAAGCCAAGTAAGCCATTACAATGCTTCATTCAAAGCATACCAACAATTGCTCCAACAATATGAAACAATTCGGCAAGCGCCTATAGCCACGCACGCTTCTCAAGCTTCACAGCAAAATCAAGCTCAAACATCGCTGCAACAACAACAAGCAACACAAGCTCAACAAGTGCAACAATCCTTTCAAGTTTCCCAAGCCTCTCAAGCTACCCAACCAACACGAGCACAAACACAAAAGATGACAACTATTGAAAACAAGGATCAAGATCAATCCATCACTGAGCACATGTTTACTTCATCCAATGATCAAATCGACAAATGTCAAGAGTCACTTTTGAATCACGATCAAAATCCACCAACAAAACTCGACAATGAGCCAATTCAAGAAATGTCAACATCGTTTGACCCTATGGTCAAAGACATTCACAATCCCTCCATCGCAATTGTCGAAAACAATGATCAAAACCTCTCCATCGAGGAGCACATTGAAGATATATCTACACAAACCGATGATCGACTCACCATACATCAAGAACCACTTTTTAGTGATCTCTTTCAAGGAGTGTTGGGATTATTTGATCCTATTGACATAATGCACGATCCATCGACCTATGATCATGTCGAAAATGTCTCTACATCGCCTTATGAGGTAGAGGACATATCTCAAGAATTTATTCCAAAGCAGGATCAAAATCTTTCACCAAAGTCTAGCAATGGTCCTTTTCAAAACATGTTGATCCCCTTTGACTGCATGGTTACAGATACTAAAGGAACCCTAAACTCGACACTTGAGGATGTTGAACCACTTACCATGTCCAATGAAGATATCCAAGCACCATTTTTTGAAACCGACCCATGTCAAGAGCTTGATCCAAAGCATGTCGAAAGCAACTCCGAAATTAATCAAGATCAAGAATTTGTATCTCCAAGATACTACAATAATCTAATGAACACTTTCTTATCCATGCAAGATGATCACATCCACATAGCACTTACTCCTCCATCTACCCTTGAGATGCTTTCTATGGATGGACACGTAGATGATCTTCATCTAGAACAAGATCTTGCTACACAAAAAGAGCAAATTCTTAACTCCTACAATAAAACGGAGTTGTCAAAATCAAGATCGAATATGTCCCAAACTCAAATTGAGGACATCATGAATAAAGATATCCATCATTATCCGCCCAAGGAAACAAGTCAGATAGAACATCCAGAGTTAGCAGAGCAGAAAATTGAAAGAACGTTAACTACGGTGGTCATCTATCAGAGAACACTTATTGAACAAGAGCTCTTGGAACAGGCGGAATCAAAGCATGAAAGTACTTCTACCATATTGGGGGCAACTTCGTCTCAAGCAAACGTCAACATAGGGAGCATGAAGAGTCCTTATGATGAAGCTAGTGTCAATACTACAACCAGTCACGTCATGAATCGTCATCCACCCATCATCCCATCCATGAATTGGGACCAACGTCAAAAGAAAGATCTGAATCAAAGCACAAAGAATGTTATCAAATCAAGAAAAGCCGAGAAGCATAATGGATCAAATCAAGATACGCATGGATACCAAAAATACAAAGAAAGATCATCCCTATCAAACTCCATCAGTCAAAGAAACTGTGGGGCAAAATCAAAAGGGAAAGGTATCCATCAAAAATGTCCGCAAAATCAAAAGCAGGCTTTTCAAGCGACGTACAAAGTATATCAAGCAGTTGGTCCTAATTCCATGCACACTTCCGTATCCATCCATCATTGCTCATCTTCCCAAGTTTGGAGAGTCAAAGGTTCCAAATTGTCAACCAATCCATCACCTATCCCTAAATGCACTCCATCCACGCCTCCACGCATGATATCCAATTCTCACATTGACCGTGTATTGGCAACAACCCTTCATCATAAGGATTCAGAAGGCAATCTATCGCGATGTGCATAGAGACAGAGTTAACTCGGTATCGAGGAAGCGATCAAGAATCCCAAAAAGCTGCATTCAAGTGCACGTATCTTAGCAAAGCAGCCCTCAGGTAGGATATCGATGGCACATTATGACAGAGGCATCTACGTCAACACCACCAGATGGTTCAGCGTGAATCTTTCAGAAAAATACAAAAAAATCAAAAAATAAAAAATCCAAAAAAATCAGAAAAAGGATTGAAAATAGTAAAGAGAAAAATCGTCCTATAGTGAAAACCACTACGGTGGCGCTTTGGGCAAGACCATGACGAAAACCTGGCAAACAGGCATCATGTGTGGAATCGAGCATCTACGTGCGCCAGTTCTGATGAAAGCATCTCATCCCATCCATAATAAATCGGGCATTCCATCCATCTTATCCATAATAAATCCACTCATCCATGAACCATTTATCCAATCCATTCACATCTATCTACGTCCATCATGCAAGTTATCTTGATCTTGGTAAAATTTTGGTACACCTTACACTTGCTTACGGTAAACATCTTGACATGGGTCATTTTCATTAATCCTATCCTATGCAGCATTATCTGAACTATGAACACCATCCAAATGAGCATTCTTTATCCGAACACCTTATCTTATCGCAAGATAATCCTTGTCCCTCCATCCATACACTTATCTGAGCATCCATCCATCGCAGTCCATACGTTGCTAGACATTGGGGGCAGATATGTACATCTTGCTTCGAGAATAAATATTGATCTATATCCTTCACCTTATGTGGTGATCTGAACATTGGCAAACGTGAAACCAAATTGGTCAAAGCATCTGCAATCCAAAAATCCGAATCACTAGCACATGGCATATTTTGACGAGAAGACATTCCTTATTAGTCTTCATCTTTCATCAAACATCAATCGATATCAGTCGCATCTAAGCTGCACGTCAAACATCACATCAGGTCATCCAAACATCTTTTGTTCGAAACCAAGCTTCATCAAACATGATCAATCAAATCCAATCAATCCATCATCATCTTGGGGATATCTTTCCCAAATCCTTGTGTTGCTTAACACTATCCTTGCATTGTTGTGCATCCTCAACAATGTTATCCTCATCAATCTTGACCAATCAATCCTTGCATTGTTGTGTATCCTCAACAATGTTATCATCATCATCAATCCATCGATCTGATCAATCCACCTTAGCTTGGTTTTCAACAAAATCCCAAACAGAGCACTGATATCACATCCATATCAAAATCGTCAAAATCAAAACATCAAAATCCAAAAACAGCCTCAAAACATTTCAAAATGTCAAAAACATCCAAATATTTGAAAAATCCACCCGTCTCGTTTCGCATACACCCGAAATAATCAATCATCCATAATAAACTGATCATCACCTTCATCCTTTGGCAACACAAACATAAACAATCATAGCAGTCAACAAAATCAATCTTCAATCGTAAAATCAAAATCGAAACAATGAACCATTGAACACAAAATCAAAGTCTTGATCATTTTTCAAACATGTCAATCAACTTTATATCAACAGCCTATCAATCAACTTATCAAACCATCATCATCCTATACAAAGCATGTCCTAGGATCCGTTCCGACAATGGGCACTTTTATCAAATCAACCACTTTGGGTAAACAAAACGACGTGTCATTAACATGTCCTAGGATCCGTTCTGACAATGGACATTATCTTTTGGCAATAAGTTTTGGCTCCCATCTTTTGAAACACATCCCTCTGGCTGAAGGTATGAAGAACATTGGTTTGTTTGTGTACTTGATCTTTTCTTTTGATTTATCTTATTGCGCTCATTCCAAGGACCTCTCGATGATATCCGAACGAAGGATTTAGAGAGATAGGAATGGGGCAACGATCATTATCTTTTATCTGCTGTGCTTTTTTGGACGCTCTTGTAAAATAACTTGGCTTAATACTCTTTGTTAGGTACGCCCTAGCAAGGTTTCCAGATGTCAAGTGTGAACAAGAATACTCCTATCTGCTTGTTGAGTCAAAGTCCATCACACTAAGTACAACGCCATCCTGGTCCTTCATACCTTGATGCATCGTACTTAGGCGTGTTATCAAAAATAAAGTAAGTGACCCTTTGAAAATCCCAATCCTTGATAAGCAAATCATCATCATTTATCTCATCATCATTTATCATCATCATCATCATCTCTAATAAAGTCTCGACCAATCATGGACTTGTTGGATCTTCTTGTCATCATCTCATTTCCACACTAACATCATGCATCCGTCATGCATCCATCATGCATCCATCCTGCATCTGCAAACCATCAATATACTGCATACCACATATCATTCATATCATACATCATAGGAAACATCGATCATTTCACATGCATTGCATATCATCATCATAATATAGATCTGTTAGTCTAAGCATTTCATAAATCATCCGTTGCATAATCACAGCATATCACATCATCCATCTCATCCATATCACATCATATCATCATTTAAGTTGTTTAGGATAATATAGCTTTGTTATTTTAAGCATCTTAAAATCATCTCATTTGCATCGTCATCCATAACCATCCATTTTGAACCTCTTTATCGCGAGATCGACCCTCAAATCGAATCTTTTCGCTCGATCTCTCGAGGGGGCAATGTACCAGTGTACTTCTTTCCGCTGGGGCATCTGAAAAATCATGAAATTTTTTAATTTCGATTGCGGCGAGTTATTCTTTGAACCAACGCAACAAGTACATTGCTTCAAAGAGGGGCAAAATGTAGACATGCAAAATTAACCTTCTGCATTTGATCAGGATCATTCATTAACCGAACTAGACATTGCATCAGGACCATTCATCAATTAATCAAGTGCATTTTCATCCATTCATTTATCAAATAAACCTTATCATTCAACCTTCATCCTGCATTATCCATTTAATTAAATAAATCAAAAAGCCATTTAAATCAAATCCTAAATCACTTTCCATCCTTTTCTGGATTTAAATAAATCAGAGTATCAAAGTCCAAAATGTCAAATCATTTAATCAGCATTAAATCAGCATAATCATCATTAAATTAATCTAATCCTAATCTAAGGCTAATCCCATCCCACTTGCATGATCTAGACCTAGCCACTTGCACAATAAATCAATTTTATTGATTTATTAAAACAATCATTTTCCCTCAACCATGACAAGTCAAACAGGGCATTTATTGCTCTTCTTTCTTGTCCCCCTCTCAAAATTAATGGCAAAATTTGAATTCAAATTTTCCCCCTCTTGGGCACTCTTCCCAAATCTTGCACACACATCCATCAATCACATGGTGACAAGTGTCCTTCTATCATTGGCTTGATTTTTATCCCACATTGGTCCCTCTTCAACATTTGGCATTTTGAAAATCTTTAAATAGGTGCATCATCCTCAAGCAAATCCTTCACAATCTTCACAATCCTTCACAATCTTCACAATCTTCACAATTTCATGCAAGGTTACTCTCTTAATTTGAGAGCTCATCTTGCTCATCACTCCACCATATCCATAGCATTTTATCATTCGGCTTATCAAAAAGGGGTTGGGAAAGGGCTACTTTCCACATCAAAGTAGCACCAATCCCCCTATGAGATAGTGTTTGAGTAGTTTAGGAATGGATGTCATGCTTATGTTGCTTATGATTTTATGTTAGTTTGATGTCGTTATTTCCTTTATGCTTGCTCAATAATTTCATAGGGAGAGGGATTATCTCATTTATTCAACGTTGACAAATTTATGCCATATTTGTCAATCATTTGATAAATGAAAGGTTTTACCTCTCACAGCCACAGTCTTTCCGAAGGAAGTAAAGAGCCTGGTGGAATGGAAAAGTTTGGCGTGAGTCTCGGCAACAAATAGGTAGTCTACCCGAAAGATGTGAGTTCAGGGAGACTAGTGTGCTCGGCAATGGGTCTAGCCGATAGGCCAATGTTTTGGCGACAACAAAGGGGGGCTCGGTGTAGTGTTTTCCTTTCACCATGATGTCTTCCAAACCGATGGGAGTCATGTCGAAGGAGACCTGGAGCTCAGTGGAACAAAATGTCTCGGGGTGACATCAATTAAGTCACAACGAAGGAAATGTAGGGCCCGGCAAAGTAAAATGCATTCGGGGAGACTCAGAAAGGAGGTCTTACATTTGGTAAGATATCTTCCTGACTTGATGCGGTCACAGCGAATAGAAGAGAGCTCGGGCAGACAGGAGGAGTTTGCTATGAAGTCTCAATGACCGCATGATGTCTCACCGACCAGAAAGTAAAGACCTTTCCAAAAGAGCTTGACATCGGCATAAGGTCTTGTCGATATAAGGATGTCTGGCTGACAAAAGGAAAGGAGCTCAGTGGTATGATAAAGGAGGCATTGACGAAGAAGAGAGGCCTCGATAGGATGTTTTTTCGACTTGGTAAGGTCTCACCAAAAGAAAACTGAGCTCGCCAACAGTTGAAAACTTTGTCCTGAAGTCCTGCCGACACAGGGAGGTCTTGGCGATAAAGAAGGATTCATCGACAAAGGTCTCGCCGAATGTAGAAGGTCTCCCCAAAATGGATGCCTTCGCTAAAGAATAGGGATTTCATCATGATGTCTCAGTGACAGAATTGTGTCTTGCTGATGGCTTCAGTGATATCAACATGACTTGTGGGTTCAATAAGACCTCTCATCGATAGTGTCATGTTATGCCGATAACTTCAGAGGGGCATAATCCCATCGGTGAGACACTTCCAGTGTCTCGCCAAGATGCGATTCTACAGGAGGAGTTTGTGACCGCCTGAAGAATCTGCATGGAGTTTTCTTGATCAATCAGAAAGATCTGAAAGCGAGCCATGGTAGTCTGAAAAGATGAAATAGGATGAAAATAAATGTGTATATGTTCTGAGCTCAGGAGCATTCAAAGCACTCATCCGAAGAGATTCAAAGATCGACACGAGGAGTAGAAGTGAAGGCGGTGGTTGCAGAAAGATTAAGAAAGTTCCCCCTAAAGGTAATCTTTCACACCGACATGGACAGCAAGGATTCAACCGAATGCAACATTTTTAATTTCAATAAAAGGATCTAAAGGTCAGATCTTTCTGAAGCCCTGATATTTTGTAAGCCCTAAGGGGCCCACACATTTTGATATATAAGGCATTTTTTGCATTTTTGTAAATAGTTCTGATTATACACTCTGAAGAGTTAGTGATTTCTATCAATCCTTTCTTGACTAAATGTATGTTTTTTGTAACTCAATTGAAATCTGGAATGCAAAACAAAGTTCACCTTGAAAACAAGTGCTAATGCTCTTACCACTCTCATTTTTGTATGTTAGCTTATGTATGTATTTCTTTAACAGTGTTTCCTAAATCTGTATTCATACCACAAAGTTGTGAAGTTTGTTCCTTCCTTCTTGAGATATGTATGTAGATCAAACCTGTCAAGAGTGATGCATAAGTCTAATGGGGTTATGTTGAGTAAGTAAAAAAGCTGCAGTCTAGTTTCCCTAGTGTGTTTGCATCTTGTTTTCATTTCCTGATTTCTTATCAACTCGGTGTATCACCACAGGAATAAGTTCAGTATAGTTTCATTTTGTATGCATTTTTCTTCCTTTACCTCACAAAGATCATTAGTCTAGGTGATACACAAAGGAAGCTGGCCTTCTTCAGAGGTTGACCTCTATCTGTAAGAAACCCACATCTTTAGAGGTCTTCCAATGTTACACTAAGGTGTTAAACATCAGGTTCAACAAGGGTGCAATTTCAAGTGATAACAGTTACAAACAACATATCAATATGTGAAAACTATTCAAACAGACCTGATCTTAGTTCTTTTACTTCTTGTATTTCTAACAAACTATATGACAATGTTGTAACATTATTTGGAACTGAAGCAAACTAATATAATGATTTTATTTTAGAATATATGCACAAATTAATAACATAAGTTGGCACATATATGTGTATGCACATAAACCTTCGTCTATGTACATACACATACTTGTGGCATACCTTCTTTTGTTACTTATTAAATTCATTCTTAAATGAATACTGATTTACATTGAATGTAATCATGTGTCATATGTATGAAATGATTGGATAATTTATTGATCAGTTCCATTTGAATAATTTGTTGATTATTTATTTAATGAGGAAATAAGAAGACTGAATTACTTTTCCATAGATATGTGTGTAGACAATAATCTCGTAATTAAGTAGAACAACAACACCTAAGTAGACTAGAGCACCTCAGGGTAGATGCTACTAGATGGTAGATAGTTGTTATGGAATAAATGTGTTGTCAAAAGTTACCTTTTGGGACGAGTGTCGAAACAAGGATTAGAGAGTATAGGTTTTTGCTTTATCCAAAACCTATTGTTTGTTGTTGCTACATTATTCTTATGCATGATTAAGAAAATTATCCCATTACGTATGTATGGACTTTTTGATAACACTCTCTGCCATTCCTAGCATAGATCTTGTATTTTTTAACTCATAGATAGATATGCATGTTGATGTTTTGGCACACACTAGATCCACCTTGTAGATTGTTCTCTTGCTAAAATTTCCATGCAGGGTTGAGTATTCTTCAAGTTGGAAGAATTCTAAGGAAGCGTAAGCTTCATGGTTGGGTAGTAAAGCGTTTCAACCATGTTCTCGTCCACCAGTCGAGGCGAACATCAAGAGGAAACCTTGGATGTTTTCAAGACTATCTTGGTCTATGTTGTAACCTTGATGTAAAATTTATGCATTGTATTGACTATGCGGCCTTATGAGCCAAGTCAACTTGGATATTGTAATTGAAATTGAAATTGAATATATAAATCTTTGACTCATTTTAAATAGACATGTGTTGCTATGATTGACAATAGCTACTTAGTTATGTCTTTTTAAAAACTAAATATTCATAATTTCATTCACAATAATGTAGATAGGTAATAATTAGAATGGGTTATTACATCATATGATCCTTTCACATCACCACATATTGATGAGGAACAACACTTATATGAGTGTTAGTGGGAAAGGATCTATTGATATTGATGATGACATATTTTATGATGTACTTTGTGTTCCTTCACTCTCCTAAAATCTCCTTTCCATCTATCATATTACACATACTGGGGCAAGGAAGACAATTGAGTTCACACCTAATTCAATGCTTATTAGACACATGCATAATAGGAAGGTTATTGTAGTTGGTCCATAGTTGATCATGCATCTCAATTGGACACTTTCTCTCATTTTTCTCTAGGTGATCTTGAAGTTCCATTGATTGGTTTACAGTCTCATGCATCTAGAGTGGATTTGATATCAAAAGAGAATTTTAATCACTTGAACCTATGTGTAATTCTATCATCCAACTTGGTGATGATAATTGTTATGAGCTTCCACCTCATCCACCTCCTACATATTCAAATATCAACTTAGTTCAACAAGATGTTTCCATTCTTTCAATTTCAACTTTATAGGATGACTTCTTGCTAGAAATTTTAGCATTATTTTTTGAGTCACACATTATAGATATTAGCTTGGACATGATTGGTTATATTCACTTCCTCTTTGATGATATGTATAGTCCACTTGTCATCACTTCATCATTACATTTGGAGGTTGTTCTATAGGTATCTTCATAGTTGTTTAGATTTTCTTCATCTGATTTAGCTTCTTTTGATTTGAACGTTGTGACCCTTGAGCATTTTTCAAGGAACTCATCTTGAGACCTCTTCTCCTAAGGGAGTATTTTCTATATTCATCATTGGATGTGTTTTCTCCTAAGGGGATGAACAATATTTTTGTATTTTTGAGTATCTTTAGCACTCACTTTTTGGTAAAGGAGCTACTTCCTTATGGGGGGATATATCATCTCTTCTTTTCTCTCTCATGGGGGATCTTGATTGTACTTATGTGACTGAAGCATCAATTGGGGGAACATGTTGAGTCCTACATTCTTTTGTCACATGTACACTTTTATTTATTTATTCTATTTTGGAGAGGAGTTTTTCCCCATGAGTTTTTCTCCTTTTCTTTGGTTATGAGAGATTTATTTTATTTGTACATTGGTACCTTATTAGGCTTTGTATCCAATACCCATTCATACATTCATCATTATGTTTTAGCTTCTCCCTAATAACAAAGATAATAAAGATGCACATTTGAAATAATCCCATTTCAAACTCCCATTGCATTTCAATAACAAAGATGCATATTCGAAATAATCCCATTTCAAATTTCCATTGCATTCCAATAAAGTAACATTACATAATCCCAAGTAATGATTACATTTTCATAAATATATATAAGATCATGATTACATACATAGCTTTCAATAGCTCAATGGAATAAAGTAAAAATGGTTCAGATGTCCTTGTTGGCATACATTCTCAAATTTTGACTACCTATTGCATGAAGGAGAGCATCACCCAAGTGCTTTTCTACCAACCACGGACTTATTGCAGTGCCCTGCACATCTACCATACTGGTAAGATGAGCCTACCCTTCAATGAAGAGTTTGGTTTGGTATCCCTCATAAATGATAATAGCGTACCCGAGCTTAGTGTTATGTCCTACATAACTAGAGCTACCATACAATGGATACTGTCTACATGCATGACATTCACAACCTAGATATGCAACCCTGGCCCACAATGAACTGACAGTGTAATCGGTGGCAACTTACACTACTTTGGCCAAAGATTTGTTCATTACATTCAAAATCACTTTTTAAGGAGTGATGTCTCACCTCTATGAAGTGGACGTCACATGTTCACCCACCCTATTGCTCAATTTGGTAAATAATATAACTGTACTAACTCTTAATGAGTTTATTCCATCTCAAAAGGATAATGTATTTTTAAGTGATCTAGTTGGCCATATAGGTTACTCCCAACCTCGGTTTATCCTAATCCCAGGATTAAACCTCATAATAACATATTGGTTTACATAATGTCACAAAATGACATTTCCAACACAATACTTCTATACCTATCCATTTCCCAACATATCATTTAATACTATCATATATTAGACTTACGATAACCTAGATATTATACTAATACCTTCTAATTATCACTATTTGACTATTACCATCAAATGCTACAAACATGCATATCAAATAAATATGATTTTTCTCATCAACGTGCCTTTTTTATTATTCTCCATTTCTCATGGATCTTTCCAAGTTATCCTGTAAGGTTTCTATGTTTCCATGTTCATCAACAATCATAAAACCTTTCTTTCAATATGACTCATATATTCACATGTTTACAATGTTCATCAAGTTCATATCTAATAGAGGAGATTACTAGCTTGAGAGGAGTTTGTGATTCTACACCTTATAGTTTCCTTGCGCTATAGCTTTGGGTTGTCGAGATGTAAATTCCTCTTCTTTAAGACTAAAATACTATGAAAATGTATAGACTCATGGTCAAGTATTAGATAATAGCATAACCAAATATATATATATATAACTAATACACTTTCAACCCTATTATTGATTATTAATATAATCATATTCAAAGGTATTTCCTAACCTTGGGAATAGAGTTTTCCCCTACCTTTAAGTTGATATGAGTAACCAATCAAGGATGAACTACCATTATGGTTTGCATCACAACCTAACTGTTTCAATATAGCACTTCAATGTAATATCATTTCCCATACTTCATGATCCATGTAAGTATACATATGGTCTATAACAACCTAGGTATTATACTAATACTCTATGGTTATCATGTTTAGCAAACATAAACACATAATTCCAACATAATGGATAAATATATATGTATCAACCAATAAGGTTTCATCAAAATAAGAATTCACCAAAGATCATGCAAGTTCACCAAAATAAGAATTCATCAAAGTTCATGCAAGTAAGCTCAACATAACATATAATCATCTTTTCCTCAAACACTTGCAACCATAACAAAATATGGTATCAAACATAAAATAATAGAGAAGTAATACTAGCATGCCTGGAATATAACACCCAATGAAGAATTTTCCTTCCAAGCTTGGTGTTAAAACTCCATTTGTTGCTCCTTCTACTTTTGACTTACTCACCAATCTAACTATAACTCCAAACACTTAAACTATACAAGCTAAACCTCTAACTTTCTCAATGAAATACTCTTTCTCACACACCTCTCCTCATGAACACTCAAGAACTTGAATTATGCTCACAAAATTATACAACAAAATAGATTGCAACAATGAAAATAATGAATACCAAAACCCAAAAGACTATCCTCTATTTATACAAAACATTGAGAAGCTTAATGCTAACATTAAGTTCTCAAATATACCACCTTTTCTCTTCCATTTTCCACCACTAAACAACAAAAGCTAACTTCTCCTCTAAATAAGTTAACTAAGCCAATCTAAGTTCAAAGTGGTTGCTCAAATAACTAAAATGCAAACACATAAACAATCCTTGCAACTTCAGCCTCTCTATTATGGCTGATTCACCCTCATAAACTTCCAACATTAGCTCTTTTACTCAGTCAAACACAAAAATGGTTACCTACAAGTTTCTTCCTTGCATTGCGGTTGTTGGTTGCTTGCCACAACAAGTCAAAATCTTCCATTATCTTCAGCCAGCTCATGGCTTGACCAAGTCATATGTTCTTATATTGTTGTGTCTTGCTTTTCAACTCCCAACATTGACTTATATTTTCATTCTTCCACTTAACATGGTGCAACATCATATTTATTAAATGCCTTACAAATGTTTCCCAGGTGCTTCACTTATGCACATTACTTGCAATAATAATCAATCCACAACTTATGCGCTTTTACTAGCAATAATAATCCTTGTGTATGTGCGAGTCTTATGCAAAACATAAAGTTTATACGTTGTTGGCTATATGTAATCCATTCACTATTTATTTGGTCCACATTATATATGCATTGAATTTTACTTTATAACATTTCATATATATAACATTATATATATTAGTATATATATATATATGCATTAAAATCATTGGTTGTCATTTATATATATTAACAAATATATATATATATATTAATATGTATGTATATATGTTTACATTAAAATATGTACTCATATACAAAAATATCAATATATATATATTATATACATATATCGTTATTTTAATATTCATAATAAACACACATATTTATGTATTCATCGATCGATCGATATATATATATATATATATATATATATATATATATATATATCATATATGTCCAATTGATATCCTCATGTATATGATATATCCATGTATGGTTATGCATAAGTATTTCTACCGATGTATATGCACACACATACATACTCACATGCATGAATTATCACATTCACATACATATACATATATACATTCAATGTATATACATCGAATAATATATAAATATAAATACACAAAGAACTTAAACTCAATACAGATATTTAATCATGCAATTCAAACATAAGAAACAAACAAGAAATCAAAGACTAAAACCAAAATCATTTCAAATTCCCCAAACTATGACCAAAGGTTTACTTACCAATTCTCAAACTAACTCAACTCAACTAGACCAAACTAGGATGTGAGTGTGTGATAGCTCAAGTAGGTACATTGCAAGTTTACCAAACCAAATTTCTCTCTTGGTTGATAGTCCCCCTCTCTTTTGGAGGGCTTGATTCTTTTCTTGCATCCAACTTAGTGCATCACAATAGAAGTTAGTTGATAACATAACATCCATATGCATCATATATCATTTGCATTATCAAAGCATTAAAGTAATCACATTGCAATACATATTAACTCATTGCACTTTTAATCAAAATATATAAAACATAATCATGTATTAAATCATTTTAACTCATCAAAGTAATAGTAAATAGGTAATAACACAATGGGGTGTAACACCTAAATTGATCTTAAGGGGGGTGTTGGATTAAATAGGAAATCACCTAATAATTAATTAATCACCAATGAATTATCAACCTCCTTTTACTTTATGCACTTAAGCTAAACTTAGGATTTTTCTTTTATTATTATATTATGCTAATTATAAGTCATATTGTATCATTATGCAAGATGAGGACACTTGTCACAGTCTAATCTAATCCTTACCTAGGGTTTGATCTAGGGTTTATTTTTTCCTTTTCATAAGATTGAGAAACTTTCCCATTATTCAAAAGGGAAACCAAAACCATTGAATTCATTTCACAAATAACTATTTTCCAACCTAGCTTACAAGTTTATCTAAGGAGAAAAATAAGTGAACTAGCCCAATACTATCCCTTCTAATTCCACCAATCCCTACAACACTTGGATTACCTTGTGAAGAACCATCAATATTAATTTTGTAAAATCCTAATGGAGGAAAAAACCATTTACCAACTCCATTCACCTTATTCAAAGTAAGATTAGTTGGAAAAGTCAATTGGCCCAAATCTAATTTTTGAAAAATTAGATTATTAGAAGAAGAAAGAAAAACATCCAAAGAGAACTTGATTGGAAATTTTCTTTCCTTGAGCATAATTTTCTTTTTCCAAACCTATCCAATAAGACTTTGAAAACCTTAGAAAATTCAATGATTTATTTCCAACCAAATTTTCCAAAGGGTGAAAGTAGGCCCTATATCGTAGATAACTAAAGTAACAAAGGATGGGTTATGAGGGAAATCATGAGAAGCCCAAGATTCAAATAAAGAAGAAGCATGAACAAAAGGATGATTTAAAATATCAAAATATTGCCTCAAAAAGACAAAAAAAAATGAGAATTGAAAGAAAAGATGAGACACATTCTCCTCACTAACTTCACATAGAACACATTTGGAAGGAACATGAAAACCTTTTTTTGTATGTTGTCCTAAGTAAGACATTTTTTTAGTTAAAAGATAAAGAAAAAAATACACTTTAGTTAATAGTAAAAATTCCATATTTTTTCAACCAAGGAAAAGCCTCATACCCATTTCGCTCATGTTTAAGATTTGATAACCACTTGATATTAAATAAGCCCCCTTTGGATCTTACCCCTAGGAAAGGTCACCGACCTCTTCTAAAGAACAACAAGGTTAATCTGCCAAAATAGAAAAGAGAGTAGCTCGATCATTCTGATTAGCCTCCACAAGCCAACAACTCTAGTCCTTCTAGGAATAAATATGGATTTTACCCACAAGTCAAGAAGACTTAAAATTAGCTACTCTAGACCAACCAACAACTAATTTTTTTTAACTAAGATTAAGAAGGTGAGGAAAAGAATGGATAATTGCAGGATTAAGGTTCCAAGAGTATGTCCAAAAAAGAGCATTGTGACCATAATTGACAATCCAAAAAAGACCACGCTTAACCGAAGAATCTCTTTGATTTTGATGCTAACACCATCTCCAAAAAATTGTTTCCAAATATTGGCTATTAAACTTTGAGAACCTAAGACCAAGACCATCATTTTGTTTAGGTCTATGAACATGATCCCAACTAATTAGACTCCACTTAGGAGAATCTAAATTTCTTTCCCAAATAAATTTTTGAGATAAAGAACAAATTTCTTTAAAAAATATTTGGAAGCAAATAGAACTAGAAATGTGTAGATAGGAAGAACCCACAACACTAATTGAAGAAGGGTAATGCACCTAGCAAAAGATAACCATTTGAAATTCCAATGATTAAACCTCATTTTAAACTTGTCAATTATTTGTTTCTAGCATAGACAATGAAAAAGATCAGCTGATAGTAGAATTTAATGATATGTCAAAGGAAGTTGCCCTATTTGAAACTTGAGAATAGTGTGATTCTTTGTTGAAGATTTGGAGGAGTATTGAAAAATAAATATTTGACTTATCCTCATTGATCTATTGACCTGAAGCAAGTAAATAGAGATCCAAAGCATTTATGAAATTGGTGGCCTAAAAAATAGTAGCAATGCCCATTAAATTAGTATCATCATTAAATTGGAGATGAGAATGAGAAGTAAGAGTGTAAGCTACTTTCCTGCCCTGAATACACCCATTAACTCTCATCTATGTCAAGAATCTACTAAGGCCTTCCGCCATAAGAATGAAGAGATAAGGAGAGATATGATCCCTTTGTCTCAATCCACATGAGGCATGAAAAATAGATGGGATTCCATTGATAAAAATTGAAAAGGATGAAGAAGTCTTACAACTCATAACACAAGTAATCAATTATGAACAAAATATGAATCTTGATAAAATATTTGAAAGAAAAGACCATCAGACCCTATCATAAGCCTTAGACATATCAAATCTTGATAAACATATCCTTTTCTTATAAGAACCCATAAAATGGATAGATCCTAAAGAAATGATTATTCTGTTTAGAATTTGGTGCTCCTTCATAAAGCCTCACTACCCAGAAGATATCAAGAAATCTAAAATTTTCTTGAGATGTTCAACCATCAGTTTAGAAATTATCTTGTAAGTTACACTGAAGAGAGCTACTAGGTGGAAATAATCAAAAGAAGTAGCCTCAAATTTCTTAGGAATCAAAGCTAAAAAAGGTAGAGTTGATAATTTGGAGCATCTATTTTATGGTTTGAGATTCACAAACCACCTTTAAGAAATCATTTTTCACAATATACCAAAATTCTTGAAAAAAATCAATGGGGGAACCATTAGGATTAGGAGCCTTACCTTTCTTCATTTGAAAAACAATATTTTATAGTTCCACAAGCATTATGGGTCATTAGTTAATGATTCATGTCATATGTAACTAGTGACATGATAGAATCAATAATAACTCTTTTAGCTTGCCTTGAAGCTTGACCTTTCTCTTTAAACAAAGTAGAAAAATAAGAAATAACTTCATCATTAAGTTCTTGAAATGAAGATAAATGAGTATCTTGAGAAGAGACAATAGAGGAAATAACATTGTTACTTCTCTTGTCTTTAACAAAATTATGAAAAAATGAGCTATTTTGATCACCCTCCTTGAGCCAAGTAATCCTTGACTTCTGCTTCGAAAAAATCTCCTCTTGGAACTCCCATTTAAGAAGCTCCTTAGAAAGAGAAAATTCCTCCAACAATATTTCTACAATCATACCAAACTCTTTTACCTAAAAATTAATACCATTCAACTTTTCTTGCACTTGTCTCTTTTGCCAAAAAATATCCAAAGTCAAATTTATTCTATTGTTTACTTATTTAAAGTTAAAAAATTGAATTCTTTTAAAGAAGGAATACATTGTAGTACCAACAGAGGGCTTGCCTTGCAACCACCAAATATCCATATTTTCTCAAATTGATTGGTGAAGCCACATTAGTGGAAACTTAAATGGTGGTTTCTTAGAATTGAGAAAAGAGATGAAGCAAATTTAATAGGTTAACGATCAAAACTATGCCACTACAAAATTTAGAAGTTATCAAATTTCCCCCAATCCAATCGATTGAGACAAGAAATCTATCAAGATGTTGAGAGATGGAAGTTGCCTCACATCTTCTATTATTCCAAGTATAATTGCCTCCACTTGGTTTTGCACCTAGACACTGGCATTGGCTACCATTCCAAACTAATATAGAAAAACCCATCATTTCCTCCACAAACAGTTTGGTTTCTTGAAGGAAAATGATATCAGGTTTATGAAGATGAATGAGATCTCAAACAAGCTTTTGATGAGGGGAGGTGTCCAAACCCCTAAATTTTCAGGAAAAAAAAATCATTTCTAAAGGAGAGGAAAGTTTGAATCTAAAGTACAAAGAACTCCAAATTCAATTAAAGGTTGTTTTGACAATTTTCCCTTTTTAGTACATTTTTCTTGTTTCTAATATTTTGTATTGTAAACCTAATGGGGTTGGATTCTTTTTATTTAGAGATACCCCCATCTATGATTGCAATATCATGTGTAGCATTCATCAAAGGTCAATCAATAGAGATATCCACCTCTGTAACATTTTGAATAGGAATCACTGCATTGAAATCAGGGCCAACTAAAGTAATCAAATGATTACAATTAGGTGTTTCTTGAAGTAACACATACTCAATAGATGGAATTTGAACCTCTAATGGTGGGGGTTGGGAGATATCAGGAAGAACCAAGTCTTAGTTAGAAAATAACTTTTTACCCAAAGAATTAGGGACTTCAAAACTTTCTAGAACATCAAATCTAATTCTTGACTTTCCTTTAGAAGAATCCTTCTTTTGATGCATAATGGTCCTTCCTTTATTACAAGATCACACAAGAATAAACCCATTGGAGTTAGGCTTTTCAAAACTAGTTGGGGCTTTCCCTTTCTCATTTGTAGTTGCTTGCAGCTTAGACACACCTTGTTGAGAAGAAGCATCATAAATCTGTTTTGGATAGTTCGTTTGAAGATCCTTGTAATCATGATAAATATGACAATGGAAAGGAAGTGCCTCATAATCCACGTACTTAAATCCAATTCATTTTTCCCAATCTAATTTCCAATGAATCAAGCAAAGGATTGTTGAGATTAATTTCAACACAAATGAGAGTATAAGTGGTTACCTTTCACTCAAGTTTCTGATGGGAAGGCCCAAGAGGATTTCCAAGAACTACAACAATTGAGTGTAGAATATTAGATCTCCAGAATTCTATAAGAAGTCAAAGGATACAAACCCAGGAAGTCAAGATGGAAGCTCCTCTAAAGGATCAAATCCAACGTGTCAAGGCTTGATAGACAAACCATCTTGTTTGTGAAAATATGGCCCTTCTTTAAATACCTTATTTCTATCTTACATTCTTGTGAAGACAACAAAGGAAAAACCATTAGCCAACATAAACACCTCCATATCTTCCTCAAGCTATCAATGACTATGAGTCCAATTTTCTAAGGAAGGAAAAGTAGCCTTAAAACCCATAAACTTACTGTGATACCTTGATATTTCTACCGCTCTAAATGTGTAAAATAACTAAGAATATGAATGACAAACTATCAAGGACACCTCAAGATTAGCCAAAAGAGAAATAGAATAAGAAAGGAAATGGATAAACAAAATAGAAACGATATCACCTTCCTTGCTGTTGATTTCTCCTTGATTGGCCCTTGATTGGAATGGATTGTGTGCTCCTTAGATGATGGATTGAGTGACTAAGATGCAAGATTCTATATGCAAGATGATTAACAAAGATGGTTGAATGATTGAAAAGGCTTGAGGATTCAAATGGACAGCATGTAGTTATCAAAATGCAAAGTGTTTGAGAAGGAAAATTGGCAGCATAAGGTTGCTCCAAATGAAAGTGTTCTTCAAAATGCCCTTGAGGAGGGGGTATTTATAGAAGAATTTGAATTCTCTAGAGAATTCAACGGTCAAGATTGCTCCAACAAGGCCAAGATGAAGGGCTATGGTGGGTTGAGAACCCACAAGCCCTCACATCTTGACATGTGGAGGGTGAAGTGGACAAGAGGATATGAGGTGTAAATGAGGTGTCAAGAAAGTACATGAGGTGGAAAAAGGACATGCACCTTGGGGAGTGAGGAGATTTCCACAAAAAGGGATTCCTTGTCCCCAAGTGGGAGTGAAAGGGACATTTGAGGAATTTTGGAATTCCTCAAAATCTACATGGGAAAAGGAAAGGTGGTTGGGATATAAATGTGAATTAAAAATTTCATTTCTAGGAGGATCTAGAGGATAAAAGGTGGGCTCCAAAAGGTGGGACTTGGTCACATGTGGAGATTGTGACAAGTCCAAGGTTGGTCACATGTGAAGATTGTGACAAGTCCAAGGTTCTAGAAGCCTTGGAAGGATGAAATGTGAATTAAAAATTCACATATAAAATAGGGGAATCTAGGAAGAATAAAAAGGAATTAAAAATTCCTTGGAGAATGATTAGGCTTAATTAATCAGTAATTAAAAGATAAATGAGGATTAGAAGCCAACTTGCAAAAGTTGGAGGATGTGACACATCCTAATCAAGGATTAGGCATGTGCACATCCTTAATGAAGAGATTAGGAAATGGATTAGGATTAGATGAAAATGACATGTGAGGAATTAAATAAATGTAATATTTATTTAATTTATTTGATGAAAAGAGGATTAAGAGGGTAAGGTATTTAATTATTAATTAAATACCTTAGGGATTTGGCAGAATTAAAGATATTAAATAATAGTAATATTACTTAATTAACTCGGATAAGAGGATGTTTAGATGAAAAGTGATAAATTTGGATAAATTAAGTGTCCAAATTTGGATGTCTACATTTTGCCCCTCTTTGAGATGGTGTTACGAAGTAGCATCATTTCAAAGAATATTAAAATATAGAACCTAGAAGAAGATGGTTAGATTGGAAAAGATGCCCCAGTCATCAAAGGATGACTAGGAGGAAAGACGATGGGGGTGAAGATGAAGAGTAGGGATTGATGCCCCCTCGAGAGGACATGCGGGTTAAAGAGAACACGTGTGTGCTCTCAAAATAGATGATGTGATGCAAGGGGAGATGAGGAAGATGATGCAAGGTGATGGGTAAGAGAGTAAGAGAAGCGATAGGAGATGGATGAAGCACAAATGGATTTCAAAAGGTGATGTTGCCCCAGTCAAGGTACAAGCCAAAATGGGTTGATGATGGATGGAGTGTTGTCAATGAGGGAATGAAGGATCCTGAAACAACACGAGGATGGGGAAGGATACATCCCACTGAGTAGTATTGATGAGGGAAGGATACATCCCAAAACACCACTAAAGGATAGGGATGAATATGTCCCGATGATGATGAAAGTGTTGTTGATGAGGGAAGGATACATCCCAAAACAACACTAAAGGGATAGGGAAGAATACCTCCCGATAATGATGATGAAAGTGTTGTTGATGAGGGAAGGATACATCCCAAAACAACACCAAAGGGATAGGGAATGATACTAATGGATGATAATGATGATGGGTCAAGGCTGGTAACAAGACTGAGAAGTAGACCAAAGATATGATTAGATGATTTGGGCTAAGTGGAATGGATGGAGATTGGATAGAGATAAGGATGAAGGATGAATGATGAATGGATGGGGGGATACATGCAAGATGATAGAATGGAAAATGAGATGCAATTCTAAATGCAATTTATCATCTTTGGAGCACTGGTTTTTGCTATAGCATCAAACACAAGACACCAGGGTATGAAGAACCAAGGCGAATTAGTGTCTAATGCATAAAACAAACACAACAGACAAAAAGACTATCCCAACACCCCAAAGTCACAAAGACCTTGGTCGGGCTAGGTATTGAGATAACTACAAGCACAAAAGGATGCCCCAGCATAACACAAGACGTCAGGGATCTTGGTGGGTACTACGTGGGACAACCAAGAAGACACAAATAGACATAAAAAGATCAAGATATGCCCCTATGTTGACCAATAAAAACAAACCATAATATGATGGATTATGGCGGTCTTGACAAGTGATGATAGGGAGCTCAAATGATAAACAAAATCCAAAAGCATCAAAAGATTGCAATCAATTTCAAATGTCCTTTGCCATAGGAGCAAGGGGATAGATGGGATTGATGAGGTCTGTTAGGAAGGATGCATCCTGTTGAGACCGATGATGGATACAAAGCTAAAAGATCATTATGACGCGGGATGTTCAAAACCGATTGGATCTCATGATACAAGTGGATCTCGTTTGTGAAGAACCAACTACGGAAGGGCATAGCTTGATGGAACGATACAAGGAAGACAAAACAGGGGACTGACACACCCTAAAGACCTAGGGGCTCGGGGGCCGATCAAAGATTAGCCTTGCCTACGTAAAAGCGCAGAGCCCTCATAGTTCGATAAAAGGTTGACGACTGACCAAGATGGAGACCTTGATGGATGGTAAAGATAGGATGGACAAAAAGAGAAAGACTGATGATAGATGATAGAAGAGCAAAGTGAAGATCGATGATGGAACCTCGGGGGCAGATCAAATGATCGACCTTGCCTACGTGAAAGCGCAGGGGCAACGTAGTTCGACAAGACCAAAAATAATGGATAAAGGATGATGGATGATGATAGGATAAGTGGATAAAAAGATGGGACTGATACGACAAGATAGGATAGACCTATTGGATTGGATAGGATGATGATGATCACATAAAGCTCAGGAATGGGATAGTTATCCAAAGCAGTAAAATGACTTGGGAGGATGGTATGATAGATAGAGGAGGGATGAAAAGTGATAGGGGATTGGAAAGATGTGCAAGAGAAGCAGGGGTGATGACGATGAGATAAATGGCATTGGGTTGCATGGGGGGGAGGCCTATAGCCAGATACCAATGACAAGGGATTGTGAGATGGGATGAGATGGGATGAGGATAAAGAGGAAAGAATGGATAGAGATATAGGGATGGGGATGGGAGGGATTGTTTGGATGGATAGGTATATAAGGATTGGGAGACAGGGATGCAGGGATAGATGGAGATGGAAGGGGATGCGGGGTGGATGGGGAGATATGGACAGCAAGGATAGATGGACAGGATTGGGAGATGAAAGGGATGCTAGGATAGAGGGACAAGAAGGATGGGCAGATGGAAGGGATGCTGATATGATAGATGATTTCTCCAAGGACTATGTCACAAAGGAAGCAGATGCCCCCACTCTAGATATGGCAGATATGATGAGGCATGAGGGTCGTAAGACGAGTGGATGATAAGATAAAGGAGATAACTGAATGAGGGCAGGATGGGTAACCAAGGAATATGATAGCACATGGATGAAGGGGATGTATACCAATAGGTGTCCAAAGCATGCATAGATAGGTGCCCCAATTTTGATCAAGATCACAAGAAGGATGGAGGGAATGGGAGATAAATGGGATATGATGGTAGGATGCGGAAGATAGGTGGGATGGGGGGGATTTATGAAGAGGATGGATAACAGGAAGACGGGTGCATAGCTTGAAGCATAGCGGATGGAGGGAATGCATACCAGGAAGTTGCCCCCAAGTGTAGATGGTGATTTACGCATGACGCTTGTTTGCCAGGTTTTCATCATGGTACTTATCCAAGGCACTTGTTTGCCAAGTTTTCACCATTGGACGAATTATTTCTCTTTTTTTTTTTTTGAATTTTTGGAGTTTTGTGGATAGAAAGGGGATGAAAATGGGTAAGGATAGGGATGTTGATAAGGGGATTTAGAATACAAGCGATAAGGATATGGATGGACTCAAGCATCAAGTTCCATGTTCAAACCGACTATTGGATGTTGGTACAACCTTATGCAAGAGAATGAATTAGGGGGATTTGAGAGGGGAGATACATGGGATAATGGATGGGATGCTGCGAAGGGTATGGATGGAATGATGGGGTGGATATATGATGGGGAGATGCGTTCAGGACCAACATTGGCACATGTGGGGGTGGATGTGGAAAAATAAGAGGATTAAGGGATGGAGAATGTGGGAATAATGGAGGAGATGGAATGGTGAATTTCGGGACATAGGGACCCAAGACAGATGTAGGAGATGAAAGGGGTGTATGATTAGCTTGTGGATTAGCGACTTTGGATGTTCTTACTAATTTTTCATGTGATGGCATTGCATATTTTTTCTTTGGGATCCACATGGTTTTGATCTTTGTTTTGGTGGGCCTTTGTGGCCTACAGATTTTATTTAGATTTAGATTTTTCTTCTCTTCACCATGTATTTTAGAGGGGACATGGGGAGCCGTAAATTCATGTGGATGCTTAGATTTATGCATTTTTTCTTTAACAGCCAAAGTGCTTTTAGTAGCAATGGGATGGGTGTGAATGGATGGATGATGTGGAGGACACATGAATGGAGGGATGGAGGTAGGATTTTTAGGATGATATGTGGATGGATGATGTACAGGTACGTGCCTTTGTTGATCCTGATTAGGGAACATGAGAGTGGGATAGTTATGATGGGCGACATGGATAGGTGATGAATGGATGAAAGGATGGATAGGACAAGATGGAGGAGGTGATGTTGGGATATAGGGGCCCAAAATAGACATAGGACCTGGAGGAAACAAGGGCATGGTGGATGGAGGATTGGAGATGGTGGATGGAGGGATGTAAGGACCCAAAATGGATGGAGCAGATGAAGGAGGAAGATGGACGGTTGTTTTGAGGTGATATGATAGAGGAGGAGGGATGGCCACATATGATCCGGTGGGGCGATGGGAAGAGCCGACATTTCTTTTGGAAAAGGCTCGTTGAGGACATTTAGAGGTTGTACCAACATTTTTAGATTGCGAGTCATGAGTAGTACATCCAAGACCTTGCGATACAAATTTCTTTAGCTTCCATGGGCTCTATAATACCTTGCTCATGAAGGCCTAAGCCTTTTCCTTGATAGTTCATTCTCTTGAGCATTCGATCTAGGACAAGATTTTTGTTATTCTAGAAAAATGATGCAAGTTCATTATTAGGTGGAAGAGGAGGGTTGGTGTATATGCTTTATTTTTCTTCTGCAAGGAGAGCACCATGGAGGAATGTGAGAGGACCAAGGGGATATGCAAGCAGTGTGGGGATAGCATTTTTAGGCGATGATGGGGGATCATGAGAAGGAGATGATGGGATAGCAACATTAGGAGAGGGAGTAGGGGCCATGATAGGATCTGGATTTGTGGTAGTAGGCTCATGCGATGGAGATGGAGATGGAGTAGTAGAAGCTTGAATGACAAGGGGATCATGGGATGGAATGGATGGGGGACTGTGGTCTTGAGGTGGACTAGATGGGATGGTAGGATCTTGATCTAGAGAAGGGGATATGTTGGCATGCTTTGGATTAGACTCTTGGCATGACTCATCATGTGCGGAAGGCATGGTAATGGAGTCTTGTTGGGACTCTTCAAGTGGGGAAGATGGAGGGCTAGAAGATTCATGAGGTTCATTGGAATGGGTTTTGGTGCTACTTTGGTGCTACTAGAATTGGGAGGGTGGATTGGATTTAGGTGGATCTAGGAGTAGAGGGAGTGGATTGGAATTGGGCGTCTTCGATGGATTCAATGGTTCTTGGAGTAGGAGATGGGGGTTCAATGGATTTAGTGGGTTCAATGGTTTCAATGGTTTGATCAGTGCTAGGGGTGGTAACATCAATAATAGGTGTGGTATGGAGAAGGGTCTCATAACTAGTGACCGTGGATGATGGATCTAGATGGCATGGTTCCACGACTTCAAGATGTGGAGTTGGGGATGGCTTCTTTGTAATGAGTCCTTGGAGAACTTCTGAAATGAGAGACTTGCATATGGTTGTCTTAGCTGGGGTGGTAGAAAGGGATGAGGGATTATGGATTGGTGGACTGGGGTTAGATGGAGGAATGGGATTGAATGTAGGACCATGAGTAAATGGAGGATTGGGATTGGATGGAGGACTAGGAGTAGATGGAGGACCAGGATGGGATGGATGAATGGGATTAGATGGAGGACTGGGAGTAGATGGAGGACTAGGATTGGATGGAGGGTTAAGGTAAGGATATTGGAGTGGTGAATTAAGATAGGGGGACATGGATTATGGATTAGGACAAGAGGATATAGGTGGTGTAGTGGGACAAGAGGATGTGGGGGGTGGATTATAATAAGGGTATTGAGATGGTAGATTATGATGAGGATATGTGGATGTAGGATTAAGGTAAAAGGGTGTGGATGTAAGATTAGTATGGACAGACTGGGAAAGAGGATTAGGATAGGGGGTCATGGATGGGGAATTGTAATAAGAGTATTGGGATGGAAGATGAGGATAAGAGGATGTAGATGTTGTGTAAGGGGATGATGTAGATGAAGGAAATGAAAAATATGGGGATGAAGAAGATACTGGATATCCATTGTCAAAGGTGGCATAAGGAGCATGATTAGGCATGGATGAAGGCATAACAGGATAACTGGAAGGGGTGATTGGATTGTGGAAAGTGGGTGGAGAAAGCTTACTAGAGATGATAGTGTCAAGGGGATCTATGTCATATTCTTCTTGATCGACAAGAATTTCGTTATCGTTGTCCACGTAATTAAAGTTTCCCTTGACTACTATTGATGGAGGATGAGGATTCATGATGGTGAAAGGATAAAGAGGATGGATAAAAGATTTTGAATGGGAACGGATTAAAGCTCAAATCAGGATTTTGGTCACGCTCAGATCAGGATTGGACAAAAGCTCAGATTAGGATGATTGGATGGGATTCGATAGATAGATGATTAGATCGGGTAGATGATTTGATGAATTTGATTAAAGTACTAGATCGGTTTGATTGGATAGGATCAAATGATTAGACGATGTTGATTGGATAATTGTGATTGGATGAACTTGATCGGATTGGTGTGCTTGGATTAATTAGGTGATCAGAGGAATGGATTTGTTTGATTAGATAGAAAGAAATAAAAGGTACCACTAGATAGAGCTTAAAAAATTAAGCAATTTTGGTTTTTGAACGAAGTTGATTCGATGTACGGTTTGTAAATGACAGCCCCGGGAAGTTAAAGGGGTGTAGTCAACATTCTGCAGTAAAATCAGGGGCGTAGATAGCTTTTTGCAGTAAATCAGGGGCATTTCCAGCAAAATCAGGGGCATTTCCAGCAAAATCAGGGGCATAGATAGCTTTCTGCAGTACATCAGGGGCGTTTCCAGCAAAATTAGGGGCGTTTTCAGCAAAATCAGGGGCGTAGACAGCTTTCTGCAGTAAATTAGGGGCGTTACCACGTTTCTGCGTAGGGCGCTACCGCGTTTCTGCGTAGGGCGCTACCGCATTTCTACGGGGGCACTACCGCGTTTCTACGTAGGGCGCTACCGCATTTCTGCGGGGGCGCTACTGCGTTTCTGCGGGGACAAAGCTTGGTTTTTGATGGCAAAGGCTATGGCAAGGACACAAAATGATAAAACAAGTCCAAAGTATCAAAAATTTGACAGATTTTTCACGAGATAACACCTCAAGCAAGCACAATCCTATGATTAATATTACGGGTATGGCAAGACAAAGTCTTAATCTAGGATGCACAAGGCTTCTAGGGAGTCCTCGATATACTCTCGGTACGTGAGGCACAACCGTGAACACCAGTCCATCACAAGCGTGAGTCGGGAACCCCAGCGAGATACTGAAGGGCTCGAACCAACTCTTCACGTCTATCTAGGTATCACCCTAGCTTCGACGCTCCACCAATTATGACGCAACTAGATTGGGGTACAACTTTCGTTCTCCTCCCTTTATATACCCCGCCGGTACACGTGGTTGGAATCGTCCCTTGGGGTGATGAAATCCCCAAGCAGGTCCCACTAAAAGGAAGACACTAACTGTTTCCAACTACTCCCCAGGCTCACACAAGTGCAAGGGGAAAGTGAAAACAAATCAATGCCCCCTTGGGTAACACAAAAGTAAACAACCACAACAAACAATGAGGTTTAATCCCCCTAATTAGACTATGTTTGAAAATAGCAAAGATAATTTTTGAAAGTCTGATTATGTAGATGACCCTGCAAACAAATGTTAGTTGTCCTCTTTTACGCCTTTGGTCAAATTTTGCCACAATATGCTGCAAAAAAGTTAGCGAAAAATAGCAATATTCTTGCCAGAACAATGTTAGAGAGTTATCACGTGAAAACCGCAAAAAACTAGAGCAAAAACGAAGCCAAAACGCCCATTTTACCTTCCAAACTGTGCTGTTTTGGGGCGCTACCGCACTTCTGTGGGGGCGCTACCGCACTTCTGTGGGGGCGCTACCACACTTCTGTGAGGGCGCTACCGCACTTCTGTGGGGGCGCTACCGCACTTCTGCGAGCTTTTCCTGTAAAATTCTTAACTCGAAGAGACGTTAAATGCAAGACCCGTGTGTGGGTCCCACCGGGCGTGCCAGAAATGTATACCCTGATATTTGCACTTCTCTAAATGAGCAAAACAACTAAGAAATATGAAAACAAAATACCAAGGACACCTCAAGATTAGCCAAAAGAGAGATAGAATAAGAAAGGAAATGGATAAACAAAATAGAAACGATATCACCTTCCTTGCTGTTGATTTCTCCTTGATTGGCCCTTGATTGGAATGGATTGTGTGCTCCTTAGATGATGGATTGAGTGACTAAGATGCAAGATTCTATATGCAAGATGATTAACAAAGATGGTTGAATGATTGAAAAGGCTTGAGGATTCAAATGGACAACATGTAGTTATCAAAATGCAAAGTGTTGAGAAGGCAAAATTGGCAGCATAAGGTTGCTCCAAAAAAAGTTTGAAAATGCCCTTGAGGAGGGGGTATTTATAGAGGATCTTGAATTCTCTAGAGAATTCAATGGTCAAGATGGATCCAACAAGGCCAAGATGAAGGGCTATAGTGGGTTGAGAACCCACAAGCCCTCACATCTTGACATGTGGAGGGTGAAATGGACAAGAGGATATGAGGTGGAGATGAGTTGTCAAGAAGGTACATGAGGTGGAAAAGGACATGCACCTTGGGGAGTGAGGAGATTTCCACAAAAAGGGATTTCTTATCTCCAAGTGGGAGTGAAAGGGACTTTTGAGGAATTTTGGAATTCCTCAAAAATCTACATGGGAAAAGGAAAGGTGGTTGGGGATATAAATATGAATTAAAAATTCACATTCCTAGGAAGATCTAGAGGATAAAAGGTGGGCTCCAAAAAGGTGAGACTTGGTCACATGTGGAGATTGTAACAAGTCCAAGGTTGGTCACATGTGGAGATTGTGACAAGTCCAAGGTTCTAGAAGTCTTGGAAGGATGAAATGTGAATTAAAAATTCACATATAAAATAGGGGAATCTAGGAAGAATAAAAAGGAATTAAAAATTCCTTGGAGAATGATTAGGCTTAATTAATCAGTAATTAGAAGATAAATGGGGATTAGAAGCCAACTTGCAAAAGTTGGAGGATGTGACACATCCTAATCAAGGATTAGGCATGTGCACATCCCTAATGAAGAATTAGGAAATGGATTAGGATTAGATGAAAATGACATGTAAAATTAAATAAATGTAATATTTATTTAATTCATTTGATGAAAAGAAGATTAAAGAGGGTAAGGTATTTAATTATTAATTAAATACCTTAGGATTTACAGAATTAAAGATATTAATTAAATAATAGTAATATTACTTAATTAACTCGGATAAGAGGATGTTTAGACGAAAAGTGATAAATTTGGATAAATTAAGTGTCCAAATTTGGATGTCTACAGTAACAACCACCTCCTTCTACAAGGAATTTACTTGGTTTTATTTTCCATACAATAATGACTAACATCATTAGTAAAATGGCATATAAATTTTTTTCTTTTCAATAACTAAAACTACAACTTGTAGCTAAGAGTCTCATTGTAACCCTCCATGTCTTTAAAAAATGGGGTGAATTCGACCCTATCAAATAGACCCCACAACTCGTCATTTTTTTTAAGAGTGTCATAATTCCCAAGTTTAGTCCTTTTCTTGGGCCCCCCATAATTTCTTCCCCACCCATAAAATCTTTGTGAAGCAGCAGGTAATCTTCTCCTAAGCCTATATCGTCAAACAAGGAAATCATAGGAAAAGTGAACTCTTCAACATTTAGGATAAAATTTGCGGTTTTCATTTGGAGTTTTAGATTAAACTCACCATCAATTATGGTAGAGAGCTAAGATTTGGAAGGATCATGAAGAAATATATCTTGCATGACTCTCATTCCCATATTGGAAATGATAAAATTTAGTGCATTAAAATGACGATTAATCAGGTGGTCATTACACACGAGTTTGCAAGATAAGAAAACCAAGGGGGTGTCATTTCTACAGTCTCCAAATAATTTTTGAAATGAGTATGAGTGCGGACAATCAATTTATCATACATTTTGGGGTACTAGCCAAAAATATCTATCCATAAGATTTTATTAATATTTTATTTCTTCATGATCTTCGATACAAAAAGATTAGGGGAGCTAATATAATCATTAGGGAGAACATTTACCACATCGCCAATGATTCCCCTAATAATTATAATTCGATTATCCTTCATCCTTTTCCTATCAACTTGAATATGCATTATGTACCCATCATTATAAAATCAATAACTAAATGATCATCACCTTCTTTCTTATGGCTCCTTATCATAAGCGGCTTCATATCTTTCCTTATTAACAATATCCTTGATGTGACATGGTAGTGAAATGTACTCCTAGTAGGTCCATGTATTATGTCTAAGGCTCTCATTAGCCATATCATCAGCAGTAAAATTTCCTTCCTGGTATAAATGAAATTTTTTATAATGTTGAAAATATTTGAGAATTATTTTATAGTCATCCATAACATCTCTCAACTCCCAAGGCACATTAGCATTCTCCTTAAAGTAATCAATGATTAATTTGGAATCCCCTTCAATTATGACCATAATATAGCCTTTCTCCTTCATACGATTTAATCCAACCCAACAACCATTGCCTCAACAACATTATTAGAGGTAGTTCCCAGGAATTTTCTATAGCCTTCTATAAGAATCCCCTGGTGATTTCTTATAACTCCTCCCGCTCCAACTAATCATGAATTACCTTTAGAGAAGCCATCAAAGTTGCATTTGATCCATCCAATCTATAAAGGAGACTAGGCCATACTTTTCCTAAGAAGTTGTTTATTCCATTTGTAGTTTGTTAGGTCCTTCTTTAAACCCCATAATTGCTTTATTTTGATTTCTTTGTAAGTAGGAATGTGCTTAGAATATGCATAAATCCTTGCATTAATTTACTCTTAAATCTAGTATCTTATGGCTAGGCAAAGATATTTGTTGTTTCTGGTTGTTTCCCTAAAAATTCTATTATTTCGCTCATTCTATATCCCCCATGCTATAAAAGGAGGGACTTGTATCCAAATAAAGGTCAACAATTATATTGTGAGAGTAAGGAAAAACATTCCAACTTTCCAAAAAGAGTTTAATTAAAGAAGGAAAAACCCATTCAGTCAAAAGTAAAGGTAGAAAGAAAGACCACACCTCTCTAGAGTAAGAGTAGTGAAACAACAAGTGTATTATTGACTCAGCTTCATTGCAAAGATAGTATTTGTTGACAAATTGGAACCCTTTTCTATTTAGGTTGTCTATAGTAAGGATCTTTCCTTTAGCGACTGCCCACCAAAAGCAATTCACCTTAGAAATAATTTTTTTTATCCAAACATAGTTCCAATAGAAATCATCCTTATAGATCAGAGGTTTCTCCATCACTTCATAAACTGACTTAACTGAGAGGTTTCCTAGAGAAATTTTTGTCTAGATCTATTGATTATTTTTATTTTTTGAAAAGAAGTCAACCTCCCCAACCTCCCCAATCTATTTTAATAATGTATTCATAACAACATCCCAATATTGATGTCTCCCTCCACAGAGAATAACTCCATTTAAGTAATGCTTGAAGTTGATCCATTGCAGTTTTTGACCATCCCAATTTATGTACCCATTAACCTGCTTTCCAAGGTTTCTTATGAGCTTCTTCTTAATTTGGGTGAGATTGTCATTGGAAGATAAGGTCATTCCTTTAGACCAAACATCATCCCAAAATTTAGTGTCTTAACCATTTCCTATTCTCTTTTTAACTCTTGTTTTTAACACTCTTATTTTTAGAAGATTATTGTGCAAACCCTTTTCCTAGTACCTGCAAAACAACATGAATAAACGAGTTAGACAAGGAATTACAAGCTAAAACAAGGATTCCCCATGAAATCCATTTGCAAACTCAAAATAGGAAAGAAATTGATGAAGAACACAATACAAAAGATAAAACTAGATTAATCCTAATTAGAGAAGCAAACACTTGATCCCATGGGGGAATTGGTGCCAATTTGATGTGAAAATT
Source organism: Sequoia sempervirens (assembly GCA_007258455.2). NCBI lineage: Eukaryota > Viridiplantae > Streptophyta > Pinopsida > Cupressales > Cupressaceae > Sequoia > Sequoia sempervirens. The sequence goes on from VDFB02000017.1 coordinate 462,229,871, forward strand.
TGGCCCTTTCCCAATTCCTATGATGAAATCTTGATATGTTGAAGATGATATTGATCCACTTTTGATGAAAAATGAGAACTCCAAGCCAAATCTACAAAAAACCTAGTATAAGAATTCAAATTATGGATGAGAATGGCTAAATATTTTAGCATGGTAACTTTGCAATGTTTGTGGATGATGAAATGAGGAGAGGAGCTCTTCATTTATAGGATTCCAAGATGGATGAATGCCCAAATTTGAGCAATGTGGGACTAACATTCATCCAATGATATGGTGCCACTTGTCAAGCTTTAAATGGATGAAGGATATGCAAGATTTGGGGTTTGTGCCAATAAATGCCAATATTTGAAATTCAAATTTGTTGAAATGACATGCAAGAGGGAAGGGAAAATGCAATAAATGCCACTTGGCTCAAAGCAACGGACATGTAAGAGGTTTTAAATGCTTTGTTGGATGTACATGTTGACTTAGAATTTTTGAATTCAAATTGAGAGAATATTCCAAAAGATGCCTTGTGAGGAAAATAGAGATTTAATAAATGAATTAAATCTATTTTCATGTGCAACTTGCATTATCTAGAGGATGTGACATGAGATGAGGTTAAATTAATCAAGGGTTTTAATTAATTTAACAGGAGATTAGATGATGTGACTTATTTTGACTTAGATTTATGGATTTATTTAAATCAAATAAGAGAGGAATATGATAAGAGGCTAATTAAATAATGATTTTGATTTGTTTAATTAAAAGGGATGGTGTTAGATTAAATCAAATAAGGTTTTAATTTATTTAATTTAATGGATAGACTTTAGATATTTAATCAAATAAATTGATTATTTAATTAAATAGGGATAATTAGATCAGATGGATTGATTTAATTAACAACAGAAAGTGACTTAATTAGACAAAACGATTTATTTAATTAAGAGACGAATATTGATGAATTTAATCAAATAGGGGAATTTGATTAAACGATTAGACCAAGGGATGATTTAGGAAGAAACGATGTTAGTAAGTCAAGATCAGATGCACGATGTCAATCAGTATATTTTTTATGTCTACAATTATTCCAAAAAATAAAGCCATAAGGGAGTTCTTCTAATCTTAGAAAATAGTCTTGGTTCATATTTCCCAGATATTTAGCTCTTAGAATTCTCACTCAATCTTTAGAGCCTTCTAGGAGATACTGTCCCATTTTAGCCACAAGAGCTTTATTCAAAAGCTTCAACCTTTTGATTCTAAGACCATCGTCCCTTTCTGGAGCACAAAATTTATCCTAGCCCACAAGGGCCATCTTATTTCTCTCTTCAATTCCCAACCAAAAGAACCTCTTTTGGATCTATTCAATTTTTTTTGCTATGAAGACATGGATATTGAATAGGGAAAGGTAATAAATTGGGATGTTTTGTAAGAAGCTTTGAGAATTTGTAGTTTCCTAGCTTGGCTTAGGAGTTTCCCTTTCCAACCAGCCAACTTCTTTTGAATCCTCTCAATTATATAATCCCAATAGTTATTGTTTGGCTTCTTGGAGATAAGTAGGAGACCAAGGTAAGCATCAAGGAGAACAACATCTTGGCACCCAAGAATTTGCATCAACCTCTCTTTTACAATTTGATCAGTATTAAAGAAATAGATCTTACTTTTGTTGTAGTTAATATGTTGACTCAAGACTTTAGCATAATCATTGCAGATGGAGAAAGGAAGCTTCTTTGAACCATTTTAAAAACTTAAAATCCAACAACTTTTGAATGTTTTTTTCAAGAACCTCTGCTTCGACAATAAAGAGGTATGGGGAGAGGGGGTCCCCTTGGCTTAAACCCTGACCACAAGAGAAGAACCCCTTAGGGACTCCATTCACAATAACAAAAAATTTAGGGGTCATGACACATGAGGTAATTAATTTGAGGAATCTACCATCAAATCCAAATTTTTTTATAACATCAATAAGAAATGGCCAGTACACCCTATCATAAGCTTTGGAGATATCTAGCTTCAATGCCATCCCCCATTTCTTGTTGCAATCCATGGAGTGGAATACCTCTTGGGTACAGATAGTGACATCTAAAATATGCCTCCCTTGAACAAAACCTTTTTGGTTAGCTGCAATCATCTTACTCAGAACCATCTTCAATCTATTAACAACTCTTAGTAAAGATCTTATAAGTGGTATTGCAAAGGTTGATGGGTTTAAAATCTTGAATTGATGAAGCTTCCTCTTTTTTAGGGATGAGAGAAATAAATGTGGAATCGAGTTGGTTTAGGAGTCTTCTAGATCTGAAGATGTCCCTAGTAGGATTTAAGAGGTCCTTAGAAGTATTGTTTCAAAATTATTGGAAAAAATAGGAGGAAACCCATCAAGCCCTAGGGCTTTATAAGCACTAAAGGAGAAAACAACAACCTTAACTTCCTGAAGGGAGATAGCTTTAGTTAGGTCTTTAATATCTTGCTCAAAGATAACTTAGGGAATCACTTGAAGGAAGCGATCCACCTCTTCAAAGTCAACCACAAAGTTCTTCTAATAATTTGAGAAGAGACAACTTCTCTAGAAATTTCCTCTTCCATATTAAGGATGGAGCCATCACCTTTTATTAGATATCTGATCATGTTTCTACTTCTATGTTTCATGGTTGATTGGTTGAAAAACTTTGTGTTTCTATCACCTTCAGAGAGCCATTGGACCCTAGATTTGTGTTTCTAGAAAGTCTCTTCCTTCTTGTTGATTTTGTACCATTGGGATCTTAGATCTTGTTCTTTGTTGTATAAATCCTCATCAGCATTTCCATTTTCCATCAAATTTTGAACCTCTTTAATACTGTCTCCAATAGATTTATTTATATGAAAGATATTATAGAAAGAGAACTTATTCCATCCTCTAACCCTTTCCTTGATTCTCTTGAGTTTATTATCCAAGCAGAACATAGGGGTTCTAGCACATAGTTCATTCCACCATCTATTCACTAGATATTTAAAATCGGGGTTGTGAGTCCACATGGTCTCGAATTTGAAGAGGAAATTTCCTTTAATAGTATTATCCTCCCAACAAAGGAGAAGAGCATTGTGATAAGAGCAAGTTCTATGAATAGCAGATAAGGTTAGAGCCAAAAAAATGTTCCAGTTGGAGGAAATAAGAAATCAGTCAAATTTGACTTGGATGAGGTGGTCTCCCTAGAATCTATTAGACCAAGTGAATAAGGACCCTATCAAAGGGACATCAATGAGACCTACAAAATTAAGAAAGCTAACCAAATCCATCATGCTACCAAAGAAATATTCCAATCCTCCTTTTTTCTTAGAAATAAATAGTGGAGAGTTAAAATCCCCTCTCAACATCCAATAATCCTATTTATTGTTGCTTATTTGATTGGTTAGAAAATCCCATAAGTCTAGTCTATCTAGTCAAGAGTTGGGCCCATAAATATTTAACATATTTCATTTCTTAAATGTGACAAGATCTTCAAGAGATACTAAAAAGCAGTTCTTACTGAAAAACCCCAAAGAACCATTAAATCTAATTGGGTTCTGATATGTAGTTATAACTCTCGAGGCTCCATATGCATCACTAACAACATAGTTAGCACTAGGAAAAAAATTCTTAACAACTTTATCAAAATTTCTTTTTCTATTTTGGTTTCCTGAATCAATAAATATATTTGGTCTCTCATCAGCCAAACAAGTCTTAATCAAATATTGTTAATAGGGATTGTTTAGGCCCTTTATATTACAAGATAGCATCTTCATGAGAAAGCAACAAGAGAAACTAGCACCACATTGATGTTGCAAAGGGAAGACAACTTCCCTAACAACTTTACTTCTTTCTCGACTTAGAACCATAAACTAGCTCTAGAGTCTTTTTATTTCCAAAGAATACATCTCTAAAAATGTCTTTATTCCTAGCTTCCTTTTGAGATTTCCTTTCCACTTTATTCCCTCCCACATTAGGTTTTTTTTCTTTTTTGATGTGGAGTTAATTTTTGTCCAATCTTCTTCATATGTTCCCTTAATAGGAGATGAAGAGAAGCACAACTAGGCCAAGGCATTCCTTATATTCTTGTTTTGGCTTAAAGGAAGCTGCAAATTATCTCCCTCTAATTGTTTCTCTTGGAGTGGATCGAGGGGGAGGAGACCACTCCCATGCCTATTTGAGAATCGATCTCGCCCTTCTCAAGAAATTTTGATTTATCTTCTTGTTGAATGTTAGTTTTGTTTTCTGAGACTGTCAAAGTATCATTTTGATTTTCCTTCTTGAGATTAGGATCAAAACCCTTCTTGCATTCCTTCTTTTCCTTCTCCATCTCAGTTTGAGGTTGCTCAAATCTTTGATTAATCTCATTAGAGGGGACAACAAATTCTCCTTCTTCATTAGGGGGCTTTCAGGGAATGATCATTACTTCTTTTAGGGGTGAAGAATTAATCCCATCAGAGTTGGATACTTGTTCTTTGTCTTCATTAAATTTCTTGTTGATCTCCACTATGGTAGAGCCCAAAATAGACTCTCTTCCCCCCTCTGAAGAAACCTTTTGTGAGACACCCTTTAGGAGGTTCGGATTAACATTCTCTTTCATCACCATATCATTAGTTTGGGGAGAGGTAAATAGCTTCGAACCCACCTATACACTTTTAGAGTCCTGGAGCCTCATGCTACAAGTATCCTAAAAATGGCCAAACTTCTTGCAGATTTGACAAAAACATATCTCATTTTCATATTCGAAAGGTTATATCCATTTTCCAGACTTATACTTCAAGGCAACCGAGGTAGGGAGGACAATGTTAATCACAACATTAACAAAAAATCTAGAAAAAACCAATCTGGTGTTGAGTTGGGTGACCTTGTCAATAGCCAACAGGCTCCCAAAGGAATCAACAATCCCCTTTAAAATACCATTATTCCTGAATTCCAAAGGAAGGCTCGGGAGGCAAACCCAAGTGGGGGCAACCTTTCCTAGGTCAGTAGACAGGTCAAAAACTTGGTTTCCATTTACAGAGAGACAAAAAGTCTTTAAAACCAATGTAAAATGCCCAAGGCCCTCCCATAAGCACCTTAATCAAATCTTCATGTAAGACATAGCTAAAGAGAAATAGACCTTTACCATAGCTGTAATGGAAAGACTACCTTTAATATTCCAAATTGAATCAACCCATTTCCTTACCTATTCTATGTTCATATGGTACGCCAATAAATTTCCCACCATAGGAAACTTTAGATTCTCAATGGCTTCATTCATTAGCTCTTCAAGTACTTCCACTTCCAGACCGTCGATAGAGCAAGAGGAAATCCCCATACCATGATTAGCAATAGAAAGTAGGGATTTTCCCACTAGCTTGTCCACAAAAGATATTGGATCCTCTTTAGAGGAAAAGTAATCTAGCCCATAAGAAGGAGACATCAGGAATTTTCCAAGGGTATGGGCTATAACCCCCATAGAAGAAGAGGCAACAAACCCTGATGCAACAACAGAATGAGGAACAACATTTTTGGATGGGGAGCTCACTTGAGTCCCCCACCAAGCTGAGACATTTGAAAAACCCTAGTAAAGAGTAATATTTTGAAATTACAGAATGCGCCCAGAGTGTACAAATAGTAAACAATTATTAAAAAAATCCAATATTTTTTTATATGTTAGAATGAATTTGAACAAGAAGTTAAAAAAACCAAGATTTTAAAAAAAAAAAAATATAGGTATGCTTACTTCTTACTTGAATCTTAAAATAAATAAAACATTTTTATTTTCTTTTGAAAATTGTAAGCTAGATCAAAATTCTCTCTTGCAAGAAGCTTGTCTAGAGCATACTTTTTTTTGTTTTGAATCTTTGAATTTAATTCCCCCGTTGTTTGTTTTATGGATACAAAGTGAATACTAGAATTAATTGGATGAATAGTATTGACTTGAGAAATCTATCATTCCAAAGTTGCACTTCTAGATTACGATGTGATTTCCAAAACAATGACCAAGTAAATGCAAACTTGGTAAAATCCATTGAAAGTCCAAGTCTAGAAGATATTGGATGCAATCAAGTAGTTGTTTGGTTGCACCAAGTTGTAACCTCATTAGAAGTAATTGGGGTGAAAAAAATGATTTTCCCTAAACACGCACTATTTGTTTGTTTGTGAATTATGAATATAAGCTAGCAATTTTTGTTAAGAATAGGATGCCATTTAATTGCAATCCTAAAATTATTTCATGTATCTCCTAAAGTTCTTGGAAAGTGTTCCCCAACACTAGGATTAGAAAGAGATTAAATTTGAATGAAATGAACATGTAAATTGATATTTGTAATTAATTTTAAATTATAGGAACATGTGGGGACACCCAAGAAGAGCTCCTACAAAATAGGATCACATGGGGAACCCACATGGAAGGTGGAACTCACCTTGAGTTAAGTTAATTGTTTGGAGAAAGATAACACTTCAGTAATGCATGTAAATATCCTAGAAGTTAGGAATTAATGTTTACATACATGGAGTTCAGTTTAGTTCAGTTCAATTATGGTTCAATTATCTTCAGTTGCATGTAGTTAGTTTCAGTTGAATACAAGTTAACTTAAGTTGATTTGGAATGCATGACTAATGACTTGAGTTGCATGATAGATAATAGGTGATACATTCAATTAAGAGGGGATGATCAATCATGCATGATATTTGCATGAATGGTGGAGAGATATGTTTCAGTTAACAGAGATTGATTTGGACCCACCTTGGGTGCCCAAGTTGGCATCTTGGAGTTAACACTTTTGCATGATAAGATATTTTACAAGGATGAGTTAAGTGGGCCCATTCTTGGGTGCCAACTTTGAAGAGAAGCTTAAAAGATATCTTTGTAATCAACGTTGAGTTAGGACTTCAGTTTTGGATGCCCAAATTGATGGACTTGGTTTGACATTGTTTTTCATGAAATAACTCTCACTGGTAGAATTTGGAAAATAAATGACTACATGACTAAAACTTTTAGTCACATGACTAAAACTTTTAGTCACGTGACTAACACTAGTAGTATTTGGAAAATAAATGACTAATTTGGTCATTTATAAGTGACTAATTTGGTCATCGGGTAAAATCACAACTAAATGACTAAATAAATGGCTAAATAAATGACTAATATTAGAAAAATAAAAAATTACTAAATAAATGACTAATATCAGACAAATAAAAATGACTAAATAAATGACTATTACTCCTCTATTTTTTTTTCTTTTGAATTTGATCATAATCCGTAGAGCTTAAGCCCCCCTCATGGGACCTCTACCTAAGTGGGCCATTTGGCTGCCTAGGTTGCTTGGTGCACCAAAAATACTTATTGTGTAAAACCAGGGCTTATCGTCTGCTAAAACATTTTTCAAACGAGGGCTTTATTTTTCCCCTTTTTTATTGTTTATTGAGTTTTAAGAAGCATACCCTAAAACCCTGTCAATTTTTTATTTTCAGGCTACAACTCACAAAATTGGACAAGTGAAAGGTCAATACTAGCGAGGAAGAGTTTGGAGGAGTGGAAACCAATAGCAAGCAGAAAGCAGCAAAAACTGCTAACAATATAACACAATTTGGGTAGAATCTTCAGGTAAGTTTTGTGACAAATTGCATCATCTTTAATATCAAACTACAATTTCTTCCTACCACTACTACACAAAAGGGGATTTTAAGACATAAATTTAAGACAAAATATTAATTTTATCTTAAATATATACTTTATGTTTAAATTATATTTTTAATTTTCTAATTGTCTTAAATTAAGACACTAAAAAAAATACTTTTTTAAAATAATTTTTTTACACTGAAGGCGTATCCAATTTGAAAGGTCCCAACCTAAATTTTACATTCAATGGTATAGATTTTCTAAGAAGTCTTCATTGATGAAAAAATTGATCCCTCTTTTTGGTTTGTTTGGTCAGATTAAATATTAAATGTAGTTCGTTGTGGTCAGGGGATGTATGCAGGCCAGTTGCCATAATGAATCTTTATGTTCTGATTGTCTGGTCATAATGGTGTTGCATTGAAGATCGACAAGTTTTAGAGATAGTACATATTTGAGCTGGAGACATGATTTTTTGAGCCTTTTAAACATAACTATGTAAAAAAGTCTGTATGCCAACATGAGACTGTTTCTAGTCAAACATAACAGCTGTTTGAATTTCCTTCATTGTGCTATTTGTTGATGTTCCTCCTTCAAGTTATCAAGGTCCTATTTTTTTTTCATTAAAGTGTAGTTGCTGGCATAGCCATGGTAAAACTGCAAGTTGCATGTCGAGTTAGTGATTTAGACCATCAATTAGAGTGTTGTATGTGAATATTTGGAGAGTAGTAACTATGTTTCATTCCAGCTACCAACCTTAGAGCTTATCTTCCCTACCCACCTTGCAGAGACCATTAATTAGTGTACTGCAGGCAATAATATCACGCAAAATTCCAGATTGTATCATCTCAACAAATAAAACAAGAGCTTCATCTACTCTGCCTCTTTTTCAAATCCCATCAATTAGGGTGCTATATATATGTAACAATATCAGGAAAACAATGTGTGTGCCCCATTTTGTGTAAAATACCAAGTTCTTCTTCAATGTGATCCCCTTTACACAGAGTCTTTATGAGAGTGTTATAAATGATAACATTTGAATGTATTTCCATCCCTTTCATTTCAGAAGGAATGGAGTTGATTCTATGCAGATCAATAGAGTTACCAAGGCAATTTAAAAGTGTGGCGAAGGCTATGACATCGAGAGGAAGGAATTCAGTTATGGCTGAATGTAAAAGGTTCCAAGCCTTTTTTGTGTTTCCTAATTTACATATGGCATTAATGTACTGAGTGAAGTGCAAAACATTAAATTTGTGCGTGATGTGAGGAGGGAATTTCTCCTATTTGCGTGTGTGGTGAGATGAGGTTTTGTATTGTTTTGTAGAATGAAGAGAAGTTACCTGTTTAAAGAGGGGGCATATCCATTTAAAGTTGTGCATCATCTTCATCTCCATCTTCATGTGGTTAACAGAGTAGAGTAGAGCAGAATAAAACCCTAAAATATTGTCTCTTCCCTCGTTAACAAATAAACATAAATGCAAATACAGTTTTGCTCATGAGGAAATAAAAATGCTTATGTTTCTTGGTTAGCAGTTTATATTGATATAGTATATTTTAATATATATTTTAAGTTTTAAAAAATTATCTTTATAAAAATTCTTAAAGTTTCTTAATTAAATAAGGGTTACAAGATGAAAAGTTATATTATCTTTCATATTTATATTTTGTAGTAGATATATTTTTTAAACTTTTAAATAAATATTTATAAAAATAGAAAGTGTGATATCAAAATGTTTAACCTATTCTAAGCAATTAAAATTCAATGGAAAAACATAAGGAAACACCTCAAGATTAGCCTAAGAAATTTGTAAATGCAAAGAGGAAAAGTGTAAAATGATGCTAAATAGATATACCTCCCTTTTGCAGCTGAAACTCCTTGGTTGGCCCTTGATTTTGATTTGATTTGTATGCTCCTTGATGGCTCTTGATATGGCTAAATGCAAGGCTTAACTATATGCTTGGATGCAAATGTAAATGGATGAACTTGATGGCTAGATGAGTGCACAAAATGGCAGCATTTAGTTGCAAATGGCTAAGTGTTCCAGATGCCTTAGAGGAAGGGGTATTTATAGAGAAACTTGAATTCTCTAAAGAATTCAATGGTTGAGATTTATCCAACAAGGCCAAGATGAAGGGCTAAGGTGAGTTGAGGACTCACCGTACTCACATGTGATATGTGGATTGTGAGATGGCTAAGGTAAGATGATGTGCTTGTAGGTGATGTGGAAGGGAGGTACATGATGTGGAGGAAGGTTCTAGAGTACAGCCAAGTACAGGGGAGTGAAGATTTCATAAAGGAACTGCGCTCCCAAGTGGGAAGTAATGACACTTGAGAAAAGAATTTTTGAAATTTTCTCAAAAATCCCCATGGGAAAAGAGAAAGTGGTTGGAGAAATAAATATGAATTAAAAATTCACATTCATAGGAGAATCTAATGGATAAGAGAGGGTATCCAAAAAGGTGGGAATTGGTCACATGTGCATGAGGTGACAAGTCAAATATTCTGAAACTGGGGAAAGATAAAATGTGAATTAAAAAATTCATGGGGAGGAAGAGACCTAGGACCAGAATAAAGTGAATTAAAATTCACATGAAAAGAAGGTCAATGCCAGAAAAGAGGAAAATGGAAAGATTGACTAAAGGGTGGTGCTAAAAGTGGCTAATGACTTTTTGATTAAATTTGTGCAAATACTTGATTATGATAATTAAT